>OZ014420.1:770000-1970000 GCA_963965975.1 Xestospongia bergquistia | reverse complement strand
CAGACTCTCTTGAGATATGTGAATGTCTTGAGCCTTGATTCCGAAAGTCCAACGATGCTATAGAAATGAAACAGAAATTAAGAGTAATGATGCATTATGAATTAATGTAAATAGTACTGTATGCTGTTAACTTACACCCCCAGACTCTCTTGAGATAAATGAGTGTCTTGAGCCTTGATCTTGAAAGTCCAACGATGCTATAGAAATAAAGCAGAAATTAAGAGTAATGATTCATTAAGAATTAATGTAAACTAGTAGTGTATACTGTTAACTTACACCCCCAGACTCTCTTGAGATAGATGAGTGTCCTGAGCCTTGATCTCGAAAGTCCAACGATGCTATAGAAATAAAACAGAAATTAAGAGTAATGATACATTAAGAACTAATGTAAACTAGTAGTGTATGCTGTTAACTTACACCCTCAGACCCTCTTGAGATATATGAATATCTTTAGCCTTGATTCGGAAAGTCCAACGATGCTATAGAAATAAAACAGAAATTAAGAGTAAATGATTCATTAAGAACTAATGTAAAATAGTAGTGTATACTGTTAACTTACACCCTCAGACCCTCTTGAGATATGTGAATGTCTTGAGCCTTGATTCCAAAAGTCCAACGATGCTATAGAAATAAAACAGAAATTAAGAGTAATGATACATTAAGAATTAATGTAAACTAGTAGTGTATGCTGTTAACTTACACCCTCAGACCCTCTTGAGATATATGAATATCTTTAGCCTTGATTCGGAAAGTCCAACGATGCTATAGAAATAAAACAGAAATTAAGAGTAAATGATTCATTAAGAACTAATGTAAACTAGTAGTGTATGCTGTTAACTTACACCCTCAGACCCTCTTGAGATATGTGAATGTCTTGAGCCTTGATTCCGAAAGTCCAACGATGCTATAGAAATAAAACAGAAATTGAGAGTAATGATTCATTATAAATTAATGCAAACTAGTAGTGTATGCTGTTAACTTACACCCTCAGACCCTCTTGAGATATGTGAATGTCTTGAACCTTGATTCCGAAAGTCCATCGATGCTAAAAAAAAATAAAACAGAAATTAAGAGTAATGATGCATTATGAATTAATGTAAATAGAAGTGTATGCTGTTAACTTACACCCTCAGACCCTCTTGAGATATGTGAATGTCTTGAGCCTTGATTCCAAAAGTCCAACGATGCTATAGAAATAAAACAGAAATTAAGAGTAATGATGCATTATGAATTAATGTAAATAGTACTGTATGCTGTTAACTTACACCCTCAGAGCCTCTTGAGATATGTGAATGTCTTGAGCCTTTATTCCGAAAGTCCAACGATGCTATAGAAATAAGGTAGAAATTAAGAGTAATGATGCATTATGAATTAATGTAAACTAGTAGTGTATGCTGTTAACTTACACCCCCAGACTCTCTTGAGATAGATGAGTGTCCTGAGCCTTGATCTCGAAAGTCCAACGACGCTATAGAAATAAAACAGAAATTAAGAGTAATGATACATTAAGAACTAATGTAAACTAGTAGTGTATGCTGTTAACTTACACCCTCAGAGCCTCTTGAGATATGTGAATGTCTTGAGCCTTGATTCCGAAAGTCCAACGATGCTATAGAAATAAAACAGAAATTAAGAGTAATGATGCATTATGAATTAATGTAAATAGAAGTGTATGCTGTTAACTTACACCCTCAGACTCTCTTGAGATATGTGAATGTCTTGAGCCTTGATTCCGAAAGTCCAACGATGCTATAGAAATAAAACAGAAATTAAGAGTAATGATGCATTATGAATTAATGTAATTAGTAGTGTATGCTGTTAACTTACACCCTCAGACCCTCTTGAGATATGTGAATGTCTTGAGCCTTGATTCCGAAAGTCCAACGATGCTATAGAAATAAAACAGACATTAAGAGTAATGATGCATTATGAATTAATGTAAATAGAAGTGTATGCTGTTAACTTACACCCTCAGACTCTCTTGAGATATGTGAATGTCTTGAGCCTAGATTCCGAAAGTCCAACGATGCTATAGAAATAAAACAGACATTAAGAGTAATGATTCATTATGAATTAATGTAAACTAGTAGTGTATGCTGTTAACTTACACCCCCAGACTCTCTTAAGATAGATGAGTGTCCTGAGCCTTGATCTCGAAAGTCCAACGACGCTATAGAAATAAAACAGAAATTAAGAGTAATGATACATTAAGAACTAATGTAAACTAGTAGTGTATGCTGTTAACTTACACCCTCAGACCCTCTTGAGATATGTGAATGTCTTGAGCCTAGATTCCGAAAGTCCAACGATGCTATAGAAATAAAACAGAAATTAAGAGTAATGATTCATTAAGAATTATTGTAAAATAGTAGTGTATGCTGTTAACTTACACCCTCAGACCCTCTTGAGATATGTGAATGTCTTGAGCCTAGATTCCGAAAGTCCAACGATGCTATAGAAATAAAACAGAAATTAAGAGTAATGATTCATTAAGAATTATTGTAAAATAGTAGTGTATGCTGTTAACTTACACCTCCAGACTCTCTTGAAATAGATGAGTGTCTTGAGCCTTGATCTCAAAAGTCCAACGACGCTATAGAAATAAAGCAGAAAATAAGAGTAATGATGCATTATGAATTAATGTAAACTAGTAGTGTATACTGCTAACTTACACCCCTAGACTCTCTTGAGATATGTGAATGTCTTGAGGCTTGATGTGAAAGTCCAACGACGCTATAGAAATAAAGCAGAAATAAGAAGTAATAATGTATTGTACACTGACATTACAATATCATATTGACAATAATACATTTAACAATATTACATTTGGTAGTATTACATTTGGCAGTATTACATTTGGTAGTATTACATTTGGTAGTATTACATTTTGTGATATTAAATTATATTGTCAAAGTAACAGTTAACATTTATACATTTTTATTATTAGTATACTTACCAATTATTATGTGCTTCAACTGCGTGTATGTGAGTGTGTGTATGTGTGACATACAAGATAAGGTAATATTGTTTAGTTATACATTATGTATTAAATATATGTACCATTACACTGATATCCAATCTGTATATCTGGAAGAATAAGAATCATACTATCAGTGATTATAATTGAGTCTATCACTACGTAATAGAATATGTTACCATGTGATGTTGATATTCCACAGGACAAATACTTAGTAAAAACTGGACATTATCTCGTATATTATATAAACCTGAATATAAAACAAGAATGTTTATTTAACCTTTAATGATTATCAAGGAGACCAGAGTAGCTTCATAAAGAAAGAAAACACAACAAAATTATGTGAGAAAATGATTACTTTCTTAATTGTCTTCCTACATTGACAGTGATACATGAAGATATAATGTATAGGATAATCCACAATCTATATGTGTAATATTTAATACCTGTAGATATAGTAATGTGAGATATCATTAAATAGAATAAAGTGTTCATGAGTAGTGCAATAAAATAGAGAGAAATAAATCAAAGAGTAAGATTAAAGTTGACTGACCTACTATCTGTAGTCTACAGAAGATTACAACCTGTAATATTGATAGAACATTTTACTACATTTTACAGACTAGACTCTTACAAGTATTTCACAGACCAGTGCCAGTATACAAACCTCAGACTTTTCCTAGTGACATAAAAGGAGTGAAGTTTGACTAACCAATCGTACAAACTCAGTATAGGATCAATGACATAAAGAGAGAAAGCACAACATTAATTATAATACAGTCTTACATTTTCTTCATTATCCAGGAGTTACCAAATCAACCTGACTGTATATTCTATTTCATTAACATCTGTGAACTAGAAACACATCAATATTGTAAGGTATAAGAAGACACCTTTGATCCTTCTTCAATTCTTGAAGCAGCAACATCTGTATTTAAATTTTTTTGGTTCATGGCGGGAAATTATATATGTTCACGTGATTTGTAGTATACTGAGTCAGTATACTAGAGTCAGAGACTCACAGTTGTAGTATGCTGAGTCAGTATACTACGTCAGCATAGTAAATTGACTTGAGCATGTACAATTTACTGCCATAATATTAAATTATTGATATTGCAGCCGCAAGAAGGCAAGAAGGATTAATGGTCGTTCATACTACCTTGCAACTTACGAGAGTAATATGTTTTTAGTTCACAGGTATTAATTAGTTAGAATATATAGTCAGTTTTATGTGTTAACTCCTTGATAATGAAGAATATATAAGAATGTTATATATATTGTGTTCTCTCACTGTGTGTTACAGGTTTGTAATGAGTTTGTAAAATTGGTTTGCTAAATGTCTGTATCAGTAAGAACAACCTGGAATTTCAAAAAAATTGCAAGAATCCATTCTATTTAATGTTGTTCAATTCTTTGTTAATATATATTCCCAGACTACATGAAACTACAGATAAGACGTTAGTCAATCATGTTTACTCTTTATTTGTCAGTATGAGAGGCTCATGGTTTATAGTAGTACTTTATTACATATAGATGTCTTCCATTACCTTAATATAAGGTACACATATAAATTGTGTAATTTGTATATTAATCAGACAGTATTTAAGTGCTACCGATGGTAAGAAGAGCTTTGGATAAAAACAAGAAGTATTTACAAGTAAGCTTGTTAGCTCACTATTGTTGTGTTCTCTCTTTCTTCGTATTAATAAATACTCTAAGAGACAATTTTACCTTCTCATTGGAAGTTATAAACACTACATGTAATCAACTTACAGTGACTGATGTTCAATATAGTAATGATGGTTTATCAGATGTTGTTGATGTATTCTTGAATACAAGTAAGATTGGACAGTTTACATCTAAAGCTATAGTTAATAGTGGAGATGGATGGAATGTTTTTGAAAGCTCAGGTCAAGTAGGCAATCAGGTTCAAAATTCATAAAGGAATTTATAATATACAAATACAACTCTCTAAGTCTTCAGATGAATATGGTATAGAGATAGATAAAGTATCTCTTCAATTTTACTTTTCTTCTGTTAATGTCAATAATCAATGTCCTGAGTCAGCTATAAAAGTAGATGGAGGATCAATTACTGGCAGTACAGCTACAATTGATACAGCAACTACTGGTAGCACACCTACTACTGGTAGCACAGATGATGATAAACCTGATACAAAAGATATATTTGCAATAGTAGGCACTATTGGAAGTCTAGTTGGTGTTGTTGCAACAATTGCTGGTGTTATTACCATTTGGTATTACAAATGCTATAAGAAATGAAGAGAGTAATAAACATGTGATTTAATATCTATTATCATAGCCAAAACGTTTGTGGCGTATTTGTTCAACATTAATATTTTGTTCTGTGGTTTGTGAGTTTATATTTTAAAAATTAAAGTACATAATTCAATTATATCATCACATTATATTATATCTTTTCAAAAACATATTCCCCTCCCATTTGACAGAGTTCTTTGTTAGTTAGATGGAGCAGAACATGGAACTAGTACTGGTGGTGTTCGAAAATATCACAGCCAAGCTTCAAATAGGACCACAGTCCTAATAAAAACTCAAAGAGATAATATTATCTTCTAATTAGAGGTTTTATGCACACCAACTCACAGTGACTGATGTTCAATATAGTAATGATGGTTTATTAGATGTTGTTGATATATTCTTGAATACAAATAAAATTGGACAATAATCATCTAAAGCTGTAGTTACCAGTGGAGATGGATCGAATGTTCTTCAAAGCTCAGGTCTAGTGAAAACAAGTCATTTCTGAATGTTTACTCATAAGTCTAACATCTTACATCAACAGGGGGAGGAATTATTTAATCCCGTGAGTAGAGTACAGGTATGCACTTGTTTATTCTAAAAGTATGTTAGTGCATTAATTTTGTTGACTTTGTAGGACTTATATTATTATAGTAGTTGTCCATACAGCTCTAGGTCTTCAACAGTCTTATAACTTATGTATTAAGCAGTGAAGGTAGGTAGATAGATTGATAGGTAATTAATTAGTTGATTAAATCAATTATAGTTATACAAGTTGTATGTATGTTTGATGTAAACTGAAAGTTAACATAATAATGTTTTCATTTCTAATACACTATTAGGTTAATTAAACAGAGACAGAGGGTTAATTAGTAGTAGCACAGCTAATACTGGAACAGCTACTACTACTAGTGATGGTACAGAGGGTGATGAATACCTTAGTTTAAAAGATATCCTTACAATATTAAGCAGTGTTGGAGGTCTAGTGGGTGTGGTTACATAGCAGCTGTAGGTTTTTCTATGACTTGATACAAATACTAGTACAGTCAAAAGTATTAACTGAAATAGTTAATTAATCATAATTAATCATGCATTTGATAATATCATAATAAATTTTATATTTATGTCATAGACTACTTGTTCAATATTAATATTTTATTTTGTGGTTTGTGAGTTTATATTTTTATCAAAGTACTATTAAACATATATTAGTTATGCTCTGAATACATCCATTGCAGTTAAAAATATAATTTATATTCATGCGTACAAGATATACAGTTAAGGTTAAGAAAACAGGTCATGAATGATGTTTCCTCAAAAGTCTAGTAACTTCTCACGTCAGCAGGGGGAGGGGCAGGTGTGCTCCAAAAGTATGTTTAGTGTAATAACTTTGTTGATCTTATAGGATATACATTATTGTGGTTGCCAATATAGCATTCAGCAGTCTTTATTTTGTGGTGAATGTTACATCTTACAGTCGCCTAATTGAATATGAGGTTGACTCGTTTTATTCTATATGTGATAACTATATATGGATGTACTAGCTGTAGACTGGAGATAGAAGCAGAATATGGAACTAGTACTGGTGGTGTTCAAAAACGTCGCAGCCAAGCTTCAAATGAGTCACAGTATTAATAAATACTCCAAGAGTCTAGTAAGAGATAATATTACCTTCTCGTAAGACAACAGGCAATAAAATGCGATTAATTAGATTTTTAATACAAATTGATTGTTTGTAAGCCAGAGAATACTTAATTCATTCATAATAATAGTCAGGTCACTTATAATTTACAGTACCAATAATTCATCCATACACTGCATGACTAAAGAGGCATATATACTACATACAATTTAGTATTCTAAAGTGAATTGCTCGTGCATTTTGAAAAGCACAATGTAGCTTTATTATGATCAACAAAACAGATTATATGAGTTGCCAGTTAATTTGTACAATTTTTTAGATTGAAAATGCTGACTTGAGTATACAATTTACAGAAAATAAGGAATAGAAAATTGTTATATTAAAAAACTGATACCAAAATGAAATTCAGCACATTTACTAACCCAAGAACCAGTCAACTGCCTATTATTGGCACAAGTAACAATACTCTTACACTTGTGCCGTTATTTCTATTAAAGTGAATGAAAAGGAAAAATTGAAAAAATTAGCTTTGTCACGTCGCTACATACATTACTTATAGTCGACGGAGCGTAACTCACACAGATTACCCAATGGCTGTACATGACGATGTTATCATCATTTTGACACTTCTACAACTATATTGGAAGTGCAGCGCACTAACAATAGACAAAGAGGCTGAATATGGAACAACCACGGGTACAATTAAGGATCGAAGTGGTGCATCAAATGACAGGACAGTATTGCTACATGATGGAGAAATAATTACATTTAATTTAACAATACCCAAAGGATTTTGTTCAATGCAAGTAAAAAATGTAGTCTATAGTAATGATGGTGATTATGATGTTGTGTCAATTCTAGTGGATGAAGCTATTTATGCAGTGTTTCAAACAAGATCACAGACAAACTGGGGTCACCTGTGGAACGTCTTTGTAAGTACTGGACCTATTAGTAATACAGTAGCAGTATCTACTGGAAGTCATGTAATGAAGATTAAAGCTGACCATACTGACTATCATGGAGTTGAAATTGACAAAATAACATTAGAATTAGTGGCATGTGATGATACAACTACTACCCTTACTCCTGTTGAAATCTTTGGTATTTTTGTAGGTATTGTTAGTATAATAGGTACTGTTGCAACTGTTATAGGTGTTTTTATTGCTTGTCGTAGATGCCATAGAGAAGAAGATACTTGAATAAATTGATTTCAACTTTTGCTTTCAGTGTGTGTATATAATACATATATAATCATTATCAAAACATATTTGGTCAAACTATTAAGAATGTACATATGAGTTGCGAGGGGTAAAGAACAGTTTTAAGAAAGTTCAGCAGTCTTCTTGAACCTTCTAGTCTTGACAAACATGTGCTTCTGATCAGTGTGGACAGAGGCCTAAGCTGGCCCTGGCAATGATTACATTCTTCTAATCCCTCCCTGCTTTTACTAATCGCCAAGTCAGCCATTGGTATTGGTATGGAATTACTGTTCACATGATGTTTTGAGCCAATGACATTAACTTAATTCACAACGATTTTTAACAATATTCACAACTCACAATGGGGGTAGGAGTATACCAACACCTGCAGTAAATTGCTTGACTGGCTAATATTTTCATCAAAAATTCATAAAAATAGGCGTGGCGATTACAGACCATGAATAATATAATATTATTACGAGATGTATGAATAAAACATTAAGACGCGTGAGTGCAACATTGAAGAATGGATAACGATGATGTTTCTGAAGTTCCTGCTGCTTGTGAAAGTAGCAAAAAGTTTCCTGAAGTTGGCAAGCATATATTCTATTCTATACTGAGGTTAGTGGCTGAGGTTTAGCACACACTTGAGTTTGACATTGATCTTACTGAAATGGGTGTATGACATGATGTGTAAATTACAACATTCAAATCAACATTTTTCTGTCTTTTTCACACTGTTATCGATATAGGTGAAACATGAAATCAAAAAGAAGCTAAGTTTATCAAATAAGACAAAAATAACAGAATCCACTCTTTCTACAAAGAAAGGTTGTTGCTGATATTAATTACATTTACCATAGTATATATGCATTTAGATATGGAGAAGTGTTTTCAAATGCAGTCATTTACTTCAACAGTTGTGTCAATTTCTTGGGAGAATGCACAGCACACATGGAAACAGCAAATTGATGTCAAAGGGACTGATCTCCAGCGTCTATGTCAGGTGTGGGAATCAAGTTCAAGTGGTGAATGTTGGTTCAATGACAATGTATGAAATGCAATAGATTACCAATGAAAACATTTAAATAACATTCCACATTGTCAATGGCTATATCCTCATAATATGCAATAATATTAAGAAGAAAACTGTAAGTAAAGACATAAGAAGAGCTCACATTAACTCTTTATAGGGAGTGAACATACTACCCATTAGTTCCTTTTTTGGAAGCTTTAAAAGACAAAGGAATTGACAATATATGCTTGAAAAGTGGTATAAAAAGGTAGCACTTCATTATCCATTACTACCAATTGCCTCACTTGAACAGATCAAAATGCTTTCAGAATTTAACATGTGGATTATACCTGTCAACAGATCTGCTCATTAGACAATGATGGTATATAACACAGTCCTCACTTTTAGTGTTACTGTATATGCATTCTAAACAGGTCATTGGCTTCAAGAGAAGAATCATACATTACACAGACTCCTATGTCTGTCCTACCATGGCTATCAATATAACATGGGCTGAAAAAGCAATAACGTAAGACAAAAATAATACCACATTCATTACACCTTCCTGTTATGTAATGAATAGGAAATTTATAGATTAAAGATATATGCAGGAAACAAGAAATAACTTTGACTGGACAAAATGGGACAGAAATGTTCATCCTGTAAGTAGAAATACAATATATCACAATTAATGTATGAAGGAAAACTTTATTACAATAGCATGCACCAAAACTCAATTGATTGTGGGATATTTGCAATAAAAGTATGTACTGGTATTTGTGATGGTTTCCTTTCAATACTAAAAATATAGATGGCACTATGTATTGCTAGCGCAACTGATGCAGACTTTACCTAGGTATAAGGTTTATAAATCATGAAAGCTATGTTCATTTACTAGTACAGAATGATGTACCAAGATTTAGATATGAGGTCATGTATGAAATTCTTAATCAACATCTTTTGTAAGTAACTTAACCATGACACATGCATTGTGTATTACATCAGGGAACACAATGAAGATCGATTAAATCCACAGAAAAATGCAGCTCTTGCCTGTGCAATTAAAAGTAATCCAATCAGAGGAAGTGATAGCAATGGTGGCCTACAGCCCTCAAAGTGTAAGTCTCAATTAATGGGCATCTTATTTTGCCATATGATACCAACTAATGCAACACAACCAACAACTACCAAAGTCACATCACAAGCCAGTAATCTAACCATAGGAAGTGGTACCAAAGGTGGTCTACAGCTCTTAAAGACTAAGTTTTAATTCATGAGCAACTTACTTTGTGTACAATAGCAACCAATACAACACAACCAACAACTATCAAAGTCACAGGAACCAAACAAAAGACAAAAGTTAAATGGCAAATTCTAACTTATGTTTTTATGGTCCTAGCTTTAATATTAGAGGTGAGACATATCTCTATGAATGAGATATCTTAAGTCTACTAAAAATTGCGTCTATAGAATTTAGTAATTTCAATGCATTTTGATTTAAATTGCAATTTTTCCAAGTCACAGCATTTATTAACATTAAATATAGTGCATACAATGATTATGTTAGTACACACGTACAATAATAGTAAGTTTAAGATGATGGATTTTAACAATAGACAACAACTTTACATTGCCAGGATAGATATGCCATGATGTGATTATTAATTTTAAAATAATCACATGTAATGTACATGTATTGAATGTGTTTGTATCATTTATATAATTCCAATACATTCACTCTATAATAAATTAAGTAACAAACATAGCATAGTATGTGTGTGTATGTCCCTACTCCCTAGTACATCTCAACACTATAGTGTATGTATTTTTCTGCTTGCATGCATAGCACATGCTTTGCAGTCCTTTACATTATTTGCATGGACAATATCCTTGTGATATTTAAAAGCTGATTAGTAACAAAGCTAAATGACACAATCTGCTAATGTTTCAGTCATGCATGCTTTAATAAATGGAATCACAGAATAAGTCACAAATGACAAGATATTAGCTTCTAATTACAATTCACTATGAGTAACTGTCAACTAACTGTATATGTATAGCTAATGTCATATTAAATGTTGTATTTACATAAATACTCTTTTATATATTTATGTTTATCATGTAACCTTATTTGGACATGCAGTTAACAACAATAGCAGTATATAATGTAAATTATAATATCATAGATGTGTCTTATTATATATACTACTAAACTTAATTACTGTTATTTTTTTGTTTGTTATTGATCATTAATTATAAAGGCTCATTTTATATTGTAACTAACTCACAAATACAAGTATTATCTAGTAATATATCAGTTGACAGTATACTTATAACTAGTGTACTGGTCACCTCATACCCTACTCTACATAATATATAATATCATAGAAAAGTGTGGCAATGCATTAATTATTATTATGCAGTAATATTATTTTTATTAATGAGTATTAATAGGAACCATAGACTCACAAAGTAGGAAGGAATATGCAATTACATATTGCAGCACTAAGCAAATCTCCTTTTGTAAATTACCATTGAACCAGTCCCTCTCAATATGTAATATATCACCTTAAATTGTATGGCTGGTACCATTTGGAGGATATAGATACCCAAGCGAATGATTCTATAGTGATAGGAGACTAACGATACTATAGTGATAGGAGACTATGGCAATGGGTGAAGTATAATACAATCACACCCTATTAGTAAAACCACACCCACAAAACTGTATCAAATTACAAGAACCACACCCGCTCATCAAACTTTAATAGCCACACCTATTACCTACTTTTGGGTGTGGCTTATTTTAACCACACCTCATATTTTAATTAATGCTCTAGGTAGTCTCATTTTGTACCCAAAAACGAGGCTATTAACTCACCTTTGTCCTTTGCTCTAGAGGGCATAATTGTTTCTTATTTATTATTTTAAATTACTCTCAATACTCACCTTTACCTACTGTTAGAGATTTTATAATTGTGTATAATATATAGGGAAGTATAAATACAGATACACAACCTTTTACAATAATTACGTAAAACATTACAAAGTGTAATACTACCAAATATAACACTGCCAAATGTAATACTGCCAGTCATTAAATTACATGTCAAAATGTAGTGTATGCTATTAACTTACACCCCCAGACTCTCTTCAAATATGTGAATGTCTTGAGCCTTGATTCCGAAAGTCCAACGATGCTATAGAAAAAAAACAGAAATTAAGAGTAATGATGCATTATGAATTAATGTAAATAGTAGTCTATGCTGTTAACTTACACCCCCAGACTCTCTTGAGATAGATGAGTGTCCTGAGCCTTGATTCCGAAAGTCCAACGATGCTATAGAAATAAAACAGAAATTAAGAGTAAATGATGCATTGTGAATTAATGAAAATAGTAGTGTATGCTGTTAACTTACACCCTCAGACCCTCTTGAGATATGTGAATGTCTTGAGCCTTGATTCCGAAAGTCCAACGATGCTATAGAAATAAAGCAGAAATTAAGAGTAATGATACATTATGAATTAATGTAAATAGTAGTGTATGCTGTTAACTTACACCCCCAGACTCTCTTGAGATAGATGAGTGTCCTGAGCCTTGATTCCGAAAGTCCAACGATGCTATAGAAATAAAACAGAAATTAAGAGTAATGATGCATTATGAATTAATGTCAATAGTAGTATATGCTGTTAACTTACACCCTCAGACCTTTTGAGATATATGAATATCTTCAGCCTTGATTCCGAAAGTCCAACGATGCTATAGAAATAAAACAGAAATTAAGAGTAATGATTCATTATGAATTTATGTAAATAGTAGTGTATGCTGTTAACTTACACCCCCAGACTCTCTTGAGATAGATGAGTGTCCTGAGCCTTGATGTCGAAAGTCCAACGATGCTACAGAAATTAAACAGAAATTAAGAGTAATGATGCATTATGAATTAATGTAAATATTAGTGTATGCTGTTAACTTACACCCCCAGACTCTCTTGAGATAGATGAGTGTCCTGAGCCTTGATCTTGAAAGTCCAACGATGCTATAGAAACAAAGCAGAAATTACGAGTAATGATGCATTATGAATTAATGTCAATAGTAGTGTATGCTGTTAACTTACACCCTCAGACCCTCTTGAGATATGTGAATGTCTTGAGCCTTGATTCGGAAAGTCCAACGATGCTATAGAAATAGAACAGAAATTAAGAGTAAATGATACATTATGAATTAATATAAATAGTAGTGTATGCTGTTAACTTACACCCTCAGACCCTCTTGAGATATGTGAATGTCTTGAGCCTTGATTCCGAAAGTCCAACGATGCTATAGAAATAAAACAGAAATTAAGAGTAAATGATACATTATGAATTAATATAAATATTAGTGTATGCTGTTAACTTACACCCTCAGACCCTCTTGAGATATGTGAATGTCTTGAACCTTGATTCCGAAAGTCCAATGATGCTATAGAAATAAAACAGAAATTAAGAGTAATGATTCATTATGATTTAATGTAAACTAGTAGTGTATACTGTTAACTTACACCCCCAGATTCTCTTGAGATAGATGAGTGTCCTGAGCCTTGATGTCGAAAGTCCAACGACGCTATAGAAATAAAGCAGAATTAAGAGTAATGATACATTATGAATTAATGTAAATAGTAGTGAATGCTGTTAACTTACACCCACAGACTCTCTTGAGATAGATGAGTGTCCTGAACCTTGATCTTGAAAGTCCAACGATGCTATAGAAACAAAGCAGAAATTAAGAGTAATGATGCATTATGAATTAATGTCAATAGTAGTATATGCTGTTAACTTACACCCTCAGACCTTTTGAGATATATGAATATCTTCAGCCTTGATTCCGAAAGTCCAACGATGCTATAGAAATAAAACAGAAATTAAGAGTAAATGATGCATTATGAATTAATGTAAATAGTAGTGTATGCTGTTAACTTACACCCTCAGACCCTCTTGAGATATGTGAATGTCTTGAGCCTTGATTCCGAAAGTCCAACGATGCTATAGAAATAAAACAAAAATTAAGAGTAATGATTCATTATGAATTAATGTAAATAGTAGTGTATGCTGTTAACTTACACCCCCAGACTCTCTTGAGATAGATGAGTGTCCTGAGCCTTGATTCCGAAAGTCCAACGATGCTACAGAAATAAAACAGAAATTAAGAGTAATGATGCATTATGAATTAATGTAAACAAGTAGTGTATGCTGTTAACTTACACCCCCAGACTCTCTTGAGATAGATGAGTGTCCTGAGCCTTGATCTTGAAAGTCCAACGATGCTATAGAAACAAAGCAGAAATTAAGAGTAATGATGCATTATGAATTAATGTCAATAGTAGTATATGCTGTTAACTTACACCCTCAGACCTTTTGAGATATATGAATATCTTCAGCCTTGATTCCGAAAGTCCAACGATGCTATAGAAATAAAACAGAAATTAAGAGTAAATGATGCATTATGAATTAATGTAAATAGTAGTGTATGCTGTTAACTTACACCCTCAGACCCTCTTGAGATATGTGAATGTCTTGAGCCTTGATTCCGAAAGTCCAATGATGCTATAGAAATAAAACAGAAATTAAGAGTAAATGATACATTATGAATTAATATAATTATTAGTGTATGCTGTTAACTTACACCCTCAGACCCTCTTGAGATATGTGAATGTCTTGAGCCTTGATTCGGAAAGTCCAACGATGCTATAGAAATATAACAGAAATTAAGAGTAATGATGCATTATGAATTAATGTAAATAGTAGTGTATACTGTTAACTTACACCCTCAGACCCTCTTGAGATATGTGAATGTCTTGAACCTTGATTCCGAAAGTCCAATGATGCTATAGAAATAAAACAGAAATTAAGAGTAATGATTCATTATGATTTAATGTAAACTAGTAGTGTATACTGTTAACTTACACCCCCAGATTCTCTTGAGATAGATGAGTGTCCTGAGCCTTGATGTCGAAAGTCCAACAACGCTATAGAAATAAAGCAGAATTAAGAGTAATGATACATTATGAATTAATGTAAATAGTAGTGAATGCTGTTAACTTACACCCACAGACTCTCTTGAGATATGTGAATGTCTTGAGCCTTGATTCGGAAAGTCCAACAATGCTATAGAAATAAAACAGAAATTAAGAGTAATGATGCATTATGATTTAATGTAAACTAGTAGTGTATACTGTTAACTTACACCCCCAGATTCTCTTGAGATAGATGAGTGTCCTGAGCCTTGATGTCGAAAGTCCAACAACGCTATAGAAATAAAGCAGAATTAAGAGTAATGATACATTATGAATTAATGTAAATAGTAGCGTATGCGGTTAACTTACACCCTCAGACCCTCTTGAGATATGTGAATGTCTTGAGCCTTGATTCGGAAAGTCCAACGATGCTATAGAAATAGAACAGAAATTAAGAGTAAATGATACATTATGAATTAATATAAATAGTAGTGTATGCTGTTAACTTACACCCTCAGACCCTCTTGAGATATGTGAATGTCTTGAGCCTTGATTCCGAAAGTCCAACGATGCTATAGAAATAGAACAGAAATTAAGAGTAAATGATACATTATGAATTAATATAAATAGTAGTGTATGCTGTTAACTTACACCCCCAGACTCTCTTGAGATAGATGAGTGTCCTGAGCCTTGATCTTGAAAGTCCAACGATGCTATAGAAACAAAGCAGAAATTAAGAGTAATGATGCATTATGAATTAATGTCAATAGTAGTGTATGCTGTTAACTTACACCCTCAGACCCTCTTGAGATATGTGAATGTCTTGAGCCTTGATTCCGAAAGTCCAATGATGCTATAGAAATAAAACAGAAATTAAGAGTAAATGATACATTATGAATTAATATAAATAGTAGTGAATGCTGTTAACTTACACCCACAGACTCTCTTGAGATAGGTGAGTGTCCTGAGCCTTGATCTCAAAAGTCCAACGATGCTATAGAAATAAAGCAGAAATTAAGAGTAATGATGCATTATGAATTAATGTAAACTAGTAGTGTATACTGTTAACTTACACCCCCAGACTCTCTTGAGATAGATGAATGTCTTGAGGCTTGATGTGAAAGTCCAACGATGCTATAGAAATAAAGCAGAAATAAGAAGTAATAATGTATTGTACACTGACATTACAATATCATATTGACAATAATACATTTAACAATATTACATTTGGTAGTATTACATTTGGCAGTATTACATTTGGTAGTATTACATTTGGTAGTATTACATTTGATAGTATTACATTTTGTCTATTAAATTATATTGTCAAAGTAACAGTTAACATTTATACATTTTTATTATTAATATACTTACCGATTATTATGTGCTTCATCTGGATGTATGTGAGTGTGTGTAGGTGTGACATACAAGATAAGGTAATATTGTTTAGTTATACATATATATTAAATATATGTACCATTACACTGATATCCAATCCGTATATCTGGAAGAATAAGAATCATACTATCAGTGATTATAATTGAGTCTATCACTATGTAATAGAATATGTTACCATGTGATGTTGATATTCCACAGGACAAATACTTAGTAAAAACTGGACATTATCTCGTATATTATATAAACCTGAATATAAAACAAGAATGTTTATTTAACCTTTAATGATTATCAAGGAGACCGGAGTAGCTTCATAAAGAAAGAAAACACAACAAAATTATGTGAGAAAATGATTACTTTCTTAATTGTCTTCCTACATTGACAGTGATACATGAAGATATAATGTATAGGATAATCCACAATCTATATGTGTAATATTTAATACCTGTAGATATAGTAATGTGAGATATCATTAAATAGAATAAAGTGTTTATGAGTAGTGCAATAAAATAGAGAGAAATGAATCAAAGAGTAAGATTAAAGTTGATTGACCTACTATCTGTAGTCTACAGAAGATTACAACCTGTAATATTGATAGAACATTTTACTACATTTTACAGACTAGACTCTTACAAGTATTTCACAGACCAGTGCCAGTATACAAACCTCAGACTTTTCCTAGTGACATAAAAGGAGTGAAGTTTGACTAAGCAATTGTACAAACTCAGTATAGGATCAATGACATAAAGAGAGAAAACACAACATTAAATATAAGACAGTCTTACATTTTCTTCATTATCCAGGAGTTACCAAATCAACC
Organism: Xestospongia bergquistia; assembly: GCA_963965975.1. Taxonomy (NCBI): domain Eukaryota; kingdom Metazoa; phylum Porifera; class Demospongiae; order Haplosclerida; family Petrosiidae; genus Xestospongia; species Xestospongia bergquistia. The sequence goes on along the minus strand of OZ014420.1, from coordinate 1,952,683 downwards.
TGACTATATATTCTATTTCCTTAACACCTGTGAACTAGAAACACATCAATATTGTAAGGTATAAGGAGACACCTTAGATCCTTCTCAATTCTTGAAGCAGCAACATCTGTATTTTATTTTTTTGGTTCATGGCGGGAAATTATATATGTTCACGTGAGTTGTAGTATACTGACTCAGTATACTAGATGTCAGAGTTGTAGTATACTGAGTCAGTATACTACGTCAGCATAGTGAGCATACAGTTTACCGGCATAATATGAAATTGCTAATATTGCAGTTGCAAGAAGGATTAATGGTCGTTCATACTACCTTGCAACTTACGAAATTAATATGTTTATAGTTCACAGGTATAAATTAGTCAGAATATGTAGTCAGTTTTATGTGTTAACTCCTTGATAGTGAAGAATATATAAGAATGTTATATATTTAATGTTGTGTTCTCTCACTGTGTATCACAGGTTTGTACTGAGTTTGTAAAAATGGTTTGCCAAATGTTTGTATGAGTAAGAACAACCTGGACTTTAAAAAAGGTTTGTAAGAATCCATTCTATTTAATATTGTTCAATTCTTTGTAAATATATATATATTCTCAGACTACATGAAACTACAGATAAGATGTTAGTCAATCATGTTTACTCTTTATTTGTCAGTAAAGAGAGGCTCATTGTTTATAGTAGTACTTTATTATATATATATATGTCTTCTATTACCTTAATATATGGTACACATATAAATTATGTATTAATTTGTATTTTAATCAAACAGTATTTAAGTACTACTGATATTATGAACAGATTTGGATAAAAACAAGGAGGATATAGAAGTAAGCTTCTTGTTAGCTCGCTATTGTTGTGTTCTCTCTTCATAGGATTATATGCTAGTTCTATCTCCTGAATAACAATGAAAGGTTACCAAATAATGATTAGTTATATACGTAGGTTTATACAATATAGTAGACACCAGATCATTTCCAGAGTATTTGATGTTAATGTAAAATCATAATAACAATGTATAACATAAAATTGTATTTCTTTTATCTTTTTAGTCACACACACATACAGGTTAAAGTCTTCATAATTTGTAAGTTTCTTATTTGTTGATAATACTGTGGAATAGTACTTTAGTAATGTTATGTTGTGATAATCCCAAATGTACGACTGTCAAATGTACCACTCTCAAATGATATACTTTCAATATATTGTAATGTGATGTTAGCTTATATTACATGATTATTCTTCATATATGTTTTATCTATATAGTTTTGTTGGACTATAGGACCTGAAGATACTCATTATCTCTAGATCTCAGGGTATAAGTTTATATCATACATTATATTAACTTATGACTTTATGGCACATTAGTAATTCTTATTCCATTTTATTTATATAGCATCACTGGAGTCCAGTATCTATGTGTGGATGTAAGCTAAGATAATGTAGGTTTTGTTTTTATAAATTTTATTATATATTATTTAACAATTTTTCTTTTCTCTTAATTTTTTCTGCAGATCTTTAGATTGCTCTCTCAAGACACTCCTCGTTTGTCTCTATATCTGAGATTGTGATGTATATTATTAAAATGTGAATCTAAGGCACATTATTACTTCTTACTTTGTTTCTTTACATAGCTTCATTGGACCATGGGATCTTAAGACACTTGTTTATCTTTCCATCTAAGGGTATAAGTGGGTAATGCACCTAATGTTGACTTATGATTTTATAGCACATTTTACCTATTCTTTTATTTACATAGCATTGTTGTGATCTAGGATGTAGGTGTGATTATAATTTTGAGATAACAATTGTCTATGTTTTATTTCTATTTTTTATTGTATACTATTTCGTATTTTTTGTTCTTTTCTTAAGTTGTTTTCTATAGATTTTTAGTTTGGTGTTCGCTGCCTGAACCTCTTTTCAGCTCCATATATCCCAAGGTTTTTCTAGTTTGACCAAGAGCACTAATTAAGATGTGAGGTGTGGTCAGAATAAGCCACATGCAAAATAATTAGTAGGTGTGGATTGATGCTTGATGAGTGGGTGTGGTGCTTGTAGTTAGGCTTATTCTGGACCGACCTAGGGTGTTAATTAAAAAATGAGGTGTGGTCAAAATAAAATACACCCTAAACTAGCCCCTCCTTCTTTTCATAAGTTGATGGGTAGAGGAGTGTCTAGAAGCTATCTAGGCTCACTGCCCCATTGGAATGTGGTCCAGTACTGCATTGTTTACATAGTGGTTATAATTATAAACTGTTATTTGTGAACTCATGAGTTCTTTTCTTTTTTGTCTTTTGACTCTACACTATGTAAAGAATGGAATAAGGTAGTTCACTAATATAGGAAAATGTATGGAAGCTGAGGTACTATAATTATTTTTGATAGATTTACAGATTTAAAGTGAATGCCATAAAATTTATGTCTCTCACTTTAAAAAGTTTACATTTTATCAAAATAAAGTAATAATAATACATTATAAGTAAATCATACTGAAACATATCTGTTATATCATGTGTAGATAGAGCAATTCTTTTTATTGTATATAATAAACATCAACGATGCCCAATGGCCAACTGAGCATGCACAAATACATATATATAAGATACCACATATTCCCTTACACTAAATACAAAACTGACAACAATGACAACACTAATACTTACAAAAAGAATAGAAAAACACAAGTTATGAGTCCATTAACCAACAGGGAGGTTTTCTAATACAAGTAGGATAACGAGAGGTAAGTGTCTCTTTGGGTAATCCAAATGACTCTTGTTAATTATAAGTTTGTTCTTTGGAATGAACATCCTGTTGACTATGAGGTTCAATTCGAGGTTCCAATTCACTCCTTCCTGAATGTGATCAATATGATGTTTCCACACCATACCATTAGGTAGTTCAATCATGTAGGACAAAGGACATACTTTCTCTTTCATTGTATTCAGTATCCACTTGGAGCCTTGATGAAAATTTTAAACAAGGACATTACTTCCCAGCTTAAGATCCCTAAGCTTAGATTGACCATTGTAATTATTTTTCTGCTTAGCTTGATTTTGAGTCACTACCTTACTAACATCCGGTTTCATTATGTCAAGTCTTGTTCTCAAGGAATGTTTAAGAAAAACTCAGGGAGAGGTACGCGAGTGGTGCTATGTGGAGTACAAGGGTAAGAGAGTAAAAATTGAGCTACCCTATAACTAAGTGATTGTCCAACTTTGGTATTAACTATCATGGCTCTCTTAAATGTTTGAACAAATTGTTCAACTTGTCCGTTTGAGGAGGGGTGATATGGAGACGAATGTATGTGTTTGACACCATTATTTCGCATGAATTCTTGAAACTCAGTGGAAATGAATTAAGAGCCATTATCTGTGACTATCTGCACTGGTAGACCATAGGATGAAAACAACATATGTAAGAGTTCAATAGTCTTAGATAAAGTAGCTGAAGTCATAATAAATACTTCAGACCATTTATTGTATGCATCAACCATTAAGAGAAAAATTTTGTCAAGAAATGGGCCTGCAAAATCTAGATGTAAACATTGCCAAGGGTGAGCCGGCCACTCCCATGGGTGCAATGGAGTTTTAGCTGGCAGACATTGTGTCTGTTGACAAGGAAGAACACGTCTTCACCAGGTCCTCAATAGCTTCAACCAAACCAGGCCACCATACATGGCTTCTGGCTACAGCTTTCATCTGTGACCTACCAGAGTGTGTTAAGTGCAACTCATTCAACACCCTTTTCCTCAATTTCACTGGCACTACAACTCTCATACCCCTTAACAAACAATCTGCTTCTATTGTTAGCTCCTGTTATCGATTGGCAAATGGTTTCAAGTATACAGGATATTGTTTCGGCCATCCCACTTTAGTAAAATGACACACTTTACTTAACATGGGGTCTGTACGGGTACTTTGTCTTAATTGATTCTCAGAAATAGGAAGAGATTCCATTTGACTGACATTGAAAACTGCACCATCTGTGTCTACAGGAACTGTCTCAGGTCTAGGAAGGCGTGATAATCCATCGGCTTTACAGTGTTCCTTGGTTGGGCGAAATTCAATATCATATTGATACGCTGACAGAAGAACTGCCCATCTTTGCAGACATGCAGCAGCTAATGGTGGAATTGACGTCTTCTGTCCTAAAATAACAGTAAGAGGTTTACGATCTGTAACCAATGTAAATATCCGTCCATACAAATACTGGTGGAACTTACGAACACCATAGATTAAGGCTAATGCCTCCTTCTCAATTTGGGCATAATTGAACTCACTTGGATTGAGGGTTCTTGATGCAAATACTATAGGGTGTTCACTGCCATTTGGGAGCGTATGTGGCATTACGTTCCCCACACCATACTGTGACGCGTCGGCTGCTAGCTTGAGAGGATAGTCTGGATTATAATGAACTAATACTTCTGATGATGATAAAGCTATCTTTGCTTTTACAAATGACTGTTTACATTCCTGAGACCATCTCCACAGAGAATCAGCTTTTAGCAAATGGTTAAGGGGGTGAATTAAGATTGACAGATTAGCAATAAACTTGCTGTAGTAATTTAACAGACCTAGAAACGATCAGAGTTCGCTAACATTCTTGGGTCAAGGTGCTTGTACTATAGCTGCTAACTTGCCTGACGTGGGGTGAAACCCCTCTGCATCGACAGAATAACTGAGATACTCTACTGATTTCTGGAGGAATAGACATTTAGCACGTTTAGCTCTGAGGTTGTGCAGCTTCAGCTGTCTAAGTACTTCTCTGAGATTTTGTAGATGTTCTGTTGTTGTCTTTCCGGTAATCAAGATATCATCTAGATAGCATACAATGTTTGGGTACCATCCCTTGCGTCAGTTCTAAGGTAGCTTGGAAGTCCTTGATCTCGCCCATATCCTCTCCAAATACATCCCCCAACTCACTAAGTAAGGCATTTAATTCAGATGACTCTGCTTCTTCTACTTCAATCTTCACACTAGCTCTCAAGGGCATTTAGTTTAAGCTTGCTTAGCCTATCATGTCCAATTAAACTAGGACCCAGATTCTCTGTTACATATAATGTTAATACTTTTGTCTGCTTCTTGTAAGACACCTTTGTTTGTACCATACCTGCCAGTGGGAGTTTTTCTCCTGCGAAAGTCCGCAATCGCAGACGAGTCTTTGAGAGTATTACTCGTGGAAGAAGGCTTCATAGCGTGTCACGTGAAATTACTGACATGGCCACACCTGTGTCCACCTCCATAGACAACCTCTTGCCCTCTATGAGTACACCTACTAACATGGCTGTGGGGACATCACCTACTAATGCAAATATGTGTAGATCTTCTGTACTACCTGTATCACCAGGAGAAAGAGTAATCAAATTTGTTTTATCTTTATGTACACGCGATTTTCGAGCTCTTGGGTGCTGATTACGATGTCCTCCTCTACATGCTGCAGCAATGTGGCCTCTTTTACCACAATTATGACACACCCACTCTTTACAACGACATTTACTGGACATGTGTCCTGTTTTCTACAAGCTTGAGGGTTAGGTGTTGAGAGTTTATTTAAATCAGCTAAGGGAGGGGCTTTGATCTGGGTCACGTCTCTGGCCTTTTTCTCTGCCATTTCATTGCCTTGAGCACTTGCACATATTAATATTTTATTTAATATTTTTAGATTGTGAGTTTATATTTTTATCAAAGTGGTAAACAACTACCAAACTTACATTAGTTATGCTCTGAATACATCCATGCAGTTAAAAATATAATTTCTATTCAAGTGTACAAGGTACATAGTTTAGGTTATGACAACAGATCATTTCTGAATGATGTTTACTCAAAAGTCTAGTAACTTCTCATGTCAGCAGGGGGAGGGGCAGGTGTGGTCCAAAAGTATGTTTAGTGTAATAACTTTGTTGACCTTATAGGATATACATTATTGTGGTTGTCAATATAACATTCAGCGCTCTTATAATTTCTTTATTTCGTGGTAAACACTACATCTTGCAGTGCGCTTAATTGGATATGAGGTTGACTTGTTTTATTCTATATGTGATAACTATATATGGATGTACTAGCTGTAGATTGGAGATAGAAGCAGAATATGGAACTAGTACTGGTGGTGTTGAAAAATATCGCAGCCACGCTTCAGGTGGAGTCACAGTATTAATAAATACTCTGAGAGACAGTATTACCTTCTCATTTGAAGTTGTAAATGGTACATGTCATCAACTCACAGTAACTGATGTTCAATATAGTAATGATGGTTTATCAGATGTTGTTGATGTATTCTTGAATACAAGTAAGATTGGACAGTTTACATCTAAATCTGTAGTTAATAGTGGAGATGGATGGAATGTTTTTCAAAGCTCAGGTCAAGTAGGCAATCAGGTTCAAATTAATAAAGGAGTTTATAATCTACAAATACAACTGTCTAAGTCTTCAGATGAATATGGTATAGAGATAGATAAAGTATCTCTTCAATTCAATTGTTCTTCTGTCAATGTCAATAATCAATGTCCTAAGTCAGTTATAAAAGTAGATAGAGGGTCAATTACTGGCAGTACAGCTACTACTGATACATCAACTACTGGTAGCACACCTACTACTGGTGGCACAGACGGTGATAAAGGCCTTACGTTAATAGATAAATTTGTAATAGCAGGCACTATTGGAGGTTTTGTGGGTGTTGCTGTAGCAATTATTGGCGTTATTATTGCTGCATACCAATGCTATAATAGACTAAACATATGATTTTATTTATAATATCATAGCCAGAATATTTGTGATCTATTTGTTCAACATTGATATTTTATTTTGTGGTTTGTGAGTTTATATTTTTATCAAAGTGGTAATCAACTACCAAACTTACATTAGTTATTATTATTACTTTATTTTGATAAAATGTAAACTTTTAGAAGTGCACATAAGACATCAAAATGTATGGCATTCAGTTTAAATCTATAAATCTAGCAAAAATATAGCCACAAGTTAAATATCATTATAGCATCTGTAAATACCAAAACCCACAGCTGTTAAAACAACACCCACTAGACCTACAACACTAGCAACACTGCCTGCTATGGCAAATCTATCTTTTAAGCTAAGGCCTTCTGTATCAGATTTATCACCCTCTGTGCCATCACTAGTAGTAGTAGCTGTTCCAGTATTAGCTGTGCTACTACTAATTAACCCTCTGTCTCTGTTTAATTAATCTAATAGTGCATTAGAAATGAAAACATTATTATGTTAACTTTTAGTTTGTATCAAATATGCATGCAAATTATACAACTATATATTGATTTAATCAATCAATTAATTACCTATCAATTTATCTATCCATCCATCTGTCCGTCCATCCATCCATTGCCTTAACCACTGAATAAATAGATTATAAGAAGCCAGCTAACTCCTCCTCCTTTTTGATAAGGTGATGGGAGGAGGAGAGACTAGAAACGAACCAGGCTTACTGCCCAATTGGATTGTGTGGAATGTGAGTGAGTATCACAATGTTTACATAGTGTTTGTATAAACTGTTAATCATGGACCCATGAGCTAGTTTTTTTGGTTTTTGTTATCCATCAACTCTATACTATGAAAAGAATGGAATAAAGTTCACTAACATAGAAAAATAATATTGTCATCAACTTTGTGGCAATTGTAATAACAATTAAATTGTTATTCCATTTTTCATAGTATAGAGTTGGTGGATAACAAAAACAGAAACAATAAACTCATGGGTCCACGATTAACATTTTATATAAACACTATATAAACATTGTGATACTCTCTCACATTTCCCACTATAATAACATAAGTCCTACAAAGTCAACAAGACTAATGTACTAACATACTTTTGGAATAAACAAGTGCATACCTGTACTCTACTCACGGGATTAATTAATTCCTCCCCCTGTTGACGTAAGATGCTAGACTTATGAGTAAACATCACTCAGAAATGACTTGTTTTCACTAGGCCTGAGCTTTGAAAAACATTCCATCCATCTCCACTATTAACTACAGCTTTAGATGTAAACTGTCCAATCTTACTTGTACTCAAGAATACACTAACAACATCTGGTAACCATCACTACTATTTTGAACATTAGTAACTGAGAGTTGATTACATGTAGTGCTTATAACTTCCAATAGGAAGGTAATATTGTCTCTTAGAGTATTTATTAACATGCTGACTCCATTTGAAGCTTGGTTGCGATGTTTTTGAACACCTTCAATACTAGTTCCATGTTCTGCTCCATCTAACTAACAAAAGACCTCTGTCACATGGCAAAAGAATCTTTTCAATATGGTTTTGAAAATATATAATGTGATGATATAATTGAATTATTTATTTTAATCTTTAAAATATAAACTCACAAACCACAGAACAAAATAATAATGTTGAACAAATATGCCACAAATGTTTTGGCTATGATATTATAAAGTAAATCACATGTTTATTACTGTCTTCGTTTCCTACAGCATTTTAAGTACCAACCGGTAATAACACCAGCAAATGCTGCAGCAACACCCACAAAACCTTCAATAGTGCCTGCTATTGCAAATCTATCTGTTAAAGTAAGGCCTTTATCACCGTCTGTGCCACCAGTAGTAGGTGTGCTTAGTGGAGATGGATGGAATGTTTTTCAAAGCTCAGACCTAGTGAAAACAAGTCATTTCTGAGTGATGTTTACTCATAAGTCTAGCATCTTACGTCAACAAGGGGAGGAATTAATTAATCCTGTGAGTAGAGTACAGGTATGCACTTGTTTATTCCAAAAGTATGTTAGTACATTAATCTTGTTGACTTTGTAGGACTTATGTTATTATAGTAGTGGGAAATGTGAGGGAATAGCTATTACTACTATATAGTGATGGTACAGACGGTGATAAATCTGATACAGAAGGCCTTAGCTTAAAAGATAGATTTGCCATAGTAGGCAGTGTTGCTAGTGTTGTAGGTCTAGTGGGTGTTGTTTTAACAGCTGTGGGTGTTGGTATTTACAGATGCTATAATGATATTTAACTTGTGGCTATATTTTTGCTAGATTTATAGATTTAAACTGAATGCCATACATTTTGATGTCTTATGTGCACTTCTAAAAGTTTACATTTTATCAAAATAAAGTAATAATAATACATTATAAGTTAATCATACTGAAACATTTCTTTCCAAGAAAAACTCCATTCGCTCTAACTGACACATGATCTGAATTGCCATCATTGTTGTAGACCATGTTCTTGATGTATAAGAAGCAAGATTTTCCTATTAATATTAAACTAAGGAGTTTCTCCACTATGTAGCTATACTGTACCGTCAATTGATGTAGCACTTCAAAACCTACTAGAACATTAAATTCCATTTTCAGCTTCCAAACCAAATGACATCACAGTAGGATTAGGGTTTGGTGGTTGTTGAGATAGATGTAGGGTGTGATGTTGAAGTAAGTGTAACAATTGTACAGTGTATTTCTAATGTTATTTTGTCAATTTCAACTCCATAGTATAATCAGCTACAATCTTTATTGTATGAGTTCCAGTAGATAATGCTATTGTATTACCAATAGTCCAGTACTTAAAAGACACTCCACAGGTAGCCCCAGTTTGATTTTGATCTTATTTGAAACTGTCCAAGAAAAACTCCATTCACTCTAACTGACACAAAAACTCATACATAACTATGCTGTGTTCAAATAAACACATAATATACAATGTATATTTAAACAACTACCAATTTTACTGACTTTATATAGGTTTGCTATATATATATGTACATTACAGTAAAAATAGAATTTCTATTCAAGAGCATGTACTCTACTCACATGTATTCTACTCACGGGATTAATTAATTCCTCTCTCTGTTGATGTAAGATGCTAGACTTATGAGTAAACACCATTCAGAAATGACTGTTTTCACTAGTATAGGTTTGACCTTTGAAAAACATCCCATCCATCTCCACTGTTAACTACAGATTTAGATGTAAACTATCTGATCTTACTTGTATTCAAGAATACATCAACAACATCTGACAAACCGTCATTACTATATTGAACAGCATCTATCTCTAATGTACAGGTAGTACATCCATATCTAATTGTTACACTAGAATAAAAAAATTGGAGCCATATATAAGTTAGTTAGCTGTTGATGATCCATGAAAATTACAACTGCTTAGTAGTATATGTATGGCCTTAATGGATTTCTATTTTAAGGTTCAATACTATGCATTAAATTTTTGTATTGAACCTTGCTTACTATGGATTTCTATTCAAGGTTCAATTGTTGAACCATCAATAGAAATTCAATAACAATATATATACATATTCTACATAGCAATTTTGAAGACAAACACCTGAAAACAACTATATGACTTTTCAAACAGATTGTAATCAATAAATAACATGTATCCTACAAAGTTAACAGAGTTAACTCATTAGTAGATTATATACATGTACTTGTTTATTTCAAGAGAGTAAGTTAATACATGTGGACTATATTTACACTCTATACAGGCAATATAGACTTAAATCATTAAGATATAATCTGTTTTCAAAATCCTAACTGTGTATTTGTACAGGTGTACACTTGTTTATTCCAAAAGAAGACTAGTAGCATCCTATCTACTTCAACTGGAGGAGGAAATAATTAGTTCCGTAAGTGGAGTACAGGTATGCACTTGTTTATTCTAAAAGCATGTTAGTACATTAATGTTGTTGACTTTGTAGGACTTATGTTATTATAGTAGTTGTCCATACAGTTCCAGGTCTTCAACACTCTAATAATTTATTTATTTAGTGGTGAAGGTAAATAGATAAGTAGATAAATAGATAGATTGATAGGTAATTAATTGGTTGATTAAATCAATATATAGTTATACAAGTTGTGTGCATGTTTGATACAAACTGAAAGTAAACATAATAATGTTTTCATTTCTAATACACTATTAGGTTAATTAAACAGAGATAGAGGGTTAATTAGTAGTAGCACAGCTAATACTGGAACAGCTACTACTACTAGTGACAGCACAGAGGGTGATGAAGACCTTAGTTTAAAAGGTATCTTTACAATATTAAGCAGTGTTGGAGGTCTAGCGGGTGTGATTACATAACACCTTAGGTCACGCTGAGACTTGATAGTACAATCTAAAGTATAAACTAAAATAATTAATTAATTATAATTAATCATGCATTTTATAATGTCAAAATCTCTTTTTCCCATAGAGTATTTGTTCAATATTATTAATTTATTTTGTGATTTATGAGTTTATATTTTTATTAATGATTTAAACAACTACCAAACTTACATTAGTTATGCTCCTAATACATCCATTGCAGTTAAAAATATAATTTCTATTCAAGTGTACAAAGTATATAGTTAAGGTTATGACAAAAGGTCATTCCTGAATGATGTTTACTCAGAAGACTATTAGCATCCTATCTACATCAACTGGAGGAGGAACTAAATAGTCCCGTGAGTGGAATACATATTTACATTTTTGGTTTATTCCGATCCAATAGTATGTCAGTGTAATAACTGTCTTGACCTTGTATGACGTATGTTATTCTAGTATTCGCCACTATAGGCTTTCAATGGTTTTATAATTTACTTGTTTAGTGGTGAACACTACATCTTGCAGTGAGCCTAATTGGATATGAGGTTGACTCGTCTTATTTTATATGTGATAACTATATATGGATGTACTAGCTGTAGATTGGAGATAGAAGCAGAATATTGAACTAGTACTGGTGGTGTTCAAAAATATCGCAGCGAAGCTTCAAATGGGGCCATGGTACTAATACATACTCTATAAGAGACAATATTACCTTCCTAAATTGGAAGTTAATTATACATTCATTTCTAATTAGTTTTATTGAAAACTTGTTTAAAATTGCAACAATCAAACTCTACAACATATGACATGTAACATTAACAAACTACATGCATTGAATAAGAAAACTTAAAAAAGTATGCAACTACAATATAAGATTATCAGAAATAACATCAAACATGTAGATAACAGTTCTTTACTGCTGCTAGAAGTAACAATTGTACAGTTCGTTTCTATTGTTATTTTGTCAATTTCAACTCCATAGTAGTCTGTGTAATCAGCTACAATCTTTATTGTTTGAGTTCCAGTAGATAATGCTGTTGTATTACCAATAGGTCCAGTATTTAAAAATACGTTCCACAGGTAGCCCCTGTTTGATTTCGATCTTGTTCGAAATTGTCCAAGAAAAACTCCGTTCACTCTAATTGACACACGATCTGATTTGCCATCATTGCTGTAGACTACGTTCGTTATTCGCATTGAACAAGGTCCTTCCGTTATTAAACTAAGTGCGATCGTTTCTCCACTATGTAACCACACTGTCCGGCCATTTGATGCAGCACTTCGGAACATACGAGTACCCGAGGTTGTTCCATATTCTGCTTCTTTATCTATTGTCAGTGCACTACAGTTGCAGTGTAGTTGTAGAAATGTCACAACGACTATGAGAGACCGCTTAGACATTACCAAATGTGAGTATCTTGCGACGCGATTACACGGATTATATAAAACGACTAGAAGGCCACACCCATAATCAATTCCCAGGATGTTAATACGACTTAAACATACTATTGTGTACAAGTACCAAATTATCTAATTGAATACAATACGATAAAACAATTAACTTGATAGAATAGAAGAAAGAAGTTTTAAATATTACTCTAATATATCTATGCAGATCGTGATTAGAAAACATAGCTCATTAATAAACTAGTTTTAATGCCAGGTAAATACAGTGTGTGTGTGTGTGTGTGTGTGTGTGTGTGTGTGTGTGTGTGTGTGTGTGTGTGTGTGTGTGTGTGTGTGTGTGTGTGTGTGTGTGTGTGTGTGTGTGTGTGTGTGTGTGTGCGTGTGTGTGTGTGTGCACATGTATGTATGTATGTGTGTGTGTCTGTGTATAATATATAACATATGACTTTCCATATTTAATCATTATATGATTGTTAAATACACACATGTTAACTCTTACATTATATATTGTATATCATATAAGCATATGATATACAATATATATTATAAACAATTACCAATTTAACTGGCATTAGGTTTACTCAATATGAATATACATATACATTGAGGCTAAAAATAGAATTTCTATTCAAGAGTACAAAGTACAGAGTTAGGATTATGAAAACAGGTTATAACTGAGTGATGTTTACTTATATTAAGTCTATATTGCCTGTATAGAGTGTAAATATAGTCCACCTGTATTAACTTACTTTTGAAATAAACAAGTACATGTATACAATCTACTAATGAGTTAACTCTGTTAACTTTGTAGGATACATGTTATTTATTAATTACAATCTGTTTGAAAAGTCATATAGTTGTTTTCAGGTGTTTGTCATCAAAATTGCTATGTAGAATATGTATATATATTGTTATTAAATTTCTATTCATGGTTCAACAATTGAACCTTGAATAGAAATTCCATAGTAAGCAAGGTAGTTGATGATAATATCATTTTCCTATGTTAGTGAACCTTATTCCATTCTTTTCATAGTATAGAGTTGATGGATAACAAAAACCAAAAAAACTAGCTCATGGGTCCACAATTAACAGTTTATCTAAATACTATGTAAACATTGTGATACTCCCTCACATTCCAATTGGACGTAAGCCTCATACGCTTCTAGACCCTCCTCCTCCAATCAGCTTATCAAAAAGGAGGAGGGGCTAGCTCACTAGACTACATTCTTATAATCTATTTATTCATCTAGTGGGTATGGTTACATAGCAGCTGCTATGACTTGATACAAATAGTAGTACAGTCAAACGTATCAAATGAAATAATTAATTAATCATAATTAATCATGCCTTTTATAATATCATAAGAAATTTTATACTTATTTCATAGACTACTTGTTCAATATTAATATTTTATTTTGTGGTTTGTGAGTTTATATTTTTATCAATGATGTAAACAACTACCAAACTTACATTAATTATGCTCTGAATACATCCATTGCAGTTAAAAATATAATTTCTATTCAAGTGTACAAGGTATATAGTTAGGGTTATGACAACAGGTCATTTCTGAATGATGTTTACTAAGAAGACCAGTAGCATCCTACGTCAACTGGAGGAGGGACTAATTAGTCCCGTGAGTGGAGTACAGGTGTAGGACGTATGTTATTCTAGTAGTCACCAATACCGGCCTTCAGTGCATTTATAATTTATTTGTTTAGTGGTGAACACTACATCTTGCAGTGCGCCTAATTGGATATGAGGTTTACTCGTTGCCAAAGGAGATGGACATATCGAATATGCCCGATTCTTAATCACCAGCAGATTGTATCTATCAAAAGGCAAGAAACTTTCCTCATCTAAGAAGAGATTCCAGGTAAGTCTTATTTTTCATTTTACTCAGTATAGTACAACAACATAAAATAGTATATACTGACGAAAGCTCCAATGGAGACAAATATTTGGGGATAACAGACCCCAACTGACCTCACTCCAGTTTATTTGAACCATATTCATGATAGAGTGAGTGGCAACAACCACATGCACGTACATATAACCATATATGGTTATATGTACGTGCATGTGCATAGATATGACACAACTTTATAGTTCTGTCATATCTATGTTAGGTTATTTCTCATTGTCTCTCACTGAATTTTCACGATAAAGAAAGAAATGTTATACTGACAAGTCTCTAAGTGAGGCAAAGTATTACAGGAATAAAATTAATGTCAATTTTGTTTATGTTTATGTGCTATAAAAGAAATGAAATTGAACCAAATCAAATCGAATGAAGTGTAAGGTATTGTTAAAGTAGATATTCTTAATTGCTGATGCATTTCTTTTATGTTTTAAAAAAATCTAAGAAAAAGCAGTACAAGACCAAGAATTAATGTAAAACGTATTTCTTGTAGTATTAGATGACATGTATTATAGAAACAAAGTAGGAAGAAGAACGTTCAGGTGACAACCACCAACTTACTATAAGTAATACATACTTTATAGCAACAAAATAAAAGCTGGATAGATGAAAATGATGATAGAGTCAAGAATGCTCTCAAATAAAGGACACCTCAAATTAAGGTAAGTTATATAAATGTATAATGATGCTTGTTAAATTTATAAGCTTTTTAACTTTTGTCAAAGGAAACAAAGAAGATAGTTGACATCATAACAGCAGTGACTCAACTAAAGATGATATTAAAACCAAATTAAAGTAACTTTCTTGATATTCTTATTGAGTTAACTTAAACATGATGCAGGTATTGAGTAAGGAAAGGGAATGTCAGGCAATGTAACACTACTTTGTTGTCATTTACTATTTAAAGATATTTCTTAGGATAGAAGAAGGAAGAAAGACTAAGTAGTGACAATAGCTTAAATAATTCAGCGGAAGAAGAAACATCACATTTTAAAATTAAGTTTGTTAATCATAGTAATTAACCTTATATACACATGCATGTTCCAGAGAAAGAGGAATATCTCAACAAGTGATACAACGCTACCAAATTTTTATTTGCATTTTTAAATTGCTGAACATTACTTTCAAGGGAGGAAGAGAGGCATTACCAGCAGAGATGTCTCTATTGATTCCACTGAAGAAGAGATATCTAAAACTGAAGTAAAGCTTCTTTGGTGTCTTATTAAATGAGTTTAAACTATATTCAAGGGATTGTACAAAAAGAAGTAACATCAGGTGATGATGACTTAACTGATTCAAGTGAAGAGAACATATCTCAAAGTAAGGCATGTTTTCATCATTATTTTAGCCAATTATTTATTGGCTTACCCGCTTTTGACAGAAACAATACACATCAGGTATCACAATGACCCCTGGGAATACTATGTTTTATTTACAGGATTGAAAAGAGTTGTTAGTAATAGAAGTAGTCATGGTATCGAATCGACTGAAGAGAAAACGTCCCAAGCTAAGGTAACTTTGGCTTTGATTCCTTTATGACTTGACTTATGCAACCTCAAAAGATCAAAAGAAAAAAACAGGAGATATAATAATAGTATCCTGTATAAGTAATAGTTGATGTCTTTTCTCTTAGGATAACACAATGAAGAAGGATAATCCTATAGACTGTGGAAGTAATCCTTCTCATGCTAAAAAGGTTGGTAAGTCGGATTTTTTTAAATTTTGTAAATCATACACCTTAATGACAAAATTTGTATATTGAATGACACTAGGCTTACACTCTATGTGCCAGCCTATTTACACTAATTAGTGAATGGTATTAGTTAGGTATACACCATATGTAGCAGCCTATTTACACTTAATAGTGAATGGCTATGCGTTTACACTATATTTTACAGTACATTCATACCACTAGTCTGAGTGCTTTTGATATTAAAGAAGGGTACATTAGAAATAATGGTCTTTCATTAACATGTAATATATATTCTAACATAAGCAATCAGTTTTAATTTCATACAAAAATGACAAAACTGGCTACTGGTACTTACGTGTCCTCTAGTGATGGTAAAGTTATTGTAATTGTTCTTATCACATTGTGTTTTCTTCATAGATATGTGCAAATATCAAGCTTGATTGCCATGTTATGGAGCAAATTCCAGAGTTAACTTCCAGCTCCAGTTTGTTTAGCTATTGATCAAAAGAAGCCCAGCGTTGACCAGTTAGAGGTAATAAGTACAGGCAGTTAAACAAGTCATTGCAGTCATTTCATTGTTTAGGAAGGATATGTCTTTCAATGGAAAGGGGAAAGGCTTTCTAAAAATGAACCATCAGGGGAATACATTTGTGGAACCCTCTCAAAAGACGTTTTTAAAAAAGGTCAAATCAGTTGTAAAAGACAAAAGAAACCTAACAGAAATTACCTATGGACACATTAACTTGACACTTATTTCTATATAGTAGTGTTTTGTTCACATTTCAGACTTTTTTACATTATTATTAACAAATTATATATATTATATACAATTTCACTTTCATAAGCATTTTAGAGGATTTTCCAATATATCATTTCAGATAATGTTTATATATATTGGTGTACATAAAAGTAGAGGACATTCATATATGAATCAGAATATTTTCAGATAACAACCATATAAATTCTCAGTCATGCATACAGAAATAATTCAGAATACTTTCAGACTACTAGGCACAGTAGTGATTGCAGTTTAGGTACTACCTCATTAATTATTCATATATTATTTATTTGTTGCCTTATTAATTCGAGTTCTGCTCTCCCCAACATCTGGGCTGCATTATATTTTATATATATGGTAGGTAACCTCATACAGCGCATTTTACTTACAAGGACCTGCACACCATTTGTACTGGGGAATCTCAAATCTCGTAATTGTTAAATATATGCATCTCTATGATATAACCTGTTTTCACAATCCTAATTCTACTCTTGAATAGAAATTATATTGATGGATTTTAACAATGAACAACAACTTTACATTGCCAGGATAGATATGCCATGATGTAATTATTAAGTTTAAAATAATCACATGTAATGTACAAGTATTGAATGTGTCTATATCATTTATATAATTCCAATACATTCACTCTATAATAAATTAAGTAACAATTATGTCATAGCATAGTATGTGTATGTATGTCCCTACTCCCTAGTACATCTCAACACTATAGTGTATGTATTTTTCTGCTTGCACACATAGCACATAGCTTTGCAGTCCTTTACATTATCTGCATGGACAATATCCTTGTGATATTTAAAAGCTGATCAGTAACAAAAGCTAAATGACACAATCTGCTACTAATGTTTCAGTCATTCATACATTAATAAATGGAATCACAGAATAAGTCACAAAAGGACAAGATATTAGCTTCTAATTACAATTCACTATGAGTAATTGTCAAATAACTGTATATGTATAGCTAATGTCATATTAAATGTTGTACTTAAGCGAATGATACTACAGTGAAAGGAGGCTATGGCAATGGGTGAGGTATAATACAATTACACCCTATTAGTAAAAACACACCCACAAAACTGTATCAAACTACAAGAAACACACCCACTCATCAAACTTTAATAGCCACACCTATTAACTACTTTTGGGTGTGGCTTATTTTAACCACACCTCATACTTTAATTAATGCTCTAGGTAGTCTCATTTTGTACCCAAAAACGAGGCTATCAACTCATATTATCCTTTGCTCTAGAGGGCATAATTGTTTCTTATTTATTATTTTAAATTACTCTCAATACCTACCTTTACCTACTGTTAGAGATTGTATAATTGAGTATGATATATAGGGAAGTATAAATACAGATACACAACCTATTACATCAATTACATAAAACGTTATAAAATGTAATACTACCAATATAACATTGCCAAATGTAATACTGCCAGTCATTAAATCACATGTCAAAATGTAGTGTATGCTACTAACTTACACCCTCAGACTTTCTTGAGATATGTGAATGTCTTAAGCCTTGACTCCGAAAGTCCAATGATGCTATAGAAATAAAACAGAAATTAAAAGTAATGATGCATTATGAATTAATGTAAAATAGTAGTGTATACTGTTAACTTACACACTCAGACTCTCTTGAGATAGACCAGTGTCCTGAGCCTTGACCTCGAAAGTCCAACGATGCTATAGAAATAAAGAAGAAATTAAGAGTAATGATGCATTATGAAATAATGTAAAATAGTAGTGTATGTTGTTAACTTACACCCTCAGACCCTCATGAGATAGATGAATGTCCTCAGCCTTGATCTCGTAAGTCCAACGACGCTATAGAAATAAAACTGAAATTAAGAGTAATGATGCATTATGAATTAATGTAAACAAGTAGTGTATGCTGTTAACTTACACCCTCAGACTCTCTTGAGATAGATGAGTGTCCTGAGCCTTCATCACGAAAGTCCAAGAACGCTATAAAAATAAAACAAAAATTAAGAGTAATGATTCATTATGAATTAAAGTAAACTAGTAGTGTATACTGTTAACTTACACCTACAGACTCTCTTGAGATAAATGAGTGTCCTGAGCCTTGATCTCGAAAGTCCAACGACACTATAGAAATAAAGCAGAAATTAAGAGTAATGATGCATTATGAATTAATGTAAAATAGGAGTGTATGTTGTTGACTTACACGCTCAGACCCTCTTGAGATAGATGAATGTCCTCAGCCTTGATCTCGAAAGTCCAACAATGCTATAGAAATAAAACATAAATTAAAAGTAATGATGCATTATGAATTAATGTAAAATACTAGTGTACAATATTAACTTACACCCCCAGACTCTCTTGAAATAGATGAGTGTCCTGAGCCTTGATCTCAAAAGTCCAAGAACGCTATAAAAATAAAACAGAAATTAAGAGTAATGACTCATTATGAATTAAAGTAAACTATTAGTGTATACTGTTAACTTGCACCCTCAGACTCTCTTGAGATAGATGAATGTCCTGAGCCTTGATCTCGAAAGTCCAACGACACTATAGAAATAAAACAGAAATTAAGACTAATGATGCATTATGAATTAATGTAAAATAGTAGTATATACCGTTAACTTACACCCTCAGACTCTCTTGACATAAATGAATGTAATGAGCCTTGATCTTGAAAGTCCAAACAACGCGAAAGAAATAAAACAGAAATTAAGAGTAATGATGCATTATGAATTAATGTAAAATTGTAGTGTATGCTGTTAACTTACACCTCCAGACTCACTTCAGACAGATGAATGCCCTGAGCCTTCGTAGAGTGTCCTGAGCCTTCATCTGGAAAGTCAAAGAACGCTATAGAAATAAAGCAAAAATTAACTGTAATGATGCATTATGAATTAATCCAAACTAGTAGTGTGTACTGTTAACTTACATACTTAGACTTTCTAGAGATAGATGAATGACCTGAGCTTTGATCTCGTAAGTCCAACAATGCTATAGAAATAAAAAAGAAATTAAGAGTAATGATGCATTATGAATTAATGTAAAATTGCAGTGTATGCGGTTAACTTACACCCCCAGACTCTCTTGAGATAGATGAGTGTCCTGAGCCTTCATCTGGAAAGTCCAAGAAAGCTATAGAAATAAAGCAGAAATTAAGAGAAATGATACATTAAGAATTAATGTAAACTAGTAGTGTGTCCTGTTAACTTACACCAAAAGACTCTCTTGAGATAGATGAGTGTCTGGAGCCTTGATCTCGAAAATCCAACGATGCTATAGAAATAAAACAGAAATAAAGAGTAATGAGGCATTTTGAATTAATGAAAAATAGTAGTGTATACTATTAACTTACACCCTCTTACTCTCTTGAGATAGATGAATGTCCTGAGCCTTGATCGCGAAAGTCCAACGACGCAATAGAAATAAAACAGAAATTAAGAGTAATGATGCATTATGAATTAATGTAAACTAGTAGTGTAAGCTGTTAACATACACCACAAGACCCCCTTGAGATAAATGAGTGTCCAGAGCCTTGATCTCGAAAGTCCAACAATGCTATAGAAATAAAACAGAAATTAAGAGTAATGATGCATTATCAATTAATGTAAAATAGTAGTGCACACTATTAACTTACACCCTCTTACTCTCTTGAGATAGATGAATGTCCTGAGCCTTGATCGCAAAAGTCCAAGGACGCTATAGGAATAAAAAAGAAATTAAGTCTAATGATGCATTATGAATTAATGTAAACAAGTAGTGTATGCTGTTAACTTACATCCACAGACTCTCTTGAGATAGATGAGTGTCCTGAGCCTTGATCTCGAAAGTACAAGAGAGCTATAAAAATAAAACAGAAATGAAGAGCAATGATTTATTTTGAATTAATGTAAAGTAGTAGTGTACACAGTTAAACTTAAACCCACAGACTCTCTTGAGATAGATGAGTGTCCTGAGCAATGATCTCGAAAGTCAAGAACACTACAAAAAAACAGAAATTAAGAGTAATGATGCATTATGAATTAATGTAAAATTGCAGTGTATGCTGTTAACTTACACCCCCAGAATCTCTTAAGATAGATGAATGTCCTGAGCCTTCATCTGGAAAATCCAAGAACGCTATAGAAATAAAGCAGAAATTAAGAGTAATGATGCATTATGAATTAATGTAAAATAGTAGTGTATGCTGTAACTTACACCATCAGACCCTCTCGAGATAGATGAATGTCCTCAGCCTTGATCTCTTAAATCCAATGACGCTATAGAAATAAAACAGAAATTAAGAGTAATGTGGCATTATGAATTAATGTAAAATAGTAGTGTATACTATCAACTTACACCCTCTTACTCTCTTGAGACAGATGAATGTCCTGAGACTTGATCGCGAAAGACCAACGACGCTATAAAAATAAAACAGAAATTAAGGTAACGATGCATTATGAATTAATGTAAAATAGTAGTGTATACTGTTACCTTACAAACTCAGACTCTCTTGAAATAGATGAGTGTCCTGAGCCTTGATCTCGAAAGCCCAACGACGCTATAGAAATAAATGAGAAATAAAGAGAAATGATACATTATGAATTAATGTAAATTAGTAGTATATGCTGTTAACTTACACCACAAGACCCTCTTGAGATAAATGAGTGTCCTGAGCCCTGATCTCGAAAGTCCAACAATGCTATAAAAATAAAAAAGAAATTAAGATTAATGATTTATTATGAATTAATGTAAAGTAGTAGTGTAAACGGTTAACTTACACCCATAGACTCTCTTGTGATAAATGAGTGTCCTGAGCCTTGATCTCGAAAGTCAAGAACGCTACAAAAAAACAGAAATTAAGAGTAATGATGCATTATGAATTAATGTAAATTTGTAGTGTATGCTGTTAACTTAAACCCGCAGAATCTCTTAAGATAGATGAATGTCCTGAGCCTTCATCTGGAAAGTCCAAGAACGCTATAGAAATAAAGCAGAAATTAAGAGTAATGATGCATTATGAATTAATGTAAAATAGTAGTGTATGCTGTTAACTTACACCATCAGACCCTCTTGAGATGGATGAATGTCCTCAGCCTTGATCTCTTATGTCCAACGACGCTATAGAAATAAAACAGAAATTAAGAGTAATGTGGCATTATGAATTAATGTAAAATAGTAGTGTATACTATTAACTTACACCCTCTTACTCTCTTGAGACAGATGAATGTCCTAAGCCTTGATCGCGAAAGACCAACGACGCTATAAAAATAAAACAAAAATTAAGAGTAATGATGCATTATGAATTAATGAAAAATAGTAGTGTATACTGTTAACTTACACACTCAGACTATCTTGAAATAGATGAGTGTCCTGAGCCTTGATCTCGAAAGCCCAACGACGCTATAGAAATAAATGAGAAATAAAGAGAAATGATGCATTATGAATTAATGTAAACTAGTAGTGTATGTTCTTAACTTACACCACAAGACCCTCTTGAGGTAAATGAGTGTCTTGAGCCTTGATCTCGAAAGTCCAACAATGCTATAAAAATAAAAAAGAAATTAAGATTAATGATTTATTATGAATTAATGTAAAGTAGTAGTGTATACGGTTAACTTACACCCATAAACTCTCTTGTGATAAATGAGTGTCCTGAGCCTTGATCTCGAAAGTCAAGAACGCTACAAAAAAACAGAAATTAAGAGTAATGATGCATTATGAATTAATGTAAATTTGTAGTGTATGCTGTTAACTTAAACCCGCAGAATCTCTTAAGATAGATGAATGTCCTGAGCCTTCATCTGGAAAGTCCAAGAACGCTATAGAAATAAAGCAGAAATTAAGAGTAATGATGCATTATGAATTAATGTAAAATAGTAGTGTATGATGTTAACTTACACCATCAGACCCTCTCGAGATAGATGAATGTCCTCAGCCTTGATCTCTTATGTCCAACAATGCTATAGAAATAAAACAGAAGTTAAGAGTAATGATTCATTATGAATTAAAGTAAACTAGTAGTCTATACTGTTAAATTATACCACAGACTCTCTTGAGATAAATGAGTGTACTGAGCTATGATCTCAAAAATCCAACGATGCTACAGAAATAAACAGAAATTAAGAGTAATAATGCATTATGAATTAATGTAAACAAGTAGTGTATGCTGTTAACTTACACCCCCAGAATCTCTTGAGATAGATGAGTGTCCTGAGCCTTCATCTGAAAAGTCCAAGAACACTATAGAAATAGAGCAGAAATTAAGAGTAACGATGCATTATGAATTAATGAAAACTAGTAGTGTGTACTGTTAACTTACACCCTCTTACTCTCTTGAGATAGATGAATGTCCTGGGCCTTGATCTCGAAAGTCCAAGAACGCTATAGAAATAAAGCAGAAGTTAAGAGTAATGATGCATTATGAATTAATGTAAACTAGTAGTGTATTCTGTTAACTTACACCCACAGACTCTCTTGAGATAGTTGAGTGTCCTGAGCCATGATCTCGAAAGTCCAACGACACTATAGAAATAAATAGAAATTAAGACTAATGATGCATTATGAATTAATGTAAAATAGTAGTGTATACTGTTAACTTACACCCATAGAATCTCTTGAGATAGATGAGTGTCCTGAGCCATAATCTTGAAAGTCAAGAACGCTACCAAAAAACAGAAATTAAGAGTAATAATTCATTATGAATTAATGTAAAATTGTAGTGTATACTGGTAACTTAGATCAGAAGACTCTCTTGAGATAGATGAATGTCCTCAGCCTTGATCTCTTAAGTTCAAGGACACTATAGAAATAAAACAGAAATTAAGAGTAATGATGCATTATGAATTAATGTAAACAAGTAGTGTATGCTGTTAACTACATCCACAGACTCTATTGAGATAAATGAGTGTCCTGAGCCTTCATCTGGAAAGTCCAAGAATGCTATAGAAATAAAGCAGAAATTAGGAGTAATGATTCATTATGAATTAATGTAAAATTGTAGTGTGTACTGCTAACTTACACCCACAGACTCTCTTGAGATAAATGAGTGCCCTGAGCCTTGATCTCCAAAGTCCAACGATACTATAGAAATAAAACAGAAATTAGATGAAATTCCTTAGCCTTGATCTCGTATGTCCTACGATGCTATAGAAATAAAACAGAAATTAAGAGTGTAATGATGCATTATGAATTAATTGTAAAATTGTAGTGCATGCTGTTAACTTATACCCCCAGACTCTCTTGAGATAGATGAGTGTCCTGAGCCTTCATCTGGAAAGTCAAAGAACGCTATAGAAATAGATCAGAAATTAAGAGTAAAGATGCATTATGAATTAATGTAAACTAGTAGTGTGTATTGTTAACTTACACCCTCAAACTCTCTTGAGATAGATGAATGTAGTGAGCCTTGATCTCGAAAGTCCAACGATGCTATAAAAATAAAACAGAAATTAAGAGTAATGATGCATTATGAATTAATGTAAAACTGTAGTGTATGCTGTTAACTTACACCCCCAGACTCTCTTGAGATAGATAAGTGTCCTGAGCATTCATTTGGAAAGTCCAAAAACGCTATAGAAATAAAGCAGAAATTAAGAGTAATTATGTATTTTGAATTAATGTAAACTAGTAGTGTGTCCTGTTAGCTTACACCCACAGACTCTCTTGAGATAGATGAATGTCCTCAGCCTTGATCTCGTAAGTCAAACGACGCTATAGAAATAAAACAGAAATTAAGAGTAATGATGCATTATGAAAGAATGTAAACAAGTAGTGTATGCTGTTAACTTATATCCACAGACCCTCATGAGATAGATGAGTGTCCTGAGCCTTGATCTCGAAAGTCCAAGAATGCTATAAAAATAAAACAGAAATTAAGAATAATGATTCATTATCAATTAAAGTAAACTAGTAGTGTATACTGTTAACTTACATCCACAGACTCTCTTGAGATAAATGAGTGTCCTCAGCCTTGATCACGAAATTCCAACGATGCTATAGAAATAAAACTGATATTAAGAGTAATGATGCATTATGAATTAATGTAAAATAGTAGTGTATACTGTTAACTTACACCCTCAGACTCTCTTGAGATAGATGAGTGTCCTGAGCCTTAATCTCAAAAGCCCAACGACGCTAGAGAAATAGAGCAGAAATAAAGAGAAATGATGCATTATGAATTAATGTAAACTAGTAGTGTAGGATGTTAACTTACACCCCAAGAACCTCTTGAGATAAATGAGCGTCCTGAGCCTTGATCTCGAAAGTCCAACGATGGTATAAATATTAGTGTATGCTATTAACTTACACCATCAGACCCTCTCGAGATAGATGAATGTCCTAAGCCTTGATCTCTTAAGTCTCATGATGCTATAGAAAAAAAACAGAAGTTAAGAGTAATGACGCATTATGAATTAATGTAAACAAGTAGTGTATGCTGTTAACTTATATCCACAGACTCTCTTGAGATAGATGAGTGTCCTGAGCCTTAATCTCGAAAGTCCAAGAACCCTATAAAAATAAAAAAGAAATTAAGAGTAATGATTCTTTATGAATTAAAGTAAACTAGTAGTGTATACTGTTAACTTATACCCACTGACTCTCTTGAGATAAATGAGTGTCCTGAGCCTTGATCTCGAAAGTCCAACGATGCTATAGATATAAAACAAAAAATAAGAGTAATGATGGATTATGAATTAATGTAAACAAGTAGTGTATGCTGTTAACTTATATCCACAGACTCTCTTGAGATAGATGAGTGTCCTGAGCCTTAATCTCGAAAGTCCAAGAACCCTATAAAAATAAAAAAGAAATTAAGAGTAATGATTCTTTATGAATTAAAGTAAACTAGTAGTGTATACTGTTAACTTATACCCACTGACTCTCTTGAGATAAATGAGTGTCCTGAGCCTTGATCTCATAAGTCCAACGATGCTATAGATATAAAACAAAAAATAAGAGTAATGATGCATTATGAATTAAAGTAAAGTAGTAGTGTGCACTGTTAACTTACACCCAAAGACTCTCTTGAGATAGAAGAGTGTCCTGAGCCTTGATCTCGAAAGTCCAACGATGCTATAGAAATAAAGCAGAAATTAAGAGTAATGATGCATTATGAATTAATGTAAAATAGAAGTGTATGCTGTTAACTTACACCCTCAGACCCTCTCGAGATAGATGAATGTCCTCAGCCTTGATCTCTTAAGTTCAAGGACACTATAGAAATAAAACAGAAATTAAGAGTAATGACGCATTATGAATTAATGTAAACAAGTAGTGTATGCTGTTAACTTACATCCACAGACTCTATTGAGATAAATGAGTGTCCTGAGCCTTCATCTGGAAAGTCCAAGAATGCTATAGAAATAAAGCAGAAATTAGGAGTAATGATTCAATATGAATTAATGTAAAATTGTAGTGTGTACTGTTAACTTACACCCACAGACTCTCTTGAGATAGATGAATGTCCTAAGCCTTGAAATCGAAAATCCAACGATGCTATAGAAATAAAACAGAAATTAAAAGTAATGATGCATTATGAATTAATGTAAAATTGTAGTGTATGCTGTTAACTTACACCCCCAGACTCTCTTGAGATAGATGAGTGTCCTGAGCATTCATCTCGAAAGTCCAAGAACGCTATAGAAATGAAGCAGAAATTAAGAGTAATGATGCATTATGAATTATTGTAAACTAGTAGTGTGTCCTGTTAACTTACACCAACAGGCTCTCATGAGATAGATGAGTGTCCTCAGCCTTGATCTCGAAGTCAAAGGACACTATAGAAATAAAACAGAAATTAAGAGTAATGATTCATTATGAATTAAAGTAAAGTAGTAGTGTTTACTGTTAACTTACACCCACAGACTCTCTTGAGATAAATAAGTGTCCAGAACCTTGATCTCGAAAGTCTAACGATGCTATAGAAATAAAACAGAAATTAAGAATAATGATGCATTTTAAATTAAAGTAAAATTATAGTGTGTACTGTTAACTTACACCCACAGACTCTCTTGAGATAGATGAATGTCCTAAGCCTTGAACTCGAAAGTCCAACGATGCTATAGAAATAAAACAGAAATTAAGAGTAATGATGCAATATGTATTAATGCAAAATAGTAGTGTATACTATTAACTTACACCCTCTTAATCTCTTGAGATAGAAGAATGTCTTGAGCCTTGATCGCGAAAGTCCAACGACGCTATAGAAATAAAACAGAAATTAAGAGTAATGATGTATTACGAATTAATGTATAATAGTAGTGTATACTGTTAACTTACACCCTCAGACTCTCTTGAAATAGATGAGTGTCCTGAGCCTTGATCTCGAAAGCCCAACGACGCTATAGAAATAAAGCAGAAATAAAGAGAAATGACGCATTATGAATTAATGTAAACTTTTAGTGTATGCTGTTAACTTACACCCCAAGATCCTCTTGAGATAAATGAGCGTCCTAAGCCTTGATCTCGAAAGTACAAAGATGCTATAAAAATAAAACAGAAATTAATATTAAGAATTTATTATGAATTAATGTAATGTAGTAGTGTATACTGTTAATTTACACCATCAAACCCTCTTGAGATAGCTGTAAGTCCTCAGCCTTGATCTCTTATGTCCAACGACGCTATAGAAATAAAACAGAAATTAAGAGTAATGACGCATTATGAATTAACGTAAACAAGTAGTGTATGCTGTCAACTTACATCCACAGACTCTCTTGAGGTACATGAGTGTCCTGAGCCTTGATCACGAAAGTCATGAACGCTATAAAATCCAGAAATTAAAAGTAATGATGCATTATGAATTAATGGAAAATAGTAGTGTAAGCTGTTAACTTACACCATCAAATCCTCTTGAGATAGCTGTATGTCCTCAGCCTTGATCTCTTATGTCCAACGGCGCTATAGTAATAAAACTGAAATTAAGAGTAATGACGCATTATGAATTAATGTAAACAAGTAGTGTATGCTGTTAACTTAAATCCACAGACTCTCTTGAGATAGATGAGTGTCCTGAGCCTTGATCACGAAAGTCAAGAACGCTATAAAAAAACTGAAATTAAGAGTAATGATGCATTATGAATTAATGGAAAATTGTAGTATATGCTCTTAACTTACACCCCCAGACTCTGTAGAGATAGACGAGAGTCTTGAGCCTTCATCTGGAAAGTCCAAGAACGGTATAGAAATAAAGCAGAAATTAAGAGTAATGATGCATTATGAATTAATGTAAAATAGTAGTGTATGCTGTAACTTACACCATCAGACCCTCTCGAGATAGATGAATGTCCTCAGCCTTGATCTCTTAAGTCCTATGACGCTATAGAAATAAAACAGAAGTTAAGAGTAATGACGCATTATGAATTAATGTAAACAAGTACTGTATGCTGTTAACTTACATTCAAAGACTCTGTTGAGATAGATGAATGTCATGAGCCTTGATCTCAAAAGTCCAAGAATGCTATAAAAATAAAACAGAAATTAAAAGTAATGATTCTTTATGAATTAAAGTAAAGTAGTAGTGTACACTGTTAACTTAAACCCACAGACTCTCTTGAGATAAATGAGTGTCCTGAGCATTGAACTCAAAATTCCAACGATGCTAAAAATATAAAACAGAAATTTAGAGTAATGATGCATTATGAATTAATGTAAAATAGTAGTGTATACTATTAACTTACACCCTCAGACTCTCTTGAGATGGATGAATGTCCTGAGCCTTGATCTCGAAAGTCCAACGACACTATAGAAAAAAAACAGAAAATAAGACTAATGATGCATTAGGAATTAATGTAAATTGTAGTGTATGCTGTTAACTTACAACCCCAGACTCTCTTGAGATAGATTAGTGTCCTGAGCATTCATCTCGAAAGTCTAAGAACGCTATAGAAATAAAGCAGAAATTAAGAGCAATGATGCATTATGAATTATTGTAAACTAGTAGTGTGTCCTGTTAACTTACACCAACAGACTCTCTTGAGAAAAATGAAGGTCCATAGCCTTGATCTCGTAATAAAGAGTAATGATGCATTATGAATGAATGTAAACAAGTAGTGTATGCTGTTAACTTAAATCCACAGACTTTTTTGAGATAAATGAGTGTCCTGAGCCTTGATCACGAAAGTCAAGAACGCTATAAAAAAACTGAAATTAAGAGTAATGATGCATAATGAATTAATGGAAAATTGTAGTATATGCTGTTAACTTACACCCCCAGACTCTGCAGAGATAGATTAGAGTCTAGAGCCTTCATCTGGAAAGTCCAAGAACGGTATAGAAATAAAGCAGAAATTAAGAGTAATGATGCATTATGAATTAATGTAAACAAGTACTGTATGCTGTTAACTTACATTCAAACACTCTCTTGAGATAGATGAGTGTCCTGAGCCTTGATCTCGAAAGTCCAACGACACTATAGAAATAAAACAGAAATTAAGACTAATGATGCATTATGAATCAATGTAAAAAAGTAGTATATACTGTTAACTTACACCCTCAGACTCTTTTGAGATAGATGAATGTCCTGAGCCTTGATTTTGAAAGTCCAACGACGCTTTAGAAATAAAACAGAAATTAAGAGTAATGATGCATTATGAATTAATGTAAAATTGTAGTGCATGCTGTTAACTTACACCATCAGACCCTCTTGAGATAGGTGAATGTCCTCAGCTTGATCTCGTAAGTCCAACAACGCTATAGAAAGAAAACAGAAATTAAGAGTAATGATGCATTTTGAATTAATGTAAAATTGTAGTGTATGCTGTTAACTTACACCCCCAGACTCTCTTGAGATAGATGAGTGTCCTGAGCCTTCATCTGGAAAGTCCAAGAAAACTATAAAAATAGAGCAGAAATTAAGAGTAACGATGCATTACGAATTCATGTAAACTAGTAGTGTGTACTGTTAACTTACACCCCCAGACTCTCTTGAGATAGATGAATGTCCTGAGCCTTGATCTCGAAAGTCCATAGATGCTATAGAAAAAAACAGAAATTAAGAGTAATGATGCATTATGTATTAATGTAAAATTGTAGTGTACTTTGTTACCTTACACCTCCAGAGTCTATTGAGATAGATTAGTGTCCTGAGCCTTGATCTCGAAAGTCCAACGACACTGTAGAAATAAAAAAGATATTAAGAGTAATGATGCATTATGAACTAATGTGAAATAGTAGTATATACTGTTAACTAACACAATCAGACTCTCTTGAGGCAGATGAGTGTCCTGAGCCCTGATTTCGAAAGTCCAAGATCGTTATAAAAACAAAACAGAAATTAAGAGTAATGATTCATTATGAATTAATGTAAAATAGTAGTGTACACTATTAACTTACACCCTCAGACTCTCTTGAGATAGATGAGTGTCCTGAGCATTGATCTCGAAAATCCAACGACGCTATAGAAATAAAACAGAAATTAAGAGTAATGACGCATTATGAATTAATGTAAACAAGTAGTGTATGCTGTTAACTTACATCCACAGACTCTCTTGAGATAGATGAGTGTCCTGAGACTTGATCTCGAAAGTCCAAGATCGATATAAAAATATAACAGAAATTAAGAGTAATGATTCATTATGAATTAAAGTAAACTAGTAGTGTGTACTGTTAACTTATACCCACAGACTCTCTTGAGATAAATGAGTGTCCTGAGCCTTGATCTCAAAAGTCCAACAATGCTATAGAAATTAAAACAAAAATTAGATGAAATTCCTTATCCTTGATCTCGTAAGTCCAACGACGCTATAGAAATAAAACAGAAATTAAGAGTGTAATGATGCATTATGAATTAATGTAAAATTGTAGTGTATGCTGTTAACTTACACCCCCAGACTCCATGAAGATAGATGAGTGTCCTGAGCCTTCATCTGGAAAGTCCAAGTACGCTATAGAAATAGATCAGAAATTAAGAGTAAAGATGCATTATGAATTAATGTAAATTAGTAGTGTGTACTGTTAACTTACACCCTCAGTCTCTCTTGAGATAGATGAATGTCCTGAGCCTTGATCTCGAAAGTCCAACGATGCTATAGAAAGAAAACAGAAATTAAGTGTAATGATGCATTATGAATTAATGTAAAATTGTAGTGTATGCTGTTAACTTACAACCCCAGACTATCTTGAGATAGATGAGTGTCCTGAGCATTCATCTGGAAAGTCCAAGAACGCTACCGAAATAAAGCAGAAATTAAGAGTAATGATGTATTATAAATTAATGTAAACTAGTAGTGTGTCCTGTTATCTTACACCAACAGACTCTCTTGAGATAGATGAATGTCCTCAGCCTTGATCTCGTGAGTCAAACGACGCTACAGAAATAAAACAGAAATTAAGAGTAATGATGCATTATATTAAATGTAAACAAGTAGTATATGCTGTTAACATACACCTACAGACTCTCTTGAGATAAATGAGTGTCCTCAGCCTTGATCTCGAAAGTCCAACAATGCTATAGAAAGAAAACAGAAATTAAGAGTAATGATACATTATGAATTAACGTAAAATAGTAGTGTATACTATTAACTTACACCCTCTTACTCTCTTGAGAAAGATGAATGTCCTGAGCCTTGATCGCGAAAGTCCAACGACGCTATAGAAATAAAACTGAAATTAAGAGTAATGATGCATTATGAATTAATTTAAAATAGTAGTGTATACTGTTAACTTACACCCTCAGACTCTCTTGAAATAGATGAGTGTCCTGAGCCTTGATCTCGAAAGCTCAACGACCCTATACAAATAAAGCAGAAATAAAGAGAAATGATGCAATATGAATTAATGTAAACTAGTAGTGTATGATGTTAACTTACAATCCAAGACCCTCTTGAGATAAATGAGCGTCCTGAGCCTTGATCTCGAAAGTCCAACGATGCTATAAAAATAAAACAGAAATTAAAAGTAAGGATGCAATATGTATTAATGTAAAATTGTAGTGTATTTTGTTAACTTACACCCCCAGAGTCTCTTGAGATAGATAAGTGTCCTGAGCCTTCATCTGGAATTTCGAAGAATGCTATAGAAAAAAAGCAGAAATTAAGAGTAATGATGCATTATGAATTAATGTAAACTACTAGTGTGTACTGTTAACTTACACCCTCAGACTCTCTTGAGATAAATGAATCTCCTCAGCGTTGATCTCGAAAGTCCAACGATGCTATAGAAATAAAACAAAAATTAAGAGTAATGATGCATTATGAATTAATGCAAAATAGTAGTGTACACTATTAACTTACACCCACAGACTCTCTTGAGTTAGATGAGTTTTCTGAGCCTTGATCTCGAAAGTCCAACGACACTATAGAAATAAAAAAGAAATTAACAGTAATGATGCATTATGAACTAATGTAAAAAAGTAGTATACACTGTTAACTTACACCCTCAGACTCTCTTGAGATAGATGAGTGTCCTGAGGCTTGATCTCGAAAGACCAACAACACTATAGAAATAACACAGAAGTTAAGAGTAATGACGCATTACGAATTAATGTAAACAAGTAGTGTATGCTGTTAACTTACATCCACAGACTCTCTTGAGATAGATGAGCATCCTGAGACTTGATCTCGAATGTTCAAGATCGCTACAAAAATAAAACAGAAATTAAGAGTAATGATTCATTATGAATTAGAGTAAAGTAGTAGTGTGTACTGTTAACTTATACTCACAGACTCTCTTGAGATAAATGAGTGTCCTGAGCCTTGATCTCCAAAGTCCAACGATACTATAGAAATAAAACAGAAATTAGATGAAATTCCTTAGCCTTGATCTCGTAAGTCCTACGATGCTATAGAAATAAAACAGAAATTAAGAGTGTAATGATGCATTATGAATTAATTGTAAAATTGTAGTGCATGCTATTAACTTATACCCCCAGACTCTCTTGAGATAGATGAGTGTCCTGAGCCTTCATCTGGAAAGTCAAAGAACGCTATAGAAATAGATCAGAAATTAAAAGTAAAGATGCATTATGAATTAATGTAAACTAGTAGTGTGTATTGTTAACTTACACCCTCAAACTCTCTTGAGATAGATGAATGTAGTGAGCCTTGATCTCGAAAGTCCAACGATGCTATAAAAATAAAACAGAAATTAAGAGTAATGATGCATTATGAATTAATGTAAAACTGTAGTGTACGCTGTTAACTTACACCCCCAGACTCTCTTGAGATAGATGAGTGTCCTGAGCATTCATTTGGAAAGTCCAAAAACGCTATAGAAATAAAGCAGAAATTAAGAGTAATTATGTATTTTGAATTAATGTAAACTAGTTGTGTGTCCTGTTAGCTTACACCCACAGACTCTCTTGAGATAGATGAATGTCCTCAGCCTTGATCTCGTAAGTCAAACGACGCTATAGAAATAAAACAGAAATTAAGAGTAATGATGCATTATGAAAGAATGTAAACAAGTAGTGTATGCTGTTAACTTATATCCACAGACCCTCATGAGATAGATGAGTGTCCTCAGCCTTGATCTCGAAAGTCCAAGAACGCTATAAAAATAAAACAGAAATTAAGAATAATGATTCATTATCAATTAAAGTAAACTAGTAGTGTATACTGTTAACTTACATCCACAGACTCTCTTAAGATAAATGAGTGTCCTCAGACTTGATCACGAAATTCCAACGATGCTATAGAAATAAAACAGAAATTAAGAGTAATGATGCCTTATGAATTAATGTAAAATAGTAGTGTATACTATTAACTTACACCCTCTTAATTTCTTGAGATAGATGAATGTCCTGAGCCTTGATCGCGAAAGTCCAACGACGTTATAGAAATAAAACTGAAATTAAGAGTAATGATGCATTATGAATTAATGTAAAATAGTAGTGTATACTGTTAACTTACACCCTCAGACTCTCTTGAGATAGATGAGTGTCCTGAGCCTTAATCTCAAAAGCCCAACGACGCTAGAGAAATAGAGCAGAAATAAAGAGAAATGATGCATTATGAATTAATGTAAACTAGTAGTGTAGGATGTTAACTTACACCCCAAGAACCTCTTGAGATAAATGAGCGTCCTGAGCCTTGATCTCGAAAGTCCAACGATGGTATAAATATTAGTGTATGCTATTAACTTACACCATCAGACCCTCTTGAGATAGATGAATGTCCTAAGCCTTGATCTCTTAAGTCTAATGACGCTATAGAAAAAAAACAGAAGTTAAGAGTAATGACGCATTATGAATTAATGTAAACAGGTAGTGTATGCTGTTAACTTATATCCACAGACTCTCTTGAGATAGATGAGTGTCCTGAGTCTTAATCTCGAAAGTCCAAGAACCCTATAAAAATAAAAAAGAAATTAAGAGTAATGATTCTTTATGAATTAAAGTAAACTAGTAGTGTATACTGTTAACTTATACCCACTGACTCTCTTGAGATAAATGAGTGTCCTGAGCCTTGATCTCAAAAGTCCAACAATGTTATAGAAATAAAACAGAAATTTAAGAGTAATGATGCATTATGAAATAATGTAAAATAGTAGTGTATACTATTAACTTACACCCTCAAACTCTCTTGAGATAGATGAATGTCCTGAGCCTTGATCTCGAAAGTCCAATGTCCTATAGAAATAAAACAGAAATTAAGAGTAACGATACATTATAAATTAATGTATAATAGTAGTATATACCGTTAACTTTCACCATCAGACCCTCTTGAGATAGATGAATGTACTCAGTCTTGATCTCGTAAGTCTTACGATGCTATAGAAAAAAAAAAGAAATTAAGAGTAATGATGCATTTTCAATTAATGTAAAATTGTAGTGTATGCTGTTAACTTACACCCCCAGAGTGTCTTGAGATAGATGAGTATCCTGAGACTTCATCTGCAAAGTCCAAGAACACTATACAATAAAAAACCAGAAATTAAGAGTAACGATGCATTATGAATTAATGTAAACTAGTAGTGTGTACTGTTAACTTACACCCTCAGACTCTCTTGAGATAGATGAATGTCCTGAGCCTTGATCTAGAAAGTCCAACGATGCTATAGAAATAAAAAAGAAATTAAGAGTAATGATGCATTATGATTTAATGTAAAATTGTAATGTATTTTGTTAAATTACACCCCCAGAGTCTACTGAGATAGATGAGTGTCCTGAGACTTCATCTAGTAATTCGAAGAATGCTATAGAAATAAAGAAGAAATTAGGAGTAATGATGCCTTATGAGTTAATGTAAACTACTAGTGTGTACTGTTAACTTACACCCTCAGACTCTCTTGAGATAGATGAAAGTCCTCAGCGTTGATCTCGAAAGTCCAATGTTGCTATAGAAATAAAACAGAAATTAAGAGTAATGATGCATTATGAATTAATGTAAAATAGTAGTGTACACTATTAACTTACACCCTAAGACTCTCTTGAGATAGATGAGTATCCTGAGCCTTGATCTGGAAAGTCCAACGACACTATAGAAATAAAAAAGAAATTAAGAGTAATGATGCAATATGAACTAATGTAAAATAGTAGTATATACTGTTAACTTACACAATCAGACTCTCTTGAGACAAATGTATGTCCTGAGTCTTGATCTTGAAAGTCCAACGACGCTATAGAAATAAAACAGAAATTAAGACTAATAATGCATTATGAATTAATGTAAAATAGTAGTGTATGCTGTTTACTTACACCCTCAGAACCTCTTGAGATAGATGAGTGTCCTGAGCCTTGATCTCGAAAGTCAAGAACACTATAAAAAAACAGAAATTAAGAGTAATGATGCATTAATTATTATTGTAAAATTGTAGTGTATGCTGTTAACTTACACCCCCAGACTCTCTTGAGATAGATGAGTGTCCTGAGTCTTCATCTGGAAAGTCCAAAAAAGGTATAGAAATAAAGGAGAAATTAAGAGTAATGATGCATCATGAATTAATGTAAAATAGTAGTGTATGCTGTTAACTTACACCCTCAAACCCTCTCGTGATAGATGAATGTCCTCAGCATTGATCTCTTAAGTTCAAGGACACTATAGAAATAAAAAAGAAATTAAGAGTAATGATGCATTATGAATTAATGTAAACAAGTAGTGTACGATGTTAACTTACACCCCCAGACTCTCTTGAGACAGATGAGTGTCCTGAGCCTTCATCTGGAAATTCCAAGAACGGTATAGAAATAAAGGAGAAATGAAGAGTAATGATGCATTATGAATTAAAGTAAAGTAGTAGTGTGCACTGTTAACTTACACCCAAAGACTCCCTTGAGATAGAAGAGTGTCCTGAGCCTTGATCTCGAAAGTCCAACGATGCTATAGAAATAAAGCAGAAATTAAGAGTAATGATGCATTATGAATTAATGTAAAATAGAAGTGTATGCTGTTAACTTACACCCTCAGACCCTCTCGAGATAGATGAATGTCCTCAGCCTTGATCTCTTAAGTTCAAGGACACTATAGAAATAATACAGAAATTAAGAGTAATGACACATTATGAATTAATGTAAACAAGTAGTGTATGCTGTTAACTTACATCCACAGACTCTATTGAGATAAATGAGTGTCCTGAGCCTTCATCTGGAAAGTCCAAGAATGCTATAGAAATAAAGCAGAAATTAGGAGTAATGATTCATTATGAATTAAAGTAAAATAGTAGTGTATACTGTTAACTTACACCCACAGACTCTCTTGAGATAAATGAGTGTCCTGAGCCTTGATCTCGAAAGTCAAAGAACGCTATAAAAAAAAAACTGAAATTAATAGTAATGATTCATTATCAATTAAAATTAAACTAGTAGTGTATACTGTTAACTTATACCCACAGACTCTCTTGAGATAAATGAGTGTCCTGAGCCTTGATTTTGACAGTCCAACGATGCTATAGAAATAAAACAGAAATTAAGAGTAATGATTCATTATGAATTAATGTAAAGTAGTAGTGTATACTATTAATTTACACCTTCAGACTCTCTTGAGATAGATGAGTGTCCTGAGCCTTGATCTCGAAATTCCAAGAACGTTATAAAAATAAAACAGAAATTAAGAGTAATGATTAATTATGAATTAAAGTAAACTAGTAGTGTATACTGTTAACTTACATCCACAGACTCTCTTGAGATAAATAAGTGTCCTGAGCGTTGATCTCGAAAGTCCAACGATGCTATAGAAATAAAACAGAAATTAAGAGTAATGATTCATTATGAATTAATGTAAAGTAGTAGTGTATACTGTTAACTTACACCCTCAGACTCTTTTGAGATAGATGAGTGTCCTTAGCCTTGATCTTGAAAGTCCAACGACGCAATAGAAATAAAAGAGAAATTACAAGTAATGATGCATTATGAATTAATATAAAATAGTAGTGTGTACTGTTAACTTACACCCTCAGACTCTCTTCAAATAGATGAGTGTCCTAAGCCTTGATCTCAAAAGCCCAACGACGCTATAGAAATAAAGCAGAAATTAAGAGTAATGATGCATTATAAATTAATGTAAAATAGTAAGTGTACACTATTAACTTACGCCCTCAGACTCTCTTGAGATAGATGAGTGTCCTGAGCCTTGACCTCGAAAGTCCAAGATCACTATAAAAATAAAAAAGAAATTAAGAGTAATGATTCATTATGAATTAATGTAAAATATTAGTATACACTATTAACTTACACCCTCAAACTCTCTTGAGATAAATAAGTGTCCTGAGCCTTGATCTCAAAAGTCCAACGACACTATAGAAATAAAACAGAAATTAGATGAAAGTCCTTAGCCTTGATTTCGTAAGTCCAAGGACACTATAGAAATAAAACAGAGGTTAAGAGTAATGATTCATTATGATTTAATGTAAACAAGTAGTGTATGCTGTTAACTTACATCCATAGACTCTCTTGAGATAGATGAGTGTCCTGAGACTTGATCTCGAAAGTCCAAGATCGTTATAAAAAAAAATCAGAAATTAAGAGTAATGATTCATTATGAATTAAAGTAAAGTAATAGTGTGCACTGTTAACTTACACCCACAGACTCTCTTGAGATAAATGAGTGTCCTGAGCCTTGATCTCAAAAGTCCAACGATGCTATTGAAATAAAAAAAAAATTAGATGAAAGTCCTTAGCCTTGACCTCGTAAGTCCAACGACGCTATAGAAATAAAAAAAAATTAAGAGTGTAATGATGCATTATGAACTAATGTAAAATTGTAGTGTATGCTGTTAACTTACACCCTCAGACTCTCTTGAGATAGATGAATGTCCTCAGTGTTGATCTCGAAAGTCCAACGATGCTATAGAAATAAAACAGAAATTAAGAGTAACGACGCATTATGAATTAATGTAAAATTGTAGTGTACACTATTAACTTACACCCACAGACTCTCTTGAGATAGATGAGTGTCCTCAGCCTTGATCTCGAAAGTCCAACGACACTATAGAAATAAAACAGAAATTAAGAGTAATGATGCATTATGAACTAATGTAAAATAGTAGTATATACTGTTAACTTAAACAATTAGACTCTCTTGACACGGATGAGTGTCCTGAGCCTTGATCTCCAAAGTCAAAGATTGCTATAAAAATATAAAAAAAATTAAGAGTAATGATTCATTATGAATTAATGTAAAATAGTAGTGTACACTATTAACTTACACCCTCAGACTCTCTTGAGATAGATGAGTGTCCTGAGCCTTGACCTCGAAAGTCCAAGATCGCTATAAAAATAAAAAAGAAATTAAGAGTAATGATTCATTATGAATTAATGTAAAATAGTAGTATACACTATTAACTTAAACCCTTAGACTCTCTGAGATAAATAAGTGTCCTAAGCCTTGATATCGAAAGTCCAACGACACTATAGAAATAAAACAGAAATTAGATGAAAGTCCTTAGCCTTGATCTCGTAAGTCCAACGACGCTTCAGAAATAAAACAAAAATTAAGAG
Organism: Xestospongia bergquistia; assembly: GCA_963965975.1. Taxonomy (NCBI): domain Eukaryota; kingdom Metazoa; phylum Porifera; class Demospongiae; order Haplosclerida; family Petrosiidae; genus Xestospongia; species Xestospongia bergquistia. The sequence goes on along the minus strand of OZ014420.1, from coordinate 1,913,939 downwards.
AAATGACGCATTATGAATTAATGTAAACAAGTAGTGTATGCTGTTAACTTACATCCATAGACTCTCTTGAGATAGATGAGTGTCCTGAGACTTGATCTCGAAAGTCCAAGATCGCTATAAAAATAAATCAGAAATTAAGAGTAATGATTCATTATGAATTAAAGTAAAGTAGTAGTGTGTACTGTTAACTTATACCCACAGACTCTCTTGAGATAAATGAGTGTCCTGAGCCTTGATCTCAAAAGTCCAACAATGCTATAGAAATAAAACAGAAATTAGATAAAAGTCCTTACCTTGATCTCGTAAATCCAACGACGCTATACAAATAAAACAGAAATTAAGAGTGTAATGATGCATTATGAACTAATGTAAAATTGTAGTGTATTCTGTTAACTTACATCCCCAGACTCTCTTGAGATAGATGAGTGTCCTGAGCCTTCATCTAAAAAGTCCAAGAACACAATAGACATAGATCAGAAATTAAGAGTAAAGATGCATTATGAATTAATGTAAACTAGTAGTGTGTACTGTTAACTTACACCCTCAGACTCTCTTGAGATAGATGAATGTCCTGAGCCTTGATCTCGAAAGACCAACGATGCTATAGAAATAAAACAGAAATTAAGAGTAATGATGCATTATCAATTAATGTAAAATTGTAGTGTATGCTGTTAATTTACACCCCGAGACTCTCTTGAGATAGATGAGTGTCCTGAGCATTCATCTGGAAAGCCCAAGAACGCTATAGAAATAAAGCAGAAATTAAGAGTAATGATGCATTATGAATTAATGTAACTAGTAGTTTGTCCTGTTAACTAACACCCACAGACTCTCTTGAGATAGATGAATGTCCTCAGCATTGATCTCGTGAGTCCAATGATGCTATAGAAATAAAACAGAAATTAAGAGTAATGATGCATTATGAATTAAAGTAAACAAGTAGTGTATGCTGTTAACTTATATCCACAGACTCTCTTGAGATAGATGAGTGTCCTGAGACTTGATCTCAAAAAGTCCAAGAACGCATTAAAAATAAAAAACAGAAATTAAGAGTAATGCTTCATTATAAATTCAAGTAAACTAGTAGTGTATACTGTTTACTTACACCCACAGACACTTTTGAGATAAATGAGTGTCCTGAGCCTTGACCTTGAAAGTCCAACGATGCAATAAAAATAAAAAAGAAATTAAGAGTAATGATGCATTATGAATTAATCTAAAATAGTAGTGTATACTATTAACTTACACCCTCTTAATCTCTTGAGATAGATGAGTATCCTGAGCCTTGATCTGGAAAGCCAAACGACGCTATAGAAATAAAGCAGAAATAAAGAGAAATGATGCATTATGAATTAATGTAAACTAGTAGTGTGTACTGTTAACTTACACCCTCAGACTCTCTTGAGATAGATGAATGTCCTGAGCCTTGATCTCGAAAGACCAACGATGCTATAGAAATAAAACAGAAATTAAGAGTAATGATGCATTATCAATTAATGTAAAATTGTAGTGTATGCTGTTAATTTACACCCCGAGACTCTCTTAAGATAGATGAGTGTCCTGAGCATTCATCTGGAAAGCCCAAGAACGCTATAGAAATAAAGCAGAAATTAAGAGTAATGATGCATTATGAATTAATGTAACTAGTAGTTTGTCCTGTTAACTAACACCCACAGACTCTCTCGAGATAGATGAATGTCCTCAGCATTGATCTCGTGAGTCCAATGATGCTATAGAAATAAAACAGAAATTAAGAGTAATGATGCATTATGAATTAAAGTAAACTAGTAGTGTATACTGTGAACTTACACCCACAGACAACCTTGAGATAAATGAGTGTCCTGAGCCTTGATCTCGAAAGTCCAACCATGCTATAGAAATAAAACAGAAATGAAGAGTAATGATGCATTATGAATTAATCTAAAATAGTAGTGTATACTATTAACTTACACCCTCTTACTCTCTTGAGATAGATGAATGTCATGAGCCTTGATAGCGAAAATCCAACGACGCTATAGAAATAAAACAGAAATAAAGAATAATGATGCAGTATGAATTAATGTAAAATAGTAGTATATACTGTTAACTTACACCCTCAGTCTCTATTAAAATAGAGGAGTGTCCTGACCCTTGATCTCGAAAGCCCAACGACGCTATAGAAATAAAGCAGAAATAAAGAGAAATGATGCATTATGAATTAATGTAAACTAATAGTGTATGATGTTAACTTACACCCCAAGACCCTCTTGAGATAAATGAGCGTCCTGAGCCTTGATCTCGAAAGTCACACGATGCTATAAAAATAAAACAGAAATTAATATTAATGATTTATTATGAATTAATGTAAAGTAGTAGTGTATACTGTTAACTTACACCCACAGACTCTCCTGAGATAGATGAGTGTCCTGAGTCATCATCTGGAAAGTCCAAGAACGGTATAGAAATAAAGGAGAAATTAAGAGTAATGATGCATTATGAATTAATGTGAAGTAGTAGTGTGTACTGTTAACTTACACCCACAGACTCTCTTGAGGTAGAAGAGTGTCCTGAGCCTTGATCTCAAAAGGCCAACGATGCTATAGAAAAATGCAGAAATTAAGAGTAATGATGCATTATGAATTAATGTAAAATAGTATATATATTGTTAACTTACACCCTCAGACTCTCTTGAGACAGATGAATGTTGTAGGCCTTGATCTTGAAAGACCAACGACGCTTTAGAAATAAAACAGAAATTAAGAGTAATGATGCTTTATGAATTAATGTAAAATTGTAGTGTATGCTGTTAACTTACACCCCCAGAGTCTCTTGAGATAGATGAGTGTCCTGAGACTTCATCTGGAAATTCAAATATTGTATAGAAATAAAGCAGAAATTAAGAGTAATGAAGCATTATGAATTAATGAAACTACTAGTGTGTACTGTTAACTTACACAATCAGACTCTCTTGAGATAGATGAATGTCCTCAGTGTTGATCTCGAAAGTCCAACAATGCTATAGAAATAAAACAGAAATTAAGAGTAATGATGTATTATGAATTAATGTAAAATAGTAGTGTACACTATTAACTTACACCCTCAGACTCTCTTGAGATAGATGAGTGTCCTGAGCATTGATCTCAAAAGTCCAAGGACACTATAGAAATAAAACAGAAATTAAGTGTAATGATGCATTATGAACTAATGTAAAATAGTAGCATATACTGTTAACTTACACAATCAGACTCTTTTGAGACAGATAGATGTATGTCCTGAGCCTTAATCTTGTAAGTCAAACGATGCTATAGAAATAAAACAGAAATTAAGACTAATAATGCATTATGAATTAATGTAAAATAGTAGTGTATGATGTTAACTTACACCCTAAGAATCTCTTGAGATAGATGAGTGTCCTGAGCATTCTTCTGGAATGTCCAAAACGCTATAGAAATAAAGCAGAAATTAAGAGTAATGATGCATTGTGAATTAATGTAAACTAGTAGTATGTACTGTTAACTTACACCCAGAAACTCTCTTGAGATAGATGAGTGTCCGGAGCCTTGATCTTGAAAGTCCAACGACGCTATAGAAATAAAGCAGAAATTAAGACTAATGATGCATAATGAATTAATGTAAAATAGTAGTGTATGCTGTTAACTTACATCCACAGACTCGCTTGAGATAGATGAGTGCCCTGAGCCTTCATCTCGAAAGTCAAGAACGTTATAAAAAAACAAAAATTAAAAGTAAAGATGCATTAAGAATTAATGTAAAATTGTAGTGTATGCTGTAAACTTACACCCCCAGACTATCTTGAGACAGATTAGTGTCCTGAGCCTTGATCTCGAAAGTCCAACGATGCTATAGAAATAAAGCAGAAATTAAGAGTAATGATGCATTATGAATTAATGTAAAATAGTTGTGTATGATGTTAACTTACACCCACAGACCCTCTCGAGTTAGATGAATGTCCTCAGCCTCGATCTTTTAAGTCAAACGACATGATAGAAAAAAAACAGAAATTAAGAGTAATGATGCATTATGAATTAATGTAAACAAGTAGTGTATGCTGTTAACTTACATCCACACACTCTATTGAGATAGATGAGTGTCCTGAGCCTTCATCTTGAAAGTCCAAGAACGTTATAAAAATAAAACAGAAATTAAGAGTAATGATTAATTATGAATTAAAGTAAACTAGTAGTGTATACTGTTAACTTACACCCACAGACTCTCTTGAGATAAATAAGTGTCCTGAGCCTTGATCTCGAAAGTCCAAAAACGCTATAAAAATAAAATTGAAATTAATAGGAATGATTCATTATGAATTAAAATTAAACTGGTAGTGTATATTGTTAACTTACACCCTAAGACTCTCTTGAGATAAATGAGTGTCCTGAGCCTTGATCTCAAAAGTGCAACGATGCTATAGAAATAAAAAAGAAATTAAGAGTAATGATTCATTATGAATTAATGTAAAGTAGTAGTGTATACTATTAACTTACACCCTCAGACTCTCTTGAGATTGATGAAAGTCCTGGCCTTGATATCGAAAGTCCAACGACGCAATAGAAATAAAACAGAAATTAAGAGTAATGATGCAGTATGAATTAATATAAAATAGTAGTGTATACTGTTAACTTAGACCCTCAGACTCTCTTGAGATAGATGAGTGTCCTGAGCCTTCTTCTGGAATATCCAAGAACGCTATAGAAATAAAGCAGAAATTAAGACTAATGATGCATTATGAATTAATGTAAACAAGTAGTGTATTTTGTTAACTTACATCCACAGACTCTCTTGAGATAGATGAGTGTCCTGAGCCTTCATCTCGAAAGTCAAGAGAGCTATAAAAAACAAAGATTAAAAGTAATGATGCATTAAGAATTAATGTAAAATTATAGTGTATGCTGTAAACTTACACCCCCAAACTCTCTTGAGATAGATTAGTGTCCTGAGCCTAGATCTCAAAAGTCCAACGATGCTATAGAAATAAAGCAGAAATTAAGAGTAATGATGCATTATGAATTAATTTAAAATTGTAGTGTATGCTGTTAACTTACACCCACAGACCCTCTCGAGTTAGAAGAATGTCCTCAGACTTGATCTCTTAAGTCCAACGACACGATAGAAATGAAACAGAAATTAATAGTAAAGACGCATTATCAATTAATGTAAACAAGTAGTGTATGCTGTTAACTTACATCCACAGACTCTATTGGGATAGATGAGTGTCCTGAGCCTTGATCTCGAAAGTCCAAAAACGCTATAAAGATAAAACTGAAATTAATAGTAATGATTCATTATGAATTAAAATTAAAGTAGTAGTGTATACTGTTAGCTTACACCCTAAGACTCTCTTGAGATAAATGAGTGTCCTGAGCCTTGATCTCAAAAGTGCAACGATGCTATAGAAATAAAAAAGAAATTAAGAGTAATGATTCATTATGAATTAATGTAAAGTAGTAGTGTATACTATTAACTTACACCCTCAGACTCTCTTGAGATAGATGAATGTCCTTACCTTGATATCGAAAGTCCAACGACGCAATAAAAAATAAAACAGAAATTAAGAGTAATGATGCAGTATGAATTAATATAAAATAGTAGTGTATACTGTTAATTTACACCCTCAGACTCTTTCGAAATAGATGAGTATCCTCAGCCTTGATCTCGAAAGCCTAACGACGCTATAGAAATAAAGCAGAAATAAAGAGTAATCATGCATTATGAATTAATGTAAACTAGTAGTGTATACTGTTAACTTACACCCCAAGACCCTATTGAGATAAATGAGTGTCCTGAGCCTTGATTTCGAAAGTCAAGGACGCTATAAAAAAAAAAGAAATTAAGATTAATGATGCATTATGAATTAAAGTAAAATTGTAGTGTATGCTGTGAACTTCCACCCCCAGACTCTCTTGAGACAGATGAGTGTCCTGAGCCTTCACATGGAATATCCAAGAACGCTATAGAAATAAAGCAGAAATTAAGAGTAATGATGTATTATGAATTAATATAAACTAGTAGTGTGTACTATTAACTTACACCCATAGACTCTTTTGAGATAGATGAGTGTCCGAAGCCTTGATCTTGAAAGTACAACGACACTATAGAAATAAAGCAGAAATTAAGACTAATGACGCATTATGAATTAATGTAAAATAGTTGTGTATGCTGTTAACTTACACTCTCAGACTCTCTTCAAATAGATGAGTGTCCTCACCATTGATCTCGTAAGTCCAACGATGCTATAGAAATAAAACAGAAATTAAGAGTAATGATGCATTATGAATTAATGTAAAATAGTAGTGTATGCTGTTAACTTACAACCACAGACTCTCTTGAGATAGATGAGTGTCCTGAGCCTTTATCTCGAAAGTCAAGTACGCTATAAAAAACAGAAATTAAGAGTAATGATGCATTAAGAATTAATGTAAAATTGTACTTTATGCTGTTAACTTACACCTCCAGACTCTCTTGAGATAGATGAGTTTCCTGAGCCTTTATCTGGAAAGTCTAAAATGGTATAGAAATAAAGGAGAAATGAAGAGTAATGACGCATTATGAATTAATGTAAAGTAGTAGTGTGTACTGTTAACTTACACCCACAGACTCTCTTGAGATAGATTAGTGTCCTGAGACTTGATCTCGAAAGTCCAACGATGCTATAAAATAAAGCAGAAATTAAGAGTAATGATGCATTATGAATTAATGTAAACAAGTAGTGTATGCTGTTAACTTACATCCACAGACTCTATTGAGATATATGAGTGTTCTGAGCCTTGATCTCGAAAGTCCAAGAACGTTATAAAAATAAAACAGAAATTGAGAGTAATGATTAATTATGAATTAAAGTAAACTAGTAGGGTATACTGTTAACTTACACCCACAGACTCCCTTGAGATAAATGTGTATCCTGAGTCTTGATCTCGAAAGTCCAAGAACGCAATAAAAATAAAATTGAAATTAATAGTAGTGATTTATTACGAATTAAAATTAAAGTAGTAGTGTATACTGTTAACTTACACCCTAAGACTCTCTTGAGATAAATGAGTGTCCTGACCAATGATCTTGAAAGTCCAACGATACTATAAAAATAAAACAGAAATTAAGAGTAATGATTCTTTATGAATTAATGTAAAGTAGTAGTGTACACTAGTAACTAACACCCTCAGACTCTCTTGAGATAGATGAATGTCCTGAGCTTTCATCTCGAAAGTCTAAGGACGCAATAGAAATAAAACAGAAATTTAGAGTAATGATGCATTATGAATTAATATAAAATAGTAGTGTATATGGTTAACTTACACCCTCAAACTCTCTTGAAATAGATGAGTGTCCTAAGCCTTGATCTGGAAAGCTCAACAACGCTATAGAAATAAAGCAGAAATAAAGAGTAATCATGCATTATGAATTAATGTAAACTAGTAGTGTATACTGTTAACTTACACCCCAAGACCCTCTTGAGATAAATGAGTGTCCTGAGCCTTGATCTCGAAAGTCAAGAATGCTATAATAAAAACAGAAATTAAGAGTAATGATGCATTATGAATTAATGGAAAATTGTATTGTATGCTGTTAACTTACATCCATAGACTCTATTGAGATAGATGAGTGTTCTGAGCCTTGATCTCGAAAGTCCAAGAACGTTATAAAAATAAAACAGAAATTAAGAGTAATGATTAATTATGAATTAAAGTAAACTAGTAGGGTATACTGTTAACTTACACCCACAGACTCCCTTGAGATAAATGTGTGTCCTGAGTCTTGATCTCGAAAGTCCAAGAACGCAATAAAAATAAAACTGAAATTAATAGTAGTGATTCATTACGAATTAAAATTAAAGTAGTAGTGTATACTGTTAACTTACACCCTAAGACTCTCTTGAGATAAATGAGTGTCCTGACCAATGATCTTGAAAGTCCAACGATACTATAAAAATAAAACAGAAATTAAGAGTAATGATTCTTTATGAATTAATGTAAAGTAGTAGTGTACACTAGTAACTAACACCCTCAGACTCTCTTGAGATAGATGAATGTCCTAAGCCTTGATCTCGAAAGTCAAGAATGCTATAAAAAAACAGAAATTAAGAGTAATAATGCATTATGAATTAATGGAAAATTGTATTGTATGCTGTTAACTTACACCCGAGACTCTCTTGAGACAGATAAGGGTCCTGAGCCTTTATCTGGAATGTCCAAGAACGCTATAGAAATAAAGCAGAAATTAAGAGTAATGATGCATTATGAATTAATGTAAACTAGTAGTGTGTACTGTTAACTTACACCCACAGACTCTCTTGAGATAGATGAGTGTCCGGAGCCTTGATCTTGAAAGTCCAACGACGCTAGAAAATAAAGCAGAAATTAAGACTAATGACGCATTATGAATTAATGTAAAATAGTAGTGTATGCTGTTAACTTACACAGTCAGACCCACTTGAGATAGATGAATGTCCTTAGCCTTGATCTCGTTAGTCCAACAACGCTATAGAAATAAAACAGAAATTAAGAGTAATGATGTATTATGAATTAATGTAAACAAGTAGTGTATGCTGTTAACTTACATCCACAGACTCTATTGAGAAAGATGAGTGTCCTGAGCCTTGATCTCGAAGGTCAAGAACGCTATAAAAAAAAAATTGAGAGTAATGATGTATTATGAATTAATGTAAAATTGTGGTGTATGCTCTTAACTTACAGCCCCAGACTCTCTTGAGACAGATGAGTGTCCTGACCCTTCATATGGAAAGTCCAAGAACATTATAGAAATAAAGGAGAAACTAAGAGAAATGATGCATTATGAATTAATGTAAAGTAGAAGTGTGTACTGTTAACTTACACCCACAGACTCTCTTGAGATAGATGAGTGTCCTGAGCCTTCATCTCGAAAATCCAACGATGCTATAGAAATAAAGCAGAAATTAAGTGTAATGATGCATTATGAATTAATGTACAATAGTAGTGTATGCTGTTAACTTACACAGTCAGACCCACTTGAGATAGATGAATGTCCTTAGCCTTGATCTCGTTAGTCCAACGACGCTATAGAAATAAAACAGAAATTAAGAGTAATGATGCATTATGAATTAATGTAAACAAGTAGTGTATGCTGTTAACTTACATCCACAGACTCTATTGAGAAAGATGAGTGTCCTGAGCCTTGATCTCGAAGGTCAAGAACGCTATAAAAAAAAAAATTGAGAGTAATGATGTATTATGAATTAATGTAAAATTGTGGTGTATGCATTTAACTTACAGCCCCAGACTCTCTTGAGATAGATGAGTGTCCTGACCCTTCATATGGAAAGTCCAAGAACATTATAGAAATAAAGGAGAAACTAAGAGAAATGATGCATTATGAATTAATGTAAAGTAGAAGTGTGTACTGTTAACTTACACCCATAGACTCTCTTGAGATAGATGAGTGTCCTGAGCCTTCATCTCGAAAGTCCAACGATGCTATAGAAATAAAGAAGAAATTAAGTGCAATGATGCATTATGAATTAATGTAAAATAGTAGTGTATGGTGTTAACTTACACCCTCAGACCCTTTCGAGCTAGATGAATGTATTCAGCCTTGATCTCTTAAATCCAACGATGCTATAGAAATAAAACAGAAATTAAGAGTAATGACGCATTATAAATTAATGTAAACAAGTAGTGTATGCAGTTAACTTACATCCACAGACTCTCTTGAGATAGATGAGTGTCCTGAGCCTTGATCTCGAAAGTCCAAGAAAGTTATAAAAATAAAACAAAAATTAAGAGTAATGATTCATTATGAATTAAAGTAAACTAGTTATGTAAACTGTTTACCTACACCCACAGACTCTCTTGAGATAAATGAGTGTCCTGAGCCTTGATCTCGAAACTCCAACGATGCTATAGAAATAAAACAAAAATTAAGACTAATGATTCATTATGAATTAATGTAAAATAGTAGTGTATACTATTAACTTACAACCTCAGACCCTCTTGAGATAGATGAATGTCCTGAGCCTTGATATCAAAAGTCCACCGATGCTATAGAAATAAAACAGAAATTAAGAGTAATGATGCGTTATGAATTAATATAAAAGAGTAGTGTGTACTGTTAACTTACACCCACAGACTCTCTTGAGATAGATGAGTGTCCTGAGCCTTCATCTCGAAAGTCCAACAATGCTATAGAAATAAAGAAGAAATTAAGTGTAATAATGCATTATGAATTAATGTAAAATAGTAGTGTATGCTGTTAACTTACACCCTAAGACCCTTTCGAGCTAGATGAATGTATTCAGCCTTGATCTCTTAAATCCAACGATGCTATAGAAATAAAACAGAAATTAAGAGTAATGACGCATTATAAATTAATGTAAACAAGTAGTGTATGCGGTTAACTTACATCCACAGACTCTCTTGAGATAGATGAGTGTCCTGAGCCTTGATCTCGAAAGTCCAAGAACGCTATAAAAATAAAACAGAAGTTAAGAGTAATGATTCATTATGAATTAAAGTAAACTAGTAGTGTAAAGTGTTTACTTACACCCACAGACTCTCTTGAGATAAATGAGTGTCCTGAGCCTTGATCTCGAAACTCCAACGATGCTATAGAAATAAAACAAAAATTAAGACTAATGATTCATTATGAATTAATGTAAAATAGTAGTGTATACTATTAACTTACAACCTCAGACCCTCTTGAGATAGATGAATGTCCTGAGCCTTGACATCAAAAGTCCAACGATGCTATAGAAATAAAACAGAAATTAAGAGTAATGATGCGTTATGAATTAATATAAAATAGTAGTGTATACTGTTAACTTACACCCTCAAACTCTCTTGAAATAGATGAGTGTACTGAGCCTTGATCTCGAAAGCCCAACAACACTATAGAATAAAGCAGAAATAAAGAGTAATCATGCATTATGAATTAATGTAAACTAGTAGTGTATGCTGTTAACTTACACCCTAAGACCCTCTTGAGATATAAGAGTGTCCTGAGCCTTGATCTCGAAAGTCATGGTCGCTATAAAAAAACAGAAATTAAGAGTAATGATGGATTATAAATTAATGGGAAATTGTAGTGTATGTTTTAACTTACACCCCTGGACTCTCTTGAGCTAGATGAGTGTCCTGAGACTTCACCTGGAAGGTCCAAGAACGCTATAGAAATAAAGCAGAAATTAAGAGTAATGATGTATTATGAATTAATGTAAAATAGTAGTATATGCTGTTAACTTACACCATCAAACCCTCTTGAGATCAATGAGTGTCCGGAGCCTTGATCTCGAAATCCAACAACGCTAGAGAAATAAAGCAGAAATTAAAAGTAATGACGCAGTATGAATTAATGTAAAATAGTAGTGTATGCTGTTAACTTACTCCATCAAACACTCTCGAGATAGATGAATGTCCTCAGCCTTGATCTCTTGAGTGTACTGTCAACTTACATCTACAGACTCCCTTGAGATAGATGAGTGTCCTGAGCCTTGATCTCGAAAGTCCAAGAAGGCTATAAAATTAAAACAGAAATTAAGAGTAACGATTCATTATGAATTAAAGTAAAATAGTAGTGTATACTGTTAACTTACACCCACAGACTCTCTTGAGATAAATGAGTGTCCTGAGCCTTGATCTCGAAACTCCAACGATGCTATAGAAATAAAACAAAAATTAAGACTAATGATTCATTATGAATTAATGTAAAATAGTAGTGTATACTATTAACTTACAACCTCAGACCCTCTTGAGATAGATGAATGTCCTGAGCCTTGACATCAAAAGTCCAACGATGCTATAGAAATAAAACAGAAATTAAGAGTAATGATGCGTTATGAATTAATATAAAATAGTAGTGTATACTGTTAACTTACACCCTCAAACTCTCTTGAAATAGATGAGTGTACTGAGCCTTGATCTCGAAAGCCCAACAACACTATAGAATAAAGCAGAAATAAAGAGTAATCATGCATTATGAATTAATGTAAACTAGTAGTGTATGCTGTTAACTTACACCCTAAGACCCTCTTGAGATATAAGAGTGTCCTGAGCCTTGATCTCGAAAGTCATGGTCGCTATAAAAAAACAGAAATTAAGAGTAATGATGGATTATAAATTAATGGGAAATTGTAGTGTATGTTTTAACTTACACCCCTGGACTCTCTTGAGCTAGATGAGTGTCCTGAGACTTCACCTGGAAGGTCCAAGAACGCTATAGAAATAAAGCAGAAATTAAGAGTAATGATGTATTATGAATTAATGTAAAATAGTAGTGTATGCTGTTAACTTACACCATCAAACCCTCTTGAGATCAATGAGTGTCCGGAGCCTTGATCTCGAAATCCAACAACGCTAGAGAAATAAAGCAGAAATTAAAAGTAATGACGCAGTATGAATTAATGTAAAATAGTAGTGTATGCTGTTAACTTACTCCATCAAACACTCTCGAGATAGATGAATGTCCTCAGCCTTGATCTCTTGAGTGTACTGTCAACTTACATCTACAGACTCCCTTGAGATAGATGAGTGTCCTGAGCCTTGATCTCGAAAGTCCAAGAAGGCTATAAAATTAAAACAGAAATTAAGAGTAACGATTCATTATGAATTAAAGTAAAATAGTAGTGTATACTGTTAACTTACACCCACAGACTCTCTTGAGATAAATGAGTGTCCTGAGCCTTGATCTCGAAACTCCAACGATTCTATAGAAATAAAAACGAAATTAAGAGTAATGATTTACTATGAATTAATGCAAAATAGTAGTGTATACTGTTAATTTACACCCACAGACTCTCTTGAAATGGATGAGTGTCCTGTGTCTTGATCTGGAAAGCCCAAGAACGCTATAAAAAAAGCAGAAATTAAGAGTAATGATGCATTATTAATTAATTTAAAATTTTAGTGTATGCTGTTAATTTACACCCCCAGACTCTCTTGAGATAGATAAGTGTCATGAGCCTTCATCTGGAAAGTCCAAGAACGCTACAGATATAAAGCAGAAATTAAAAGTAATGATTCATTATGAATTAAAGTAAACGAGTAGTGTATGCTGTTAACTTACACCCCCAGACTCTCTTGAGATAGATGAGTGTCCTGACACTTCATCTGGAATGTCCAAGAACGGCATAGAAATAAAGGAGAAATTAAGAGAAATGATGCATTATGAATTAATGGAAAGTAGTAGTGTGTACTGTTAACTTACACCCACAGACTCTCTTGAGATAGATGAGTGTCCTGAGCCTTGATCTCGAAAGTCCAAGAACACTACAGAAATAAAGCAGAAATTAAAAGTAATGATTCATTATGAATTAAAGTAAACTAGTAGTGTATACTGTTAACTTAAACCCACAGACACTCTTGAGATAAATGAGTGTCCTGAGTCTTGATCTCGAAAGTCCAACGATGCTATAGAAATAAAACAGAAATTAAGAGTAATGATTTACTATGAATTAATGCAAACTAGTAGTGTATACTGTTAACTTACACCCACAGACTCTCTTGAGATAGATGAGTGTCATGAGCCTTTCTCTGGAAAGTCCAAGAACGCTACAAAAGTAAAGCAGAAATTAAAAGAAATGATTCATTATGAATTAAAGTAAACTAGTAGCGTATACTGTTAACTTACACCCAGAACTTTCTTGAGATAAATGAGTGTCCTGAGCCATGATCTCGAAAGTCCAATGATGCTATAGAAATAAAACAGAAATTAAGTGTAATGATGCGTTATGAATTAATATAAAATAGTAGTGGATACTGTTAACTTACACCCTAAGACTCTCTTGAAATAGATGAGTGTCCTGAGCCTTGATTTCGAAAACCCAACGACGCTATAGAATAAAGCAGAAATAAAGAGTAATCATGCATTATGAATTAATGTAAACTAGTAGTGTATACTGTTAACTTACACCCTCAGACTCTCTTGAGATAGTTGAGTGTCCTGAGCCTTGATCTCGAAAGTCCAACGATGCTATAGAAATAAAACAGAAATTAAGAGTAATGATTTACTATGACTTAATGCAAACTAGTAGTGTATACTGTTAACTTACACCCACAGAATCTCTTGAGATAGATGAATGTCCTGTGCCTTGATCTGGAAAGCCCAAGAACGCTATAAAAAAAAACAGAAATTAAGAGTAATGATGCATTATTAATTAATGTAAAATTATAGTGTTTGCTGTTAATTTACACCCCCAGACTCTCTTGAGATAGATGAGTGTCATGAGCCTTCATCTGGAAAGTTCAAGAACGCTACAGAAATAAAGCAGAAATTAAGAGTAATGATGCATTATGAATAAATGTAAAATAGTAGTGTATGCTGTTAACTAACACCCTCAGACTCTTTTGAGATAGATGAATGTCCTGAACCTTCATCTCAAAAGTCCAAGAACGCTATAAAAATAAAACAGAAATTAAAAGTAATGATTCATTATGAATTAAAGTAAACTAGTAGTGTATACTGTTTATTGACACCCACAGATTCTCTTGAGATAAATGAGTGTCCTGAGTCTTGATCTCGAAAGTCCAACGATGCTATAGAAATAAAACAGAAATTAAGAGTAATGATGCATTTTGAATTAATGTAAAATAGTAGTGTATGCTGTTAACGTACACCCACAGATCCTCTTGAGATAAATGAATGTCCTCAGCCTTGACTTCGTAAGTCCAACGACATTATAGAAATAAAAAAGATATTAAGAGTAATGATGCATTATGAATTAAAGTAAAAAAGTAGTGTATGCTGTTAACTTACATCCACAGACTCTCTTGAGATAGATAAGTGTCATGAGACTTGATCTCGAAATTCCAAGTACGCTATAAAAATAAAACAGAAATTAAGAGTAATGATTTACTATGAATGAAAGTAAACTAGTAGTGTATACTGTTTATTTACACCCACAGATTCTCTTGAGATAAATGAGTGTCCTGAACCTTGATCTCAAAATTCCAAGTACGCTATAAAAAAAAACAGAAATTAAGAGTAATGATGCATTATGAATTAACGTAAAATTGTGGTGTATGCTGCTAACTTATACCCCTAGACCCTCTTGAGATGATCAGTGTCCTGAGCCTTGACCTGGAAATTCCAAGAACGCTATAGAAATAAAGCAGAAATTAAGAGTAATGAAGCATTATGAATTAATGTAAAGTAGTAGTGTATGCTGTTAACTAACACCCTCAGACCATCTTGAGATAGATGAGTGCCCTGAGCCTTGATTTAGAAAGTCTGACGATGCTATAGAAATAAAAAAAAATTAAAAGTAATGATGCATTACGAATTAATGTAAAATAGTAGTGTATGCTGGTAACTTACACACCCAGACCCTCTTGAGATGACGAGTGTCCTGAGCCTTCATCTCGAAAGTCCAACGATGCTATAGAAATAAAGCAGAAATTAAGAGTAATGATTTACTATAAATTAATGTAAACTAGTAATGTATACTGTTAACTTACACCCAAAGACTCTCTTAAGATAGGTGAATGTCCTGAGCATTCATCTGGAAAGTCTAACAACGCTATAGAAATAAAGCAGAAATTAAGAGTAATGATGCATTATGAATTAATGTAAACTAGTAGTGTGTACTGTTAACTTACACCCACATACTCTCTTGAGATAGATGAGTGTCTTGAACCTTGCTCTCAAAAGTCCAACGACGCTATAGAAATAAAGCAGAAATTAAGACTAATGACGCATTATGAATTAATGTGAAATTGTAGTGTATGCTGTTAACTTACACCATCAAACCCTCTCGAGATAGATGAATGTCCTCAGCCTTGATCTCGCAAGTCCAACGACGCTATAGAAATTAAACAGAAATTAAGAGTAATGATGCAACATGAATTAATGTAAACAAGTAGTGTGTGATGTTAACTTACTTCCACAGACTCTGTTGAGATGACGAGTGTCCTGAGCCTTCATCTCGAAAGTCCAACGATGCTATAGAAATAAAGCAGAAATTAAGAGTAATGATTTACTATAAATTAATGTAAACTAGTAATGTATACTGTTAACTCACACTCAAAGACTCTCTTAAGATAGGTGAATGTCCTGAGCATTCATCTGGAAAGTCTAACAACGCTATAGAAATAAAGCAGAAATTAAGAGTAATGATGCATTATGAATTAATGTAAACTAGTAGTGTGTACTGTTAACTTACACCCACATACTCTCTTGAGATAGATGAGTGTCTTGAGCCTTGCTCTCAAAAGTCCAACGACGCTATAGAAATAAAGCAGAAATTAAGACTAATGACGCATTATGAATTAATGTGAAATTGTAGAGTATGCTGTTAACTTAAACCATCAAACCCTCTTGAGATAGATGAATGTCCTCACCCTTGATCTCGCAAGTCCAACGACGCTATAGAAATTAAACAGAAATTAAGAGTAATGATGCAATATGAATTAATGTAAACAAGTAGTGTGTGATGTTAACTTACTTCCACAGACTCTGTTGAGATAGATGAGTGTCCTGAGCCTTGATCTCGAAAGTCCAAGAACGCTATAAAAATAGAACATATATTAAGAGTAATGATTTATTATGAGTTATAGTAAACTAGTAGTCTATACTGTTAATTTACACCCACAGACTCTTTTGAGAAAAACGAGTGTCCTGAGCCTTTATGTCGAAAGTCCAACGACGCTATAGAAATAACACAGAAATTAAGATTAATGATGCATTATGAATTAATGTAAAATAGTAGTGTATACTATTAACTTACACCCTCAGACTCTCTTGAGATAGATGAGTGTCCTGAGCCATCATCTCGAAAGTCCAACGATACTATAGAAATAAAACAGAAATTAAGAGTAATGACGCAATATGAACTAATGTAAACTAGTAGTGTATACTGTTAACTTACACGTACAGACTCTCTTGAGATAGATGAGTGTCCTGAGCCTTCATCTGGAAAGCCCAAGAACGCTATAAAAAAAACAGAAATTAAGAGTAATGATGCATTATGAATTAATGAAAAATAGTAGTGTATACTATTAACTCACACCCTAAGACTCTCTTGAGATAGATGAGTGTCCTGAGCCTTGATCTCGAAAGTCCAATGACCCTATAGAAATAAAGCAGAAATTAAGTGTAATGATGTATTATGAATCAATGTAAACTTGTAGTGTATACTGTTAACTTACAAACAAATACTCTCTTGATATAAATGAATGTCTTGGGGTTTGATTTGCAAATCCAACAATGCTATAGAAATAAAACAGAAATTAAGAGTAATAATTCATTATCAATTAATGTAAAATAGTAGTGTACACTATTAACTTACACCCACAGACTCTCTTGAGATAGATGAGTGCCCTGAGCCTTGATCTTGGAAGTCCAAATATGCTATAGAAATAAAGCAGAAATTAAGAGGAATGATTCATTATGAATTAAATTAAACCAGTAGTGTATACTGTTAACTTACACCCAGAACTTTCTTGAGATAAATGAGTATCCTGAGCCATGATCTCGAAAGTCCAACGATTCTATAGAAATAAAACAGAAATTAAGATTAATGATGCATTATGAATTAATGTAAAATAATAGTGTATACTATTAACTTACACCCACAGACTCTCTTGAGACAGATGAGTATCCTGAGCCTTGATCTAGAAAGTCCAACGACGCTATAGAAAAAGAAACAGAAATTAAGAGTAATGATGCATTATGAGTTAAAGTAAAATAGTAGTGTATACTGTTAACTTACACCCACAGACTCTCTTGAGATAGATGAGTGTCCTGAGCCTTGATTTGGAAAGTCCAAAAACGCTATAAAAAAGAAAATTAAGAGTAATGTTGCATTATAAATTAACGTATCGTAATAACGTATGCTGTTAACTTACACCCACAGACTCTCTTGGGATAGATGAGTGTCCTGAGCCTTGATTTTGAAAGTTCAAGAACGCTATAAAAATAAAGCTGAAATTAAGAGTAATGATGTATTATGAATTAATGTAAACTAGTAGTTTTTGGAACTGTTAACTTACACCCACAGACTCTCTTGAGATAGATGAGTGTCTTGAGTCTTGATCTCGAAAGTACTACGACGCTATAGAAACAAAGCAGAAATTAAGAGTAATGATGTATTATGAATTAATGTAAACTAGTAGTTTTTGGTACTGTTAACTTACACCCACAGACTCTCTTGAGATAGATGAGTGTCTTGAGTCTTGATCTCGAAAGTACTACGACGCTATAGAAACAAAGCAGAAATTAAGAGTAATGATGTATTATGAATTAATGTAAACTAGTAGTGTATACTGTTAACTTGCTAACAAAGACTCTCTTGAGATAAATGAGTGTCCTGAGCCTTCATCTGGAAAGTCCAAGAACAATATAGAAATAAAGCAGAAATTAAGAGTAGTGACGCATTATAAATTAATGTAAACTAGTACTGTGTACTGTTAACTTACACCCACAGACTCTAGATGAGTGTCCTGAGCCTTGATCTCGAAAATCCAATGACGCTATAGAAATATAACAGAAATTAAGAGTAATGATGTATTATGAATTAATGTAAACTAGTAGTGTATACTGTTAATTTACACCCACAGACTCTTTTGAGATAGATGAGTGTCCTGAGCCTTGATCTTGAAAGTTCAAGAACGCTATAGAAATAAAGCAGAAATTAAGAGTAATGATGTATTATGAATTAATGTAAACTAGTAGTTTTTGGTACTGTTAACTTACACCCACAGACTCTCTTGAGATAGATGAGTGTCTTGAGTCTTGATCTCGAAAGTACTACGACGCTATAAAAACAAAGCAGAAATTAAGAGTAATGATGTATTATGAATTAATGTAAACTAGTAGTGTATACTGTTAACTTGCACACAAAGACTCTCTTGAGATAGATGAATGTCTTGAGGCTTGATTTGAAAATCCAACGATGCTATAGAAATAAAACAGAAATTAAGAGTAATGATTCATTATGAATTAATGTAAACTATTAGTGTATATAGTTAACTTACACCAACAGACTCTCTTGAGATAGATGAGTGTCCTGAGCCTTCATCTGGAAAGTCCAAGAACACTATAGAAATAAAGCAGAAATTAAGAGTAATGATGCATTATAAATTAATGTGAAATTGTAGTGTATGCTGTTAACTTACACCATCAAACCCTCTCGAGATAGATGAATGTCCTCAGCCTTGATCTCGCAAGTCCAACGACGCTATAGAAATTAAACAGAAATTAAGAGTAATGATGCAACATGAATTACTGTAAACAAGTAGTGTGTGATGTTAACTTACTTCCACAGACTCTGTTGAGATGACGAGTGTCCTGAGCCTTCATCTCGAAAGTCCAACGATGCTATAGAAATAAAGCAGAAATTAAGAGTAATGATTTACTATAAATTAATGTAAACTAGTAATGTATAGCCTGAGCCTTCATCTGGAAAGTCCAAGAACAATATAGAAATAAAGCAGAAATTAAGAGTAATGATGCATTATAAATTAATGTAAACTAGTACTGTGTACTGTTAACTTACACCCACAGACTCTAGATGAGTGTCTTGAGCCTTGATCTCGAAAATCCAATGACGCTATAGAAATATAACAGAAATTAAGAGTAATGATGTATTATGAATTAATGTAAACTAGTAGTGTATACTGTTAATTTACACCCACAGACTCTTTTGAGATAGATGAGTGTCCTGAGCCTTGATCTCGAAAGTCCAACGACGCTATAGAAATAAAACAGAAATTAAGAATAATGATGCATTATGAATTAATGTAAAATTGTAGTGTATGCTGTTAATTTACACACCCAGACTCTCTTGAGATAGATGAGTGTCCTGAGCCTTGATCTCGAAAGTCCAAGAACAGAATAGAAATAAAGCAGAAATTGAGAGTAATGATGCATTATGAATTAATGTAAACTAGTAGGGTATGCTGTTAACTGACACCCACAGACTCTTTTGAGATAGATGAGTGTCCTGAGCTTTGATCTCGAAAGTCCAACAACGCTATAGAAATAAAGCAGAAATTAAGAGTACTGATGCATTATGAATTACTGTAAAATAGTAGTGTATGCTGTTAACTTACACCCCTTGAAACTCTTGAGATAGATGAGTGTCCTGAGCCTTGATCTCAAAAGTCCAACGATGCTATAGAAATAAAGCAGACATTAAGAGTAACTATGCATTATGAATTAATGTAAACAGTAGTGTATGCTGTTAATTTACACCCACAGACTCTTTTGAGATAGATGAGTGTCCTGAGTTTTGATCTTGAAAGTTTAACGACGCTATAGAAATAAACCAGAAATTAAGAGTAATAAAGCAATATGAATTAATGTGAAATAGTAGTGTATACTGTTAACTGACACCCACAGACTCTCTTGAGATTGATGAATGTCTTTAGGCTTGATGTGAAAGTCCAACGACGCTATAGAAATAAAGCAGAAATTAAAAACAACTATGCATTATGAATTAATGTAAATAGTAGTGTATGCTGTCAACTTACACCCGCAGACTCTCTTGAGATAGATGAGTGTCCTGAGCCATGATCTCGTAAGTCCAACGATGCTATAGAAATGAAGCAGAAATTAAGAGTAATGATTCATTATGAATTAATGTAAAGTAGTAGTGTATACTGTTAACTTACACCCACAGACTCTCTTAAGATAGATGAGTGTGCTGAGCCTTGATCTCGAAAGTCCAAGAACGCTATAAAAAAAACAGAAACTAAGAGTGATAATGCATTATGATTTAATGTAAACTAGTAGTGTGTACTGTTTCCTTACGCCCTCAGACTCTCTTGAGATAGATGAGTGTCCTGAGCCTTGGTCTCGAAAATCCAAGAAGGCTATAGAAATAAAGCAGAAATTAAGAGTAATGATGCATTATGAATTAATGTAAACTAGTAGTGTATGTTGTTAACTGACACCCACGGACTTTTTTGAGATAGATGAATGTCCTGAGCTTTGATCTCGAAAGTCCAACGACGCTATAGAAATAAAGCAGAAATTAAGAGTAATGATGCGTTATGAATTACTGTAAAATAGAAGTGTATGCTATTAACCTACACACCTCGAAACTCTTGAGATAGATGAGTGTCCTTATCTGTGATCTTGAAAGTCCAATGATGCTATAGAAATATAGCAGAAATTAAGAGTAATGATTCGTTATGAATTAATGGAAAATAGTAGTGTATACTGTTAACTTACACCCACAGATTCTCTTGAGATAAATGAGTGTGCTGAGCCTTGATCTCGAAAGTCCAAGAACACTATAAAATAAAACAGAAACAAAGAGTGATGATGCATTATGAATTAATGTAAACTAGTAGTGTATACTGTTTCCTTACACCCACAGACTCTCTTGAGATAGATGAGTGTCCTGAGCCTTGATCTCGAAAGTCCAACGATGCTATAGAAATAAAGTAGAAATTAAGAGTGATGATTCATTATGAATTAATGTAAACTGGTAGTGTATACTGTTAACTTACACCCATAGACTCTTTTGAGATAGATGTGTGTCCTGAGCCTTAATCTTGAAAGTCCAAAAACGCTATAAAATAAAAAAGAAACTAAGAGTGATGATGCATTATGAATTAATGTAAACTAGTAGTGTATACTGTTTCCTTACACCCACAGACTCTCTTGAGATAGATGAGTGTCCTGAGCCTTGATCTCGAAAGTCCAACGATGATATAGAAATAAAGTAGAAATTAAGAGTGATCATTCATTATGAATTAATGTAAAGTAGTAGTGTATACTGTTAACTTACACCCACAGACTCTCTTGAGATAGATGAGTGTCCTGAGCCTTGATCTCGAAAGTCCAAGAACGCTAAAAAATAAAACAGAAATTAAGAGTAATGATTCGTTATGAATTAATGGAAAATAGTAGTGTATACTGTTAACTTACACCCACAGACTCTCTTGAGATAAATGAGTGTGCTGAGCCTTGATCTCGAAAGTCCAAGAACACTATAAAATAAAACAGAAACAAAGAGTGATGATGCATTATGAATTAATGTAAACTAGTAGTGTATACTGTTTCCTTACACCCACAGACTCTCTTGAGATAGATGAGTGTCCTGAGCCTTGATCTCGAAAGTCCAACGATGCTATAGAAATAAAGTAGAAATTAAGAGTGATGATTCATTATGAATTAATGTAAACTGGTAGTGTATACTGTTAACTTACACCCATAGACTCTTTTGAGATAGATGTGTGTCCTGAGCCTTAATCTTGAAAGTCCAAAAACGCTATAAAATAAAAAAGAAACTAAGAGTGATGATGCATTATGAATTAATGTAAACTAGTAGTGTATACTGTTTACTTACGCCCTCAGACTCTCTTTAGATAGATGAGTGTCCTGAGCCTTGGTCTCGAAAGTCCAAGAAGGCTATACAAAATAAAGCAGAAATTAAGAGTAATGACGCATTATGAATTAATGTAAAATAGTAGTGTTTGCTGTTAACATACACCCCCAGACTCTCTTGAAATTGTAAACTAGTAGTTTACAATTACTAAACTAGTAGTACTTGAAATTGTAAACTAGTAGTTTATACTGTTAACTGATACCCACAGACTCTCTTGAGATAGATGAATATCTTGAGGCTTGATGTGAAAATCCAACAATGCTATAGAAAGAAAGCAGAAATTAAAAGTTATTATTCATTATGAATTAATGTAAATAGTAGTGTATATTGTTAACTACACCCACAGACTCTCTTGAGATAGATGAGTGTCCTGAGCCTTGATCTTGAAAGTCCTATGATGCTATAGAAATAAAGTAGAAATTAAGAGTAATTATGCATTATGAGTTAATGCAAAGTAGTCGTGTGTACTTTTAACTGACACCCACTGACTCTCTTGAGATAAATGAATGTCTTGAGGCTGTATGTGAAAGTCCAACGATGCTATAGAAATAAAACAAAAATTAAGAGTAATGATGCATTAAGAATTAATGTAAACTAGTAGTGTATACTGTTAACTTACAACCTCTGACCTCTCTTGAGATAGATGAGTGCCCTAAGCCTTCATCTCGAAAGTCCAACGACGCTATAGAAATAAAACAGAAATTAAGAATAATGATGCATTATGAATTAATGTAAAATTGTAGTGTTTGCTGTTAATTTACACCCCCCAGACTCTCTTGAGATAGATGAGTGTCCTGAGCTTTGATCTCAAAAGTCCAACGACTCTGTAGAAATAAAGCAGAAATTAAGAGTAATGATGCAGTATGAATTAATGTAAAATAGTAGTGTATACTGTTAACTTACACCCTCAGACTCTCTTGTGATAGATGAGTGTCCTGAGCCTTGATCTCGAAAGTCGAAGCACGGTATAGAAATAAAGCAGAAATTAAGAGTAATGATGCATTATGAATTAATGTAAACCTGTAGTGTATGCTGTTAACTGATACCCACAGACTCTTTTGAGATAGATGAGTGTCGTGAGCTTTGATCTTGAAAGTCCAACAACGCTATAGAATTAAAGCAGAAATTAAGAGTACTGATGCAGTATGAATTAATGTAAAATAGTAGTGTATACTGTTAACTTACACCCTCAGACTCTCTTCAGATAGATGAGTGTCCTTAACCTTGATCTCGAAAGTCCAACAATGCTAATAAATAAAGCAGAAATTAAGAGTAATGATTCATTATGAATTAATGTAAACTAGTAGTGTATACTGTTAACTTACACCCACAGACTCTCTTGAGATAGATGAGTGTGCTGAGCCTTGATCTCGAAAGTCCAAGAACGCTATAAAATAAAACAGAAACTAAGAGTAATGATTCATTATGAATTAATGTAAACTAGTAGTGTATACTGTTTACTTACACCCTCAGACTCTCTTTAGATAGATGAGTGTCGTGAGCCTTGGTCTCGAAAATCCAAGAATGCTATAGAAATAAAGCAGAAATTAAGAGTAATGATGCATTATGAATTAATGTAAAATAGTAGTGTATGCTGTTAACATACACTCCCAGACTCTTTTGAGATAGATGAGTGTCCTGAGTCTTGATCTTGAAAGTGAAAGAACGCTATAGAAATAAAGCAAAAATTAAAAGTAATGATGCATTATGAATTAATGTAAACTAGTAGTGTATACTGTTAACTGACACCCACAGACTCTCTTGAGATAGATGAATGTCTTGAGGCTTGATGTGAAAGTCCAACGATGCTATAAAAATAAAGCAGAAATTAAAAGTTATTATTCATTATGAAATATTGTAAATAGTAGTGTATGCTGTTAACTTACACCCCCAGATCCTCTTGAGATAGATGAGTGTCCTGAGCCTTGATCTCGAAAGTCCAATGATGCTATAGAAATAAAGCAAAAATTAAAAGTAATGATGCATTATGAATTAATGTAAACTAGTAGTGTATACTGTTAACTGACACCCACAGACTCTCTTGAGATAGATGAGTGTCCTGAGCCTTGATCTCGAAAGTCCAACGATGCTATAGAAATAAAGCAGAAATTAAGAGTAAAGATGCATTATGAATTAATGTAAAATTGTAGTGTATGCTGTTAACTTACACCCCCAGATCCTCTTGAGATAGATGAGTGTCCTGAGCCTTGATCTCGAAAGTCCAATGATGCTATAGAAGTAAAGCAGAAATTAAGAGTAATGATTCATTATGAATTAATGTAAAATAGTTGTGTATACTGTTAACTGACACCCCCAGACTCTCTTGAGATAGATGAATGTCTTGAGGCTTGATGTGAAAGTCCAACGATGCTATAGAATTAAAGCAGAAATAAGAAGTAATAATGTATTGTACACTGACATTACAATATCATATTGACAATAATACATTTAGCAATATTATATTTGGTAGTATTACATTTGGTAGTGTTACATTTGGTAGTATTACATTTGGCAGTATTACATTTGCCATTATTACGTTTGGTGATATTAAATTGTATTGTCAAAGTAAGAGTTAACATTTAGATATTTTTATTATTAATATACTTACCAATTATTATGTGCTTCATCTGCGTGTATGTGAGTGTGTGTATGTGTGACAGACAAGATAAGGTAATACTGTTTAGTTATACATTATGTATTAAATATATGCACCATTACACTGATATCCAATCTGTATATCTGGAAGAATAAGAATCATACTATCAGTGATTATAATTGAGTCTATCACTATGTAATAGAATATGTTACCATGTAATGTTGATATTCCACAGGACAAATACTTAGTAAAAACTGGACATTATCTCGTATATTATATAAACCTGAATATAAAACAAGAATGTTTATTTAACCTTTAATGATTATCAAGGAGACCGGAGTAGCTTCATAAAGAAAGAAAACACAACAAAATTATGTGAGAAAATGATTACTTTCTTAATTGTCTTCCTACATTGACAGTGATACATGAAGATATAATGTATAGGATAATCCACAATCTATATGTGTAATATTTAATACCTGTAGATATAGTAATGTGAGATATCATTAAATAGAATAAAGTGTTCATGAGTAGTGCAATAAAATAGAGAGAAATAAATCAAAGAGTAAGATTAAAGTTGACTGACCTACTATCTGTAGTCTACAGAAGATTACAACCTGTAATATTGATAGAACATTTTACTACATTTTACAGACTAGACTCTTACAAGTATTTCACAGACCAGTGCCAGTATACAAACCTCAGACTTTTCCTAGTGACATAAAAGGAGTGAAGTTTGACTAAGCAATTGTACAAACTCAGTATAGGATCAATGACATAAAGAGAGAAAACACAACATTAAATATAAGACAGTCTTACATTTTCTTCATTATCCAGGAGTTACCAAGTGACTGTATATTCTATTTTATTAACACGTGTAAACTAGAAACACATCAATATTGTAAGGTGTAAGGAGAGACTTTTGATCCTTCTTTGATTCTTGAAGCAGCAACATCAGTATTTTAATTTTTTGGGTTCATGGCGGGAAATTATGTATGTTCACGTGAGTTGTAGTATACTGACTCGGTATGCTAGATGTCAGAGTTGTAGTATACAGAGTCAGTATACTATGTCAACATAGACTTGACCATCTACAGTTTACCGCCATAATGTTAAATTACTGACATTGCAGCTCCAAGAAGGCAAGAAGGATTAATGGTCGTTCATACTACCTTGCAACTTACGAGGTTAATATGATTTAGTTCACAGGTATAAATAAGTTAGAATATATAGTCAGTTTTATGTGTTAACTCCTTTATAATGAAGAATATATAAGAATGTAAGAATGTTATATATTTAATGTTGTGTTCTCTCACTGTGTATCACAGGTTTGTACTGAGTTTGTAAAAATGGTTTGCCAAATGTCTGTATGAGTAAGAACAACCTGGACTCTAAAAAAGGTTGTTAGAATCCATTCTATTTAATGTTGTTCAATTCTTTGTTAATATATATTCTCAGACTACAGGAAACTACAGATAAGATGTTAGTCAATCATGTTTACTCTTTATTTGTCAGTAAAAAGAGGCTCGTTGCTTATAGTAGTACTTTTTTACATAAAGATGTCTTCTATTACCTTAATATAAGGTACACATATAAATTGTGTATTAATTTGTATTTTAATTAAACAGTATTTAAGTACTACTGATAGTAAGAACAAGTTTGGTTAAAAACAAGAAGTATTTACAAGTAAGCTTCTTGTTAGCTCACTATTGTTATGTTCTCTCTTTCTTTATAGGATTATATGCTAGTTCTATCTCCTGAATAATAATAAAAGGTTACTAAAAAATGATTAGTTATATGTAGGTTTATACAATATAGTAGATACCAGATCATTTCCAGAGTATTTGATGTTAATGTATGCCACTAGCAGACATAACATGTATTAACATACTCAATTATAGTCAGTTGATGATATGATTTTTTATTTTGTAGTCAATTTGCTTTGTACCTGTATTACATATTAGTAAAACCATTTTGACATTTTGTTTTGACTGATGTAATGACTATTTGAGATATATATAGTTTATTCTGTTAGTAAAATTATAATAACAATGTATAACATAAAATTATATTTCTTTTATCTTTTTAGTCACACACACATACAGGTTAAAGTCTTCATAATTTGTAAGTTTCTTATTTGTTGATAATACTGTGGGATAGTACTTTAGTAATGTTATGTTGTGATAATCCCAAATGTACGACTGTCAAATGTACCACTCTCAAATGATATACTGTCAATATATTGTAATGTAATGTTAGACTATAATATTACATGATTACTCTTTATTTTTTGTTTTCTTCATAGAGCTTTGTTGGACTATAGGACCTCAAGATACTCATTATCTCTAGATCTAAGAGTATAAGTTTATAACATACATTATGTTAACTTATGACTTTATGGCACATTAGTAATTCTTATTCCATTTTATTATATAATATTGTTGGAGTCCAGTATCTACATGTGGATATCAGCTAACATAATGTAGGTTTTGTTTTTTTTAATTTTATTATATATTATTTAACATTTTTTCTTTTCTCATAATTTTTTTCCTACAGATCTTTAGGTTGCTCTCTCAAGACACTCCTCATTTGTCTCTATATCTGAGAGTGTGAGTTAATAATGTATATTATTATATTGTTAACTTAAGACACCTTACTCCTTACTTTTGTTTCTTTTCATAGCTTCATTGGACTATGTGACGTCAAGACATTTTTTGATCTCTCCATAAGAGGGTATAAGTAGTTAATATACTTGATGTATAGCACATTTTAGCTATTTTTTAAATTTCCACAGCATTGTTGTGATCTAGGATATAGGTGTGATTCTAATTTTGAGGTAACAATTGTGTATGTTTTATTTCTATTTGTATTATATACTATTTCATATTTTATGTTCTTTTCTCAAGTTGATTTCTATAGATTTTTAGTTTGGTGTTCGCTGCCTAAACCTCTTTCCAGGCCCATATATCCCAAGGTTTGACCAGGAGCACTACTTGAAATATGAGGTGTGGTCAGGATAAACCACACCCAAAATAATTAGTAGGTGTGGATTGATGTTCGATTAGTGGGTGTGGTGCTTGCTGTTATTGACTTAGGGTGTTAATTTAATAATGAGGTGTAGTCAAAATAAACTACACCCTAATCTAGCAAACTAGCCCCTCCTTGTTTTCATAAGTTAATATGTGGAGGAGTGTCTAGAAGCTATCTAGGCTCACTACCCCATTGGAATGTGGTCCAATACTGCATTGTTTATGTAGTAGTTATATAAACTGTTATTGACTCTACACTATGTAAAGAATGGAATAAGGCAGTTCACTAATGTAGGAAAATGTATGGAAGCTGAGGTACTGTAATTATTTTTGACAGATTTACAGATTTAAATTGAATGCCATAAAATTTATGTCTCTCACTTTAAAAAGTTTACATTTTATTAAAATAAAGTAATAATAATACATTGTAAGTAAATCATACTGAAACATATCTTTCCAAGAAAAACTCCAACAAAAACTGAGACATGATCTGAATTTCCATCATCACTGTAGACCATGTTCTTGATATGCAACAGGTAAGATTTTCCTATTAATATTAAACTGAGTATGATTCTTTCTTCAGTATGTAGGTATACTGGGGAACATTGCAGTTTAAGTACTACCTTATTAATTATTCATATATTATTTTTTTTCAGCCTTATTAATTTGAGTTCTGTCACAATCTCTCCCCAACATCTGGGCTCCATTATATTTTATATATATGATAGGTAACCTCACACAACGCACTCTACTCTCAAAGATCTGCATGCCATTTGTACTGGAAAATCTCAAATCTCGTTGTGACAGAGCAAAAAGTACAGAGCCGGAAGCAGGCAGATCACTTAGGTGGATCAAACCAAAGCCGAACAATTAAATTACAGACAATGGAATTCCAAAGCGATCCAGCTACGTTAAGTGATCCGTATCAAAAATATAAATAAAGAACTAATAGTCATGTATAATAGTTTTTATAGAATATTTGTATAAACTGTTTTTACTCTTATTAAAACGTTTTAAAAAACAATCTCTAGACAACTCGTGATATACTTGGTGGCAGTGGTGGGATCTGCAAGAACAGTTGTGAGCAATCTACCAGGACAACGGCCGAAAGCACTATGATAGCAATAGTAAATGACGACCCTAGTCTGGAATCGATCGAAGGAGAAACCATAATCAACTTGAGAAGAAGATTATGACCATGCAGACAGCGATCTATAGACTCGAACCAGAAGTTGGACAGTGGCAAGAACAAAGAGACCAGCAATCAGCAGATCGACGTAGAACTAAGAGAGGAAAAGGACAGAAAGAGTGTAAAACCAGGGAGGAACAGGAAAAGATGGATCAGTTAGCGGCAGCTATGGCTCAGCTAGCTCAAGCTCAGCAACAGATGTTGCAGCAGAACACATTACAAAGAACATGCGTAGACATGGCCATCTATCAAGAAGGTGAAGATATTGACACCTTTTTGGAAACGTATGATACGGTTACATCAAATTCCATGAGATGAGTGGGTGGCATATCTGATACCTAAGCTTCAAGGTAAAGCAAGAGATGCAAGAGATGCTTGTGCAGGACTTACTTACACAGAAACGTACACGCAAGTCAAGGAAGTTCTACGGAAGCGGTTCAATGTAACTGAAAAAGGCAGCAGGCAGAGTCTGAGACAGCCTGACCAGACGGACTTGGCAGTGCTGGATCAGATGCTAGCTGATCAAACAGGACCACAGCAACTCGACCAGACGTACCTGTTGGAGTTGGGTCAGACATATGCTGTCACTACGAGAGCTCAAGCTCAGAGGCTAGCCCAAGAATAAGTAACTCAGCAGAGAGATTCTACTGAGGAAATGGAGGTACATGGTGGAGGTAAGGGGTGCGATGCTCCTACATTAGAGATGGAGCGAGAGGCTCGCAACAATGATCAAGAGGTGGAGCGAGAGGCTGACTGCCTAAGCGAAGAAGAGTCAAGTGATTTGGTTCAATTATTTCCATTTACCAGATATGTGATCAAAACACCCAAGAAATCATGCAAGAAGATGACCCGTGAGGAAAAACAGACTCACAACAAATGTCATCTAAAGGGAAAGAAAAAGACAGCCACAGCGAGGCTCATCCAGGAGCAACAGGCTGACCCAGGGATACAGAAGTGGAAGAAACAGGAGAATGCAAAATGAGTAATTGAGTATCAAGGAATGCTATATTAATGATGCGATCCTAGAGACAGACCTGAGGAGGTAATTAATCAATTAGTATTACCTTGTTCTTACCATTTAGACGTATTACGGTTGACACACGACATGCCTATGGCTGGTCACATGGGACGGGAATGTACAACCAAATGAATTCTGAAGTGATTCTTCTGGCCAGGAGTATTCCAAGACGTCAAGAAATATTGCGAGTTCTGTGATGCTTGTCAGAGAGTGGCAAAAAAGTGAGAGAAAGTACTCCTGATACTGATGCCAATAATAGATGAACCCTTTAGACAAATTGTGATGGACGTAGTAGGACCATTGCCCAAGACTAGAAAGGGAAATCAGTACATCTTGGTAGTGTGTGACTATGCTACAAAATACCCAGAGGTATTCCCACTATGGATGTTTGCAGCTCCAGTGGTAGCAGAGAAGTTGATTGAAATGTTTGCTCACTATGGGATACCACAGAAAAACTTAACGAACCAAGGTACTAATTATACTTCTCAACTTTTACAGAAGCCCTACGAATTGCTTGGGGTCAAAGCGATCAAGACAAGTCCGTATCATCCACAGACAGATGGGTTAGTGGAACGCTTCAACCAGACACTGAAGTTAATGCTTAAGCAAATGTTAGCTGAAGAAAGACACAGCTGGGATCTAATGGTACCATATGTACTATTTGCGTACAGGGAAGTGCCACAAGAATCAACAGGATTCTCACCCTTTGAGCTAATTTACTCTAGGGATATGAGAGGACCACTAGATGTGCTCAAGAAGAGTTGGAGTAGTGCTGAGAAGGAGATGGATCACATCCTCACATACATGGTGAAGACCCGAAAAAGAATGGAACTAGCCAGTCGACTAGCTCATGAGAATTTGAGGACAACACAGCAGAAACAGAAAGAGTGGTATGACAGGAAAGTGGAGCTGAAATAAGGGGACCAAGTGTTGCTACTACTTCCAGACAGTACCGAGAAATTTTGAGCAAAATGGCGAGGACTGTACAAAGTCAAGAAGAAGCTGGGGAAAGTCAATTATGAGATCATGATGCCCGAACGGGGGAGTAGCAAAGTTGTTCACATCAATCTGTTGAAGAAGTGGCATCAGAGAGAGACTGCATATGCTAATATAATTGAGGAAGGCCCCGAGATTGTAGATTACCGCTGGAAAGAAGGAGACACTCTCCGAGTCAGGGAACAACTTGGGACTGAACCTTTAACAGAATTGACCAGAACGCAACAGCCAGAACAAGTAGAGTGGAGCGAGTGTACTGAACGTGCATTTCAACGGCTGAAAGACACCCTAACCTCAGTGAAATTGATGAGGAATCCTGACTTCACCCAAACGTTCATCCTACAACTCGTGACACTTGTTATATATGTATCTGTATGATGAAATTAATAATATTGTATATATCTGTATAATGAATATTAATACATCCTATCCTATCGTTATTATAACAATACTCTAGAGTGATAATAAGGTTATTGTTCGTGTCACAGAATCAAAATTTTGGAAAAAATATTGCAGTTTTACAGGTGGTACACAGAGTAGCAACCAAATTTATTTGCTCTAAGATACATATACATTGAGGTTAAAAAAATAGAATTTCTATACAAGAGTACAAAGTACAGAGTTAGGATTATGAAAACAGGTTATATCTGAATGATGTTTAATTATATTAAGTCTATACTGCCTGTATAGAGTGTGAATATGGTCTACATGTATTAACTTACTTTTGAAATAAACAAGTACATTTATGGAATCTACTAATTAGGTAATCCCTCCTCCTTTTGATAAGCTGACGAACAGAGGAGGGTATAGGCTTACTGCCCCATTGGAATGTATGAAATGTGAGGGAGTATCACAATGTTTACATAGTGTTTGTATAAACTGTTAATCGTGGACCCATAAGTTTAATTTTTCTGTTTTTGTTATTCATCAACTCTACACTATGAAAAGAATAACATTTTAATTGTTAATACAATTGCCACAAAGTTGATGACAATATCATTTTCCTACATTAGTGAACTTTATTCCATTCTTTTCATAGTATAGAGTTGATGGATAACAAAAACCGAAAAAACTAGCTCATGGGTCCATGATTAACAGTTTATACAAACACTATGTAAACATTGTGATACTCCCTCACATTCCAACGGGGCAGTAAGCCTTGTTTGCTTCTAGGCTCTCCTCCTCCCATAAGCTTATCAAAAAGGAGGAGGGTCTAGCTGGCTAGACTACATTCTTATAATCTATTTATTCAGTGGTTAAGACGATGGATGGATGGATAGATAGATAGATTGATAGGTAATTAATTGGTTGATTAAATCAATATATACTTATACAGGTTGGGTGTATGTTTGAAAGTTAACATAATAATGTTTTCATTTCTAATACACTATTAGGTTAATTAAACAGAGACAGAAGGTAAATTATTAGTAGCACAGCTAATACTGGAACAGCTACTACTACTAGTGATGGTATAGAGGGTGATGAAGACCTTAGTTTAAAAGACATAGCAGGTAGTGTTGGAGGCCTAGTGGGTGTGGTTACATAGCAGCTTGCTATGACTTGATACAAATAGTAGTGCAGTCAAAACTATCAATTGTATAATTAATTAATTATAATTGATCATGCTTTCTATAATATCATAACAAATTTTATATTTATGTCATAGACTACTTGTTTAATATTATTATTTTATATTGTGGTTTGTGAGTTTATATTAAACAACTACCAAACTTACATTAGTTATGCTCTGAATACATCCATTGCAGTTAAA
The DNA here is from genome assembly GCA_963965975.1 of Xestospongia bergquistia. Taxonomy (NCBI): domain Eukaryota; kingdom Metazoa; phylum Porifera; class Demospongiae; order Haplosclerida; family Petrosiidae; genus Xestospongia; species Xestospongia bergquistia. Next base: position 1,881,043 of record OZ014420.1, on the reverse strand, counting down.
AATATAATTGTAATAGAGTTCAACACAAATTAGTTAGAGTTGTTCAGATTAGAATACCCTTTTCCTTTGAGAGGATTCAACATTAACAAATATATTCATAAAAAAGGTTTTTTGGTCAACATGGTCTCTCTCAAGATCACGTGAACAATATATATATTGATTACATGAATAATAATCAGTCACAATTGAATATTATAATCTCATACATCCTCTCCCCATTGACCAGAACTGGTCAACTTAAGTGATAAATACAAATTAACAATAATTAGTCGTCAATAAATGTACATAGATATGGCTCACAGTTAATACATTTTCAGTCATTTTCTAGTTCTTGGATCCAATTTCTGCATCTTTCATTGGCTCTTATTTGCAGATGCTCTTATGGGTCGTCTTGCAGTATCCTGAATATCTTGGTTGCTCATGATGTGGTCAGTTCCAGTAATCTGGCTTCTAACTCCGATGGGGTACAGTTGTTTAATTGAACGCTTCAGCACTGAAGTTCGACCTGTATCTGATTGAGTCCTTACTGCTGCACCTCTAATACAAACATCACTTCCTTTTATAACACTTTCGATTATTGCTAACTTCCATAGACCTCTAGGGGGGTCTTGATCGTGGACAAGTACTAGGTCTCCAACAGACACAATACCTTCAACCCCTTTGGTCCGGTTATGATAACGATGGCATTCCCTAAGTTCAAACAGTAATTGTTTGAAGTAATTGTTTGAAGTAGCTTTTCTTTCAGAATTTGTTAAATAAGTTTGAAGAACTGAAGAACAATTTTACTCAACAATTAACTATAATGCATATACTTTCAAACACTTCTTTGCACAAGAGTCAGCGTGAATTTGAGAGTACAAATGCTACGTCTAGTTGCATATTTTGCATTTAGTCAATTACATCACGTCACATATGTAGTTTGAAGTACGAGCAGTTTCACTAGGAGATGACATTACCATGACTATTGACTCTGGTTATACTGAGTTCTCCATTGTCTTGGTTCTCTGGTTATACTGAGTTCTCCATGTAATTTTTTGAAGCTGTTCGACACTTTCGAACCACTTATAAACTTTTCTGCATTCTCTGGTTGTACTGGTAGTTTGAAGTAGGAGCAGTTTCACTAGTAGCACACGACATTGCCATGTCTATTGACTTGAACCACCTTAATATTAGTAATGTGTACACACTTTTAATATGGTTACTGTAATTGTTTGAAGTGGTTCAACACTTTTGAACCATTTAAAAATCACATTTAATGTATACGTGCATTTAATATAGTTATAATAATTGACATGATATTTAAGAAGCACTTTCAAGGATTTTTATGGTTTGAAATGAACAACTATCATGACTGTTGACTCTGGTTATACTGTTCTCCATTGTCTTGGTTCTGAGTTCTCCATGTAATTTTTTGAAGCTGTTCGACACTTTCGAACCACTTATATGTGTTCTCCATTGTCTTGGTTCTCTGGTTATACTGAGTTCGTAATTTTTTGAAGTTGTTTGACACTTTTGAACCACTTATAAAGTTTTCTGCATTATACTGAGTTCTTCAATGTGTCTTGGTTCTCTGGTTATACTGAGTTCTTCTCCATTGTCTTGGTTCTTTGGTTATACTGAGTTCTCCATGTAATTGTTTGAAGTAGTTCGACACTTTCAAACCACTTATATTCTTTCAGAATTTGTTAAATAAGTTTTAAGAACTGAAGAACAATTTTACTCAACAATTAACTATAATGCATATACGTTCAAACACTTCTTTGCACAAGAGTCAGCATAAATTGGTGAGAACAAATGTTATGTTGTTTAGTTGCATATTTTCCATGCTTATACTGAGTTCTCCATTGTCTTGGTTCTCTGATTGAGTTCTCCATGTAATTTTTTTAAGTTCTTCGACACTTTCGAACCACTTATATTGGTCTCTGGTACTGAGTTCTCCATTGTCTTTTTTTTGAAAGTGTTTTCTAGTTTTTTTTATGTTGCATATGTAGAAGTACAAGTAGTTTCACTAGGAGATGACATTACTGACTAGTTATAATGCGTTCTCCATTGTCTTGGTTCTCTGGTTATACTGCATATGGATATCCAACATATGGATATCCTCTTGAGATATAGCTTTGTCGCATGGCCAGTGAAAGACTTAAATTATTGACATAATATTTAAGAAGCACTTTCAAGGATTTTTATGGGTTGAAATAAACAACTATCATGACTGTTGACTCTGGTTATACTGTTCTCCATTGTCTTGTTTCTGAGTTCTCCATGTAATTTTTTGAAGCTGTTTGACACTTTCGAACCACTTATATGAGTTCTCCATTGTCTTGGTTCTCTGGTTATACTGAGTAATTTTTTAACTATAATGCATATACGTTCAAACACTTCTTTGTACAAGAGTCAGCGTAAATTGGTGAGTACAAATGTTATGTCGTTTAGTTGCATATTTTCCATGCTTATACTGAGTTCTCCATTGTCTTGGTTCTCTGGTTGAGTTCTCCATGTAATTTTTTTAAGTTCTTCGACACTTTCGAACCACTTATATTGGTCTCTGGTACTGAGTTCTCCATTGTCTTTTTTTTGAAAGTGTTTTCTAGTTTTTTTTATGTTGCATATGTAGAAGTACAAGTAGTTTCACTAGGAGATGACATTACTGACTAGTTATAATGCGTTCTCCATTGTCTTGGTTCTCTGGTTATACTGCATATGGATATCCAACATATGGATATCCTCTTGAGATATAGCTTTGTCGCATGGCCAGTGAAAGACTTAAATTATTGACATAATATTTAAGAAGCACTTTCAAGGATTTTTATGGGTTGAAATAAACAACTATCATGACTGTTGACTCTGGTTATACTGTTCTCCATTGTCTTGTTTCTGAGTTCTCCATGTAATTTTTTGAAGCTGTTTGACACTTTCGAACCACTTATATGAGTTCTCCATTGTCTTGGTTCTCTGGTTATACTGAGTAATTTTTTAACTATAATGCATATACGTTCAAACACTTCTTTGTACAAGAGTCAGCGTAAATTGGTGAGTACAAATGTTATGTCGTTTAGTTGCATATTTTCCATGCTTATACTGAGTTCTCCATTGTCTTGGTTCTCTGGTTGAGTTCTCCATGTAATTTTTTGAAGTTGTTCGACACTTTCGAACCACTTATAAACTTTTCTGCATTATACTGAGTTCTCTGGTTATACTGAGTTCTCCATTGTCTTGGTTCTCTGCATTGTCTTGGTTTCTCAGGTTACTGAGATGTAGTTTGAAGTACGAGCAGTTTCACTAGGAGCAGACACCATTACTACGACTATTGACTCTGGTTATACTGATTTCTCTCTTGGTTCTCTGGTTATACTGAGTTCTCCATGTAATTTTTTGAAGTTGTTTGACACTTTTGAACCACTTATAAACTTTTTTGCATTATACCGAGTTCTCCATTGTGTCTTGGTTCTCTGGTTATACTGAGTTCTTCTCCATTGTCTTGGTTCTCTGGTTATACTGAGTTCTCCATGTAATTTTTTGAAGTTGTTCGACACTTTTGAACCACTTATAAACTTTTCTGCATTATACTGAGTTCTCCATTGTGTCTTGGTTCTCTGGTTATACTGAGTTCTTCTCCATTGTCTTGGTTCTCTGGTTATACTGAGTTCTCCATGTAATTGTTTGAAGTAGCTTTTCTTTCAGAATTTGTTAAATAAGTTTGAAGAACTGAAGAACAATTTTACTCAACAATTAACTATAATGCATATACTTTCAAACACTTCTTTGCACAAGAGTCAGCGTGAATTTGAGAGTACAAATGCTACGTCTAGTTGCATATTTTGCATTTAGTCAATTACATCACGTCACATATGTAGTTTGAAGTACGAGCAGTTTCACTAAGAGATGACATTACCATGACTATTGACTCTGGTTATACTGAGTTCTCCATTGTCTTGGTTCTCTGGTTATACTGAGTTCTCCATGTAATTTTTTGAAGCTGTTCGACACTTTCGAACCACTTATAAACTTACTGCATTCTCTGGTTGTACTGGTAGTTTGAAGTAGGAGCAGTTTCACTAGTAGCACACGACATTGCCATGTCTATTGACTTGAACCACCTTAATATTAGTAATGTGTACACACTTTTAATATGGTTACTGTAATTGTTTGAAGTAGTTCAACACTTTTGAACCATTTAAAAATCACATTTAATGTATACGTGCATTTAATATAGTTATAATAATTGTTCAGAGTTGTTAGCACTTTCGAATAACTTATTAATTATTATTTTTACGTAATATTAATCACAAGTAATGTGATTCTTTTGTTTCAGAAAAAAAAATACTGTGGAACTCATTGTGTGGCTGTTACAGAGTGACTAGAATTCGTTCTTAACGTTTTAGTATTGATAATAAATTTATTAAAACTAGTCATATCATAATACATAAGTGTTTGGTTCATTTATAGTTCCCGGCTTGGATCACTTCCGTACGGCTGGACTGCTTCGGGTTTTTCTCCCAGTATTTGGATTGGTCCACCTCGGTCATGATCCGGGCAAGTGATCTCCTTGCTCCCGCTTCCGGTCTTCTCCGTCACATTTCCTCCCTCCATCTTTAGTGCGAAGCACGGGTCTTGTGAAATTCGTGACAAGGCGTCCGCGTTAGCGTTTTCACATCCCTTACGGTGAGTCACAGTAAAAGTGTACGGTTGAAGAGCTAGACTCCATTGTGTGAGCTGTGCGTTCTTGTCCTTGAATCGTTGGAGCCATTGTAAAGCCCGGTGATCTGTCTGGATCACAAAGGGTTTTCCCAACAAATATGTTTCAAATGCCCAGATGCCGAGTACTACTGCAAGACACTCTTTTTCCACGACAGAGTAATTTCGTTCCCTTGGGAGTAGTTTTCGGCTGAAGTAGGCGATTGGTCGGTCTTCCTCGCTACCCTGGCTGAGGACAGCTCCCACCCCCACGTTGGAAGCATTGGTCTGTAGGATGAACGTTTGGGTGAAGTCTGGGTTCTTCATTAATTTCGCTGAGGTTAGAGTGTCTTTCAGCCGTTGAAAAGCATGTTCAGTACGCTCGTTCCATTCCACTTGTTCAGGCTGTTGCTTTCTGGTCAGTTCTGTTAAAGATTCAGCTACGCTAGCATAATTTTTTATAAATCGTCTATAGTAGCCAGTCACTCCTAAAAAGGTCCTTACATCTTTCTTGGTACGAGGTCGAGCCATTTCTCGGATTGCGGCTACTTTGCTGGTTTCCGGCTGTACCCCTCCCTTTCCTATCCTATGGCCCAAGTATGTACACTCCTGTGCTCCAAAAGTGCATTTCTTGAGTTTAACCGTCAGTCCTGCTTCCTGTAGACATTTGAACACTTCTGCTATGTGATCTAAATGTTCCGCCCAGTTGCTACTACAGATTACTACGTCGTCTAGGTACACCCCAGTGAATTTCTCCGTCCCTCGTAGTACTGTGTCCATCAATCTCTGGAACGTTGCAGGTCCTCCACTTAGCCCAAAGGGCATCACAGTAAACTGGTATAACCCGTTAGGTGTGGTAAAGGCTGTCTTTGCTTTGTCCTTACCCGTCAGGGGCACCTACCAGTAGCCTTTTGCTAAATAAAGGGTGGTTATAAATGCTGCCTCTCCAATTGCATCTAACAGCTCGTCTACTCTTGGCATCGGGTAGGCGTCAAACGTCGTAACTTGGTTCAATCTCCGGTAGTCCACAAAGATTCGTATATCACCATCCTTTTTGGTTACAACCACAATAGGAAAAGCCCATTCGCTAGAGGATTTCTCAATGATGCCGTGGCGCTCCATCTCTCAGAGCTCTTGTCCAACCTTCTCTTGGTACACTATGGGAACCCGATAGGGTTTCAGTCGTATCGGTTGTGCTGTCCCCGTCGGTATACTGTGCGTCAGTAAATGGGTCTGTCCTGGTTGATCCTTAGTGACGTTCGGAAAATGTTTCAGCAGTTCTCCCAGCTGGTTTTGTTGTTCGGCTCCCAGTTGCTCTCCGACTCGAAGAGAGTCTCCTCCTTTCCAGCAATAATCTACAATCCCGGGGTCTTCTTCAATTACATTAGCAAATGCTGTTTCCCTCTGATGCCACTTCTTTAGCAGATTAATGTGAACAACCTTACTACTTCCCCGTTCAGGCATCATAATTTCATAATTGACTTTCCCCAGCCTCTTCTTGACTTCGTATGGTCCTTGCCATCTCCCCTGGAACTTCTTTGTACTATCTGGAAGGAGTAGCAACACTTGATCTCCCTTTTTCAGCTCCATTTCTCTGGCTTTCCTGTCGTACCACTGCTTGCATTTCTGTTGTGTCATCTTCAAATTCTCGTGAGCTAGTTCACTTGCTAGCTCCATCCTTTCTCGGGTTTTCATTACATATGTGAGAATGTCATCCATCTCCTTCTCACCACTACTCCAACTCTCCTTAAGCACATCTAGAGGTCCTCTCACGTCTCGAGAGTAGATCAGCTCAAAGGGTGAGAATCCTGTTGATTCTTGTGGCACTTCCCTATATGCAAATAGCACATATGGTAACATTACATTCCAACTATGGTTTTCTCCAGCTAACACTTGTCTAAGCATTGACTTTAGTATCTGGTTGAAACGTTCAACCAATCCATCCATCTGTGGATGGTACGGGCTTGTCTTGATGGCCTTGACTCCTAGTAATTCATAGAGCTTTTGTAAAAGTTGAGAAGTAAAATTAGTGCCCTGGTCTGTTAAGATTTCCTCAGGTATCCCGTTGCGGGCGAACATTTCGATCAACTTCTCTGCTACTGTGGGTGCTGTAAACGTCTGTAGCGGGAATGCCTCGGGGTACCTCGTAGCATAGTCACACACCACCAAGATGTACTGATTCCCCTTTCTAGTCTTGGGCAATGGTCCAACTACGTCCTTTGCAATATGTCTGAATGGTTTATCCATTATTGGCATTGGTATCAGGGGTACTTTTTCTCGTTTCTTTGCCACTCTCTGACAGGCGTCACAGGACTCGCAATATTTCCTGACGTCCTGGAATAGTCCTGGCCAGAAGAACCGCTTGAGAATTTGTTTAGTTGTACGTTCCCGTCCCAGATGACCAGCCATAGGCAAGTCGTGGGCCAACCGTAACACATTTGACCAATACGATCGAGGTAATACTACTTGGTCAATAACCTCTTCAGGTCTATCTCTAGGATGCCATCGTCGACATAGCAGTCCTTGTTGGTCAATTACTTGCTCTGCTTTCTCCTGCTAATTCCACTTTTGCACCTCTGGGTCAGCCCTCTGCTCCTCAATGAGCCTCTCCGCGGCTGTCTCTTTCTTTCCCCTCAGATAACGATCATTGTGAGTCCGTTTTTCTCCACGGGTCATCTTTTTGCGCGATCTTCCGGGTGTTTTGATTACATCTCCAGTGAATGGAAACAATTGAGCCAAATCACTCGGCTCCTTTTCATCTTCACTTAGATAGTCTTCCCCTTGCTCTGCCTCGATTGTAGGAGCATCACACTCCTTAGTTTCACCATTTGTCTTCACTTCCTCAGTAGAACCTGTTGGCTGAGTTGCTTGTTTTTGGGTAGCAAGAGCTTGAGCCCTCGTAGTGATGACGTATGTCCGTCCCGAGTCCAACAGCCCTGTCGGGTCGAGTTGTCCTGGTTGTTGCGGTCCTTTGTGATCAGCTAGCATCTGATCCAGCACTGTTGAGTTCGCCTGATCGGGCTGCTGTTGAACAGCTGACTGTAGTGTCTTGAGCGCTTCCTGCTGCTCCTCTTTACTAAGTCGCGGCAAGATATGCCACACCAAAGGCACATCGACCCCCAGTAATACATCCTCAGGTAGATCAGCCGCAACTGCTACCTCCCTATCGTACTCTTCTCCATCCAGGGTAATCTTCACTCTGGCCACTGGACACTTAGTCTTTTGTCCATTGGCACTCCAGAGCTCTATGAAGCCTCCAGTCTTCATGGCCTCGGACACAAATTTTGAGTGTACTGACGTCTTCGTACTGCCAGTATCCAATTGAATTCTGTTTGTAGTGAGACCATTCACTGTCCCAGTACACTGGTATGCATAATTGCCCTTACCTTTAGCTCCTCTTAGCACGAGGGCTTTCTCTGGGCACTGTCGAGCATAGTGTCCCAGTTTGCCACACTTATAACAAGTTACCTTCTTTTGAGGATCCCCTTCGGCCAACTTCTCCTTCTTCCCTTCATATCTTACAGGTGTCGGATTATACCGCCGATCCGAATGAGTGCTATCTCTACTCCAAGTAGCGTTCCCACCTCGTTGGATACCATGACTTTCGGCTCGATTAATAGTCGAATTCTCTCGTGTCTTCTCTGATACCAAGTAGACTTGCATCAACTCTGCCATTGCATATGGATCTGGCAGCTGTTCTCTGACTATCCACGTTTTCATTCCTTCGTTCATTCCTTGTACCATTTGTTCCATAGCTACTTTTTGTCGCATCTGTTCCTCTCCTTTGTCAGGTGTCAACCACCGACTTGTCAGTTTCATAGCTTGTATCGCATACTCTTCAGGTGTCATCTTGCTGTTGAATTTGAGGTTCCTCAGACTCTGCCTGCTGCCTTCTTCAGTTACAATGAACCGCTTCCGTAACACCTCCTTGACTTCCGCGTACGTCTCCGTGTAAGTAAGGCCTCCACAAGCGTCCCTTGCCCTGCCTTGTAGCTTTGGTATCAGATGTACCACCCACTCATCTCTTGGCACTTGATGTAACCGCATCATTCCTTCAAACGTTTCCAAGAAGCTTTCGATATCCTCACCTTCCTGGTAGATGGCCATCTCGATGCGTGTTCTTTGAGGTGCGATCTGCTGCAACATCTGCTGTTGAGCTTGAGCTAGCTGACCCATAGCTGCCGCTAATTGATCCATCTTTTCCTGTTCTTCCCTGAGATTACGTTCTTTTCTCTTCTTCCTCTCTTAGATCTATGTTCTCCGGGCTGATCTGGTAACTGCCGTGGTCTTAATTTTCTTCTCGAGTCGCTCACAGTTTCTCCTTCGATTGGTTCCAGAATAGGGTCGTCGTTTATCCTTACTATTGTCGTGTTTTCTGCCGTCGTCTTGGTAGGTTGCTCACAACTGTTCTTGCAATCCCACCGCTGCCACCAAATAATGTTACAGAGTGACTAGAACTCGTTCTTAACGTTTTAGTATTGATAATAAATTTATTAAAACTAGTCATATCATAATACATGAGTGTTTGGTTCATTTATAGTTCCCGGCCTGGATCACTTCGTACGGCTGGTCCACCTCGGTCGTGATCCGGGCAAGTGATCTCCTTGCTTCCGCTTCCGGTCTTCTCCGTCACAGAGGCTAAAGGGGAAATTATAAGTCCCAAACCAAAACTTGTACATGGTCATGTATTATTAGAGAATGAGGAGTACATACTAATAAAAGATGTTTTTGAAAATCTCACATCCAACATATCTCACATCCTCTCAAGATACATAGCTTGTCACATGGCCAGTACATGTGATTAATATTAAGTGGTCGAATGTCGAATTACTTCGAACAACCAGAATAACTAGAATAACTACAACTCTGAACACATTAAATGTGATTCATTTGAAATGGTTCGAAAGTATCGAACTACAAATTCAAATATAATTGGATTATTTAGTATAAAATAATCAAATGTTTATTATTGACACCTTTGAAATCATAAGTAATAATGCGTTCACGAAGAAATGTATGTATGTGTACACATTACACTTAATGCACTTCTAAAGTGCAAACTGTTAAGTGTAAGAACTTCTTTTAATATGTTTATTGTTTGTAATAATTTACATTGCAAAAAGTTGCAGGTTCATTAGTTCTTTTCCTTTTCTACAACAGTAAGTAATAGATTAAAAGCAAAGTTATAGATTAGCAAAAAATTACATCGGCTGAATTCTGTGTGTCTGAGCTCTAATTTGTAAAATCGCAATATTTGTTTAATTAGAATTATGGTATCCGTAGGCGAAAACGTACTATTGTATTAAAACTTGGAGTAGGCAAACCCGTACTAACCCGTACTTGAGTGACCTCAAGTCTTACTGAGTTCTGTTGTCTCTGGTTCTAATCAAACTACTTCAAACAATTACAGTAACGATATTAAAAGTATGTACACATATACTACTATTATTTTGAAGTTGTTAGAATGCATCGAACTGCTTCCAATATGTACTGTGAATGTAGGTGCACGTGACCAACTACCATTTTGTGGTAGTTGGTCACGTCCACTACATTAATTATAGTCATGGCTGATCCCGATCCTAGTTCTAAAAGAGAACAAGTCCAAAGGTTGTGGAGTAAAATATTTGACAATATAAATATCATCATTGATGAACAACTAAAGGAAGATGTTGTTACTCGGTTCGTTGAATCAATTACTCCAGCAGAATTTCTAAAGGCATCAGACTGTTTTTGTAAGACATTCTGCATTGGCAGTGGAATAGAATGATGGGAGGATGACATCAAACAAGCAATTTCATTATTACCATCGAACATGAAATGGGAAGATTTACCACACATTCTAGTTGGATCAATTCCTAAATTTAAAAATATAGATGATTTACCCCAATGTGATGATACCGAGATAGAGAACTTGAAGTCATGATACTATAGGGTAGAAACAATGCTTTCTTCATACTTGTCGGAAAGTGATGTATGTCACAAAGTTTTTACACTTCTGTTAGCCCTTTTTCCATATTGCAAAAAAGAGTTCTTAGTTCGGACTAAGCCAAGCTTCAAATGCCATCCTACTTTCACCGACTTTCTTATTAATGATGGTGAAGAAAAGTGTATTATAATAGAAGTAAAAGATGTTTTGCTATCTTGTGATCTCACTATACCATGTGACGAAGTTGTCCAGGTTTTGAGACAAGCACAAATTGTAATCCAGCATTTCAAAGTAAATGATGTAACATGTGTATTCACCAATTCACATGAGTGGTCATTTGGAATGGTAAAGAAAAAAGGAAACAAAATAGAAGTTGCATGGACAACTCATTTTCACGTTGTAGCTTATCCAGAAGAGCTTGTAAAAGTATACCAAGTATTTAAAAATCTTTTAACTTCATAATTTGAGTTTTTTGAGTTCAATAATTTATGTAATATATATATATAAAGAAAGAACATTTGTCAAAATACCTCATATAATGTTCGAATTCATCGAACTGTAATTAAGTATATGTACTCATTACTGAAGTAAACACGATGTAGTGCATGTGACCAACTACCATTTTGTTAGTTGGTCACGTGCACTACATTATGTCTGTAATTGTTTGAAGTTCGACACTTTCAAACCATTTAAAAATCACATTTAATATATACGTGCATTTAATATAGTTATCGTAATTGTTTAGAGTTGTTAGCATTTTCAAACAACTTTATTAATTATTATTAAGTAATGTGTGCATACATTCAATATAGTTATAGTTATTATGTTTTAAAACAGTAAAACGTATTTAACAAATTTCTGCATCAATGAACCGAGATATAAAAATTATAACTGCCCATAATATAACTATACAATACTGAAAAGTTTATAAGTGGTTCGAAAGTGTCGAACAACTTCAAAAAACTAGAAGTCAGTATAACCAGTGGATAATATAGTTATAGTTATTATGTTGTTTAATGTTGTTTAATGACTGTTTCAGGAGGAGAGATAATTCTCAACACAACTCAGTAAGGGTTATCATGTTGTTTAATGACTGTTTCAGGAGGAGGGAAAGATTCTCAAGAGGAGAATTCTCAACACAACTCAGTAAGAGCTATGCACACTGCATTGTTTATGTTGTTACATTAAATGTAGTTATTCTAATTGTTCAAAGTAGTTCAACACTTTCGAACCACTTAATATTAATCACAAGTAATGTGTACATACTTTTAATATGGTTGTCAAACCAATTAACATTAAGTGGTTTGAAAGTGTTATTGTTCTTAATAACTACATTTAATGTAACAACATATACACAATGCAGTGTGCATAACCCTTACTGAGTTGTGTTGAGAATTCTCCTCTTGAGAATCTTTCTTTTCATCCTCCTGAAACAATCATTAAACAACATCATAACCCTTACTGAGTTGTGTTGAGAATTCTCCTTCCTCCTGAAACAGTCATTAAACAACATTAAACAACATAATAACTATAACTATATTATCCACTGGTTATACTGAGTTCTAGTTTTTTGAAGTTGTTCGACACTTTTGAACCACTTATAAACAACTTTTCTGTTAGTATTGTATAGTTATATTATGCAGAATAACTACATTTAATGTAACCCTTACTTAGCTAAACCCTAAACCTTAACCTTAAACCCTACAAGTTTTGGTTTGCTTGTAGGGTCTAGGGTTTAGGATTTAAGGTTAGGGTTTAGGGTTTAGGGTTTAGCTAAGTAAGGGTTTAGGGTTTAGGGTTTAGGTAAGCATGTGACTAGCTGGTCACATGCATACACCCTCTCTTGGAGACTTCATTAAATTGTGAATTGAACAATTGAACACTATAATTAATGTAGTGCTAATTGGAAGCAGTTCGATGCATTCAAACAACTTCAAAATAATAGTAGTATATGTGTACATACTTTTAATATGGTTACTTTGAAGTAGTTCGATACTTTCAAACCATTTAAAATGAACAATTACAATAACTATATTAAATGTACACTTGTGATTAATATTAAAATGTCGAACAATTTCGAAACAATTACAATAACTATATTAAATGCATGTAAACATTACATTTAATTCATTTTTACATTAAATAAGCTTCACTATTATTTTGAAGTTGTTCAAATGCATCGAACTGCTTCCAAAATACGTACTCATTAGTAATTGTTTATTCTAATTGATTGAAGTTTTTCGACACTTTTGAACCACTTATAAATTATGCAGTTAAATGTTTTTTATATGAGTACCTCATATAATGTTCACACATTTATTGTAAATTATTTAAAATCATATGTAATGTTTATAATATTATAATATAATATTATATTATAATATTATATTATGATTGTTCAAAAGATGTTTTTGAAGATCTCACTCATCCAACATATGGATATCCTCTCAAGATACATAGCTTCGTCACATGGCCAGTGAAAGACTTAAATTCGACACTTTTGAACCACTTATAAACTTTTCTGCATTATACTGAGTTCTCCATTGTGTCTTGGTTCTCTGGTTATACTGAGTTCTCCATTGTCTTGTATTTAGCACAATTACTTACTCACAATAGATTACATTAAATGTATTACACTAAATACACAAGATGGTAGTTGGTCATGTGACTGGAAGCAGTTCGATGCATTCGAACATTATATTAGGTACACATTTGCACGAACAACTTATTATTAAGTAATGTGTGCATACATTCAAATTGGTGAGTACAAATGTTACATCATTTAGTTTCAAATGTTCAATTTCCATTAGTTCTTCCTTAGTATTTGTGTTGTAGGAGTGGCTATCAAGCAAGCCAAACACAAATAAAGGTGTTTTCTGTTTTTTTTTTACGGATAGATCCGTCTGTTGGTGGTTCTACACGAATATTAATTGATTCTCTGGTTATACTGAGTCCATTGTCTTGGTTGTTTTGGTTCTCTGATTATACTGAGTTCTCCATTGTGTCTTGGTTGTTGGTTCTCTGGTTATACTGAATTCTCCATTGTGTCTTGTTCTCTGGTTCCAGGTTCTCTGGTTCTATCTCTGGTTCTACTGAGGACTTCTCCATTGTCTTGGTTCTCTGGTTCTGAGTTCTCCATTGTTTTGGTTCTCTGGTTATACTGAGTTATACTGAGTTCTCCATTGTCTTGGTTCTCTGGTTCTACTGAGTTCTCCATTGTCTTGGTTGTCTTGGTTCTACTTTGTCGAGACAGAGTACATAGACTTCATAGTTTATTATAGGAGTTTGAAGGCAATACGACAACTTCAAAATAAAATCACAAGTATGTACACATACACTTTTGACAATTTCTAACAATTTAAATTTAATATTAAGTAGTTCGAAAGTGTTGAACTACTATGAAAAATTTTAAATGTGTGCATAACAGAGTTGTTTGCACTTCGAAAGTGCGAACAACTCTGAACAATTATAACATTTAACTAATTATCTACTTGCTTTATTATATTTTGAGATTTTTTGAGTTCAAACTAGATTGAATCACTTGAAATGTAATGAGTACATACATTTAATTAATATACTAGTTCAAAGCAGTTCGACACCTTTGAAATCATAAGTAATGCGTTGTTCACACATTTACTTCAAACAATTATAACTATATCAAATGCAAATAGACATTATATGTGTTAAAAATTTAATTTAAATGTAGTTATATGAGTTTGACACATTCGAACTGCCTCCAACTAGTAAACATACATTTAATATAGTTCTTTTACTAGTTGGAGGCAGTTCTAAAGTGTCGAAATTACCAATTCCAATTGCCATATTAAATGCATATTTTCATTATATAATATAAACTCATTAATTATAGTTATTACAAGTTTGAAGCAGTTAAGTAGTGAGTACACAGCTAGATGAGGTGAATAAACCTGGGTACCTTTATCGTGGTCGAAAAGGAATCGTGCCCGTTGAAAAGGTGACTTTAGTGCACAAACTATAATCAATATGTGTGTATTTATGTATTAAGGAACCAAAAGACGGTCTTTATACATCATTAACACCATCACATTCAACATTTAAGAGTGCAGGAAAATTTACCACGGGTACGTATGTATGTATGTACATTACAACTTTTGTCATCCAAATAGAAACTCCGGTAACTGTCAGAAACACAGAAACACAGAGTTTAGTCCATGTAATTTTTTTGCTAATATATAACTTTGTTACTTGTGCTGTTTTACTGTTGTAAAAAAGGAAAAGAGCTAAGGAACAAGAACAAGATGCTCCGGTAAGTAGTGATTAGCTTTGTGTTGCTTTGAATGCTTTTGTAGAGTACAAGCATGAAAGGAGTTGAGGATAGTAGTGAAAGTTCACCAGTTGAGGATAGTAGTCAGATTGATGATAGTTCACCAGTAAGGTGAATTAGTTGTTTTGTGATGCATTAAGTTTGTTGTAGAAAAGGAAAAGAACTAATGAACAAGAACAACAAGAACATGGTCTGGTGGTAAGTAGTGATTAAGTAGTGATTAGCTTTTTTGTGTTGTTTTTAAATGAATGCTGTTGTAGAGTACAAGTATGAAAGGAGTTGAGTATAGTAGTCAGGTTGATGATGATAGTTCACCAGTAAGTAGTGAATTAGTTGTTTTGTTAAGTTTGTACTGTTTTAGAAAAGGAAAAGAATTGAAGAACAAGATGGTCCAGTAAGTAGCTTTTTTGTGTGTTGCTTTTAAATGCTGTTGTAGAGTACAAGTAAAGGAGTTGAGGATAGTAGTCAGGTTGATAGTTTACCAGTAAGTAGTGATTAGTGTTTTTGTGTTGCATTGTAAATGCAGGAAAAAGTAATAGAAGTTGTAGTTAAAGTTCTGCAAGATGAAAGAGTGAGTGAGTCTTTCACATTGTGTTTTATACCATAACAGGTTGTAGGAGTTATTAAAAAAAAATTTTGAGGAGATTTTACCACCACCAAGACTCGAAGGAACTAAAAAGATTAACTTGAGGTCACTCATTAGAAAAGAATTCGATTGCAAAGCACAAAAACTTTTCTGTCCTGTAAGTGACAGTATTTATATTCAGACATTTGTGTTCTTGTAGGATTGTTTTGATTGGAGCTGCACTAGTGGCATTGGATATATTTGACACAGAGATAAGATTCATGGTGACCTGAAATTCCCTAATCTGGTAAATAAATTTATTTGTTAAATTTTCACTCTAATTCACTCTAATTGTAGTAAGGGTTATGCACACTGCATTGTTTTTATGTTGTTTATTGCTTTTAGGAGGAGAACTCTCAGGAAAAGAAAGAGGAGAATTCTTAACACAGTTCAGTAAGGGTTATGACACTTGCATTGTTTATGTTGTTACATTAAATGTAATTGTTCAAAGTAGTTCAACACTTTCGAACCACTTAATATTAATCACAAGTAATGTGTACATATGGTTACTGTAATTGTTTGAAGTTCGACACTTTCGAACCATTTAAAAATCACATTTAATGTATACATGTTTTATCGTAATTGTTCAATTTTCAAACAACTTATTATTAATTATATTATTAAGTAATGTGTGGATACATTCAATATAGTTATAGTTATTAAGTTGTTTAATGATTGTTTCAGGAGGAGGAAAGAGAGATTCTCCAGAGGGGAATTCTCAACACAACTCAGTAAGGGTTATGCATTGTTTATGTTGTTACATTAAATGTAATTGTTCAAAGTAGTTCAACACTTTCGAACCACTTAATATTAATCACAAGTAACGTGTACATTCTTTTAATATGGTTACTGTAATTGTTTGAAGTTCGACACTTTCGAACCATTTAAAAGTCACATTTAATATATACGTGCATTTAATATAGTTATCATATTGTTCAGAGTTGTTAGCACTTTCAACATCTAATAATTAATAAGTTATATTTAATGTATACATGCCATTTTAAGTAATGTGTGCATACATTCAATATAGTTATTATGTTGTTTAATGACTGTTTCAGGAGGAGGAAAATAAAGATTCTCAAGAGGAGAATTCTCAACATAACTCGGTAAGGTTATGCACACTGCATTGTTTATGTTGTTTAATGATTGTTTCAGGAAAAGAAGAAAGAAGAGAATCAACACAACTCAGTAAGGGAATGCATTGTACCGTAAGTACTTATTTATGACTATTTCAGGGAGAGGAGACTTTAAGACGGAGACGAAAAAACATACCCAAGCTTGTAAGTAACCGTGTGAAACACCTTGTAAACAAGTGGTTGGCAAATGAAACATTACACACACTACATTGTTTGTGTTGTTTTTCAAACTCATATGACATTAATCACAAGTAATGCATACATTATTGTAAATTGTAATAAAGTAATGTGATTCTTTTTGTTTCAGAAAAAAAAGAATACTGTGGAACTCCTTGATGATTTGAACATTGTGGCTAAAGGGGAAATTATAAGTCCCAAACCAAAACTTGTACATGGTCATGTATTATTAGAGATTGAGGAGTACATACTAATAAAAGATGTTTTTGAAGATCTCACTCATCCAACATATGGATATCCTCTCGAGATACATAGCTTCGTCGCATGGCCAGTGAAAGACCTAAATTACTCCAGCAGAATTTGTTAAATAAGTTTTTCTGTTAGAAAAGGGAAAGAACTGAAGATTATTTTACTACTTCAAACAATTATAATAACTATAATGTAAACATTAATGTTTGAACCATGACTATAATTAATGTGTAGAAGTGGCTATCAAACACGTGTTTTCCGTTTTTAATTAATTGTGATCCGTCTGTATGCACGAGGTCTTGCTTCTATTCTCTTGGTTCTATTCTGTTTCAAAGTTGTTCGACATTTTAATATTAATCACAAGTGTACATTTAATATAGTTATTGTAATTGTTCATTTTAAATGGTTTGAAAGTATTGAACTACTTCAAACAATTACAGTAACCATATTAAAAGTATGTACTCATATACTACAATTATTTTGAAGTTTTGAAGTTGTTCGAATGCATCGAACTGCTTCCAACTAGCACTACATTAATTATAGTCATGTTTGCCCCTGCTCCTAGTTCTACAAAGGTTGTGGAGTTGTTCGACACTTTTGAACCACTTATAAACTTTTCTGCATTATACTGAGTTCTCTATTAATCACAAGTAATGTGTACATACTATTAATTAATATGGTTACTGTAATTGTTTGAAGTTCGACACTTTCGAACCATTTAAAAATCACATTTAATAGTTATCGTAATTGTTCAGAGGACACAAAGAGAGCATTGTGGTGTTGAGCCATCTTCCTTAATAAAGTCAAAAGGGAGGAGTTTCCCAATCCATTTGACTAATTTGGCTCAATGGAGGATGTCACTTTCGAACCACTTAATATTTAATGTGGTTCGTACTTTGTAATGCATTCTACATTGGGAATAGAAGGATGGGAGGATAAGATCAAAATAATAGTGAAGCTTATGTAATGTAAAAATGAACATGACCTTTTGTTCAATTGAGTGAACAAAAGGTCATGTTCAATAACAAACTAATGCAATTTTGTTCACTCAATTGTCATTTACCACAGTTATTGAACATGACCTTTACAACATAATAGCTAGCAAGTATGTACTTCACAGTACATATTTAATATACTAGTTGGAAGCAGTTCGATGCATTCGAACAACTTCAAAATAATAGTAGTATATGTGTACATACTTTTAATATGGTTACTTTGAAGTAGTTCGATACTTTCAAACCATTTAAAATGAACAATTACAATAACTATATTAAATGTATGTACACTTTAATATTAAAATGTCGAACAACTTTGAAACAATTACAATAACTATATTAAATGCATGTAAACATTACATTTAATTCATTTTTACATTACATAAGCTTCACTATTATTTTGAAGCTGTTCTTGGGTTATTGTAATTGTGATTTAATTATGTTAAATGTAAACATTACATTTGATTCATTTTAAATAGTTCGAAGAGTTGAACAGTCAGTTACAATAAATGCATTACATGTAATGTTTCGGTCGAATTCGAATGTCTAACAACTATGAACAATTACGCTAACTATATTAAATGCACGTATACATTAAATGTGATTTTTAAATGGTATCGAACAATTACAGTAACCATATTAAAAGTATGTACACATTACTTGTGATTAATATTAAGTGGTTCGAAAGTGTTGAACTACTTTTAATATA
Source organism: Xestospongia bergquistia (assembly GCA_963965975.1). Classification (NCBI taxonomy): domain Eukaryota; kingdom Metazoa; phylum Porifera; class Demospongiae; order Haplosclerida; family Petrosiidae; genus Xestospongia; species Xestospongia bergquistia. Next base: position 1,862,249 of record OZ014420.1, on the reverse strand, counting down.
GTTATTTTACTACTTCGAACAATTATAATAACTATATTAAATGCATGTAAACATTACATATGATTTTAAATAATTTACAATAAATGTGTGAACATTATATGAGGTACTCATATAAAAAAAATTTAACTGCATAATTTATAAGTGGTTCGAAAGTGTCGAACAACTTCAATCAATTAGAATAAACAATTACAATAACTCTATTTAAAGTTCACACATTTAATTTAGTTATTTTACTACTTCAAACTAAAATATTAGATTAGCAAAAAATTACATTCAGTAGCTAATGAGTCTCCTCCAACACCTCCTCAAAGATTTTTTTAATAATAGATTTTATTTTATGGTACACTTTCAACCATTAGTTCTTCCTTAGTATTTGTGGTGTAAGGAGTGGCTATCAAGCAAGCCAAACACATGTTTTCCGTTTTTTTTATGGATAGATCTGTCTGTGTGCATGAGGTCTTGAGTTCTCCATTGTTTTGGTTCTGTTCTCTGGTTCTACTGAGTTCTCCATTGTCTTGGTTGTCTGGTTCTCTGGTTACACTGAGTTCTCCATCGTGTCTTGGTTCTCTGGTTCTACTGAGTTCTCCATTGTCTTCTTGGTTCTCTGGTTATACTGAGTTCTCCATTGTGGTTGTCTTGGTTCTCTGGTTATACTGAGTTCTATCGTGTCTTGGTTCTCTGGTTCTACTGAGTTCTCCATTGTCTTGGTTCTCTGGTAATTTTTTTTGAAGTTGTTCGACACTTTTGAACCACTTATTAGTTGGTCACGTGCACTACATTATGTCTGCTCCTGCTCCTATTTCTCAAAGAAGAAAACGCCAAAAGTTATGGAGTGAAGTATTTGACCAAATAAATATCACTGATGAACAAAAGGAAGGTATTGTTGCTCACTTCATTGAATCAATTACTCCAACAGAATTTCTAAAGGGATCAGACAGTTTTTGTAAGGCATTCTGCATTGGCAGTAGTGTAGAAGGATTGGAGAATTAGATCAAAGAAGCAATTTTATCATTACAGATGGGGATTCCATCACCATCAAACATGACATTAGGTGATCTACTACATGTTCTAGTTGGATCAATTCCTGAATCTAAAAATATAGATGATTTACCCCAATGTCACGATACCGAGATAGAGGACTTGAAGTTACAATACAATAGGGTAGAAAAAATCTTTACTCACTACATTATGTCTGCTCCTGCTCCTGTTCCTATTTCTCACTTGCACTTGTCGGAAAGTGATGTATGTCACAAAGTTTTTACACTTCTGTTTGCCCTTTTTCCATATTGCCAAAAAAATTCTGTCTTCGGACTGAGCCAAGCTTCATGGGCCATCCTACTTTCACCGACTTTCTTATCCAAGTTATTGGTGAACAAAAGTATGTTATAATAGAAGCAAAAAATGTTGAGATATCTTGCAGTCTCAAGAGAGTATCTAACAAAGTTGCCCAGGTTTTGAGACAAGCACTAATTGTAATCCAACATTTCAAAGTAAATGATGTAGCCTTTGTACTCACCAATTCTCTTGAGTGGTCTTTTGGAATGGCAAAGAAAAAAAGAGACCGAATAGAAGTTGCACGGACAACTCATTTTAACATTGAAATTTATCCTGAAGAGCTTGTAAAAGTATACCAAGTATTTAAAAATATTTTAACTTCATAAGTTTGAGTTTTGATATTAATATATAATATATTCACTTGTCATTTACCACAGTTATTGAACTGTTAGTGAGTATGTACTTTACAGTACATATTTAATATACGGAAGCAGTTCGATGCATTCGAACAACTTCAAAATAGAAATAATAGTGAAGCTTATGTAATGTAAAAATGAATTAAATGTAATGTTTACATGCATTTAATATACTTATTGTAATTGTTTCGAAGTTTTTCGACATTTTAATATTAAAGTGTACATTTAATATAGTTATTGTAATTGTTCATTTTAAATGGTTTGAAAGTATCGAACTACTTCAAAGTAACCATATTAAAAATATGTACACATATACTACTATTATTTTGAAGTTGTTTGAATGCATCGAACTGCTTCCAACTAGTATATTAAATATGTACTGTGAAGTAAACACATAACTAATGTAGTGCACGTGACCAACTACTATCATGTCTGCTCCTGCTCCTAGTTCTACAAAGGTTGTGGAGTGAAATGAACAACTAAAGGGAGATATTGTTACTCGGTTCATTAAATTTTTAAAGTGATCATGGTGACCTGAAATTCCTTAATCTGGTAAATTGTTAATGTACTTATATTATGTATATTTGATTTTGTACCAATTTTACATGTATCTTTCTTTTTATTTTTTATAGTCATGGCAATGTCGTCTGCTCCTAGTGAAACTACTCCTAGTTCTAAAAGAAGAAGAGTCCAAAAGGTGTGGAGCGAAATATTTGACAATGTGATATCAAGCAATGTGATATCAAGCAACTAAAGAAAGAATTTATTAATAAATTTATAAATTGTTGGAAATTTATGGAATCCCTGTTTCGAAAGTGTCAAACTACTACGAACAGTTATATGTACTCACTACTTGTTTGTTTATATTATGTACTTATATTATATTACTTATATTATTATATATTATATACTTATATTATATTATATTATATTATATATTACTTGTGATTATTTTTTAAACAATGTAGTGCACATGACCAATGATAATTAATGTAGTGCTTGTGTTCATGTGAGATATGATCAATCAGTTTTTCTTATTTTATTACATTACAATATATCGCACTTACTAGCTATTATGTTGTAAAGGTCATGTTCAGATCACAAGTAAAATAATGAAAGAGGTCTTTTGGAATGGCAAAGAAAAAAGTTGTCTTTTTGTTAAATGAGTCATCAGTCAAACCACCATGCATTTAAGTTGTGTTCAATTGTTCAATGCAAAATTTAATGAAGTCTCCAAGAGAGGGTGTAAGCATGTGACCAGCTAGTCACATGCTGTCTCACCTTAAATGCATGGTGGTTCGACTGATGACTCATTTAACAAATACAATAGATTACCATTAAATGTAAATACAAACATTACATATGATTCATTTTAAATAGTTATAATTGCTAACACTCTGAACAATTACGATAACTATATTAAATGCACGTATATGTGATTTTTAAATGGTTCGAAAGTGTCGAACTTCAAACACAGTAACCATATTAAAAGAAGTATGTACCAACGAACCGAGTAACTGAAAGTATGTTACAAGTTCATTTCAAACCATAAAAGTCCTTGAAAGTGCTTTATAAAAATTTTTGAGGAAGTATTGTAGCTGATCCAGAAGGAAGGCCTTGTAATAAACCAATTGTTTAAAAAAATTATAACTGCATAATATAACTATACAATACTGACAGAAAAGTTTATAAGTGGTTCCGCCGAGTTAATTTAACAGTAGATGGACTCAAGCCATACTCAAGATCTTCATGTGGGGAGTACATTGGTAGTGTCCCTAAACCCTAAACCTTAAACCCTAAACCCTAAACCCATTTGAACCTGGCTACAAGTAGTCGGGTGGACCTGAAAACGTAAGCAATGACCCGTAAAAGTCTCCCAAGTACACTGAAGTCTTCACAGTGTATAACAGAAGAGAGTCTATTAGATCCATTTACGAGTAGACTGTGGACCTTATCATGGCTTGACTTCATCTCATTCAGGCATTCGTCTGGGATTGGTACCTGTTCAACTGTTACCTCTTCATGATCAATTATTTCAGGTACATTCCACCATAAGGGATTAGATATTAAATCAGATGGTTTGCTTCCTCTGGATGGTATATCTGCGGGGTTGCTAACCCCAGGACAGTGACGCCAGCACTCAATCAGAAGTAATCTTCTGATCTCTTCCATTCTATTTTGGACGAACTGTTTCCATTCCTTGGTGAGACCCTTAATCCAATAAAGAACTGCCTTAGAATCTATAAAGCATAGGGGTTGTTGGAGGGACATCTCTTGTTGCAGAGCACTGGTAATGTTCGTAACAAGTCTAGACAACAATAGTGCTGAAAGCAACTCCAACCTCGGAATAGTTCTTGTGGTGGTGGGAGCTACTCTCGTCTTTGAACTCAAAATTCTCATGCAACTCTCTCCATTTGTCTCTACATATAAGTACACAACAGTTGCATACACCTTGGAGGAGGCATCACAATACCCAGTGAGCTTGAACTGCTTTATTGTGCTACCAACCCCACTGAGATAGTATCTAGGAACAGACACAGGGTTTGCTTCTTGCAAACCTGTTACGAGTAAACTCCAAGTCTCTAGTAATTCTGCTGAAAGAGGTTCATCCTATTCTAGTTTTGCCTCACACAGGGCCTTGAATAATAACTTAAATTGAACAGTAACAGGAGATACTAACCCCAAAGAGTCATAGAACTTGGCAGAGACTCCAACTATGTTTCTCTTTGTGGGTTCCAAAGTTGCTGCATACTGTGCAATGTCTGTAAGATCGAAGACCAGTTGGTCATGTATGAAGTTCCAACAAACTCCTAATATCTTTTGTTCCTCGCCATGAGGATCACTCTTGCCTCCAAGGACAGATTTAGCGTAAAATTTATCATCTGTGGTGGTATCAACATTGATACATACCAATCTAGTACCTCCTTCGTCAATGTCAATCTGTTCCATCAGACGTCTAGAGTTGGTAACAAATTTACGCAGATTAAAACCTCCTTCGGCCAATCTTAATTTAGAACAGCGGTACAATTTGAAGGCAGCTGCATCATCATCTTCACCGTAGGCAACATCATCGACATAGATAGATTGTAAGAACTGATTGACAAAACTTGGATCCTCAGTGCAATACCGCTCAAGATAATGTTTCACTGTTGCGTTGAGCAAGAATGGACTAGAAGAGACTCCAAATGCTACTTGGGTAAAGCGCAGCACCACAACATTTGGTATGGCTTTAATGACATCATCTACCCATAAGAATCTCAATGCATCTTGATCTCTCTCTGCCATCGATATCATCAGAAATGCCTTCTCGATATCAGCAGCAAGTGCCACCTTATGAGAGCGAAATCTCAGAAAAATGTCCATGATGTTTTGTCCAAATGTAGGACCGGTATGCAGACAATCGTTAAGAGAGACAGCTTTGGTCCTTGCTGATGCATCGTAGACAATGCGAAGCTTGGTGGTCTGCTTCTCCCTTTGTATAACAGCATGATGTTGGAGATAGTGAACTTTACCAACATCTCCAGATTCAGGTTTGTCAACAACTTCTATGATTCCTTGGGTCAATTGATCCTGTATGACATCATTGTATGCTTAGAGGGTTGGTGGGTCATGTTTGAGTCACTTGAGAAGGCTAGTCAATCGTCTGTGGCTCAGGCTATAGTTATCTGGCTGTACAGGATGTGACTCCTTCCATGGAAGGCAAACTTCATACCTATTATCATTAAATGAGATACTGTTAGTGAACTCACTGTACACTGAAGAGTCACTGTTACAAAGACCCAGTGATTCCAGATCTCAGAATGTCTTCAACCTGGCATCTAAGTCCTGATTCTCAATTGGCATAGTCTGTGAATCAACCCTCAAAATATGAGTTGACACGAGGTTGACAATAGTATCTTCTTGAGCTAGTTGTTCTGCTGGACCAGATAACACCCATCCAAACTTACTTGAATAGCTGTTGGACCACTTCTCCCTCTTAATATCCTGCCTGTGACAAGCCTCCAATAGAGGTCAGACCCGATAAGAATATCAACCTCCAAGTTGTCACTGTCACAGGAGGAGTCTGCCAGCTCTAAACCAGAAAGGTGTTCATATCTTTCTCTTAAACAAGCTGTGGGCTGATTGAACAATGGACCACAAATTAGTTGCACAACCAATATTGGTATCTCTAGGCCTGGCCCACACTTGGTAGGCACCCCTAGATTTACCACATCATATGCTTGTCTTCCCTCCTCAGTGGCACCAAATGTCTTAATTGAAAAAGTCTCTACACTCACATTCTGTAATCCTAGACCTCCCCTTACTTTGTTACTTACATATGACCTTTGGCTACCATTATCTAATATAAGCCCTCACCTTCATCAGTTTATGTGGTTCCTGAGGATTGTAGACTAATGTCTTGGCTGTTTGAAGTAACACTGGTGTCCTAGAGTTATTACACATTGATACGGTATGATTTGTTTGGGAGGAAGGTGTATCTTGGTGAGTGGTAGTGCTCGAAGTGGTGATCGGTTGAAGTGATGGGTCCTTATGGGTACATATGCTATTATGGTGTCTTCCATTGCAATAGACCCACCTTATGCCTGAACGACAATCTCTGCTAATATGGTGCCTTCAGAGGCAAACAAAACATCCCCTGCCTTCTTAAGGATCTGCTTTCTGGTCTCCACATTTGTTACTGTCCTACAAGTATTGGATGAATGAGACTGGCTACAATATGAACAGGTTGGTCCTGATTCTCTAGTAAGCAGTACTGCCACAGTGGGTGGATCTCTGCTCTGTCTCTTTGGCAATACGTTTGGGTCTGTCGCTGCTCTTTCTCTGGCATCTATCTCATGTTCCATGACCGTCATCAGTGTGTTGAGGTCCCATTCATCATTTTTAACATCTCTACTGATGATCAAACGAAATTCTGAGGGAAGTTTGTTCATTAGACAGAAGACAACAAACTGCCATATGCCTCTGGCGGAATTCCTAGGGACTTTAGTCCCCTCACATGAGATTCTACCAGGTCAAATAAATGTCTCAGTCCTTTCAAATTATGCTGCGATGAAACAGCATCGAGATTGAGAAAAATATCCATATGTTTGCTAATAATTTGCTGCTTATTCCCAAACCTTCTCTTGAGGATGTCTACTGCTTCGTCATAATTCGCAGACATCAGAGTCAACCCTGAGATTGCTTCGGCAGCAGATCGCTCGAGGACAGAGTTCAAATAATTAAACTTATCGACGTTCGAGAGTTCATTATTGCTGTGAATAGCTGAATCAAACGAGTTCCGAAAGGTAATTCAATTGGTTACATCCCCATTGAATTTCTTCAAGTCTATCATTGGTAACTTAACCTTGGGTCCAGGTGATTGTGAGGAGGCGCCATCTCTGTCTGTCTCAAGAAAGGGTCTATCTGTTGGTGGGGGAGTGGAAGTTCCTTCTTCCAACCCGCGACCACTAAGTGATATTCTGTCAGATCTGGGTCCGAGCAGCTTGTCTATGTTGATTATGGCGAGGTGAATCTTGTCCCTGAAGGAGTCCGCTTGCTCGATTTCGTCTTCTAAATTGTCCTCCAAAATCGCATTCAAAATGTCTTCGTCAAGTTTCTTAAGGACATCCAGTTTCTTGGAGAGAGTTAGGTGTTGTTGACCCAATTTCGAGGAGTTAGCTTCACTGTCTAGTAGCGCCTCATATACCTGTGAGATGGTTTTTGTGACTGATCCCCGGTGACCAGCATGTATCCTCTTCTTTCGACTAACCGCTTCTGTTTCAGCCATTGTGAATAACAGACTCTAACTTCCAAGTATCCGGTTCGGTGGACCATGTAATAGAGTTCAACACAAATTAGTTAGAGTTGTTCAGATTAGAATACCCTTTTTTTCTTTGAGAGGATTCAACATCAACAAATAGATATTCACAAAAAGGAATTTTGGCCAACGTGGTCTCTCTCAAGATCACGTGAATAATATATATATTGATTACATGAATAATAATCAGTCACAATTGAATATTATAATCTCTTACAATAATTTCTATTCAGTGTACAAGGTATATAGTTAAAGTTATGACAACAGGTCATTTCTGAATGATGTTTACTCAAAAGTCTAGGCTAATTAATCCCGTGAGTGGAATGCAGGTGTGCTCCAAAAGTATATTTAGTCTAATAACTTTATTGACCTTGTAGAATACACATTATTGTGGTTGTCAATATAGCATTCATCGCTCATAATATTTATTTATTTAGTGGTGAGCGCTATAATCTTGCAGTGCGCCTAATTGGATATGAGGTTGACTCATTTTATTCTATATGTGATAACTATATATAGATGTACTAGCTGTAGTTTGGAGATAGAAGCAGAATATGGAACTAGTACTGGTGGTGTTCAAAAACATCGCAGCCAAGCTTCAAATGGAGTCACAGTATTAATAAATACTCTAAGAGACAAAATTACCTTCCTATTGGATGTTGTAAACACTACATGTAATCAACTCATAGTGACTGATGTTCAATATAGTAATGACGGTTTATCAGATGTTGTTAATGTATTCTTGAATACAAGTAAGATTGGACAGTTTACATCTAAAGCTGTAGTTAATAGTGGAGATGGATGGAATGTTTTTCGAAGCTCAGGTCAAGTAGGCAATCCAGTTCAAATTCGTAAAGGAGCTTATAAACTTCAAATAGAGCTGTCTAAGTCTTCAGATGAATATGGTATAGAGATAGATAAAGTATCTCTTCAATTTTACTGTTCTTCTGTCAATGTCAATAATCAATGTCCTGAGTCAGCTATAAAAGTAGATGGAGGATCAATTACTGGCAGTACAGCTACTACTGATACAGCAACTACTGGTAGCACACCTACTACTGGTGGCACAGAGAGTGATAAACCTGACACAGAAGGCCTTACTTTAACAGATAGATTTGCAATAGCAGGCACTATTGGAGGTTTTGTGGGTGTTGCTGTAGCAATTGCTGGTGTTGTTACCGGTTGGTACTTAAAATGCTATAAGAAACGAAGACAGTAATAAACATGTGATTTAATTTATAATATCATACCCAAAACATTTGTGGCATATTTGTTCAACATTATTATTTTGTTCTGTGGTTTGTGAGTTTAGAATAAATAATTCAATTATATCTTCACATTATATATTTTCAAAAGCATATTAAAACAATTTTTTGCCATTTGAGAGAGATATTTGTTAGTTAGATGGAGCAATTAGTTAGATGGAGCAATTACTTTCCAATGTTATTTGGTCAATTTCAACTCCATAATAGTCTGTGTAAGTAGCTACAATTTTAATTACGTGAGTTCCATTGGATACTGAAGTCATTTTACCAATAGGTCCAGTTCTTAAAAAGACATTCCACAGAGTACCCCAGTCTGATTTTGATCTTGTTTGAAACTGTCCAAGAAAAGTTCCATCCACAAGAACCGACACACGATCTGAATTACCATCATTGCTGTAGACCATGTTTTTGATGTGCAACAAACAGGATTTTCCTGTTAATGCTAAATTAAGTTTGATTGTTTCTCCACTATGTAGCCATACTGTACTGTCATTTGATGCAGCACTTCGAAACCTATGAGTACCAGTAAATATTCCATTTTCAGCTTCCAAACTAAATGGTATCATAGTAGGATTAAGCAGAGGGTTTGGTGTTGAGGTAGGTGTAGGGTTTGGTGTTGAGGTAGGTGTAGGGTGTGGTGTTGGGGTAGGTGTAACAATTGTACAGTGCATTTCTAATGTTATTTTGTCAATTTCAACTCCATAGTAGTCTGTGTAATCAGCTACAATCTTTATTGTATGAGTTCCAATAGATAATGCTATTGTATTACCAATAGGTCCAGTACTTAAAAATACGTTCCACAGGTGACCCCAATTAGATTTTGATCTTGTTCGAAATTGTCCAAGAAAAACTCCATTCACTCTGATTGACACACGATCTGAATTGCCATCATTACTGTAGACTGCGTTCGTTATTCGCATTGAACAAGGTCCTTCCGTTGTTAAACTAAGTACGATCGTTTCTCCACTATGTAACCACACTGTTCGGTCATTTGATGCAGCACTTCGGAACATACGAGTACCCGAGGTTGTTCCATATTCTGCTTCTTTATCTATTGTCAGTGCACTACAGTTGCAGTGCAGTTGTAGAAATGTCACAACGACTATGAGAGACAGCTTAAACATTGTCAAATGCGAGTGTGTCTTGCGACGCGGTTACACGGATTATATAAACGACTAGAAGGCCACACCCATAATCAATATCCCAACTTCGAATGCTCACTGGATTTTAGTACGACTTAGACATACTTTTGTCTACAACTACCAAATTATCTAATTGAATATAATACGATAAAACAATTAACCTGATATTAGAATAGAAGAAAGAAGTTTTTTAAATATTACTCTAATATATCTGAGCAGATTGTGATTAGAAAAACATAGCTCATTAATAAACTAGTTTTAATGCCAGGTAAATACACTAAATATATATATATATATATATGTATGTATGTATGTGTATGTATGTATGTATGCATGTACATATGTAGGTGTGTATGTGTGTGTCAGTGTGTGTAATATATAATATATGACTTTCTATATTTAATCAATATATCATTGTTAAATGCACACATGGTAACTCTTACATTGTGTTCATATAAGCATATGATATATGATATATATTATAAACAATTAGGTTTACTCAATATGAATATACATATACATTGAGGTTAAAAATAGAATTTCTATTTAAGAGTACAAAGTACAGAGTTAGGATTATGAAAACAGGTTATAACTGAATAATGTTTAAGTCTATATTTCCTGTATAGAGTGTAAATATAGTTAACTCTGTTAACTTTGTAGGATACATGTTATTTATTGATTACAATCTGTTTCAAAAGTCATATAGTTGTTTTCAGGTGTTTGTCATCAAAATTGCTATGTAGAATATGTATATATATTGTTATTGAATTTCTATTCATGGTTCAACAATTGAACCTTGAATAGAAATTCCATAGTAAGCAAGGTAGATGATAATATCATTTTCCTATGTTAGTGAACCTTATTCCATTCTTTTCATAGTATAGAGTTGATGGATAACAAAAACCAAAACAACTAGCTCATGCATGGTCCACGATTAACAGTTTATATTATAAACACTATGTAAACATTGTGATACTCCCTCACATTCCAATTGGCTAAAAGCGTCGTACGCTTCTAGACCCTTCTCCTCCGATCAGCTTATCTAAAAGGAGGAGGGGCTAGCTCACTAGACTACATTCTTATAATCTATTTATTCATCTAGTGACTGTGGTTACATAGCAGCTGCTATACAAATAGTAGTACAGTCAAAAGTATCAATTATATAATTAATTAATTATAATTAATCATACATTTTATAATATCATAAGAAATTTTATATTTATTTCATAGACTACTTGTTCAATATTAATATTTTATTTTTGGTTTGTGAGTTTATATTTTTATCAAAGTGGTAATCAACTACCAAACTTATACTCTGAATACTTCCATTGCTGTTAAAAATATAATTTCTATTCAAGTGTACAAGGTATATAGTTAAGGTTATGACAAAAGGTCATTTCTGAATGATATTTTCTCAGAAGACCAGTAGCATCCTACGTCAACTGGAGGAGGGAGTAGTTAGTCCCGTGAGTGGAGTACAGGTGTACAATTCCCAAAAGTATGTCAGTGTAATAACTGTCTTGACTTTATAGGACATATGTTAATCTAGTAGTCGCCACTATGGGCCTTCAGTGCTTTTATAACTTATTTATTTAGTGGTGAACAACTACATCTTGCAGTGTGCCTAATTGGATTATGAGGTTGACTCGTCTTATTCTATATGTGATAACTATATATGGATGTACTAGCTGTAGGTTGGAGATAGAAGCAGAACATGGAACTAGTACTGGTGGTGTTGAAAAATATCGCAGCCAAGCTTCAGGTGGAGTCACAGTATTAATAAATACTCTAAGAGACAATATTACCTTCTCATTGGAAGTTATAAACACTACATGTAATCAACTTACAGTGACTGATGTTCAATATAGTAATGATGGTTTATCAGATGTTGTTAATATATTCTTAAATACAAGTAAGATTGGACAGTTTACATCTAAAGCTGTAGTTAATAGTGGAGACGGATGGAATGTTTTTCAAAGCTCAGGTCAAGTAGGCAATCCAGTTCCACTTCATAAAGGAGTTTATAAGCTACAAATACAACTGTCTGAGTCTTCAGATGAATATGGTATAGAGATAGATAAAGTATCTCTTCAATTTTACTGTTCTTCTGTCAATGTCAATAATCAATGTCCTGAGTCAGTTATAAAAGTAGATGGAGGATCAATTACTGGCAGTACAGCTACTACTGATACAGCAACTACTGGTAGCACACCTACTACTGGTGGCACAGACGGTGATAAACCTGATACAGAAGGCCTTACTTTAACAGATATATTTGCAATAGCAGGCACTATTGGAGGTTTAGTGGGTGTTGCTGTAGCAATTGCTGGTGTTATTACCACTTGGTACTTAAAATGCTATAGGAAAAAGTCAGAAAGTGATTCAACAAGATCTTGGTTTTGATCCACAGTATTTAACTTGTGGCTATATTTTTTGTTAGACTTAAAGAATTAAACTGAATACCATAAAATTTATATCTCAACTTTTTAAGAATTTAAATTTTATCAAAATTAAGTAATAATAATATATTATATGTAAATTGTACTGAGACATTTTCTCAGATTTCTTATAGTCAAAGCTTACAATAACTGCATACCTTTATTAATATAACATACGTTTTTAAGTGTCATTCTAAGTATCTTGTTAAATAAAATTGTCAATTGTCATGTGATTAACTGTATTGAACAATGCATTAAACTTTGACTTATAACTTTAGTTTTTCGAAGGTCGAGTCAAATAGGTAATCCAGTTCAAGTACTTCAAGGAACCAATCAACTACAATTACTGGCTAAAATTACAGATGAATATGGTGTTCAGTTAGATAAGATATCTCTACAATTTAATACATATCTCTATGAATGAGATATCTTAAGTCTACTAAAAATTGTGTCTACAAAATTTAGTAATTTCAATGCATTTTGATTTAACTTGTTGCTGTAACAGCTGCTGGTGTTATTACCGGTTGGTACTTCAAATGCTATAGGAAACAAAGACAGTAGTAAACATGTGATTTATTTATAATGTCATACCCAAACATTTGTGGCATATTTGTTTAACATTAATATTTTGTTCTGTGGTTTGTGAGTTTATATTTTAAAAATTAGAATAAATAATTCAATTATATCATCACATTATATATTTTCAAAGGCATATTAAAACAATTTTTTGCCATTTGAGAGAGACATTTGTTAGTTAGATGGAGTGGAACATGGAACTAGTACTGGAAGTGTTCAAAAACATCACAGCCAAGCTTCAAATGGGCCACAGTGCTAATGAATACTCAAAGAGACAATATTACATTCCAATTGGAAGTTATGAGCACTACATGTAATCAACTCTCAGTAACTGATGTTCAATATAGTAATGATGGTTTATCAGATGTTGTTGTGTCTTCTTGAATACAAGTAAGATTGGACAGTTTACATCTAAACCTGTAGTTAATAGTGGAGATGGATGGAATAAAGCTCAAACCTAGTGAAAACAAGTCGTTTCTGAATGATGTTTACTCAGAAGACCATAGCATCCAAAATCAACAACAAGGAGGAGGGACTAATTAGTCCCGTGAGTGGAGTACAGGTGTGCAATTCTTGCTTATTCCAAAAGTATGTCAGTGTAATAACTGTCTTTACCTTTTTCTAGTAGTCGCCACTATGGGCCTTCACTGTTTTTATAATTTATTTATTTATTAGTTGTGAATGCCTAATTCAATATGAGGTTAATTCATTTTATTCTATATGTAATAATTATATATGAATGTACTAGTTGTAAATTGGAGACAGAGCAGAACATGTACTGGTGGTGCAGCCAAGCTTCAAATGGACCCACAGTACTAATAAATACTCTAAGAGCCAAAATTATCTTCCTATTGAAATTGGTTCATTCATTTCTAATTACTATTATTAGAAACTTGTATAAAATTACAACAATCAAATTCTACAACATATATATGACATGTAACATTAACAAACTACATGTATTGAGTAAAAAGACTTAAAAAAGTGTGCAGCTACAATACAAGACTGTCAGAAATAACATCAAACATGTAGATAACAGTTCTTTACTACTGCTAGAAGTTGGAGGTGACCTAGAATTGAAGTCAGTAGTTGAACTATAAGATAGATACAAAGTTGGAGGTGATCTATAGTTAAACTCGACGATATTTGTGCAGTTACTTTCCAACGTTATTGTATCGATTTCAACTCCATAAAAGTCAGTGTAGTTGGCTATAATTTTCATAACGTAGATTCCAGTAGATAAAGTGTTTATATTACCAATTGTTCCAGTACTTATAAAAGTGTTCCACAGGTGACCATAATTTGATTTAGATCTTGTTTTAAAACATCCAAAAGAAATTCTATCAAATAGAACACACACATGATCAATATTACCATCATTGCTATAGACAATGTTCTTGATTTGTATTAAACAGAACATTTCTGTTGTTGTAATATTTAGACGAAATACAATAGTCTCTTTGTCATGTAGCCATACTGTTATATAATTGGATGCATTACTTCGATACCTCTGAATACCAGAGGATGTCCCATCTTCAGCTTCTAGAGATGTCAGCTTTATTCTACTAGAGTTTTGAATTATATCGTAAATAGAACAACATGGTAGAACTGATATTGATGTAGGTGCCATGTATTTGCAATTACTTTCCAATGTTATTTGGTCAATTTCAACTCCATAATAGTCTGTGTAAGTAGCTACAATTTTAATTACGTGAGTTCCATTGGATACTGAAGTCATTTTACCAATTGGTCCAGTTCTTAAAAAGACATTCCACAGGGTACCCCAGTCTGATTTTGATCTTGTTTGAAACTGTCCAAGAAAAGTTCCATCCACAAGAACTGAAACACGATCTGAATTACCATCATTGCTGTAGACCATGTTTTTGATGTGCAACAAGCAAGATTTTCCCGTTAATGCTAAATTAAGTTTGATTGTTTCTCCACTATGTAGCCATACTGTACTGTCATTTGATGCAGCACTTCGAAACCTATGAGTACCAGTAAATATTCCATTTTCAGCTTCCAAACTAAATGGTATCATAGTAGGATTAAGCAGAGGGTTTGGTGTTTGGGTAGGTGTAGGGTTTGGTGTTGAGGTAGGTGTAGGGTGTGGTGTTGGGGTAGGTGTAACAATTGTACAGTGCATTTCTAATGTTATTTTGTCAATTTCAACTCCATAGTAGTCTGTGTAATCAGCTACAATCTTAATTGTATGAGTTCCAATAGATAATGCTATTGTATTACCAATAGGTCCAGTACTTAAAAATACGTTCCACAGGTAGCCCCAATTAGATTTTGATCTTGTTCGAAACTGTCCAAGAAAAACTCCATTCACTCTGATTGAAACACGATCTGAATTGCCATCATTACTGTAGACTGCGTTCGTTATTCGCATTGAACAAGGTCCTTCCGTTGTTAAACTAAGTACGATCGTTTCTCCTCTATGTAACCACACTGTTCGGTCATTTGATGCAGCACTTCGGAACATACGAGTACCCAAGGTTGTTCCATATTCTGCTTCTTTATCTATTGTCAGTGCACTACAGTTGCAGTGCAGTTGTAGAAATGTCACAACGACTATGAGAGACAGCTTAAACATTGTCAAATGCGAGTGTGTCTTGCGACGCGGTTACACGGATTATATAAAACGACTAGAAGGCCACACCCATAATCAATATCCCAACTTCGAATGCTCACTGGATTTTAGTACGACTTAAACATACTATTGTGTACAACTACCAAATTATCTAATTGAATATAATACGATAAAACAATTAACTTGATATTAGAATAGAAGAAAGAAGTTTTTTAAATATTACTCTAATATATCCAAGCAGATTGTGATCAGAAAAACATAGCTCATTAATAAACTAGTTTTAATGCCAGGTAAATACACTATATATATATATATATATATATGTATGTATGTATGTGTATGTATGTATGTATGCATGTACATATGTAGGTGTGTATGTGTGTGTCAGTGTGTGTAATATATAATATATGACTTTCTATACTTAATCAATATATCATTGTTAAATGCACACATGGTAACTCTTACATTGTGTTCATATAAGCATATGATATATGATATATATTATAAAGAATTAGGTTTACTCAATATGAATATACATATACATTGAGGTTGAAAATAGAAGAATTTCTATTTAAGAGTACAAAGTACAGAGTTAGGATTATGAAAACAGGTTATAACTGAATGATGTTTAAGTCTATATTTCCTGTATAGAGTGTAAATATAGTCCACATGTATTAATTTACTTTTGAAATAAACAAGTACATGTATACAATCTACTAATGAGTTAACTCTGTTAACTTTGTAGGATACATGTTATTTATTGATTACAATCTGTTTCAAAAGTCATATAGTTGTTTTCAGGTGTTTGTCATCAAAATTGCTATGTAGAATATGTATATATATTGTTATTAAATTTGTATTCATGCATGGTTCAACAATTGAACCTTGAATAGAAATCCATAGTAAGCAAGGTAGTTGATGACAATATCATTTTCCTATGTTAGTGAACCTTATTCCATTCTTTTCATAGTATAGAGTTGATGGATAACAAAAACCAAAAAAACTAGCTCATGGGTCCACGATTAACAGTTTATCTAAATACTATGTAAACATTGTGATACTCCCTCACATTCCAATTGGGCATAAGCCTCATACGCTTCTAGATCCTCCTCCTCCCATCAGCTTATCAAAAAGGAGAAGGGGCTAGCTCACTAGACTACATTCTTATAATCTATATATTTATTCATCTAGTGGGTGTGGTTACATAGCAGCTGCTATGACTGATACAAATAGTAGTACAGTCAAACATATCAACTGATTATGAAATAATTAATTAATCATGCATTTTATAATATCATAAGAAATTTTATATTTATGTCATAGACTATTTGTTCAATATTAATATTTTATTTTGTGGTTTGTGAGTTTATATTTTTATCAAAGTGGTAATCAACTACCAAACTTATGCTCTGAATACTTCCATTGCTGTTAAAAATATAATTTCTTTTCAAGTGTACAAGGTATATAGTTAAGGTTATGACAACAGGTCATTTCTGAATGATGTTTTCTCAGAAGACCAGTAGTATTCTACGTCAACTGGAGGAGGGACTAATTAGTCCCGTGAGTGGAGTACAGGTGTACAATTCTTGTTTATTCTAAATTTGGAATAAAAAGTATGTCAGTGTAATAACTGTCTTTACTTTGTAGGACGTATGTTATTCTAGTAGTCGCCAATACGGGCTTTCAGTGCTTTCATAATTTATTTGTTTAGTGGTGAACACTACATACATCTTGCAGTGAGCCTAATCGGATATGAGGTTGACTCGTTTTATTCTATATGTGATAACGATATATAGATGTACTAGCTGTAGATTGGAGATAGAAGCAGAACATGGAACTAGTACTGGTGTGTTCAAAAATATCGCAGTTAAGCTTCAGGTGGAGTCACAGTATTAATAAATACTCTAAGAGACAATATTACCTTCTCATTGGAAGTTATAAACACTTCATGTAATCAACTCACAGTGACTGATGTTCAATATGGTAATGATGGTTTATCAAATGTTGTTAACGTATTCTGGAATACAAGAAAGATTGGACAGTTTACATCTAAAGCTGTAGTTAATAGTGGAGATGGATGGAATGTTTTTCATAGTTCAGGCCAAGTAGGCAATCCAGTTCAAATTAATAAAGGAGTTTATAATCTACAAATACAACTGTCTGAGTCTTCAGATGAATATGGTATAGAGATGGATAAAGTATCTCTTCAACTTTACTGTTCTTCTATCAATGTCAATAATCAATATCCTGAGTCAACTATAAAAGTAGATGGAGGGTCAATTACTGGCAGTACTGCTACTACTGATACATCAACTACTGGTAGCACACCTACTACTGGTGGCACAGCTATTGATGGTGGCACAGAAGATGATACACCTGATGGATATGTAATAGCAAGCACTATTGGAGGTTTAGTGGGTATTGCTGCAGCAATTACTGGTGTTATTACCACTTGGTACTTAAAATGCTATAGGAAACGAAGACAGTAACAAACACGTGATTTAATTTATAATATCATAGCTAAAATATTTGTGATGTATTTGTTCAACATTAACATTTTGTTCTGTGGTTTGTGAGTTTATATTCTAATAATCAAAATACACAATTCAATTATATTATCACATTATATCTTTTCAAAAGCATATTGAAAAGATTCTCTTGCCATTTGACAGAGGTCTCCATCACTTAGACCAAATGTCTCAGCAGCAATATGATATTCTTCACTGAGGGAGGTAGCAAATACACCTTTATCATCAGTCTAAAGGAACAATGGTAGACCAATAATAAATATATTAAGGACCTCTCAAAAATCATAGGCATATCTTAAAGCTATCATGGTCCACTTTCTAACTTCATTTTAGAATATAGCTACTTACAATATTTTGCATATCTTTTGTTTCTACTGATGATATTAAAGGTTCTACAAAGCATGAACAGGAGAGCCAGTACCTCATATGATTTCTATGCATTCCTTGTACAAATATGTGTAAACTTTAAATACTGTACAATTTTTATACGCCATATATGTGGATAATTAAAAAGCTAAGTAGTAATTTAATTAAGTATAATTATAGCTGACTCTTTTTAAAATACTAAATGATTTCATTAACAGGTGCAGTCATTATGCTAAAGCCAAACAAATACTTTTAAAATGGTAAATCCAATTAAGTCATACTAAATGCATGTTCCTATATTGTAGTCTAAACCAGTCCAATATGTACATGAATACTTACACTGATGACACATGGATGTCCTTTGTCCCTCCAAAATTTCAATTGATGCTGGTCATAACTTGATACAGTTCTAGCTTTGATATTAGAGGTAAGACAAATCTCTATGATGAGAAATAACTACTATAACAATGGACAAAATTTAAATTATATTATCTACTAACTGACCAATTGGTATTTTATTGTCCAAAACACTTTGTACAGCTGGTGAAAAGATTCCTTGAGGACCAAGATGAAGGAAAGTAGCATGACCAATACGATCAGGAGAAACTGTAAGCAACAATTCTGAATCCTCCTCTCGATCTGGTCTCTATAAAAAGTGTCTCATGAAATTTTATTAATAGTCTATAATATATACCTCAGCAATATGAACTGATAGTTTTAAACCTTGATGTTTAGCTTCTTCTAGGACAGAGACAATTTCACGAGTATTACCAGCCTTTAAACAATAACATTATTAATACA
The DNA here is from genome assembly GCA_963965975.1 of Xestospongia bergquistia. Taxonomy (NCBI): domain Eukaryota; kingdom Metazoa; phylum Porifera; class Demospongiae; order Haplosclerida; family Petrosiidae; genus Xestospongia; species Xestospongia bergquistia. The sequence continues at coordinate 1,843,049 of OZ014420.1, read as the reverse complement.
AAGAGACTGATATTACCTTAGGATCACCACTTAAATCAATACCTACTACTCTCCCTTGGACACCATCACTTAATGTACTATAGTTATGAGCTAATTTCAATGTATCATAAGCTTCTGACACTGACTGACGACGATCAATAGATAACAGCAATCTAGTGGAAAATTAAAATTTAACTGTAGACATGTCTTTGCCATACTTCTGTTAGTCTATCCATTCATTCATACCTAACGTCAATATCATTAGTACACAGTGGTATGGCCTTTTGTATTCCATTTATAACAGCATCAATATAACTTTGTTTTGTCATTCCTAATATCATACATTATATAACAAGATGTTATTAGAAAAATCAATGTAATACCTGACTCGATATTAGGTCGAGGTGTAGTTCTTAGCTCTAAATACTTTACATTGTCCTCAGCAAATTCCTTCACTACATCACAAGCAACCTAAATAAAATTATTATCATTAATATAACTAGTTAATGATAAGGTACATACTCACTGTAGCAAGTGCTTCTTCATTGTCTACTACAGAATGTATTATCTTAAACATTTCAAAAGCACTAAAAGGAAATTAAAGCCGGCTACTTTTCTCAGCTTAAAACTTCACATTAGAGTTGTACATACTGGTATTCTTATGTAGGGACTTGTGCATATTATGACTCTTCCTATCCCCAGTTCTGCATACCAAGTAGGTACAGGAATGTGACTTTACCTGTCCAATTGTCGTTGCTCTCCTTTATTGATGACCACTTGCCATATCTCTGGTATTGTGTCTCCTTTACCTTGTAATTTTAACTTCTTGGACTTCATATCTAAAAGGACAGCCATTGTATCAATACTGATAGAGCCATTTAAGTGGGCATGAAGCTCCTAAGGAGGGAAGTTTAGGTAGTTAATACAAATAGTATATTTACCGCTTTAGACAGACGTCTACAATATTCTAGTGAAGACATGTTGCCATGTGTAGTGGAGGTGTGTCTTCTTAACTTCCGCTATTAGAGGAACTAAGGAAGAAGCTAGGGTTATTTATCATGGCTGCTACAATTGAGCAGAAAGTGAAAGAGATCCGTAGAGATGACAAAAACTTTGCTGTTGTCAATTTGCATGGTAAGTTTGATTTGTGTAATGCAATGAGGGATTTCACTCTTTTATTAGGAGCTACTCTTGTATCCTGGATTCAAGATGGTACAGAGATGATCTTTGTCAGGTGAACAATATTCCAAATAACTATTGTATATTATTATGATAATGCAGCAAGAAGGCTGTATTTGATAACAAGAAAGCTATCCGTGGAGGGATCCCAGTTGTTTTTCGTAAGAAACTCATATTATTGTTCATTGTTATCCTCTAAATATATCCTAGCTTGCTTTGGACCTTGGGATTTGGGACCACAACATGGTTTTGCACGTACTTCATCATGGTCTGTGCATCAAGAGCCCACACTGGTAAGCTATCGATAAATTAATGTATTAATAATAGTTGTGTAATGATTATGTAATAGTGATGTAATATAGTATTAATATGTCTAGGATGGAGATAGAAATGCAGTAGCATCATTTGAACTTAGAGATAATGAAACAACTCGTAGCATGTGGGATAACAAGTATGTATAAAACATTAAATAAGTAGTAAGTGCATTAGGCCTTTTTGAGAGTGGGTGTGGTAGAACATTTCTATGGAAGTATGTTAGAGAATACACCTTCTTCACATTTCCAGATTTAGTTTAGTCTATACAGTTACTGTTAAAGCTGATAGTCTCATTACTGAGCTCTCAGTAAAGAACCTCAATGGTAATATTCTTTTTTCATTAATTAATCATTATCTCTCTTAATTAGACAATGATGCCTTTAGTTTTACTTGGTTACTTCATACCTATTTTCTTACACCTGATGTCACACAGATTGGAATATCTGGTTTGGGTGGATTGACATATATTGATAAGGTACACGCCCTTTATAATTACAACATAATGACTTCATTGAATACATGATTAGGTTGATGGTGGAAAAGAAAAACAGGAAATGAATGACCCAATTGCAATAACTGGTTTTACTGACAGGTGTGACCAGTTTTCAATATAATTAATTATTCCTTATTAGGGTTTATAAAGGAGCCAAAGAGGATCATTTGATCACAAATGTATCTGGCAACAAAACAATATGTTTAAAGAAATCAGGATTTCCAGACACAGGTAATATAAATGTGATCATTGAGTTGATGTAATGTGTAACAAAGTTGTTTGGAACCCTTGGAGTGAAAAAGCTAAGGCCATGGGAGACTTTGAAGATGATGAAGTAAGATTTGCTAACAGATACTTACCGATATTGTTAGTAATCTCTTTAGTATCCTACTATGGTATGTGTAGAGGCAGGTTATGTTGCTGAGCCCTATAGTTTGACAGCTGGTGCCTCCTACTCTTCCTCTCAGACATTACAGGCAGGACTGAGAAATAAGTTTTGAATTAATAATTTCTTATTTTTCATAAAATTTGTGTAGATAGCTAGATACAATTAAAATTTTAATTACCATCTATTATAATTTAAAATCAATGAGTATTGCTCATTCCATATTTTTGGCAGTATTATTGTGATAAATACAAGTTTTAACACCTTGAACTTGTACAGCCTCAATGGGTAATACTCTTAGTACAGATGAGAAACAGCAGCTTCAACCATATCTAGAGGGCTTCAATCCAGCCTTACTTTCAGTTATTATTTGGGATACAATAAAGGAAGTCAGTCAAGATGATGACCAAGATGAGTTTGGTATACACTTTAGTACACCAGATGAAGTTAAAATGTATGGCAACTCCACTGTGACATTTTGGGATGACAATGGCCTGCAACAACTTCCACGCAAGATATTCCTACAAATTCTACAATTTGTAGCTGAGACAACTTTAGAGAATTACACAATGGCTTATGACTTGGAACATTCTCCAGAACTTCAATCTGGAGTGTTCAGACTTGAATTAGCATTGAAGAATCTAGTCAATGAAATAGATACATTAGATGATGATGAAGATGTTAAACAATATCGAGAGAGAATTGAAAGTGAAACTGAATCAGAGAATAAAAACAATGAACAAGACCCAGTTCCTAATACTACTATTATAAAACAAATTCGTGAACGCAGAGGATCTTGTAGTTGGATTACTGCAGATAATGAAGAGGATGAAACTATTGTAAACGATCTCCCTGAGACTATTGATTCACCAAGCAACCTTACACCAACCAGTCCAACTAGTTCACCAAACAAGTCCATATTAACAAGTCCAACTAGTTCACCAAACAAGTCCATATTAACAAGTCCAACTAGTTCACCAAACAAGTCCATATTAACAAGTCCAACTAGTTCACCGAACAAATCCATATTAAGAAGTTCAACTAGTTCACCAAACAAGTCCATATTAACAAGTTCAACTACTACTCCAAACAAACCCAGACTTTTAAAGAAAACTAGTTCAGGACAAAGTTCAGACAGTGAATCATTGTCACCAATCAAAGAGGAAAGCCTTGATGATGTCTTTCTGCCTAACAATATATCTGAGGCTCCAAAAATGACCTCTTTGACAAAATGTGGTAAGAGTGTATCAATAGGTTGGTTGAGTGAGAATGATGAAAATGATTATATACCAATAAGAGAACAACGTAGAAGGAGTAGTGGACGTGGAATTGAGGGCGTGTCAGTAGGTTGGTCGAATGAGATGGATGAAAATGACTATGTATTATCTAAAGGTCATCGTAGGAGGAGCAGTGAACGTGGAATTGAGAGTGTGTCAGTAGGTTGGTCAAATGAGACGGATGAAAATGACTATGTATTATCTAAAGGTCATCGTAGACGTAGGAGGAGCAGTGAACGTGGAATTGAGGGTGTGTCATTAGGTTGGTTGAATGAGACAGATGAAAATGACTATGTACTATCTAGAGGTCATCGTAGAAGGAGCAGTGGACGTGGAATTGAGGGTGTTGTAGAAAGACTCCCTGAATTACGTGCACGATATGAGAAAGGACTCTCAATGGATTCACAAGATGAGGAACAAGGAAGTAGAGCTAAATTTCAACGTGTTAGAACAAAGTTACGTGCACTCTCCATATTTAAAGCACCAACAATTATACCAGTCATTGAAGAAAATGACTCAGAAGATAGGACAGGTAGAAGGCCTTCACTCAATACAATATCTACATCACTTCATTCCAGTGTTGACAGTGTATCAAGTGCCTCATCTGAAAAATGAAACTCATTTTTACAAAAATTAGAGAAACATTAAGTATATGTATGTAAAAATTGAATAGATTTAAGTAATTCCAATTTCAGCTTGAGACAATGATAATACTGATGATGCCATTTCTTGTTCTTTTACATATAGAAACCAAAAATGTTTACTTATTCACTAAGCCATGTTCTGGCACACATTGATTAAGACTTTACTGCTAAATGAAGTATTATAAATTGATCTTTAAATATTCATATATAGAGATATACTATATACAGCACACAACAAGTGATATTGGATGATAATTATATATAAAAACACAGCAATCATTTGGGAGTAGTCATGGACTGATATAATGCTAATAGATCATGATATCTGGAGGTCACCTAGAGAGAGAAATAATATCAGTAACAATTCTAGAACAAAACGATTTCAGAATATGAACAGTTGTTTAGAATGAAGAGATCAAAATCTATTTATACCTCATCAACACTTCGATTAAGTTGTTTAGCTACTTCTTGGCCTTTTAAACTATTTGCTTGTCCATAAAATGACTGCAAAATAAGACGATCTTCCTCTCTAGTAAAACAAGTTTAAAGAACTAGTTTATCTAATATTTTCTCTTACCTACTCCAAGTTGATGCAGAAACACTTTGACAATTTGTACTAATAGATTCAACCTCAACAGCAGCAGTAGTGTCATTATCTTTTATACTAGTAGATTCCTTATTAATAATTTTGTCAATACCAGTCTGATCAACTTCTGGTTTATCAATTATAGAGTCTATATTAGTAGTATCTCTAATACTAGAAGTATCCCCAATATTAGTAGTATCTCCAATATTAGTAGTATCTCCAATATTAGTAGTATCTCCAATACTAGAAGTATCTCCAATATTGGCCTTGTTAGTCACTTCCTTGTCACACTCTGTTGTAAGTAATAAGTGTCCTGTAGATTGTGAACTAGTCACATCAATATTTTGTTCATCATATAAATGTTGGCCAGTCTTTGTACTAGTAGTGTCCTTTATATCTAGAGCAGCAGATTGTGTTTCCATTTGTGGAGAATATGGAGTCATTGTCCAATCGTCTGGGATTGTTGTTTCTTCAAAGTCATCTCCCTTCTGCAACGATATCGTGACAAAATGTTAAGTGCTAGTTAAGAGATGAGAATTATTTACTTGTGTATTAGTTATAGAATTAGACAAAGTAACTTCCTCAAAATCATCATAAGAACTAAAACAAAAAAAGATGAATTATATAAAAATAAATCTTTACTTTAATGCAATCTTCTTAGCAGGTAATGTTCCATGAATAAAATGTTTTATGTCTTCCAATAAATCTTCATGTGCCTGCATCATTGGTCCTAAGTTATCCATAATCTAATAAAGTCACAGTATATAGAATTAGAATATAACAGAACATTGTCATACTTGTTGTCTTGTGATGTCCTGTTGAGAGCCAAGACTCTTCATTCTTGACAGAAGCTCATCTAACTGTAATGGTGTCTCAGCATATTTTGTCTATTATGAGATGAAATGACATTAAATTGATAAGATATTCTTACTTCTAATTTATTAACAAAAGCTTTAACTTGTTCAAATTCTATTTTCTCAGCCATCTACAGATAGAGTTAATAATAACAATATTGATATGATTGTCATTTTTTTTACAGCATTAACTTGAAGAGCATCTTTTGGATCTAAAAATGCCATAAATAACTTTATCAAATGTGGCCAAGGTTGTAGAAGAGGTTGAACTTCAATATACAGCTATAAAGAAAGAAAAATAGAAAAAAAATCAAAAACACATTTATAAATAATACAAATGCAGTTTCTTACTTTGCCAGGTGACCACTCCTTCTTACGTGCTTTTATCAGTAGCTTCAAAAAGTTACTATAGACATCAGGATCATCCATTACAGTAGCCTACAAAAGTAGAGAACATTATCAATAACAACGAAACAATTACTAGAGACACTACCTTCACTTCAGTGAGATAATTATAGGCATATCTAGCAGTTGGATCAGATGCCTACAGTACACATGAAAGTAACTAGAATGTATTAATTCTATTACCTCTAGTCCAGCCATATAAAGTAGCTGGTTATAATTAGCATCAGGTGATTGAGGTATTTTACAGAGATCACTGATATCATTAACAGGTTGTTTTAGTAATGGCGGAGTAAGTGATGGCTGTTTCTTTCTACCTCTTCTCCCACATCTTCCTCCACCACTTCCTCGTGGTCGACGACCTAGTCCTCTGGTCTTGTTCGTCTCTTTGTCTGGTTCTTTGATTCTTTTTGCATCAGATTCCAAAGCAATCATTTGTCCTGTTAAATTTCTTTTACTTCCAATAGATAATTCACTATTATTGATATTGACTGATTTGGAGGCAAAGTCTGCCAGTTGTCTCAATTGTTGGAATTGTTTTTCACGTTTCTCAGCATCAGCCTTTTCTTTCTGTACTCTTTTTTCATGATATAGCTACATTGAAAGAGTATACCCCTAGTAATAATAGCACATTATGACTCACTGAGACCCAATGAGGCATTTTAATTTTGTCAGTGTCACCAGATTGATCATCTCTTGTAGAGCTCTCTTGTTGAAAAGGTATTTTTACTATACCAGTCCTCTTGAAATACTAAAAGAATACACCATCATATTATAATATATGACATCTAAGGAGTATATATGAAATAGTTGCAAGTTTAATACTACTAATTATATTTTATATAGTTACAGAGATACAAATTTTGTATTTCCATCAGTTGCAAGAACAAATCATACTTTTAAAATAACATTACATCATTGAGTTCATATATGGAGTTTAATTTACATACCTTTATAACATTATCTGCTTTGTTTCTTGCTGAACATAAATTTTTGACACGAAGTTGAAGCTACAAAATAAACAGCATTAAGTCATATGTATGAGTGTATGAGTAGTGAATATATTGACTTTAATACTATGAGTAGTGAATATATTGACATTATTACTGTAAGTAGTGAATATATTGACTTTAATACTATGAGTAGTGTATATATTGACATTATTACTATGAGTAGTGTATATATTGACATTATTACTATGAGTAGTGAATATATTGACATTATTACTGTAAGTAGTGAATATATTGACATTATTACTGTAAGTAGTGAATATATTGACATTATTACTGTAAGTGGTGAATATATTGACATTATTACTATGAGTAGTGTATATATTGACATTATTACTGTAAGTGGTGAATATATTGACATTATTACTGTAAGTAGTGAATATATTGACATTATTACTGTAAGTAGTGAATATATTGACATTATTATTATGACTAGTGAGTATATTGACATTACTTGTTTTGGTGTTTTTGTTGGTAGAAGTTTTTCTTGAATAATTTTCCAAGCTGATGAACCATAATGATCCATTCCAAGTACAAGAAGACTAGACCAGAGACAGACAATGAAACAGTGGATTAAGAAACAAATAAGGAATGTGTTCAAATATACAATGGACTCTTACTAATCTGAAACCTTGAAAATTGCCAAAAATTAGACAAGATTTAACAAAATGTTAGATTAGTGCAAACTATATTAACAGCACAAAAAAAATCTTGTAAGACTAGAAACTGCCAAAGTTGGGCAACTTAAGACCACACCTCTTCTAGGTACCTATCTGAAACAAGTACATTACCAAGAGTTGAAGTTGTGGTTTGGTTCATATGTAATGGTATTACTTAGTAATGGTGCAACAATCGAAACAGTTCACTATAATTCAGATTATTTTGTTCCCATTGTGTAATGAGGGTCCAGTATATCTTAATAACTTACTAGTCTTCTGTTGTAGTGAAATACCTTGATGTCTGTGATGTCGAGCCTTCAACTGGATCTATATAATGGAGAGTGATAGTAATGCTGTTATTATTAAATATTATTAGTCTTACATAATCCTATATCAGGAAGACATTGGGGATATTGCCAGAACAGACCATGTGTCATCAGTATATCTTGAACAACATCTGGGATTTTAGGAGGAGTTCCATATGCTGTGTGTGTGGAGAGAGAGAGAGAGAGAGAGAAAGAGGGAAAGAGAGGGAGGGAGAGGGAGAGGGAGAGAGAGAGAGAGAGAGAGAGAGAGAGAGAGACAGAGACAGAGAGAGACAGAGAGAGAGCATTAATCACTACTATAGTATTTTTATATACCTGTTATAAGTTCAACAGCATCATTATCAAATGGATTATATTTCTGTAATAATCCACGAGCTTCTTCTTCTGCAGGGACATACCATACAGGACTATTCTTGCCTAGAACATAGGAAGGAGATTGAAAGAGATCTACTATTAAAATATCATTCTTACCTTCTTTTGATTCTTCACACCACTTTAATATTTCTTCCTGAACACATACAAATACACATCAATAATAATAATAATATATACATATGTAGCAACAACATACAATAGCTTGAGCTGAAATTTGTGACAGGAAAACTAAAGATGGTTCAAATCGTGTCATTATAAAAGTCTGCATTAATAGCTGAAAATGCTATGACATATCATTCACATGACAATCACATGATGACATGTTACCTGTTGTACTTGATCCCACAACTGGAGTGACTGGTCTCTTGACAAATAGAAAGTATTGTCAGCATCATTATTCTCCTTCTCCTCTCCTACAACACCCACCATCTCTTCATCATTGGACTTCTCTTTATTTGGAGTTTGTGATAACTGAGTATGACTTAGCACTGGTAAACGAAGACTATTAAAGAATACAACATCAACAATCACTATAAACTTACCCTAATGACTCCAGTAGGTAAGCACTTGTTAGATCAACACCAAGTAACCCCAATTGTTTATCACTTAACATGTCCTCTCCAAGACCACCAAGTGAAGGGAGCATATTGATACTATTAAGATCAGTATTGAATACTCCGCTATTCTGTAAAATAGATGTTTCAGTAAACATTAAAATAAGGCCTAAAATATTATTGCTAAAAATATGATTAAGGATTGTAATATGTATATGTTAACATGATACTAGAATGTAGTACAAAATGTATGTAAATATTGTTAAATAAATTACATGTAATTATTATGTAACACTACAAATTAACTCACTGGATTAAGGAGTTCCTCTATCAGTTCATCAACTTCCTTCTCTATTATCAATATATATAACAAGTTTTTAATAAGAGGTGCAGTTCACTTACGAGGTATCTTTACTCCTCTGTCAGTACGAAACTCCTCCTTATCATCTTTAAGTTGTTCTGCCCAAAAGTTATACTCAGCATCATCTTCTTGATCTTCTAATTCTGATGGTTGAGAACCTAGAGAGAGAGAGAGAGAGAGAGAGAGAGAGAGAGAGAGAGAGAGAGAGAGAGAGAGAGAGAGAGAGAGAGAGAGAGAGAGAGAGAGAGAGAGAATCAACTTCATTACAGTAGCTGTATTACAAGACTAACTTTGAGGATTCATGAGATCTGCTAACCATCTCTGCCATTCCAAATCATCTTCATCTAATTCACTAGTAATAGTGTGTGTGGCTAAGTAATCTTCATCAGGAAGGACATCAGGTGGATTGAAAGATGCTATATTCAAGACAAATGGTTGCCATGGAAATAAAGGTAGGTTTGATTATTTTGATACCTTCAATATCTTCAATATCAGTGTTAACAAGAGGAAACTTTGACCTGGTTCTTCGAGCAATTTCACCTTCACTTTCCTGAGAAAACCACACCCACACTCAAAGCACATGCACGTGTAATCATATACCTGTTCAGTTTGTTGTGATGAGTCAGCATTTGATGAATGAGTTTGTTGATGAGGAGATTTCAAAGGAGACAGAATAACATCAGATAAGGATGCCAACAATGACGCAGCTTCTTGAATAATTTGATTATCATTGTCTAAGAGAGAGAAATAAGAATATATAGAGTGTGGATAGAACTTACCAACAGTACTGTCAGTAAGTGACTGAGATGATGTCATAGGTAGATTAGTAAGGGATATTGTAGTAGAGGTGACTGGTTTATTAAGTGGAGGATCAGTAGTAGATGTAGGTGTTGATTTATTAGTAGAGTCAACAATAGCTACTGGTTGTCTTGTAATGTCTATATGTTCTTTGTTAGTATCAATGGTTATAGAGTGAGTGGTGGAGATAATGGTAGCTGGTACTGATGATTCAATGGTATTATTACTAGTAGTAATAGATTTACTAGATAATGGTGTGTATTGGTGTGAAATAGACTCTGAAGGAATAATCTGTTGTACAGTAGAACTTAATTGAGTACTTTGTTCAGAATTAATGGTTGGTTGATTTGAAGTAGTGACGGAGTTAGTGTCAGATTGAACATCTTGTTCTCTCATTGATGTCATCATGTGTGTGGGAGTAGTGATATTATCGTATTGTTCATTCTCCTCTTCTTTATCAGTCTCCATATCCTCTTCATCAACACCATGTCCTCCTACTTCCTCCTCTACTTCCTCTTGCTCTTCTTCTTCTTCTACTTCCTCTTGCTCTTCTGCTTCATTTCCTAGTTCACTTTCAGTAAGTGTATCCTATTAATATAACAGTAACACTGGAATCTACACACAATATAACCACACCTCTATATCTCTACTTGTTTCTCTACCAGGAGTGTACTCATCATCATCAGATGAGTCCTCAGAGAATGTCATATCCAATAATGAATGGGATTTCTAATAATAGTAACAACATTTTCAATTATAAATAGGGTTTCTAATAATAGTAACAACATTTTTAATTATAAATAGGGTTTCTAATAATAGTAACAACAACTATAAACAATATTAATATAAACGTGTGTTAATTACTTACTGGTTTTATTAAAGGTAGTTTACAAGGAGAAATACCAGATGATTGGCCAGCTAAACTAGACTAATATAAACATTATATAATGTATGTTATATTACTATATAAGCTCACTAGTTTGTCTGGACTAAGGTTGACATCACTGACTGATGAAACAACAGCTTGACGCACACGTGATCGTGTTAATCGTGGTTCCTACATATAAAGAAATAATCAATAAGTACAACTATACCATTGAGTTATTGACTACTATAATACAACCACTATACCATTGACTATATAACTATTCTATATGTATTATTAGATAAAGTCCATTGACATATTAACATACTATTGCATTCAAGACTAGTACTTACAAAGGGAATTATATCTTCATCATTATCAATGGGTGTGTCTTCCTCATCTGCCAATTTCTTAGCCATGGCAACAACTCTTTTATCCTTCAGTACATGCTAGAAAATGGGTGTGGTTAGTGGGTGGAGTCACAACACAACACATACATGTATAATACTTTTCACATTTTGAACTGTGAGGTTCTTAAGTGCAGCTCTTTCTTCAAGTGTCTTATCAATATCTATCTCATTATCATTGTCACCATCTGGGTCCTCTCTATCTTCTTGTTGTGGTATTCTATCAGGATCCTATAAAATGAAGTCATATTGATTTACCAGTTAATAACTCTTAAACAATGACATACATGTAAAATAAATGTCTTTTGTTATCATATTGTAATCTGAAGTAGAACTAACTGACATTACATCTTTAATAAGTAACAACACCATATATCATGAATTTACTACAGTTTAGGCGCAAAATTAATAATATTAAATTAATTATTATTGTATATTTGTTGTCAGTAGAAGTATTACTATATATACTACCTCCTCGTTCTCCTCGTCATGGTCTTCACTGTATGCTTCTTCCTCAGGTGCTTCAGTCGCTATCTCTATCTCTTCACTTTCAAGACATTCTATTTGTTCAGCCATTATTAATTAAAATAGGCGGGTCAATTAAACAATTGAGCTAATAAATAATAATTAAGTAACCTTCTTTCTATTTAATGCCTATCTCTAATTAGTTATTGGCAGTTATCCAAGTTGCCCTGTCTGGTAAGTTGTTAGTGTACAAATTTAATATCTTGTTAATTTATACTGCGATATTGTTACATACTTGACGCCAATATTATAAAATCCGTAATTCGACTTTACCACACCATACTTCATCATATGACCTACCATATATGGTCATTATAACGAGTATAGGAATGTCCAGTTATTTTCAGTCTTGTTTTTAGCTTCTACTCTGTGGACTTGTAGTAGCTGTACAGTCACAATATGTCTAATATTGAACTAAATACTCTTCCAGTAACTGAGAGTACTGATCCATCAATTTGTCGTAACAATAGTCTGAGGTCAGTCATTATCATATCATAATGTCATCATTATAACTGTACTTTTCTGCCTGTATGTATTCCTATAATTAATTTGGATCATGTTATTCATGTTATATATATATATATATATATATATATATGTAATGTAATAACCAATTTTTTTTGTTTTCATCTTTTTAATATATTATTGTATGTAACTTATAGGATGCATATAGCACCAATAAATTTATTAACTCTAACTACAAGCAGTATGACAATAGGTGTGACTGACAATGCTCTTCACTAGCTTGTTTTTATAGCGTAGATTGGGGAAACTTTTGTGTTGCAAAAGTTTCATGTAACAAATTAACATGTTAAAACAATTTCGGACACAAGAGGCATGTACGAAAATTTGTTAACCTCTAAATTTTAGAAAGTATAGCACATTGAGCACTATGAATGAATATGGTAATGATCATTTTATTTGAGGCTATCCTGTATATAATTCTATAAAAGAGAAATGCAGGGCTGCAGTAGCATCATGATGACTAGCATATTTGACAATTTTAGCTCGCATGTCTTAACTGTACAGCTGATAAGGTCCACATTTTCTTGACACGCTTTTCATGACCTTCCTAACTCCTTCATTTGTCTGAGCAATTACCTGTGGCTATATGGAGGATAATAGAACCTTTTGAATCATTTGTAAATTTCAAATATCTCAAAAGAGGCATCTGCCATTGTGTAAAAGTGAACTACATACCATAAATATGTGTAATAATATATTATTATATATTAGTGTGTTTAAATTTCATACATTGTTCATTGTTAGAACTTTTTATAAACACTGAAACTTTCCAGATCTACTGTATCTCTATCATTCTACAGCTATTAGTCTTCCTCTGATACTGTTACTAAATCTGTAATCTTTATAACTATCTCTTTATTTTTATAACTATCTCTTAATCTTTATAACTATATATATCTTTATTGTTTTATTGTGAAGTCAGTATCTTCCGAAGTTATAGGATGAATTTTTTAATAATAGTTTTGTTATTTTTAGATATTGTAGCTTAATTAATAATAGATAGCAAAAGTTAAATGAATTCTTATTAACTCACCTTGTTACTATAGTAATTATCTTCTTTATCAAGATAGATCATTGATATTTTTTTATAGTATAATTACTTTTAATTAAATATTACATTAGGTTTCAAGTTGTGGATGTTGAAGAAAGTCGTCCACAATCATTACATGATGAACTAGCCAGTAGTCCATCAGCTGCTGAAACAACTATATCCAGTATGGTCTACCATACTTCTGAAGCTGTCCCAACTACCCTCTACTATCGAGATCAAGGAGAAGATAAGGGAATGCCTCGACCTTCACTGGATGCTCTCCGATCAGGCAATGAACACCACAAATCTAGACAACATTCTGAAGAGGTTTGTATATTCTAATACAATAGTATATTATATTATATATAACCTGGGGACCATTATACTTAATATTAAGTTGATATGACTATAGTATAATATTGAGTATGTATAGTACATGTTATATGTCATTGTTAGGATGCTACTGATGAGGTTGAGGGTGGAGAGGAAATTGAGAGACCAAAATGGTGGCAGCAATGTTGTCATAGAGATAGGAATAAAGAGAAGAAACCTAAGAAATTAGGATGGATCATGGGTGTACTGGTAAGTGCATTATAACCTTATTAGATCACACGCACATATACTCCCTCTCTTTATCACAGGTTCGTTGTCTCCTCAATATTTGGGGTGTCATGTTATTTATTAGACTTAGTTGGGTTGTTGGTCAAGCTGGAATTGGACTTGCTTCAGTTATCATTCTCCTTTCTACTGTAGTTACCATATTAACTACATTATCAATGTCTGCTATTTGTACAAATGGGGAAGTGAAAGGGGGTGGAGCCTATTATCTGATATCTCGGAGTTTAGGTCCAGAGTTTGGTAAATATTATCATACTAAATTATTATTATTGTATATAATTATATTTATTAGGAGGAGCTATTGGAGTTATATTTTCATTAGCTAATGCAGTAGCTGTTGCTCTTTATATAGTGGGTTTTGCTGAGACTCTTACAGAACTATTAATGGTAAGAAATGAATGGATAGATAGATGGATTATTAGATTTGTCCACACAACACAGACTGTGATATACAATGTTTCTATTATTATAGCGTAATGACAGTCTGATACCTGGTTTATCTGAGATCAATCATATCAGACTATTTGGATTTATTACTGCATTAATATTACTTGGAATAGCACTGATAGGATTAGACTGGGAATCAAAAGTAAGAGAGCTAATATTATTAGTAATATCACTCACTTTCTGTCTGTCTGTCTCTCTCACTCTCTCTCTCTCTCTCTCAGATTCAAATCGTTCTATTGGTAATATTGATCATAGCTCTGTTAGATGCTATTATTGGTTCCTTTATACCTCGTCATTGTGATAATAGGATTACATTACAAGGATTTACTTATTATAGTTGTAAGTCAGGCTCATTAAAATGAATTGAATTTCATGTTTCTCACAGCTACAACATTTATGGAAAATTTTGTCCCTGATTTTCAAGGAGAAAGCTTTTTCACTGTTTTTTCAGTTTTCTTTCCAGCAGCTACTGGTATATTAGCTGGAGCCAATATATCTGGAGATTTGAAGGTATAAACATCAATACTAGCAACATCATGAAAACAAAATAGATATTACAAAATTTTTTGCACTTCTTTTTCTCTTAAATAGAATCCTCAGACAGCTATTCCCAAAGGAACACTTCTTGCTATTATTATTACTAGTACTGTATATCTGGGTGTGGCTTGGATGTTAGGATTAACTGTGTTACGATATGCACCTGGTACTCCTGATGATTATTTTCAGGGTATCATGGGTACATTTACATGTGCTGAGAGTGACAATATCACATTCTGTGATAATAATATGTATAATATATCCAAATTTCCAAATTATGCTGACTCCTGTATTGACTGTTCTAATATAACTTGTTCATATGGAAATGGAGCTGATGGATTGAGAACACTGTGTGCTCAGAATAATAACTGTGGTTTTGGACTTATACCTTATTTTCAAGTAAGTGGACATTACTTGGGTATATTTTACTCCCCCCCCCCCACACACACACAGATAATGGAAATGATATCAGCATTTGGTCCTATTGTAACAGCTGGTATTTTTGCTGCTACACTCTCTTCTGCTCTGGCTAGTCTTGTCAGTGCACCTAAAGTATTTCAGGTCAGTATCACTTAATCTAAGTTCATATATTATATATTGTTATAGCGTGTTTGTCAGGACAAGATCTTTCCATTTATTGAATGGTTTGGTAAGGGAGGTTGGAAGGGTACTGGTAATGAACCTATCAGAGGTTATTTCCTGACTATTATTATAGCACTGGCTTGTATTGCTATTGGTAAGTACATGTAACATGTACAATACAAGTATTATTATTAATGCTCTCAGTAACATATGTGATATATTTTGTAGGTGACCTAAATACTATAGCACTGATTATTTCTAACTTCTTTTTAATGGCCTATACTCTTATTAACTTTTCATGTTTTGCTGCCTCCTTCACTAAGAGTCCAGGTAAGAGTACTTTAAGAGTAGTGGATAATTCTCTCTCCTCCTCTTGTCCCTGACTCTCTCTAGGTTGGCGTCCAGCATTCAAGTTTTATTCTCACTGGGTAGCATTATTTGCAGCTGCTGTATGTCTAGCTATTATGTTTGTCATCAGTTGGTGGGCAGCTTTAATAACACTAGTAGCAGTGGGAGCTCTTTATTTATTAGTATACTGGAGAAAACCAGGTATATGATATTAGAGAATGATATAATACTCTCTCTCTCTGTGTTTCTCTCTCTCTCTCTCTCTCCCTCTCTCTCCAGATATTAACTGGGGTTCTAGTACTCAAGCTTTTCTTTATCATTACTCTTTGAAAAATCTCCTAACACTTGAGAAACTAGAAGATCATGTCAAAAACTTTAGGTCACTAGACTCAATTCTATATTAATTTATATCTCCTAAAGACCTCAGTTTTTAGTATTAACTGGTCCTCCTTCATCTCGTCCTGATATGACTTATTTCTTCCATCAAGTATCACACAGTAGTTGTACTATGATCTGTGGACAAGTGTTACTGGTTAGCAAAACACATTTATCTAGTAGATTATATAATATCATTACCTTTTAGGGTGAATACACTACTAACAGAAGAATTCTTCTAAGTACACAACAGAGAAAGTGGTTGAGAAGTAAAAAGGTAAAGTTCCTTACACCATTTATTGATGTATTTAATGTTTGTTATAGATCAAGGCATTCCATAACATTGTAAATGCTAAATCATTGAGAGAAGGAGCACAGAGTCTACTACAAGTAAAGATTATAAATGATTGTTTTTTGTTGTATATCTTTGTTTTCACAAGACATTTATTTTAAGATGTATATTACTCTCTCTAGTTATCTGGTCTTGGTAAGTTACGTCCTAATACTTTAGTGATTGGTTTTAAGAGTAACTGGAAGACCTCTTCACAAGAAGACATTGAAGAATATGTCAATATATTACAGTAAGTGATTATATGAAGAATGGAGTGTATATTTCTTGTATAGTGATGCATTTGATCTTCAGTTTGGTGTAGTGATCTTTCGTTTAAAAGCTGGTTTTGTTGTCACTGATGATGACAAATGTTTACCATCTCATTCTACTGGTCCTATTCAACCACAAGATAACAGTGGAAAGAGTAGAGTTGTTATTAACGAACAGACTTCTGATGATTCTCCTCCACTAGGATCAATAGGAGGACAAAGAGATAGTATTCAACCATTAATACCTTCCTCTTCACCTAGTCTAGCTGACTCGTAAGAAACTTATTATATTTATATGACATCATGTTCTTTTGACCTCTTAGTTATAGTCATGGTTTTACTGAGGTACCACTGGATACTGAAGAATCACCATCTCTCTCTTTTACAGCTGCTGTTAATTTATCAGTGAGATCAGTACACAGTTATCAACGTATTGAGGAAGAAGAGGAGATAGTTGAAAAAGATTTAGAAGAGAGACAGTCACTAGATAGCTATGTACTTGCTATGGAAAGTGGAGATATGTAAGAAAAGAATAAACAATTTAATGATCTTATATCAATCATATTGTTATTATTACTAGTTACATTGTATTGTTAATAATAAATTTATTATCTGTTTTATTTTTAGTCACCAGGTTGATGATGATAGCTCTCGTCCATCCTCAAGTGTTCCCATCTCTTCAAATGTTCCTGATATTATCACTGTGCCATCACGATTTGAGAAGAAGCAGGAGAATGGTTTTATTGATGTGTGGTGGTTATATGATGATGGAGGTGAGTGTCTAGTAGTAGTAATAGTTAGTATATGTTATCTCCTGATATAGGACTAGCTATCTTACTTCCTTTTCTTCTATCACGTCATAAATTATGGAAGAATTGTAAACTTCGTATTTTTGTAGCAGGATCTTCTCGTAACATTGACAGTGCAAGTTTGAGGTAAGAAGTTTGATGGTTTATAAATACTCTATCTCTTATCATCTCTCTTAAGGATGACCTCTCTACTTCGTAAATTTCGTATTGATTTCTCTGATGTTCTTGAAGTTACTGGTATTAATAACAGACCTTCTAAAGACAAGTACACACTTACTAGTCAATGATATAGATGTGTAATGTACAAACTATCATTAACTGTCTTAGTTCTAACTCCATGTGTTAGAGATATACTGTTAATGACTTGTCTACTATTTTCTCTAGTATTGATCGTTACTTAGCTCTTCCATTAGATGAAGGTATTGATGAATTTAGTTTAGACAAGAAGACACTCAAACAAATCAGATTAGGAGAAATGTTACATAATCATTCATCTGAAGCTAGACTGATTGTAATGTAAGTGATATATATTACATACTTTGTTCATCTAATATAATATGATCTTGTTTATATAGTACTATACCAGTACCTCAACGAGGTGGATCCTGTAGACAGTACCTGAGTTGGTTAGAGAGTCTTAGTTATAATTTACCTCCTATACTACTGATGAGAGGAAACCAAACATCAGTACTTACCTTTTACTCCTAAGGGGTGTGTCTGGTTTACAAGAGTGATTATTGTATTGTCTATTATTCAATGTCTTGATCTTTTTTTAATTATTTTAATTATAGTATGTACTCTAATATTAATATGTTTATTAACTATATAGAATCCTTACATGATGTATTTCTTATTCCTACTATCTGTTAACTTCGTAGCTCACCTCTAAAAATTAATCAATAATGAATTGATAGATGTAGAACATAGTATAAATATATTGACAAAATTATATATATATATATATATTGGATGAATTGAACAGAATCTAAAGCTATAAAGAGGCAAAGTTTTGAAGTGCAGAGAAGATTCCTTTTGGAAGGAATTTGATGTAGCTTTAGAAATTATACTTTGGTATGCAAGACCGTCAGTCACATGATAGAAGCATTTTGATTGGTTGGTAGAACCTCCAAGTTTGAATATGAGTTAGCCACTCTCCTTCTTGCTGAGAGACTATCATAGGGACTTTCCTGTCTTTTGTTAAATATGAGTCACAGTCTTACTGTTGCTAACTTTTTATTAGCATTAGAAAAGGAGAATGATTGGCGTACACTGGGTATCTTTATGGATATAGAAGATTGTATATTGGATGAAATTGAACGTCTATATGAGTCCAAAGGAGTCCAAAGATGTAAAGAGGAATTATTTAAAGGTTTAAAACGCAGAGAAAAGTACCCCACATGGGAAGAGATTACTGAGGCTTTGGACAAAATGAGAAATCATGCTCTTGCAATGGAAATTCGTGGCAACTATTGTTTAAAATCATTTACTACAATACCAACTCCTGAATTAAGTATTAATAGTGACAGCACAGATGTTACTCCTAGCCGGCATCATGAATCATTTGATGATACAAAAATGTATTTAGTTAAAGAAAAAACTGTGAGAGAACTGGAAACTTTACGCTCAAAGTTTGGCAAATTAGTGGATGATGTAAGAAGGCAACTCAATATCAATAAAATAACAGTACAAAGCTTAAGAACTTATTCTCAAGTCTATTTGCAACTGGAGATGCCTTCTGAATTCACTTCTATTAACAAATTTTTTGAGACTCTAATTCCACATTTTTGTTTTATTCAGTACTATTGTCTTGAGGATTTAGTTGCTAGATTTTTAGGAGATTGTAAATCCATTAAGGCAGCATTTGAAAACTACAAGAAAGAATTAGTGAAATTTAAAAAGTCAGCTCCCATCAAAAGTCTTTGTAATCAAATATCACTGGAGATGTCTCAAGGAACTAGAAGTGTTGAACTGAAATTAATGGGGTTTTGGTCCAATGTCACTATCGAAAGGTTTGAGAAGTTAGTAAAATATCTCATTCAAAAACCAGAAACTCATCTTGGTAGAATATCTGTTCGAGATGGTTGTGTACTTATTAGTTGGTCTGTTCTTCCTAATGTGTTAATTGAGGACTTAGTTACTGGTTTAGTTTACTATAAAGAGTTTATGTCTTCAGTTGGTATTATTTCTCTAGTGGTATGTGGTAGAGTTATTTTTAAAAGGGATTTACCTCGGGATTTAAGCATTTCAATTGATAAAGTTCTCTTAAGAGCTTTTAAGGTTGGATCAATTGATGCAGTCAATCTTATTCTATCAGTGGATGAAAATAACATTTCAATATTAGGCCTAGATACACTACTTTTTACTGCTAGTAAAAATGGATTCACCACAATTTGCTCTGCTTTCCTTCAGTATGGAGCAAACCCTAACATACTGACTAAAGATATCACGCCTTTAATGATAGCTAGTCAA
The DNA here is from genome assembly GCA_963965975.1 of Xestospongia bergquistia. Classification (NCBI taxonomy): domain Eukaryota; kingdom Metazoa; phylum Porifera; class Demospongiae; order Haplosclerida; family Petrosiidae; genus Xestospongia; species Xestospongia bergquistia. Next base: position 1,822,715 of record OZ014420.1, on the reverse strand, counting down.
AATTGTCATCATGAAATTATAGACCTGTTATGGAAGTATGGAGCTGAGGTCAATTATATTGGACCTTCTGGACATACAGCACTACACATGGCTTGTTATGGAAATCATATCAAAGCAGTAGAGACATTGTTATTACTGGGTGCTGATCCTTATATAACTGATATGTTTGGTCATACTCCAGCATATTATGCTACTGATAAAACATTAACAAAAATTATCAAAGATACTATCAGTCGATATGAGTTATATTCTACCTTTGACTATGATATCTCAACATTATCATCACTACCACAACCATTATCATTACCTACCTTTGATAGATCTCCTCTCCTATCATCATACAAATCACCTTATAGCCAATTTGATGTGATAGTTGAATTGTCACCACAGTCATTTGATGTTGCTACTTCATCTACTTTTGAATATATTTTTAGTCAGAATATACCTGTTCAGGACTATTTTACTCTTTTACATTGTTCTTCTTCTTCTAATCATACATCTAGAAGCTCTATTAGTTCTATTGTATCCAGATGTAGTGCATATTGACTTACTTCATGTAGTAAGTTTATATACATAATCTTTGTATAATAATGCAACCTATACATACGTATGAAATAGTATTTATTGTAACATTATATTTTCATAAGACATTTATTTTAAGATGTATATTACTCTCTCTAGTTATCTGGTCTTGGTAAGTTACGTCCTAATACTTTAGTGATTGGTTTTAAGAGTAACTGGAAGACCTCTTCACAAGAAGACATTGAAGAATATGTCAATATATTACAGTAAGTGGGTATATGAAGAATGGAGTGTATATTTCTTGTATAGTGATGCATTTGATCTTCATTTTGGTGTAGTGATCTTTCGTTTAAAAGCTGGTTTTGTTGTCACTAATGATGACCAATACTTACCATCTCATTCTATTGGTCCTACTCAACCACAAAATGACAATGGAAAGAGTAGAGTGGTTACTGATGAACATACTTCTGATAATTCTCCTCCACTAGAATCAATAGGAGAACAAAGAGAGAGTATTCAACCATTAATACCTTCATCTTCACCTAATTTAGCTGACTCATAAGAAATTTAGTACATTTATATTCTACCATATTCTGTTGATAGTAAAATATTATGAAAAACTCACTGGAAGTTTCTTGATCAATGGTACCTCTTGATTGATGGTAGAATTCTCTTTTCTATCCAATACGACACAGTAAAATATTATGAAAAACTCACTGGAAGTTTCTTGATCAATGGTAGTTCTTGATTGATGGTAGAATTCTCTTATCTATCCAAAGCAACATAGTAAAATGTGATTAAAACTCACTGGAAGTTCCTTGATCAATGGTACTTCTTGATTGATGGTATAAAATTATCTTTTCTATCCAATGCGACATAGTAAGATGTTATGAAAAACTCACTGAAAGTTCCTTGATCAATGGTAGTTCTTGATTGATGGTAGAATTCTCTTTTCTATCCAATGCTACACAGTAAAATATTATGAAAAACTCACTTGAAGTTCCTTGATCAATGGTAGTTCTTGATTGATGGTAGAATTCTCTTATCTATCCAAAGCAACATAGTAAAATGTGTTTAAAACTCACTGGAAGTTCCTTGTTCAATGGTACTACTTAATTGATGGTAGAATTCTCTTATCTATCCAAAGCAACATAGTAAAATGTGTTTAAAACTCACTGAAAGTTCCTTGATCGATGGTACTTCTTGATTTATGGTATAAAATTATCTTTTCTATCCAACGCAACATAGTAAGATGTTATGAAAAACTCACTGGAAGTTCCTTGATCAATGGTAGTTCTTGATTGATGGTAGAATTCTCTTATATATTCAAAGCAACATAGTAAAATGTGTTTAAAACTCACTTGAAGTTCCTTGATCAATGGTACTTCTTGATTGATGGTATAAAATTATCTTTTCAATCCAATATGACATACTAAAATATTATGAAAAACTCACTGAAAGTTCCTTGATCAATGGTACTTCTTGATTGATGGTATAGAATTCTCTTATCTATCCAAAGCAACATAGTAAAATATTATGAAAAACTCAATGGAAGTTTCTTGATCAATGGTAGTTCTTGATTGATGGTACAATTCTTTTATCTATTCAAAGCAACATAGTAAAATGTGTTTAAAACTCACTGGAAGTTCCTTGATCAATGGTACTTCTAGATTGATGGTAGAATTCTCTTTTCTATCCAATGCAACACAGTAAAATATTATGAAAAACTCACTGGAAGTTTCTTGGTCAATGGTACTTCTTGATTGATGGTAGAATTCTCTTTTCTATCCAAAGCAACATAATAAAATGTGTTTAAAACTCACTTGAAGTTCCTTGATCAATGGTAGTTCTTGACTGATGGTACAATTCTCTTATCTATCCAAAGCAACATAGTAAAATGTGTTTAAAACTCACTGGAAGTTCCTTGATAAATGGTACTTCTTGATTGATGGCAGAATTCTCTTATCTATCCTAAGCAACATAGTAAACTGTGTTTAAAACTCACTTGAAGTTCCTTGATCAATGGTAGTTCTTGATTGATGGTAGAATTCTCTTTTCTATCCAATGCGACACAGTAAAATATTAAGAAAAACTCACTGGAAGTTTCTTGGTCAATGGTACTTCTTGATTGATGGTAGAATTCTCTTATCTATCCAAAGCAACATAGTAAAATGTGATTAAAACTCACTGAAAGTTCCTTGATAAATGGTAGTTCTTGATTGATGGTAGAATTCTCTTTTCTATTCAATGCGACACAGTAAAATATTATGAAAAACTCACTGGAAGTTTCTTGGTCAATGGTACTTTTTGATTTATGGTAGAATTCTCTTATCTATCCAAAGCAACATAGTAAAATGTGTTTAAAATTCACTGGAAGTTCCTTGATCAATGGTACTTCTTGATTGATAGTATAAAATTATCATTTCTATCCAACGCAACATAGTAAAATGTGTTTAAAACTCACTGGAAGTTCCTTGTTCAATGGTACTTCTTGATTGATGGTAGAATTCTCTTATCTATCCTAAGCAACATAGTAAAATGTGTTTAAAACTCACTTAAAGTTCCTTGATCAATGGTACTTCTTGATTTGATGGTAGAATTCTCTTATCTATCCAAAGCAACATAGTAAAATGTGTTTAAAACTCACTGGAAGTTCCTTGATCAATGGTACTTCTTGATTTGATGGTAGAATTCTCTTATCTATCCAAAGCAACATAGTAAAATGTGTTTAAAACTCACTTGAAGTTCCTTGATCAATAATACTTCTTGATTAATGGTAGAATTCTCTTTTCTATCCAAAGCAACATAGTAAAATGTGTTTAAAACTCACTGAAAGTTCCTTGATAAATGGTAGTTCTTGATTGATGGTAGAATTCTCTTTTCTACTCAATGTGACACAGTAAAATATTATGAAAAACTCACTGGAAGTTTCTTGGTCAATGGTACTTCTTGATTTATGGTAGAATTCTCTTATCTATCCAAAGCAACATAGTAAAATGTGTTTAAAACTCACTGGAAGTTCCTTGTTCAATGGTACTTCTTGATTGATGGTAGAATTCTCTTATCTATCCTAAGCAACATAGTAAACTGTGTTTAAAACTCACTGGAAGTTCCTTGATCAATGGTACTTCTTGATTGATGGTAGAATTCTCTTTTCTATCCAAAGCAACATAGTAAAATGTGTTTAAAACTCACTTGAAGTTCCTTGATCAATGGTACTTCTTGATTGATGGTAGAATTCTCTTTTCTATCCAATGCGACACAGTAAAATATTATGAAAAACTCACTGGAAGTTTCTTGGTCAATGGTAGTTCTTGATTGATAGTAGAATTCTCTTATCTATCCTAAGCAACATAGTAAAATGTGTTTAAAACTCACTTGAAGTTCCTTGATCAATGGTACTTCTTGATTGATGGTAGAATTCTCTTTTCTATCCAAAGCAACATAGTAAAATGTGTTTAAAACTCACTGGAAGTCCTTGATCAATGGTAGTTCTTGATTGATGGTAGAATTCTCTTTTCTATCCAAAGCAACATAGTAAAATGTGTTTAAAACTCACTTGAAGTTCCTTGTTCAATGGTACTTCTTGATTGATAGTAGAATTCTCTTATCTATCCAAAGCAACATAGTAAAATGTGTTTAAAACTCACTGGAAGTTCCTTGATCAATGGTAGTTCTTGATTGATGGTAGAATTCTCTTTTCTATCCAATGCGACATAGTAAAATATTATGAAAAACTCACTGGAAGTTTCTTGGTCAATGGTAGTTCTTGATTGATGGTAGAATTCTCTTTTCTATCCAATGCGACATAGTAAAATATTATGAAAAACTCACTGGAAGTTTCTTGGTCAATGGTAGTTCTTGATTGATGGTAGAATTCTCTTTTTGATCCAATGAGATGTAGTAAAATCAGTATTAGAAATATGAAAAAAATAATAGCTGAAAAGTAATGTCAATTTGGATCACAATAACTTCCTTTATTAACAAACCTGTGTCCACTAGAATGAATGGAAGCTATAGAAAAGAAACTAAAGATAAATAAGGCCCGAAGATAGTGACTCGTGAAAAGCTTATTAAATTAGAAAATATGCAAAGCAATACAAAATTTATATTCTCAAAAAGTTCAAAATTGGAAATAAACTAGAAAACTAAGGTGTCTTTTAATCCTCAATGTCAGTATAATGTGAGGCAATATTCAAAAATAGGCCATATTTGAGAAGAAAATGAAACATATACACACTGTCTTTAAATGCTCAATTAAATCAACAAAATTGCTTCATAATGAATGCCAAACATAAAATACGTGACGTTTTAATAGCATGCACTATATATGCCAACATTTAAATGTCTTGAATGTCCAAACTCATAAATGTAAGCTGTCTTTTAGTCCAATAATGCTAAGCTGTCTTTAGCTTAATAACTATAAGTTGTCTTTAAATGCCAGAGACCTGACCTCAATAATATTCTCTTTAGTTATTATGATAAACTATCTTTAAAAGCCCATGTTCAATAAATAATGAATGCCTTGTGCTATCTTTGCAATAAGCTGTCTTTGAAGCTCTCTGTAAGTCACCAATAGTCAATGAAATATTACAAAACTAATGATAACTTAATACTAATCTGAAGATGATGAATTGATATTTGATCATAGCAATTAATTCAGAAGCAATATCAGAAAAGCTCTTGAAGCTAATGCTCACAGTGCAATGCAGTAACAGCAATAAACATAATAGAGTAATAGAAACTAGTCCTCATGTACTACGGGTACACAAAGGTATCACTAGTTTCTACAATACATTATATATTAGGACTTCCATCTCCTTATAATGAACTGTATTAGTGCCTAGTTCTGTTATAGAATGTAGTAGTACAGTTACTGTCACATAGCGTACAGTTACTAAACAAAAAGACAAGGTAACTCACAGTTTTGAAGGAAGACAAGCAAGACAAGACAAGCCACAACAACAACAACAAATAAAATTAAATAATACAGAGGTGTATGTGGACATAATACACCCAGTAAAAGCTGGGGAAAAACTATAGACCCAGTAAAAGCTGGGTTGACTTAGGTCACCCAGAAAAATCTGGGTAAAAAGTAGATGGGCCACAAAAAAACTAGCCTACATGCTCAAAATGTATCAATTATCTAGACCTAAGAAAACTAGGAGCACATGATACCTTGTTGATCATGCACTCCTATCAAAAACTAGATGACCCAGTCTATAAAAACTAAGTGGTGGCCCAGTCTACAAAAACTAGATGGCCCAGATACCGTCAGGGTCAAAGCCAAGCTATGGGGCAGAAATGATTCTCTACCGAAGCGAACACACAGTGATAACCCAACTGAGCACAAACAAATCCCTTAGATACAGCGGTGTATCAACAAATGGACTTGTAACAGAACATAGGGAGATGGAAGTCTATATTGTCATGTGTCGTTAACATGCAAGTCTTCACTTTAGTCCATCATATGTATGTTGTCCATCATGCAACTACCCAATACATGAGACAGTGTACACTACATACATGAACAGACTTACAGGTTACAAATAATAACCAACAATACAATATCCCTCAATAAAATCACAACTACTCCAGAGTGGTACACAACATGATAGCTCACAATAACAGAGGTAAGTGACGCAATTAAATCCAAAGTTTTAATTGTCCTATAGATATAAAAATAAAAGATACACACTGGATGATAGAAAAACAGCTATCAGGGGCTAAACCAGTTATTGCAATGATACATATATAGAAAAATGATTTTAAAACAAGAATAATATTTAACCCTCACAAATATATAGATTAATTATTTTAGTTATTTCTAACAAAGTGCATTTCTTTTTTGGGATGCTTCACATTCACAATTAATGTACTAATTGAAATACTACAGTTATACATAAGACCTATCATGAATGTAACTTTATACTAATAAACACACTAATATTAAGGGGAGAATGAAGACAGCTCTATACTAGTTGACAACATAGACTATATGTAGTGGTACTCACTTTTATCTTCTCCTGTCAGAATATAATGTAGAGGGCATGGTCTGAAGTAGTCATCAGTCTTTTGGTAAATTACAGCATTAGTTTAGGCTCCATATGTATACAATGAATAATGTGAGTGTTTGACAACGACCAACTATTAATGATCCTCCTGACATTATTGGGCAAAGATTGTTAGCAAGACTGAGTAACATCAATAGAGACAATGTCCTAATGAAGAGGAAGAGATCATATAGAGTGAAGAACTAATGACAGACTTAGCTGTGAATAAAGGCTAATAAAAACTAAATGTGTCTTTGTTAGTAAAGGTCTACTTTATTTTTATGGTGCAAGAATGCTCAGTTCTACTCAATATCAACAAACAAACAAATAGACTTACTTGTCCATCATCTCTGTATAAATGTTCCAACATACAAACACAACTAAATAACGAAACTGCAATATTGCCCTCTCTGAATTGAGAAGTTGCATAAGACAACACTCAGAATACTAGTCATGACTCATGATCAATTGCGTATAGCTCTTCTCCAGGGACCAATGCTGGGATAAAACACGGTAGTTCCTTCAGAAAATTAGCAGAAGAAAGTACCTCTTCTCCAGGGATCAATATTCACCAGCTCTGCATTCAGTCAAACAGAAGAACAGTGCAGATTTGTACTGTTTTATACCATGTTTTTCCCGGGTTTATTTTGAGCATGCGCAGTAAGATACAAACTAGAGCAACTTGTCAGAGAAACTGGTTTTACCGGTCACTGCATTGTATAGTAGGAACAATATGAAATAGTTTTACCTTGATAAGCACAATGGATGTGTTATTATCAGAGTAAAGTAATCCGATTGGTCAGTGGGATCCCGCCATGTGGATGTCTTGTGGCTTACAATATATTACATCATTCACTCAATTATTAAAAATCAATTTAAAACCTGTCTATATGAGATATAAGATTTAATAGACAGGGCAATTGGCCCTTTTACACTGAAAACTATTTAAATGGAACATATCCATTTGACTATCAGAAATTCAAGTCTACAATTACAGTTGACTTTCCTTCCAGTCAAAATGACTTCTCATTTTAGGCTGTCTAGATTAGCATATAACATTATTGTTTTGAGGTGTGGCTCACAGGAGAAAGGATGAAGTATGGGAAAAGAGAAAAGCAGGAGTTTTAAGAGGTGTGTGTATGTAATGTTCTTATCTATTTTATTTATATATGTGATGTAGCTAGTGACAGGTGCTTCAAAGGTGAGGCAGAAGAGACTAGTGGTCCATATCTGATAAGACTCCCTGTTGACTGGCAAGAGTAAGTACTGGTATAATTCCAATCCCAAACCCTTGGTGTCTGAGAATGGGTCTGAACTATTATTTGTATTATCATTTCATAGGCTGAGCATTAGTAATGTTTATGTCACTAGTAAGTGTGTTCCTGATCAAATGGAGGCTGTTAAGGTAATTATGACCAATAATATTAGGGAATTTGCTATTCCTCCCCTCAGGCTTATCATTGAGATAGAAGGAAGGGTTGGCTCTCTCAAACTATATACTGATCAGTATTGATTTCATCAAATTAGGAAGTCTTAATTGATTGGGTTGATAGAAGAAACTTAAGTCTCATTCTCACTACAAGCGGAACAGGATTCAGTCCAAGAGACATTACACCAGAAGTAGTATTTATATAAAATATTACTTAATATTTAGTTGTTTTTGTAGGCAACTGAACTATTATTAGATAAAGAGGCTCCAGGTTTGGTTATTGCCATGATCAGTAAATTCTTAGAGATTACACCAATGACAATGTTGTCAAGGTAACATATTTATTGAACTTGTTTCATGCAAGACTGATTGTTTTATTGACCTGTTTGTGGTATTAGAAATAATTGTCTAATTACTAATTTACCAGGTAGCAAGAAGGGTTTAGAAGTAAGAGAGTGTGTTGTGTATGTGTGCATGAGAGAGAGAGAGAGAGAGAGAGAGAGAGAGAGAGAGAGAGAGAGAGAGAGAGAAAGAGAGAGAGAGAGAGAGAAGTCTAATCTTTTTGTTTACATATACAGGAGTTTTTACCATTTTACGACCAACCCTACCACATGCTCTGGGTAATTCTAAGAGGTAGCTATTTTACTGAACAATTTAGTACAAATATAGATCTATTATCTGGATCACATTAACATGTCCACCAAACACATCAAGAAATGACTAGGACCAAATCACATGATGTTCACATGATCCCACATCATTCATGTTCTCATGGAAATATTAAACTCACACAGGGACATGAAGTATGACATTCACGGTTTCACACAAAACTCATATTGTCTAACAAATATTGGTTTTTAGCAAAGGAGGATTTCCATCCAGTGGCACTGCGTCCACATCATTCTCCCTATCCTATGTTATTAATGGATGAAGCACTTCATGTGATATCACAAAATACATCCTCATGTCTACTAACAGAACAGAAATCTCTTGTAGGTATGTTTCTTTATTTTATTTTGGATATTAGAAGAGGTTAATAATATGTTACATTATTAGATGGTTTACAATGTGTCTTGGCAGAAGATATTATTGCTGGCCAACCCTTACCTCCTTTTCTAGCATCCATAAAAGATAGTTAAAAATTATGCTGTTATTAGTAAGTCATCTTCAACTTTATAGGTGCTGATGGAACAGGTGGGAGAGACGTCTTGGCTCCAATTCCAGCAGGTGAAATGGTAAATATTTTTACATAAAAACTTATGATATGTCTGTCTAGTCTAGTATTACAGTAGTCTTTGGGAATGTAAGTCCAGGTGGTCCTCTACCTAATGGTGCAGATGCTGTAGTTATGGTGGAAGATACTGAGTTAATAGCCAGTACTGATGATGTAAGTGTTTTGGTGTGCTAAGCTAAGATGATAATTATTGTTTTTGCCAGAGGAAAATAGAGAAAAAAATAAAGATCCTATCCTCAGTCAAACCAGGACAAGATATTAGGTACTTCTTCTCTAGTTATCATAGTTATAATTATATATTATTCTAGACCCGTGGGTTCAGATATCGCCAAAGGTGATATTGTATTGGAAAAGAGAAGTATATTACGACCATCTGAAATTGGATTAGCTGCATCTGTTGGAGTAACACTACTCACTGTCTATAAAGCTCCTCAAGTGGCAGTATTATCAACAGGAAATGAAGTGATTATTATCTATTAATCAGTTTGTCTGTTTGTCCATCCATTCATTCATTCATTGTATGTATGTCCCATCCATCTATCTATCTATCTATCTAGGTTATTGATCCAGGTAAAGTGTTGGGTCCTGGTCAGATTTATGACAGCAATTGTTATTCATTATTTGCTGCTAGTCAATCTGATAACTTGTAATTTTAGGTAATCCAGTGTCAGCTACTGTCACCTTTTATTTGTTTGTGGATGCATAACTCCCTGAAATAGATAAATAGACAGGAATAAATGGATACATAATACTATAAAATGGATAAATAGGGAGTATAACATACCACTTTGGCTACCATGAGCTACAAAATACATTAATTGTAAATACATTAATTGTAAATACATTAATTGTAATGGTTAATGGTTTTATTGATGTGTGGTGGTTATATGATGATGGAGGTCAGTGTCTAGTAGTAGTAATAGTTAGTATATGTTATCTCCTGATATAGGACTAGGTATCTTACTTCCTTTTCTTCTATCATGTCATAAATTATGGAAGAATTGTAAACTTTGTATTTTTGTAGCAGGTCTTCTCATAACATTGACAGTGCAAGTTTGAGGTAAGAAGTATGATGGTTTATGAATACTCTATATCTGATAGATATACTGTTAATGACTTGTCTACTATTTTCTCTAGTATTGATCGTTACTTAGCTCTTCCATTAGATGAAGGTATTGATGAATTTAGTTTGGACAAGAAGACAGTCAAACAAATCAGATTAGGAGAAATGTTACATAATCATTCATCTGAAGCTTGACTTATTGTAATGTAAGTGATATATATTATATACTTTGTTCATCTAATATAATATGATCTTGTTTATATAGTACTATACCAGTACCTCAACGAGGTGGATCCTGTAGACAGTACCTGAGTTGGTTAGAGTCTTAGTTATAATTTACCTCCTATACTACTGATGAGAGGAAACCAAACATCAGTACTTACCTTCTACTCATAACAGACTAAGGGGTGTGTCTGGTTTAGCTAGAGTGATTATTGTATTGTCTATTATTTCATGTCTTAATCTTTTTTAAAATTATTTTAATTATAGTATGTAGTATAATATTAATATGTTTATTAACTATATAGAATCCTTACATGATACATTTCATGCTCCTCCTACTATCTACTGTTGAACACCTTATCAGCAATAATGAGTCACAGTGTTACTGTTGCTAACTTTTTACTAGCATTGGAAAAGGAGAATGATTGGCGTACACTTGGTATCTTTCTTGATGTAGAAGATTGTATATTGGATGAAATTGAACGTCTGTATGAGTCCAAAGGAATCAGAAGATGTAAAGAGGAATTATTCAAAGTTTTGAAACGCAGAGAAGAATACCCCACATGGGAGAAGATTGCTGAGGCTTTAGACAGCGTAGGAAATCATGCTCTTGCCAAAGAAATTCGTGAGAAATATATTAATTTATCATCTAATGATCAAAGTAGTAGTATTGAAGTTACTCCTAGTCTAAGGGCTGTAGATCTCCAAGTTAGGTCTAGTAATGTAAATCCTATTAAAGTGAGTACAGTCAGGAAACTAGAAAAGCTACATGTGAAATTTGCTAAACTAGTAGATGATGTAAGAGAGCAACTCAATGCTAAAGTATCAGTAGATAGTTTACGAATATTTATTCGAGTCCATTTACAATTGGAGATCTCTCATGAAATCACTACTATTAATGAAGTTTTTGAGATTGTATGTCCACATTTTTGTTTTATACAATATTATTGTCTTGAGGATTTAGTGGATGCCTTTCTAGGAGATTGTGAGTCATTGAAGGATGGTTTTAAAAACTACAAGAAAGAATTAAAAACATTCAAAAAAGAAGCTTTTATCAAAACTCTCCGCAGTGAAATTCAAGAAGAGATATCAAGAGAAAAAGGTCATATTGAACTAAAATTAATGGGACTTTGGTCCAATATCACTATTAAGAGATTTGAGAAATTAGTTAAGCATCTCTTTCAAAATTCAGAAGTACATCTTGGTAGAATATCTGTTCGAGATGGTTGTGTACTTATTAATTGGGCTGTTCTTCCTAATGTGTTAATTGAGGACTTAGTTACTGGTTTAGTTTACTCTAACGAGTTTATGTCTTCAGTTGGTATTATTTCTCTAGTAGTATGTGGTAGAGTTATTTTTAAAAGTGATGTACCTCAAGATACAAATATTACCATTGACAACATTTTCTTGAAGGCTGTTGAGGTTGGTTCAGTTGATGCAGTTAATCTTCTACTATCAGTAGCTGACATTAATATTAATGACCAAGCCTATACCCATGATCAAGCTACAGCAGTTTTTATTGCATGTATGAATGGCCACTTAGCAGTTACATCTTCACTCCTCCAGTATGGAGCCAATCTTAACATAAAGAGGAAGGATGGTATCACACCTCTTATGATGGCATGTTTCAATGGACATCTTGAAGTAGTAGAGTGTTTGTTAAAGGCTGATGTTGAGTTACATGCTCAAATGGAAAGTGGTGCTACAGCAGTATATTGTGCTAGTCAAAATGGAAACACTGCAATTGTTTCTGCTCTCCTACAGCATGGAGCAAACCCTAACATACCTACAAAGGATGGTAGCACACCTCTTATGATAGCAAGTTTCAATGGACATCTTGAAGTAGTGGAATGTTTGTTAAAAGCTGGTATTGACTTAAATGCTCAAATGGAAAGTGGCGCAACAGCAGTTTACTGTGTTAGTCAAAATGGACACACTGGAATTGTTTCTGCTCTCCTACAGCATGGAGCAAACCCTAACATATCTACAAAGGATGGTAGCACACCTCTTATGATAGCAAGTTTCAATGGACATCTTGAAATAGTGGAGTATTTGTTAGAAACTGATGTTGACTTAAGTGCTCAAATGGAAAGTGACACAACAGCAGTATATTGTGCTAGTGAGAATGGACATACCACAATCATATCTGCTCTCCTCCAGTATGGAGCAAATCCTAACATACCTATGAAGGATGGTAGCACACCTCTTATGATAGCAAGTTTCAATGGACATGTTAAAGTAGTGGAGTGTTTATTAGAAGCTAGTGTTGACTTAGATAGTCAACTGGAAAGTGGCGCAACAGCAGTATATTGTGCTAGTGAGAATGGACATACCACAATCATATCTGTTCTCCTCCAGTATGGAGCAAATCCTAACATACCTATGAAGGATGGTAGCACACCTCTTATGATAGCAAGTTTCGTGGGTCATCTTGAAGTAGTGGAGTGTTTGTTGAAAGCTGGTGTTGACTTAGATACTCAAATGAAAAGTGGCTCAACAGCAGTATATTGTGCTAGTCTGAACGGACACATAGCAATTGTCTCTGCTCTCCTCCAATATGGAGCAAACCCTAACATACTTACGATGATTGGTAGCACACCTCTTATGATTGCAAGTTTCAATGGACATGTTAAAGTAGTGGAGTGTTTGTTAGAAGCTGGTGTTGACTTAGATACTCAAGTGGAAAGTGGTGCAACAGCAGTATATTGTGCTAGTGAGAATGGACATGTTGCAATCATTTCTGCTCTTCTCCAGTATGGAGCAAACCCTAACATACCTACAAAGGATGGTGTCACACCTCTAATGATAGCAAGTTTCAATGGACATCTTGAAGTAGTGGAGTGTTTGTTAAAAGCTGGTGTTGACTTAGATGCTCAAATGGAAAGTGGCGCAACAGCAGTATTATATTGTGCTAGTCAGAATGGACACACAGCAATTGTCTCTGCTCTCCTCCAGTATGGAGCAAACCCTAACATACCTACGAAGGATGGCAGTACACCTCTCATGATAGCAAGTTTCAATGGACATCTTGAAGTAGTGGAGTGTTTGTTAAAAGTTGGTGTTGACTTAGATGCACAAAAGGAAAGTGGTGCAACAGCAGTTTATGGTGCTAGTCAGAATGGACACACTGCAGTTGTGTCTGCTCTCCTCAATTATGGAGCAAACTCCAACATAATGACCAAAGATGGTATTACACCTTTAATGATAGCTAGTCAAAGAGGTCATCATGAAATTATTGACTTGTTATGGAAATATGGAGTTGAGATCAATGATATTGGACCTTTTGGAAATACAGCACTACACATGGGTTGTATTGGAAATCATATCAAAGCAGTAGAGACATTGTTATTACTGGGTGCTGATCCTTGTATAGCTAATGAGTTTGGTCATACTCCAGTGTATTATGCTACTGATGAAATATTAACAATTATCAAAGATACTATCAGCCGATATGAGTTATATTCTACCTTTGACTATAATATCTCAACATTATCATCACTACCACAACCATCATCATTGCCTACCTTTGATAGATCTCCTCTCCTATCATCATATAAATCACCTAATAGCCCATCTGGCAGGGCATTTATTCATTATCAGAATCTACCTGGTGGTCAACATTCTCCTCCTTTATATCATTCTTACTCTGTTAGTCATATGTCTACAAGTCATCAATCTCCTGAACATTCTGCAAGATCTAGAGGATCTAGAGGGTCTCCTGGATCCACATGTAGTCCATATTAATTGTATTTACCTCATATATAGTTCAGTATATGTAGTAAGTTTGTATATAATACATGTACTAATTATATGATTTCTTTATAATTAGGTAATACAACTCATTATTACATAATACTTCATTTATACATGTAAGTATATGACTACATTATATGAAATAAATACAGTGATCATATTCTCCTGTTTTTTAGATCTCATTACTAATTAATGATATATACTAAAATGATCTTCATTAAATTTACATGAAAGAAATGATCCACCTAAAGTATTTCAGGTAAGCAATATGAACTAATCTAAGTACATGTATTATATATTGTTGTATAGTGTGTCTTTCAGGACAAGATCTTTTATCCAGTGGTTTGGTAAAGGATGTTGGAATGGTACTGGTAATTAACCTATTATTATAGCATTGGGTTGTATTGCTATTGGTAAGTACATGGTCCTCCTTCATCTCGTCCTGATATGACTTATTTTTTCCATCAAGTATCACACAGTAGTTGTACTATGATCTGTGGACAAGTCTTACTGGTTAGCAAAACACGTTTATCTAGTAGTATATTTAACATCATTACCTTTTAGGGTGAATACACTACTAACAGAAGAATTCTTCTAAGTACACAACAGAGAAAGTGGTTGAGAAGTAAAAAGGTAAAGTTCCTTACACCATTTATTGATGTATTTAATATTAGTTATAGATCAAGGCATTCCATAATATTGTAAATGCTAAATCATTGAGAGAAGGAGCATAGAGTCTACTACAGGTAAAGATTATAAATGATTGTTTTTTGTTGTATATCTTTGTTTTCATAAGACATTTTATTTTAATATGTATATTAATCTGTCTAGTTATCTGGTCTTGGTAAGTTATGTCCTAATAATTTAGTGATTGGTTTTAAGAGTAACTGGAAGATCTCTTCACAAGAAGACATTGAAGAATATGTCAATATATTACAGTAAGTGATTATATGAAGAATGGAGTGTATATTTCTTGTATAGTGATGCATTTGATCTTCAGTTTGGTGTAGTGATCTTTCGTTTAAAAGCTGGTTTTGTTGTCACTGATGATGACCAATGCTTACCATCTCATTCTACTGGTTCTATTCAACCACAAGATGACAATGGAAGGAGTAGAGTGGTTACTGATGAACAGGTAACTGATGATTCTCCTCCACTAGGATCAATAGGAGGACAAAGAGTGAGATTCAACCGTTACTACCTTCCTCTTCTCCTAATTTAGCTGACTTGTGGTACAGAGAAGAAAATTTAATGAACATGATTAGAAATAAAGAATATGAATTGATTGACACAAGTGCAGTATTTTGATATTACTAGTAAGAGTTTAAGAGAGGAAAACAGTACAAATATATATTGGCCAAAGGAGAAGTGAAATTATGACAATTACATTGACAAAGAGAATAGTCAAAATGATTTATTGTTAACATATAGGAATAGATCATACTGTTAGAAACCTCTGTAATTAGGAGTCATAATACTCCATACCATTTTTGAAACAAAAATATCATATCAATGTAGACAATAAATGTCAAAAGATTGTAAGAAAATTATTCTTAAAGTTTAAGCAGTTCTTTTGTCTGTTATAGTAGATTTAGTCCTCCTACAAGAACTGTTGAGACCCCAGGAAACACCACATGGAGGTAGTATACATTGTTGGCCACACTGTTTGGAAAGAGAAGAGATATATGAATTAAATGTAATTTACTTCAAAATGTTTAGGAATTAATTGATCTGTGACATCCTATAGAAAATATTGTAAAAAACTTATCTGTATATACTGGATTGAGTCTTGATCACTTGTTGTGTTCTTCATCCAATATGACCAGAAACAACTCACTGATTAATGGTAAATTCTTTTCTATTCAACGCAACACAAATTATATATGTATAAAAACTCAGTGGAAGTTCCTTGATCAATGGTAGTTCTTGGTTGATGGTATAGAATTATCTTTTCTATCCAATGCGACACAGTATAATGTTACGAAAAACTATGGAAGTTCCTTGATCAATGGTAGTTCTTGATTGATGGTAGAATTCTCTTTTCTATCCAATGTGACAGAGTAACATATTATGAAAAACTCACTGGAAGTTCCTTGAATCAATGGTAGTTCTTGGTTGATGGTATAGAATTATCTTTTCTATCCAATGCGACACAGTATAATGTTACGAAAAACTATGGAAGTTCCTTGATCAATGGTAGTTCTTGATTGATGGTAGAATTCTCTTTTCTATCCAATGTGACAGAGTAACATATTATGAAAAACTCACTGGAAGTTCCTTGAATCAATGGTAGTTCTTGATTGATGGTAGAATTCTCTTTTCTATCCAATGCGACATAGTAAATATTATGAAAAACTCACTGGAAGTTCCTTGATCAATGGTAGTTCTTGGTTGATGGTAGAATTCTCTTATCTATCCAATGCGACATAGTAAAATGTGTTTAAACTCACTGGAAGTTCCTTGATCAATGGTAGTTCTTGATTGATGTTAGAATTCTCATTTCTATCCAATGCAACACAGTAAGATGTTATGAAAAACTCGCTGGAAGTTCCTTGATCAATGGTAGTTCTTGATTGATGGTATAGAATTCTCTTATCTATCCAATGCAACATAGTAAAATATTATTAAAAACTCACTGGAAGTTCATTGATCAATAGTAGTTCTTGATTGATGGTATAGAATTCTCTTTTCTATCCAATGCAACATAGTAAAATATTATCAAAAACTCACTGGAAGTTCCTTGATCAATGGTACTTCTTGATTGATGGTATAGAATTCTCTTTTCTATCCAATACAACATAGTAAAATATTATCAAAAACTCACTGGAAGTTCCTTGATCAATGGTAGTTCTTGATTGATGGTAGAATTCTCTTATCTATCCAAAGCAACATAGTAAAATGTGTTTAAAACTCACTGGAAGTTCCTTGATCAATGGTACTTCTTGATTGATGGTAGAATTCTCTTTTATATCCAATGTGACATAGTAAGATATTATGAAAAACTCACTGGAAGTTCCTTGCAATGGTAGTTCTTGATTGATGGTAGAATTCTCTTATCTATTCAAAGCAACATAGTAAAATGTGTTTAAAACTCACTGGAAGTTCCTTGATCAATGGTAGTTCTTGATTGATGGTAGAATTCTCTTTTTGATCCAATGAGATGTAGTAAAATCAGTATTAGAAATATGAAAAAAAATAATAGCTGAAAAGTAACGTCAATTTGGATCACAATAACTTACTTTATTAACAAACCTGTGTTCACTAGAATGAATGGAAGCTATAGGAAATAAACTAAAAATAAATAAGGCCCGAAAATAGTGACTTGTGAAAAGCTTATTAAATTAGAAAATATGCAAAGCAATACAAAATTTATATTCTCGAAAAGTTCAAAAATTGGAAATAAACTAGAAAACTAAGATGTCTTTAAATCCTCTATAGGCCATATTTGAGAAGAAAATGAAACATATACACACTGTCTTTAAATGCTCAATTAAATCAACAAAATTGCTTCAAAATGAATGCCAAATATAAAATACATGACGTTTTAATAGCACGCACTATATATGCCAACATTTAAATGTCTTGAATGTCCAAACTCATAAATGTAAGCTGTCTTTTAGTCCAATAATGCTAAGCTGTCTTTAGCTTAATAACTATAAGTTGTCTTTAAATGCCAGAGACCTGACCTCAATAATATTCCCTTTAGTTAATATGATAAGCTATCTTTAAACGCCCATGTTCAATAAATAATGAATGCCTTGTGTTATCTTTTCAATAAGCTGTCTTTGAAGCTCTCTGTAAGTCACCAATAGTCAATGAAATATTACGAAACTAATGATAACTCAATACTAATCTGAAGATAATGAATTGATATTTGATCATAGCAATTAATTCAGAAGCAATATCAGAAAAGCTCTTGAAGCTAATGCTCACAGTGCAATGCAGTA
The DNA here is from genome assembly GCA_963965975.1 of Xestospongia bergquistia. Taxonomy (NCBI): domain Eukaryota; kingdom Metazoa; phylum Porifera; class Demospongiae; order Haplosclerida; family Petrosiidae; genus Xestospongia; species Xestospongia bergquistia. Next base: position 1,804,492 of record OZ014420.1, on the reverse strand, counting down.
ACAGCAATAAACACAATAGAGTAATAGAAACTAGTCCTCATGTACTATGGGTACACAAAGGTATCACTAGTTTCTACAATACATTTATATTAGGACTTCCATCTCCTTATAATGAACTGTATTAGTGCCTAGTTCTGTTATAGAATGTAGTAGTACAGTTAATGTCACATAGCGTACAGTTACTAAACAAAAAGACAAGGTAACTCACAGTTTTGAAGGAAGACAAGCAAGACAAGACAAGCCACAACAACAACAACAAATAAAATTAAATAATACAGAGGTGAATGTGGACATAATACACCCAGTAAAAGCTGGGGAAAAACTATAGACCCAGTAAAAGCTGGGTTGACTTTAGGTCACCCAGAAAAATCTGGGTAAAAAGTAGATGGGCCACAAAAAAACTAGCCTACATGCTCAAAATGTATCAATTATCTAGACCTAAGAAAACTAGGAGCACATGATACCTTGTTGATCATACACTCCTATCAAAAACTAGATGACCCAGTCTATAAAACCTATCAAAAACTAGATGACCCAGTCTATAAAAACTAAGTGGTGGCCCAGTCTACAAAAACTAGATGGCCCAGATACTGTCAGGGTCAAAGCCAAGCTATGGGCCAGAAATGATTCTCTACTGAAGTGAACACACAGTGATAACCCAACTAAGCACAAACAAATCCCTTAGATACAGCGATGTATCAACAAATGGACTTGTAACAGAACATAGGGAGACGGAAGTCTATATTGTCATGCGTCGTTAGCATGCAAGTCTTCACTTTAGTCCATCATATGTATGTTGTCCATCATGCAACTACCCAATACATGAGACAGTGTACACTACATACATGAACAGACTTACAGGTTACCAGTAATAACCAACAATACAACATCCCTAAATAAAATCACAACTACTCCAGAGTGGTACACAACATGATAGTGCACGTTAACAGAGGTAAATGACACAATTAAATCCAGGGTTTTAATGTCCTATAGATAGAAAAATAAAAGATAAACACTGGAAGATAGAAAAACAGCCATCAGGGGCTAAACCATTTATTGCAATGATATATATATAGAAAAATGATTTTAAAACAAGAATAATATTTAACCCTCACAAATATATAGATTAATTATTTTAGTTATTTCTAACAAAGTGCATTTCTTTTTTGGGATGCTTCACATTCACAATTAATGTACTAATTGAAATACTACAGTTATACATAAGACATATTATGAATGTAACTTTATACTAATAAACACACTAATATTAAGGGGAGAATGAAGACAGCTCTATACTAGTTGACAACATAGACTATATGTAGTGGTACTCACTTTTATCTTCTCCTGTCAGAATATAATGTAGAGGGCATGGTCTGAAGTAGTCATCAGTCTTTTGGCAAATAACAGCATTAGTTTAGGCTCCATATGTATACAATGAATAATGTGAGTGTTTGACAACGACCAACTATTAATGATCCTCCTGACATTGTTGGGCAAAGATTTTTTGCAAGACTGAGTAACATCAATAGAGACAATGTCCTAATGAAGAGGAAGAGATCATATAGAGTGAAGAACTAATGACAGACTTAGCTGTGAATAAAGGTTAATAAAAACTAAATGTGTCTTTGTTAGTAAATGCCTACTTTATTTTTATGGTGCAAGAATGCTCAGTTCTACTCAATATCAACAAACAGACTTACTTGTCCATCATTTCTGTAGAATAGAAATGTTCAACATACAAACACAGCTAAATAACGAAACTGCAACATTGCCCTCTCTGAATTGAGAAGTTGCATAAGACAACACTCAGAATACTAGTCATGATCAATTGCGTATAGCTCTTCTCCAGGGACCAATGCTGGGATAAAACACGGTAGTTCCTTCAGAAAATTAGCAGAAGAAAGTACCTCTTCTCCAGGGATCAATATTCACCAGCTCTGCATTCAGTCAAACAGAAGAACAGTGCAGGTTTGTACTGTTTTTATACCATGTTTTTCCCGGGTTTTATTTTGAGCATGCGCAGTAAGATACAAACTAGAGCAACTTGTCAGAGAAACTGGTTTTACCAGTCACTGCATTGTATAGTAGGAACAATATGAAATAGTTTTATTTTGATAAGCACAATGGATGTGTTATTATCAGAATAAAGTAATCCGATTGGTCAGTGGGGTCCCGCCATGACCATGTCTTGTGGCTTACAATATATTACATCGTTCACTCAATTATTAAAAATCAATTTAAAACCTGTCTATATGAGATATAAGATTTAATAGACAGGACAGTTGGCCCTTTGCTCAAATTTACATTGAAAACTATTTAAATGGAACACATCCATTTGACTATCAGAAATTCAAGTCTACAATTACAGTTGACTTTCCTTCCAGTCAAAATGACTTCTCATTTTGGCTGTCTAGATTAGCACATAACATTATTGTTTGGAGGTGTGGCTCACAGGAGAAAGGATGAAGTATGGCAAAGAGGAAAGCAGGAGTTTTAACAGGTGTGTGTATGTAATGTTCTTATCTATTTTATTTATATATGTGATGTAGTTAGTGACAGGTGCTTCAAAGGTGAGGCAGAAGATACAAGTGGTCCAAATCTGATAAGACTCCTTGTTGACTGGCAAGAGTAAGTACTGGTATAATTCCAATCCCAAACCCTTGGTGTCTGAGAATGGGTCTGAAATATTATTTGTATTATCATTTCATAAGCTGAGCATTAGTAATGTTGATGTCACTAGTAAGTGTGTTCCTGATCAAATGGAGGCTATTAAGGTAATTATGACCAATAATATTAGGGAATCTGCTATTCCTCCCCTCAGGCTTATCATTGAGATAGAAGGAAGGGTTGGCTCTCTGAAACTATATACTGATCAGTATTGATTTTATCAAATTAGGAAGTCTTAATTGATTGGGTTGATAGAAGAAACTTAAGTCTCATTCTCACTACAAGCGGAACATGATTCAGTCCAAGAGACATTACACCAGAAGTAGTATTTATATAAAATATTACTTAATATTTGGTTGTTTTTGTAGGCAACTAAACTATTATTAGATAAAGAGGCTCCAGGTTTGGTTACTGCCATGATCAGTAAATCCTTAGAGATTACACCAATGGCAATGTTGTCAAGGTAACATATTCATTGAACTTGTTTCATGCAAGACTGATTGTTTTATTGACCTGTTTGTGGTATTAGAAATAATTTTCTTATTACTAAGTTACCACGTAGCAAAAAGGGATCAGAAGTAAGAGAGTGTGTTGTGTATGTGTGCGTGAGAGAGAGAGAGAGAGAGAGAAGTCTAATCTTTTTGTTTACATATACAGGAGTGTTTTACCATTTTACGACCAACCCTACCACATGCTCTGGGTAATTCCAAGAGGTAGCTATTTTACTAAACAATTTAGTACAAATATAGATCTATTATCTGGATCACATCAACGTGTCCACCAAACACATCAAGAAATGACTGGAACAAAATCACATGATGTTCACATGATCCCACATCATTCATGTTCTCATGGAAATGTTAAACTCACACAAGGACATGAAGTATGACATTCACGGTTTCACACAAAACTCATATTGTCTAACAAATATTGGTTTCTATTAAAGGAGGATTTCCATCCAGTGGCACTGCGTCCATGTCATTCTCCCTATCCTATGTTATCAGTGGATGAAGCACTTCATGTGATATCACAAAATACATCCTCATGTCTACTAACAGAACAGAAATCTCTTGTAGGTATGTTTCTTTATTTTATTTTGGAAATTGGAAGAGGTTAACAATATGTTACATTATTAGATGCTTTACAATGTGTCTTGGCAGAAGATATTATTGCTGGCCAACCCTTACCTCCTTTTCTAGCATCCATAAAAGATGGTTAAAAATTATGCTGTTATTAGTAAGTCATCTTCAAGGAGAGAGGGTGGGGATATAATTTGAAAACTTTACAGGTGCTGATGGAACAGGTGAGAGAGACGTCTTGGCTCCAATTCCAGCTGGTGAAATGGTAAATATTTTTACATAAAAACTTATGATATGTCTGTCTAGTCTAGTATTACAGTAGTCTTTGGGAATGTAGGTCCAGGTGGTCCTCTACCTAATGGTGCAGATGCTGTAGTTATGGTGGAAGATACTGAGTTAATAGCCAGTACTGATGATGTAAGTGTTTTGTGTGCTAAGTTAAGATGATAATTATTGTTATTGCCAGGGGAAAATAGAGAGAAAAAAAAAGATCCTATCCTCAGTGAAAGCAGGACAAGATATTAGGTACTTCTTCTCTAATTATCATAGTTTTAATTATATATTATTCTTGAACCGTGGGTTCAGATATCGCCAAAGGTGATATTGTATTGGAAAAGGGAAGTGTATTAGGACCATCTGAAATTGGATTAGCTCCATCTGTTGGAGTAACACTACTCACTGTCTATAAAACTCCTCAAGTGGCAGTATTATCAACAGGAAATGAAGTGATTATTATTTATTAATCAGTTTGTCTGTTTGTCCATCCATTCATTCATTCATTTGTATGTATGTCTCATCTATCTATCTATCTATCTAGGTTATTGATCCAAGTAAAGTGTTGGGTCCTGGTCAGATTTATGACAGCAATTGTTATTCATTACTTGCTGCTAGTCAATCTGATAACTTGTAATTTTAGGTAATCCAGTGTCAGCTACTGTCACCTTTTATTTGTTTGTGGATGCATAACTCCCTGAAATAGATAAATAGACAGGAATAAATGGATACATAATACTATAAAATGGATAAATAGGGAGTATAACATACCACTTTGGCTACCATGAGCTACAAAATACATTAATTGTAAATACATTAATTGTAATGGTTAATGGTTTTATTGATGTGTGGTGGTTATATGATGATGGAGGTCAGTGTCTAGTAGTAGTACTAGTTAGTATATGTTATCTCCTGATATAGGACTAGCTATCTTACTTCCTTTTCTTCTATCATGTCATAAATTATGGAAGAATTGTAAACTTCGTATTTTTGTAGCAGGATCTTCTCATAAGATTGACAGTGCAAGTTTGAGGTAAGAAGTTTGATGGTTTATAAATACTCTCTATTTATCTATTTCTCTTAAAGATGATGACCTCTCTACTTCATAAATTTCGTATTGATCTCTCTGATGTTCTTGAAGTTACTGGTATTAATAACAGACCTTCTAAAGACAAGTACATACTTACTAGTCAATGATATAGATGTGTAATATACAAACTATCATTAACTGTCTTAGTTCTAACTCCATGTGTTAGAGATATATACTGTTAATGACTTGTCTTCTACTTTCTCTAGTATTGATCGTTACTTAGCTCTTCCATTAGATGAAGGTATTGATGAATTTAGTTTGGACAAGAAGACACTCAAACAAATCAGATTAGGAGAAATGTTACATTATCATTCATTTGAAGCTAGATTCATTGTAATGTAAGTGATAATATATTATATACTTTGTTCATCTAATATAATATGATCTTGTTTATATAGTACTATACCAGTACCTCAACGAGGTGGATCCTATAGACATATAGTACTGATGACTGATAAGAGAAAACCAAACATCAATACTTACCTTCTACTCATAACAGACTAAGGGGTGTGTCTGGTTTAACAAGAGTGATTATTGTATTGTCTATTATTTCAATGTCTTGATCTTTTTTTAATTATTTTAATTATAATATGTTGTATAATATTAATGTTTATTAACTATATAGAATCCTTACATGATACATTCCATACTCCTCCTACTATCGACTAGGAAATTCCATATCAGCCCTTACAATAATGAGTCACAGTCTTGTTCTTACTAACTTTTTATTAGCATTAGAAAAGGAGAACGATTGGCGTACACTGGGTATCTTTCTGGATGTAGAAGATTGTATATTGGATGAAATTGAACGTCTGTATGAGTCCAAAGGAATCCGAAGATGTAAAGAGGAATTATTCAAAGTTTTGAAGCGCAGAGAAGATTACCCCACATGGGAGAAGATTGCTGACGCTTTAGACAACGTACGAAATCATGCTCTTGCCAAAGAAATTCGTGAGAAATATGTTATTCAGTCATCACTTCATACCACCCTCAAAGTAACCTCAATTGATGACAATAATAGTGATATAGAAGTTACTCCAAGTCCTAAGTTTGTAGATATTGTCTCTAGAAATGTGTATGCAATTGAAGTTGAAGAATGCACAGTTCGAGAACTTCAAAGATTGCACTCAAAATTTTCCTTACTAGTTGACAATGTAAGAGAACACTTCAATGCTAGAAGTTTTTTAGTAGAAAATTTGAGAACTTATTCTCGAATCCATTTACAATTGGAGATCTCTAATAAAATCACTACTATTAATGATGTTTTTGAGATTCTATGTCCACATTTTTGTTTTATTCAGTATTATTGTCTTGAGGATTTAGTGGATGCCTTTTTAGGAGATTGTAAATCATTGAAATTGAGCTTCAAAAACTACAAGAAAGAATTGGAGAAGTTTAAAAAGCTAGCTTCCATCAAAACCCTCTGTAGTCAAATTGTACAAGAAAACACAAGAGGAACTAATGATGTTCAGCTAAAGCTGATAGGGTTTTGGCGCAATGTGACTATTGAAAGATTTGAAAAGTTAGTGAAGTATCTCATTCAAAAGACAAGTCATCTTGGCAAAATATATGTTCGAGATGGTTGTGTATTTATTAATTGGGTTGTTCTTCCTAATGTGTTAATTGAGGACTTAGTTACTGGTTTAGTTTACTCTAAAGAGTTTATGTCTTCAGTTGGTATTATTTCTCTAGTAGTATGTGGTAGAGTTATTTTTAAAAGTGATGTACCTCAAGATACAAATATTTCTATTGACAACATTTTCTTGAAGGCTGTTGAGGTTGGCTCAGTTGATGCAGTTAATCTACTACTATCAGTAGCTGATATTAATATTAATAATCAAATCTCTACCTGTGATCAAGCTACAGCAATTTTTATTGCATGTAGGAATGGCCACTCAACAATTGTCTTTGCTCTCCTCCAGTATGGAGCAAATCCAAAGATACCTCTGAAAAATGGTAGCACACCTCTTATGACAGCAAGTTTCAATGGACATCTTGAAATAGTGGAGTGTTTATTAAAAGTGGGTGTTAACTTAGAAGCTCAAGCAGATAATGGTGTTACAGCAGTATATTGTGCTAGTGAAAATGGACACACAGCAATTGTCTCTGCTCTCCTCAAGTATGGAGCAAATCCTAAAATACCTAGGAAGAATGGTGCCACACCTCTTATCATAGCAAGTTTCAATGGACATCTTGAAATAGTGGCGTGTTTATTAAAAGTGGGTGTTGACTTAGATACTCAAGCAGATGATGGTGATACAGCCGTATATTGTGGTAGTGAAAATGGACACACAGCAATTGTCTCTACTCTTCTCAAGTATGGAGCAAATCCTAAAATACCTATGAAGAATGGTGCCACACCTCTTATCATAGCAAGTTTCAATGGACATCTTGAAATAGTGGAGTGTTTATTAAAAGTGGATGTTAACTTAGATGCTCAAGCAGATGATGGTGCTACAGCAGTATATTGTGGTAGTGAAAATGGACACACAGCAATTGTCTCTACTCTTCTCAAGTATGGAGCAAATCCTAAAATACCTATGAAGAATGGTGCCACACCTCTTATCATAGCAAGTTTCAATGGACATCTTGAAATAGTGGCGTGTTTATTAAAAGTGGGTGTTAACTTAGATGCTCAAGCAGATAATGGTGCTACAGCAGTATATTGTAGTAGTGAAAAGGGACACACAGTAATTGTCATTGCTCTCCTCAAGCATAGAGCAAATCCTAAAATACCTATGAAGAATTGTGAAACACCTCTTATCATAGCAAGTTTCAATGGACATCTTGAAATAGTGGAGTGTTTATTAAAAGTGGGTGTTAACTTAGATGCTCAAGCAGATGATGGTGCTACAGCAGTATATTGTGCTAGTGAAAATGGACACACTGCAATTATCTCTACTCTTCTCAAGTATGGAGCAAATCCTAAAATACCTATGAAGAATGGTGCGACACCTCTTATCATAGCAAGTTTTAATGGACATCTTGAAATAGTGGAGTGTTTATTAAAAGTGGGTGTTGACTTAGATGCTCACGCAGATAATGGTGTTACAGCAGTATATTGTGCTAGTCATAATGGACACACAGCAATTGTCTCTGCTCTCCTCAAGCATGGAGCAAATCCTAAAATACCATGGAAGAATGGTAATACACCTCTTATCATAGCAAGTTTCAATGGACATCTTGAAATAGTGGAGTGTTTATTAAAAGTGGGTGTTAACTTAGATGCTCAAGCAGATAATGGTGCTACGGCAATATATTGTGCTAGTGAAAATGGACACACAGCAATCGTCTCTGCTCTCCTCAAGTGTGGAGCAAACTATAACATAATGACCAAAGATATTTTTACACCTTTAATGATAGCTAGTCAAAGAGGTCATCACGAAATTATAGATTTGTTATGGAAAAATGGAGCTGAGGTCAATGACATTGGACCTTCTGGAAATACAGCACTACACATGGGTTGTATTGGAAATCATATCAAAGCAGTAGAGATATTGTTATCACTGGGTGCTGATCCTTGTATAGCTAATACGTTTGGTCATGCCCCAGTGTATTATGCTTCTGATGAAATATTAACAATTATCGAAGATACTATCATCCGATATGAATTATATTCTTCCTTTGACTATAATATCTCAACATTATCATCACAACCATCATCATTACCTACCTTTGATAGATCTCCTCTCCTATCATCATACAAATCACCTAATAGCCAATCTGACTCAATAGTTAAATTATGGCAATTACTTAGTAGTCCACCTGTTCATCATCCACATCAGAATCTACCTGATGTTCAATTTTCTAGTCCTTTACATCATTCCTACTCTGTTGGTCATATGCCTACTGGTGATAGATCATCTGTACATTCTGCAGGATCTAGAGGATCTAGAGGATCTATTGGATCCAGATGTAGTGCATATTAATTGTATTTACCTAATATATAGTTCAATATATATAGTAAATATACAATACATGTACTAATTATATGATTTCTTTATAATTAGTTAATACTACTCATCATTACATAATACTTCATTTATGCATGTAAGTATATGACTACATTATATGAGATAATACAGTGATCATATTGTCATTTTTTTTAGATCTCATTACTAATTTATGATATATACTAAAAATGATCTACATTAAAGTTACATGATGGAAATGATCCACCTAAAGTATTTCAGGTCAGTATCACCTAATCTAAGTTCATATATTATATATTGTTATAGTGTGTCTGTCAGGACAAGATCTTTCCATTTATTGAATGGTTTGGTAAAGGAGGTTGGAAGGGTACTGGTAATGAACCTATCAGAGGTTATTTCCTGACTATTATTATAGTACTGGCTTGTATTACTATTGGTAAGTACATATAACATGTACAATACAAGTTTTATGTTCTTAGTAACATATGTGATATATTTTGTAGGTGACCTAAATACTATAGCACTGATTATTTATAACTTCTTTTTAATGGCCTATACTCTCATTAACTTTTCATGTTTTGCTGCCTCCTTCACTGAGAGTCCAAGTAAGAGTACTTTAAGATAAGTGGATAATTCTCTCTCCTTTTCCACCTGTTCCCAATTCTCTCTAGGTTAGTGTCCATCATTCAAGTTATATTCTCACTGGGTAGCATTATATGCAGGTGGAGTATGTCTAGCTATTATGTTTGTCATCAGTTGGTGGGCAGCTTTAATAAGACTAGTAGCAGTGGGAGTTTTTAATATTAACTGGTTGTCCTTCATCTCATCCTGACTTGACTTATTTTTCTCATCAAATATCACAAAGTAGTTGTACTACGATCTGTGGACAAGTTTTGCTGGTTAGCAAAACAGTTTTATCTAGTAGATTATGTAATAGCATTACCTTTTAGGGGGAATACACTACTAATGGAAAACTTCTTCTAAGTACATAACAGAGAAAGTGGTTAAGAAGTAAAAAGGTAAAGTTCCTTACACCATTTATTGATGTATTTAATGTTTGTTATAGATCAAAGCATTCCATAATATTGTAAATGCTAAATCATTAAGAGAAGGAGCACAGAGTCTACTACAGGTAAAGAAAGATTATAAATGATTGTTTTTTTTTGATGTATATTACTCTCTCTAGTTATCTCGTCTTGGTAAGTTATGCCCTAATACTTTAGGGATTGGTTTTAAGAGTAACTGGAAGACCTCTTCACAAGAAGACATTGAAGAGTATGTCAATTATTATATTACAGTAAGTGAATATATGAAGAATGGAGTGTATATTTCTTGTATAGTGATGCATTTGATCTTCAGTTTGATGTAGTGATTTTCCTTTTAAAAGCTGGTTTTGTTGTCACTAATGATGACCAATGCTTACCATCTCATTCTACTAGTCCTAGCTATTCAACCAAAAGATGACAATGGAAAGAGTAGAGTGGTTACTGATGAACAGACTTCTGATGATTCTCCTCCACTAGGATCAATAGGAGGACAAAGAAAGAGAATTCAACCATTAATATCTTCCTCTTCACCTAATTTAGCTGACTCGTAACAAACTTATTATATTTATATGACATCATGTATTATTGATCTCTTAGTTATAGTCATGGTTTTACTGAGGTACCACTGGATACTGAAGAGTCTCCATCTCTCTCTTTTACAGCTGCTGTTAATTTATCAGTGAGATCAGTACACAGTTATCAACGTATTGAGGAAGAGGAGGAGATAGTTGAAAAAGATTTAGAAGAGAGGACAGTCACGTCCATCCTCAAGTGTTCCAATCTCTTCAGATATTCCTGATATTATCATTATGCCATCACTATTTGATAATAAAAAGGAGAATGGTTTTATTGATGTGTGGTGGTTATATGATGATTGAGGTCATAGTAGTACTAGTTAGTATATATTATCTCCTGATATAGGACTAGTTATCTTACTTCCTTTTCTTCTATCACATCATAAATTATGGAAGAATTGTAAACTTTGTATTTTTGTAGATCTTCTCATAACATTGACAGTGCAAGTTTGAGGTAAGAAATTTGATGGTTTATGAATACTCTCCCTATGCCTCTCTTTGTCGCTTATCTATCTCTCTTAAGGATGACCTCTCTACTTCATAAATTTTGTATTGATTTCTCTGATGTTCTTGAAGTTACATGTATTAATAACAAACCTTCTAAAGACAAATACATACTTACTAGTCAATGATATAGATGCGTAATGTGTAGCTGACATTAATATTAATGATCAAATCTCTACCTGTGATCAAGCTACAGCAATTTTTATTGAATGTAGGAATGGCCACTTAGCAGTTGTCTCTTCATTCCCCCAGTATAGAGCCAATCCTAACATACCTAGGAAAGATGGTGACACACCTCTTATGATAGCAAGTTTCAATGAAAGTAAATCTTTGTTGACTTAGATGCTCAAAAGGAAAGTGGTGCAACAGCAGTTTATTGTGCTAGTGATAACGGACACTCTGCAATTGTCTCTGCTCTCCTCCAGTATGGAGCAAACCCTAATATACCGGCAAAAAATGGTACCACACCTCTTATGATAGCAAGTTTCAATGGACATCTTGAAGCGGTAGAATGTTTGTTAAAAGTTACTGTTGACTTTGATGTTCAAAAGGAAAGTGGTGCAACAGCAGTTTATTGTGCTAGTCAAAATGGACACACAGCAATTGCCTCTGCTCTCCTCAAGTATGGAGCAAACTCCAACATAATGACCAAAGATGATATTACACGTTTAATGACAGCTAGTGAAAGTGGTCATCATGTAATTATTGACTTGTTAAGGAAATATGGAGCTGAGGTCAATAATATTGGACCTTCTGGAGATACAACACTACACATGGCTTGTTATGGAAATCATATCAAAGCAGTAGAGACATTGTTATCACTGGGTGCTGATCCTTGTATAGCTAATAAGTTTGGCTTTACTCCAGTGTCTTATGCTACTGATGAAACATTAACAATTATCAGTCGATATGAGTTATATTCTACCTTTGATAATGATATCTCAACATTATCATCACTACCACAACCATCATCATTACCTACCTTTGATAGCTCTCCTCTCCTATCATCATATAAATCACCTAATAGCTCATCTGGCAGGATATCTATACTTCAAACTTTTTTAGATGATTTTAGTACTATGTCTACATTTGAATATGTTCAATCTATTCATTATCAGAATCTACCTAGTGTTCAACATTCTCCTCCTTTATATCATTCTTACTCTTTTGGTGAGATGTCTACATGTGATCAGTCTCTTGTGCATTCTGCAGGATCTAGAGGATCTATTGGATCCAGATGTAGTGCATATTAATTGTATTTAGTTTGCATAGTAAGTTTGTACACAATTGTACTAATTACATATTCTATTTATAGTCCATATCATTTGTGTAATAGCACATATATTATATATCGTTATAGTGTATTTGGTTTGGTAAAGGAGGTTGGAAGGGTACTGGTAATGAACCTATCAGAGGTTATTTCCTGACTATTATTATAGCACTGGCTTGTATTGCTATTGGTAAGTACATGTAACATGTACAATACAAGTTTTATTATTAATGTTCTCAATAACATGTGTCATATATTTTGTAGGTGACCTAAATACTATAGCACTGATTACTGCTAACTTCTTTTTAATGGCCTATACTCTCATTAACTTTTCATGTTTTGCTGCCTCCTTCACTAAGAGTCCAGGTAAGACTACTTTAAGAGTAGTGGATAATTCTCTCTCCTCCACCTCCTCCTCTTGTCCCATACTCTTTCCAGGTTGGCATCCAGCATTCAAGTTATATTCTCACTGGGTAACATTATTTGCAGCTGCTGTATGTCTAGCTATTATATTTGTCATCAGTTGGTGAGCAGCTTTAATAACACTAGTAGCTGTGGGAGCTCATTATTTATTAGTATACTGGAGAAAACCAGGTATATGATATCAGAGAATAACATACTACTCTCTGCTCTCTCTCTCTCTCTCTCTCTCTTTACCTTTCTTTTATAACAGCCGTTAATTTATCAGTGAGATAAGTACACAGTTATCAATGTATTGAGGTACAGGTGGAGATAGTTAAAAAAATTTAAAAGTGAGACAGTCACTAGATAGCTATGCACTAGCTATGGAAAGATGAAATATGTAAGAAAAGAAGGAAAAATTTAAGTCATCTTACATTAATTATACTGTTATCATTACTAGTTACATGATATTTTTAGTGATATAATACTCTCTCTGTCTGTTTCTCTCTCTCTCTCTCTCTCTCTCTCTCCAGATATTAACTAGGGTTCTAATGCTCAAATTTTTTTATATCATTACTCTTTGAAAAAGCTCCTAACACTTGAGAAACTAGATGATCATGTCAATAACAGTAGGTTACTAGACTCGATTCTATATCTCCTATAGACCTCAGTTTTTGGTATTAACTGGTCCTCCTTCATCTTGTCCTGATATTTTTTCCATCAAATATCATGCAGTTGTTGTACTATAATCTGTGAACAAGTCTTAGCTAGTAGCAATACAGGTTTATCTAGTAGATTATGTAATAGTATTACCTTTTAGGGTGAATACACTATTGACAATTATTATTACTATGCCATCACTATTTGAGAAGAAACAGGAGAATGGTTTTATTGATGTGTGGTGGTTATATGATGATGGAGGTGAGTGTCTAGTAGTAGTACTAGTTAGTATATGTTATCTCCTGATATAGGACTAGCATTCTTACTTGCTTTCTTCTATCATGTCATAAATTATGGAAGAATTGTAAACTTCATATTTTTGTAGCAGGATCTTCTCATAACATTGACAGTGCAAGTTTGATGGTTTGTGAATACTCTCTTATATCTGTCTCTTATCTATTCTCTTAAAGATGACCTCTCTACTTTGTAAATTTCATATTGATTTTTCTGATGTTCTTGAAGTTACTTGTATTAATAACAAACCTTCTAAAGACAAGTACATAACTACTAGTCAATGATATAGATGTGTAATGTACAAACTATCATTAACTGTCTTAGTTCTAACTCCATGTGTTAGAGATATACTGTTAATGACTTGTCTTCTACTTTCTCTAGTATTGATCGTTACTTAGCTCTTCCATTAGATGAAGGTATTGATGAATTTAGTTTGGACAAGAAGACACTCAAACAAATCAGATTAGGAGAAATGTTACATTATCATTCATCTGAAACTAGACTCATTGTAATGTAAGTGATATATATTATATACTTTGTTCATCTAATATAATATGATCTTGTTTATATAGTACTATACCAGTACCTCAATGAGATGGATCCTGTAGACAGTACCTGAGTTGGTTAGAGAGTCTTAGTTATAATTTACCTTCTATATTACTGATGACAGGAAACCAAACTTCAGTACTTACCTTCTACTCATAACAGACTAAGAGGTGTGTCTGATTTAACAAGAGTGTTTATTGTATTGTCTATTATTTCAATGTCTTGATTTTTTTTAATTATTTTAATTATAGTATGTAGTATAATATTAATATGTTTATTAACTATATAGAATCCTTACATGATACATTCCATACTCCTACTATCTACTGGGAAATTCCTTAACAGCCTTAAAAATAATGAGTTACAGTCTTACTGTTGCTAACTTTTTATTAGCATTAGAAAAGGAGAATGATTGGCATACATTGGGTATCTTTCTGGATGCAGAAGATTGTATATTGGATGAAATTGAATGTCGGTATGAGTCCAAAGGAATTCGAAGATGCAAAGAGGAATTATTCAAAGGTTTGAAACACAGGACAAATGACTCCACTTGGGAAGATATAGCAGAGTCTTTGGACAACATGAGAAATCATGCTCTTGCCAAAGAAATTCGTGAGAAAAATGTTATTCAGTCATCACTTCATACCACCCTCAAAGTAACCTCAATTGATGACAATAATAGTGATATAGAAGTTACTCCAAGTCCTAAGTTTGTAGATATTGTCTCTAGAAATGTGTATTCAACTGAAGTTGAAGAATGCACAGTTCGAGAACTTCAAAGATTGCACTCAAAATTTTCCTTACTAGTTGACAATGTAAGAGAATACTTCAATGCTAAAAGTTTTTTAGTAGAAAATTTGAGAACTTATTTTCGAATCCATTTACAATTGGAGATCTCTAATGAAATCACTACTATTAATGATGTTTTTGAGATTCTGTATCCACATTTTTGTTTTATTCAATATTATTGTCTTGAGGATTTAGTGGATGCATTTTTAGGAGATTGTAACTCATTGAAATTGAGCTTCAAAAACTACAAGAAAGAATTGGAGACGTTAAAAAAGCTAGCTTCCATCAAAACTTTCTGTAGTCAATTGTACAAGAAAACACAAGAGGAACTAATGATGTTCAGCTAAAGCTGATAGGGTTTTGGCGCAATGTGACTATTGAAAGATTTGAAAAGTTAGTGAAGTATCTCATTCAAAAGACAAGTCATCTTGGCAAAATATATGTTCGAGATGGTTGTGTATTTATTAATTGGGTTGTTCTTCCTAATGTGTTAATTGAGGACTTAGTTACTGGTTTAGTTTACTCTAAAGAGTTTATGTCTTCAGTTGGTATTATTTCTCTAGTAGTATGTGGTAGAGTTATTTTTAAAAGTGATGTACCTCAAGATACAAATATTACCATTGACAACATTTTCTTGAAGGCTGTTGAGGTTGGTTCAGTTGATGCAGTTAATTTACTACTATCAGTAGCTGACATTAATATTAATGATCAAATCTGTATCCATGATCAAGCAACAGCAATTTTTATTGCATGTAGAAATGGTCATTCTGCAATTGTCTCTGCTCTCCTCAAGTATGGAGCCAATCCTAATGTACAGAGGAAAGATGGTGCCACACCTCTTATGATAGCAAGTTTCAATAGACATCTTGAAGTAGTGAAATCTTTGTTAAAAGTTAGGGTTGACGTAGATGCTCAAGCAAATGATGGTACTACAGCAGTTTATTGTGCATGCTAGTCAGAATGGATACATTGCAGTTGTCTCTGCTCTCCTCAAGCATGGAGCAAATCCTAATATACCCATAAAGACTGGTGACACACCTCTTATGATAGCAAGTTTCAATGGACATCTTGATGTGGTGGAGTGTTTATTAACAGTTGGTGTTGACTTAGATGCCCAAGCAGAAGATGGCGCAACAGAAGTTTATTGTGCTAGTCAGAATTGACACTCTGTAATTGTCTCTGATCTTCTCCAGTATGGAGCAAACCCTTACATACCTACAAAGGATGGTAGCACACCTCTTATGATATCAAGTTTCAATGGACATCTTAAAGCAGTGGAGTGTTTGTTAAAAGCTAGTGTTGACTTTGATGCTCAAAAGGAAAGTGGTGAAACAACAGTTTAATGTGCTAGTGATAACGGACACTCTGCAATTGTCTCTGCTCTCCTCAAATATGATGCAAACCCTAACATACCACTGAAGGGTGGTGGTACATCTCATATTGTAGCAAGTTTCAATGGACATTTTAAAGTAGTGGAATGCTTATTAAAAGTTGGTGTTGACTTAGACGCTCAAAGGGAAAGTGGTGCAACATCAGTTTCTTATGCTAGCCAGAACGGACACTCTACAATCGTCTCTGACCTTCTCCAGTATGGAGCAAACCCTAACACACCTACAAAAGATGGTAGCACACCTCTTGTATACGTAATAGCAAGTTTCAATGGACATCTTGAAGTAATGGAGTGTTTGCTAAAAGTTGGTGTTGATTTAGTTGCTCAAAGGGAAAGTGTTGCATCAGCAATCTTTTATGTTAGTCAGAATGGACACCCTGCAATTGCCTCTGCTCTCCTCCAGTATGGAGCAAACCCTAACATTCCTATGAAGGATGGTAGGACAGCTCTTATGATAGCAAATTTCAATGGAGATCTCGAAGTAGTGGAGTGCTTGTTAAAAGTTGGTGTTGGTTTAGACAATCAAAGTAAAAATGGAGCAACAGCAGTATATTGTGCTAGCCATAATGGACACTATGCAGTCATCTCTGCTCTCCTCCAGTATGGAACAAACCCTAATATACCGGCAAAAGATGGTACCACACCTCTTATGATAGCAAGTTTCAATGGACATCTTGAAGCAGTGGAGTGTTTGTTAGAAGTTAATGTTGACTTTGATGCTCAAAAGGAAAGTGGTGCAACAGCAGTATATTTTGCTAGTCAGAATGGATATTCTGCAGCTGTGTCTGCTCTCCTCAAGTATGGAGCAAACCTTAACATAATGACCAAAGATATTAGATCCCCTCTCCTATCATCATATAAATCACCTAATAGCCCATTTGGCAGGGTATCTATATTTCCAACTTTTTTAGATGATTTTAGTACTATGTCTACATTTGAATATGTTCAATCTATTCACTATCAGAATCTACGTGGTGTTCAACATTCTCCTCCTTTATATCATTCTTACTCTTTTGGTGAAATGTCTACATGTGATCAGTCTCCTGTGCATTCTGCAGGATCTAGAGGATCTAGAGGATCTGTTGGATCCAGATGTAGTGCATATTAATTGTAATTACTTTGCATAGTAAGTTTGTACACAATTGTACTAATTACATATTCTATTTATAATCCATATCATTTGTGTAATAGTTTATGTATTATATATTGTTGTAGTGTGTCTGGTTTGGTAAAGGAGGTTGGAAGGGTA
Organism: Xestospongia bergquistia; assembly: GCA_963965975.1. NCBI lineage: Eukaryota > Metazoa > Porifera > Demospongiae > Haplosclerida > Petrosiidae > Xestospongia > Xestospongia bergquistia. The sequence continues at coordinate 1,786,726 of OZ014420.1, read as the reverse complement.
CTGGTAATGAACCTATCAGAGGTATAGCACTGGCTTGTATTGCTATTGGTAAGTACATGTAACATGTACAATACAAGTTTTATTATACATGTTTACAAAAACGTATGTGATATATTTTGTAGGTGACCTAAATACTATAGCACTGATTATTTCTAACTTCTTTTTAATGGCCTATACTCTCATTAACTTTTCATGTTTTGCTGTCTCCTTCACTAAGAGTCCAGGTAAGACTACTTTAAGAGAAATGGATAATTCTTACTCCTCCTCCTTTCCCCAAATCTCTCCATCATTCAAGTTTTATTCTCACTGGGTAGCATTATTTGCAGCTGCTGTATGTCTAGCTATTATCTTTGTCATCAGTTGGTGGGCAGCTTTAATAACACTAGTAGCAGCAGAAGCTCTTTATTTATTAGTATACTGGAGAAAACCAGGTATATGATATTAGAGAATGATATACTTCTCACTCTCCAGATATTAACTGGGGTTAATGTTCTAGTACTCAAGTTTTACTTTATCATTACTCTTTGAAAATCTCCTAACACTTGAGTAAAAATTTTATTATCTGTTTTTTTAGTCCCCAGAATGATGATGATAGCTTTTGTCCATCCTCAAGTATTCCAGTCTCTTCACATATTCCTGATATTATCACTATGCCATCACGATTTGAGAAGAAACAGGAGAGTGGTTTTATTGATGTTTGGTGGTTATATGATGATGGCAAGAGTCTTAGTTATAATTAATTTTACCTCCTATACTACTGATGAGAGGAAACCAAACATCAGTACTTACCTTCTACTCCTAACAGACTATGGGGTGTGTGGTTTAGCTAGAGTGATTATTGTATATTGTCTATTATTGCAATGTCTTGATCTTTTTTAATTATTTTAATTATAATATGTTGTATAATATTAATATGTTTATTAACTATATAGAATCCTTACATGATACATTCCATACTATCGACTAGGAAATTCCGTATCAGCCCTTACAATAATGAGTCACAGTCTTGTTGTTGCTAACTTTTTATTAGCATTAGAAAAGGAGAATGATTGGCGTACACTGGGTATCTTTCTGGAAGTAGAAGAATGTATATTGGATGAAATTGAACGTCTGTATGAGTCCAAAGGAATTCGAAGATGTAAAGAGGAATTATTCAAAGTTTTGAAACGCAGAGAAGAATACCCTACATGGGAGGAGATTGCTGGGGCTTTAGACAAAGTAGGAAATCGTGCTCTTGCCAAAGAAATTCGTGAGAAATATATTATTGTTGTTAATGATAATCCAATACCTACCACACATAAAGTAAGTTTAATAATAAGTTCTGTTAGTACTGATATCGAAGCTAGTCCTAAGTCAGTGGAGGATTGTAGTGTTGATATGGAGGTTAACACTTCTAGTCCTAAATCACTGGAGTATATCTCTATTAAGCAATTATTTGTTCAAGATGATATTGCTGAAAAAGTACATAAAATACTATCAAAGTTTGCTGAACTAGTAAATAAGGTGAGAATAAAGCTCAATGCAAAAAAAGTTTCAGTGGAAGATTTACGATGTTATTTACTAAGCTCCATAAACCTGAAGATCTCTCATGACATCACTACTATTAATGAAGTGTTTGCAATCCTAAATCCACATTTTTGTTTTATTCGTTATTATTGCCTTGAATGTTTAGTTGATGTCTTTTTAAAAAATTGTAAGTCAATAAAGGAGACCTTTACAAAATACAAGAAAGAATTAGAGAAATTGAAAAAGCTTGCTCCTATCAAAAGCCTCTATCATCAAGTATCACAAGAGATGTTTAAAGGAACTAACCACATTAAACTGAAGTTATTAGGTTTTTGGTGTAATGTCCCTATTGAGAGTTTTGAGAAGTTAATCAAGGCACTTTTTAAAAATCCAGAAATTCATCTTGGTAAAATATCTGTTGAAAAAGGTTGTATACTTATTAATTCGATTGTTCTTCCTAATGTGTTAATTGAGGACTTAGTTACTGGTTTAGTTTACTATAAAGAGTTTATGTCTTCAGTTGGTATTATTTCTCTAGTAGTATGTGGTAGAGTTATTTTTAAAAGTGATGTACATCAAGATACAAATATTTCTATTGACAACATTTTCTTGAAAGCTGTTGAGGTTGGTTCAGTTGATGCAGTTAATCTTCTTCTATCAGTAGCTGACATTAATATTAATGATCAAATCTGTACCCATGATGAAGCTATGGGAATTTTTGTTGCATGTAAAAATGGTCAATCTGCAATTGTCTCGACTCTCCTGGAGTATGGAGCAAATCCTAATATACCAAGGAAGGATGGTAGTACATCTCTAATGATAGCATGTTTGAATGGACATCTTGAAGTAGTGGAGTATTTGTTAAAAGCTCATGTTGACATAAATGTTCAAGCAGTCAATGGTGCTACAGCAGTTTATTGTGCTAGTCATAAAGGACATACTGCAGTTGTCTCTGCTCTCCTTAAGTATGGAGCAAACCCTAACATTCCTATGAAGGATGGTAGCATACCTCTTATGTTGGCAAGTTTCAACGGACATCTTGAAGTAGTGGAGTGTTTGTTAAAAGCTGGTGTTGACTTAGATACTCAAAGGAAAAGTGGTGCAACAGCAATTTATAGTGCTAGTGAGAATGATCACTCTTCAATTGTCTCTGCTCTCCTCCAGTATGGAGCAAACCCTAACATACCAAAGAAGGATGGTGCCACACCTCTAATGATAGCAAGTTTTAATGGACATCTCAAAGTAGTGGAGTGCTTGTTGAAAGTTGGTGTCAACTTAGATGCTCAAAGGAAACATGGTGCAACAACAATTTATTACGCTAGTGCAAATGGACACATTGCTATTGTCTCTGCTCTTCTCAAGAATGGAGCAAACCCTAACATACCTACAAAGGATGGTAACACACCTCTTATGATAGCAGGTTTCAATGGACATCTTGAAGTAGTGGAGTGTTTGTTAAAGGTTGGTGTTGATGTAAATGCTCAAGCAGATGATGGTACTACAGCAGTTTATTGTGCTAGTGAAAATGGACACACTGCTATCATCTCTGCTCTTCTCAAGTATGGAGCAAACCCTAACATGCCTACAAAGGATGGTAACACGTCTCTTATGATAGCAAGTTTCAATGGACATCTTGAAGTAGTGGAGTGTTTGTTAAAAGCTGATGTTGACTTAAATGTTCAAGCAGAAGATGGTGCTATAGCAGTATATTGTGCTAGTTGGATGGGACATTTTGGAATTGTCTCTGCTCTCCTCAATTATGGAGCAAACCCTAACATAATGACCAAAGACTTTATAACACCTTTAATGATAGCTAGTCAAAATGGTCATCATGAAATTATAGACTTGTTATGGAAATATGGAGCTGAGATCAATGATATTGGACCCTCTGGAGATACAGCATTACACATGGCTTGTCATGGAAATCATATCAAAGCAGTAGAGACATTGTTATTACTGGGTGCTGATCCTTGTATAGTTAATGAATTTGGTCATACTCCAGCATATTATGCTACTGATGAAACATCAACAATTATCAAAGATACTAATAGCCGATATGAGTTGTATTCTACCTTTGACTATAATATCTCAACATTATCTTCACTACCACAACCATCATCATTACCTACCAGTAGTCTACTTGTTCATCATCCACTTCAGGATCTACCTGATTTTCAATTTTCTAGTCCTTTACATCGTTCTTACTCTGTTGGTCATATGCCTACTGGTGGTAGATCTTCTGTACATTCTGCAGGTTCTAGAGTTTCTAGAGGATCTATTGGATCCAGATGTAGTGCATATTAATTGTATTTACCTCATATATAGTTCAGTATATATAGTAAGTTTGTATATAATACATGTACTAATTATATGATTTCTTTATAATTAGGTAATACAACTCATTATTACATAATACTTCATTTATACATGTAAGTCTATGACTACATGAGAAACATCAACAAAAATCACAGATCAGACAAATAAATCTAGCATTGAAACTAACAAACTAGTCAATAGACAACAATCAAAACATACAAAGCTTTCCATAAAAGTTTGCTTTTTAAAAGTTTTGTTGACCAGTACTTTCATTGTTAGGACTTTTACAAGCTATACATTTTCTATGAAAGTCAATTTCTTAGTCATTACTTATTATTGTGTACTAGTACTGAGTGGCCCAGTAGGCCTAGGTCATATTTTCGTCTACTTTAAAATCATTCTGTAAATTGTCTTATACCAATGAGGTCTTGAGATCAGAATAATTTTATGATGTGATCTATTAATACCTGATGTCATGCTCTGGAGACCAGTCAGTTATACTGTATCTCCACATCTTTGCCATAATACATAATTATATAGTAATTTAGAGAGACCAAATCAATAATACACTACAATACAGTCCAGGTGAAGGACAAATACTCTATTATATGCTGTCATTACATGTACAGGACAAATACTCTATACACCCTATTGCTAATCGAACCACATCTATAGGACAGGACTAAACCCAATACTCACTCACCCAGATGAGCTTGCCCAGCTGTATCACTGACAATAATGTAATACTGTAACTCATTGGGCTAGAAATTTTCTCTTCCAAATTAGCTGCTACACGGTGATTATAGCAATGCGATAATTACCTTGGAGGAGAAAATATTCACGAATCGTTGCCCTAGTGTGGCACAGCCACACCTTATTAGGAAGTGTAATCTGCCCCGCCTTAAAAGGGAAGTGTAATGCCTGATAAACGCCCGTGAATTAAAATGTTGTCCTGACATGAACACTATTTAACTATAACTTGTTGACTATGGCTAAGATTTGCCATTCTTTAAGGCTTTGTCTATCACTTTTCAACAGGAGAGGAGTCCACTATGCTGTAGCTCTTCAGAAACCATTCAACTTTCCTTTACCAGAGTCTGTAGTTCCTGAGTTTGGAGGGATAGCTACAATGATGAGACTTCCTCTCCAACAAGGTGATCCTGAAGGATTAGATGCCTGTTTTGTGGGAATACCAATGGATAATGGTACTTCATGGAGATCAGGAACAAGACATGGACCTAGAATGATACGACATGAGTCTAGTTTGATTGGTCCATACAGCAGAGTGACTGGAGCTGCACCATTTGAATCTTTACAAGTTGCCGATATTGGTGATGTTCCTGTGAACCCGTACAATCTCTCAAAGAGCCTCAATAACATCACTGAGTTTTATAAGAAGATCCTCAATGCTAAATGTATTCCAATTGGGATAGGTGGAGACCATACTCTAGCTCTTGGCGTGTTGAGAGCTGTCAGTGACAAATACGGTCCAGTGGGTATGATTCAGGTTGATGCTCACCCAGATGTGAATGATACCATGTTTGGAGAAAAGATAGCTCATGGAACACCATTTAGAAGAGCAGTTGAAGAAGGACTTATTGATCCTAATTATGTGATACAGATTGGATTACGAGGATGGTTGTATGAACATGATGACTATAAATGGCCACAAGATCAGGTAATGAATAATCTAATAAAATGAAAGCTTGATGAAGACAAATTTTTAGGATAGTATCATGAGATGTTAACTCAATAAAAATGTTTCTGTTTAGGGTTTCCGTATGATTATGGCCTCTGAGTGTTGGAATAAATCTCTAGTATCTTTAATGAAATCTGTAAGAGAACATATGGGTAGGAAACGACCTGTATATCTCACATTTGATATTGACTCTATTGATCCTTCTTTTTGTCCTGGCACAGGTAAGATTATTTTTATTTACAAAATATATAGAAGTAATGTCGAAAATCTTGTAGGTACTCCAGAAATAGGAGGATTGACAACTATGCAAGCACAGGAGATCATCAGAGGTTTACGAGGAATTAATCTTGTTGCAACAGATCTTGTTGAGGTCAGTACTTGCTCATTAAGTTTCTATATTATATTCTACTATATATAGGTTAATCCATTGTATGATGCTTCTGGAGCAACTGCTCTTACTGCTGCTAACCTGCTCTTTGAAATGTTATGTGTATTACCTGGAGTCAAATACATGAAGTAGCTGATTAGATGGCATCAAATGTCATTAAACTATGGTTTAGGGGTGGGGTTTTATTTTATTTATATTGAAAGTTAACACATCATTCTATGCAATGCTTGGAAATTCATTGATAAACTATTATGATATAGTTGTCAGGTTGTCAGTAGGAGCAGTAAATAGGAAATCTGACTTCTCAAGAATGTGTCAACCAGATCTCTGAATGTTGTTATAATGGTCAGCAGAAAACCAATTGAATGAATGAAGCATTATATAATATATATATATACACACACACATATATACACATACAATTATTATTATTATTAAATATAAAATGAAATGATGTCACAGTTATGAATTGAGCTATATTCTACCTTTTGACTATAATATTCCTATATTACTAACATCAACTATATGAAGTCATCATTACAGTTAAATAGCATTTTGTCATTTCATCCCGAGGTCTTTATTACCACAATTTCATTAATATATTGTAAGCCCAATACTGAGTTATCATAAAGCCAACATTTAGATAACTCAATACTTATAAAGTCAACAGAAGCCAAAAAGTAGTCTTTGAAGTTTATTGCTCAATAATCGAAACCATGAGGAAAAGTTTATTTAAACTAAATTAGTCTGATGTCACCGCCCTTCGCTTACGGTTCTGGTATTACAAACCCGTTCTGCTTGAATGTAATATTAGTGGTTAGTACGTCCTTCCTGACATAAGTGTAGGTGTGGCAGGTACAATAAATTCTATTCCTCTTATCTTCCTTGTTTCTAGCCGTGATAATGATTTTCCAAGTGATTGCTATACAAAGTCACGGTTTTAAATTACTTCTCAGTTTTCTTAGCAATTTTGAGTTTATTTTGACAATTTTTTTGATCAGTGTAACTATTTTTGATATTTTTAAAGATTTTCATGATGAAAAATGTACTAAGTAACTGCTGCAGCATAATATGGTGCAGCAGAATGAGTTTGCTATATGTGTGAAATACAACTGAAGATTTAATTTAAAAAATTCATTGATTTCATATACAGTAGCCACAGGCAGGCTTGCTGGATTTATTATTACTTTATATGACATTCATTGTATTCAGTCATGGTCTCATAGATATACTACAAATGATTTGAATATTCCAAGCAGTGCTAGTCAGATGTCTGTATGCATGTGGCAGATAATTAATTTGTACAATGAAGAGGTTAATTCTTGAAGGTCTGAATTTGATTATATTTATTGTGTGTATAGTATTTAGCACATACTTACATGATTGATCTCTATTAGTACAATACAAACTACACATGTATATCTACCTTATTAAAATTGATTTATTTATATACAATGTAATATATATATATTTTGTCATTTTTACCACTCAAAAGATATCATGATAACAGTGATACACGATCCCATTGACTCACTGCTGGCTTGACTATAAATGACTTTATTTTGACCAAAATTTAAAATTACAGTTATTGTAGTTAATATCCACAAACAATTAAATCTATAAAACTATAGTGGCATAACACTATAATCTTATCTGCATCGTCTGTATAGAAAATACATTTCCTGCTTTAGTTTATTGTGACAATAGGCTGACATGGAAGGAAGTTGCTCACAATCATTCTATTTTTAGAAATGACATCATCAATTGCTTTCAATACACATTGTTGTGTTAGACTAAAGACTGCTCTTAGCATTAAAGATGAGCACAGCCTTTCGAGATATAACAGCAGGTTCAATAGGAGGTAAATCTCACTTAAGACATGAGCTTCATATTATAGATCTAATTCATCCAGGATGTGTTGGACTGATATGCTGTCATCCATTTGATACAGTGAAAGTATGTTATATACTATTAAAGATGATATTTGCCATACTTTCAAATAGACTCGCATGCAAAACAAAGAACTCATCAATAATTATAAAGGCAGTGTAAACTGTTTTATCAAGACTTATAAATATGAAGGAGTAAGTACATAGTGTATATACTACATATCTCTATTACCAGCCTTTCTAGATCAGAGGCTTGTACAAGGGTATGGCATATCCTTTAGGAGGTCAAGTAGCTGTCAATGCTATTATATTTGGTGTTGAAGGATATGTAAAGGAATTGCTCTCTAAAGGAAATAACAATACAGATGATAGTATTCTTGTTTCTGCTCTGGCTGGAGGTGCTGGAGGAATAGCACAGTCTATTGTATGTAGTCCTATGGAATTGATTAAAATACACATGCAATATCAAAATGTTGGAGAAAAGATGGCAAAGGAAAAATACGTTGGTCCTGTGGAACAGTCTAAACACATATGGCGAGTATGTGGTGTTCGAGGTCTGAGCAAGGGATTGACAGCTACAGTATTCAGAGATTGTCCTGGTTTTACAATTTACATAGCTTCATATGATCAAATACGTTCTCAGTGGGCAGGTCCAAATCGATCTGTAAGGGATCTCTCTTTAATTCAAACTAGTATTGCTGGAGGTTCAGCTGGTTGTATATCTTGGATTATTAGTTATCCAATTGATATTGTTAAAACACGTATACAGAGCTCTGGTTTACCTAATCAACCCAACTATAAAGGAATTATGGACTGTTTTATTAAAATCATTAAAGCTGATGGAATAAGAGGTATGTATCGTGGTCTAGCTCCAGCTTTGGTGAGAGCTTTCCTTAACAGTTGTACCCTACTGCCAGCCATGACATATACAAGAAATTATTGGGCAAGGTGAACATGAGAACTGCTCAGAACTCTATTAATGAATGATAACAGAGTTTTAGAAATGTCAAGTTAAAGAAGTAGCCTGGATTACAGTTAATGCAATTAATACTAGTGCTATCCATGACAGTAACAGCTGCTGTACTATTTTTGGAAAAACTGATTGGTTGATTTAATCAATATATGGTTATACGTGTTGTATGTAGCAAAGTTATTTGATGCAAAAGTAAGCATCATATTGTTTTGATTGACTAATGTACTAATGTACTAATGAGTTTGACTGTTTATCTTTATATTAAGGATAATAATAATTTTAAAGTTACTATGATATAATTTTGGATTATATTACTATTGTAATAAATAAGTCATTTCAATTGATTCATGCATGGACATCATTTCATTGGATGGATCCCAACAAAATACATGAAGGTGTATATATGAATCCATAATAACAGATCTAACCTAGCACCAGCTAACATCTTTTTTGTCTAAGAAGAAAGATACAATCATTATTATCTACATAAACAGACAATACATAAATTAGTAATCAATATAGTATGATGTTTACTTTACACAATATATAATTTTGCTACACACATTGATTAAATCAGGTGTTGATTTGAATGTACATCAACATAGATGATGAAAGCAATCTTGTAAATCATGTTGTAGCCAATACAACCAATAACACGCCATCAATACCAATACAACCTGTTATATCATTAATACCACTATACTGTCATATCACTATAATCAGTATTAGTATTATCACCAATCAATACCACTATGACAGCAATATGTAATATAATTAATGAATCAAACAGCTGTATACAGTAGTATTGATGGCATTGAGGGTATTGATGGTATGTTATTGATTATATTGATGGTATTGATAGTGTATTATTGGTTGTATTGGTATATTGATGGTACTGATGCATGATAATACTGGTTATACTAGTATTGATAACATTAACGGTTGTACTCTTAATAACCCTCTTTTAACAAAGTACCATTGTTTTAGTATAATGAATCAATGATTTAATATGTTAATGAATTATTATATTATACCATTATATATATATTAGAAATACAAATGTAAACATAGCTGTTTATATATGTGTGTATATATATATATATATATATGTATATCTGTATATCCACTTCACAAAAGAAGTGCTGCACAATATAGTCTAGTTGTAATGTAATAATGTGCTGTATCTTAGTGAATGGATTGACCACATGTATAATTCTGTTTGATATCTTTTGCTGTACCCATGACATCTTGAAGCTTTAAGACTGAAAAACTTCTGGGTTGTATGTATTCCAAGTTTTGTGAATCTTTGTTTGGAAAAATTTGGTCAAGGTTGCATAACTTTTAGAACAGACTGATTTTATATATAATTGGAGAACTGCCAGCTACTATCATGTCTTTCTTAAGCACATGATCTATGCAACAAATCTGTAGTCTCTTTATTGGATTATAAGATGATTATTTATATGGCAGCATTTCCATAGCCTATATATATATATAGTGCTTGGAAGCTTTGAAAAGAGATTTTAACACAACAAAACTGATCTACCACTCCATTATATATAAATAGAGTATCCTCAATAGAAATCAGATCATGCTGGCATAGCAGTTCTCATTTTAAAACCAACAGACCAATCAATTTGCAATAATAATTAATTTTATTTATACCTCATGATCACTGCATGCATTGAGTCATACAAGATGAAATTATGTTCTCAATTCATACAGGCCTAGGCTATTTATGCATTGTCTCATATGACTGTTCAAATTCATCATTTACAAAATGATGTTTCTAACTTTATATCTCCCGAATGAAGTACTAAAGGCATTACATGCGTTAGCGTACCAGAACCCGCGCTTTAGAATTACACGCTTGATTTAATTTTCGTGATCGCTTCCTGTACGTTAAGCTTTCACGTGATTTAAAAATAAAATCCTATGTATTAACTATTATTGTAATAATTTTAATTTCAAGGAAGCTACTATCAGCTATTCTATTATTAGAAATGATATCACAAATTATTATAGCTAGCGATATAGCGTATTTGTCGATAAGTCCAGTCAAAGAAGATAGTGCATTTGATATCAAAGATGGGTAACACAGCTTTTCGAGATATAACTGCAGGATCTGTTGGAGGTGAGTTATAAAACATATACAGCCCTACTACTACTACTACTACTACTACTACTACTAATTTATATTCTAAAAAATGTTTTCAGGATGTGTTGGAGTTATATCTTGTCATCCGTTTGATACAGTCAAAGTACATCAATTTTGATGCATTACTTTTAACTGTATATGTAAATATTCTAGACTCGTATGCAAGATAATCAACTAGCAAAACAGTACAAGAGCCCTACAGACTGTTTTATCAAGACATTCAAGTATGAAGGGGTCAGCAAATATATATTTATGACGTATTCTAATAGTCTGCAATATCTTTTATAGATCAGAGGATTGTACAAGGGTATGGCATACCCTCTAGGGGGGCAGGTAGCTGTCAATGCTATTGTATTTTGCGTTGAAGGATATGCAAAAGAGTTGCTCTCTAATGGAAATAGTAATATGGAAGATAGTCTTCTTGTTTCTGCTCTGGCCGGAGGTGCTGGAGGAATAGCACAATCTTTTGTATGTAGTCCTATGGAATTGATTAAAATACACATGCAATATCAAAATGTTGGAGAAAAGACAGCAAAGCAAAACTATGTTGGTCCTGTGGTGCAGTCTAAGCGTATTTGGAGAGCTAGTGGTGTCCGAGGTATTAGCAAGGGGTTGACAGCTACAGTGATCAGAGACTCTACTGGTTTTGCAGCTTACATAGCTTCATATGATCAAATACGTTCTCAGTGGGCAGGTCCAAATCGATCTGTAAAGGATCTCTCTTTAATTCAAACTAGTATTGCTGGAGGTACAGCTGGTTGTATATCTTGGATTGTTAATTATCCAATTGATGTTGTTAAAACACGTATACAGAGCTCTGGTTTACCTGATCAACCTAACTATAAAGGAATTATCGACTGTTTTATTAAAATCATTAAAGCTGATGGAGTAAGAGGTATGTATCGTGGTCTAGCTCCAGCTTTGGTGAGAGCTTTCCTTAACAGTTGTACCCTCTTGCCAGCCATGACATATACGAGAAATTATTGGCCAGAGTGAACATGGAAAACTCTACTAAAATAACTGGTCTGTATAATAATTATTAGGTTGACCTTTAGTATATACTGTCTAGTTCTTGTTGTTGTGTTAACTCATAAAAATTAGATTTTTTCAATCTTTCTTAATAAAATATTTATTCTTAAATCAACACTAGTATTATAACAGTTACAATCTAAAAGTTACATTTTCTCAAGTGGTTCAATACCAAGAATATAGAGTGCTTGATAAAGAACCTGACGAGTAGCTTCACACAAAAGAATACGACTCATATTAACCTGTATGATATCACCTGTTTCCTTGTCCTTTTCAACACAGTAGCAAGCATCATAGAACTCTGTCATAGTAGTACACAGCTCATACAAGTAATCACAGAGAGTATGGGGACAAAGATCATCCATTATCTGTGTAAGAATCTCAGGAAAACGAGTAATACACTTAGCTAATTTAAACTCCTTCTCATGGGAAACATCAATTGGAACAGAAAAGATAGCTTCTTGTAGTTGTGTGTCAGTGACTCCAGACAATCGAATGATAGACCTACACAAATGTAAAGGAATTCTTTATTTTGTGTGTATATTGAAATACCTAATTCGAGTGTAGGCATACAGCATATAAACAGCAGTATTGCCACGATCATCCAACATCTATAGATAATCAATATTATTGGAGCTTATAATTAACAAACACAATGCACACATAAATATATATACCTTGTCAAATGAGAAGACATAATCATTATTTCTGTTGTGACACAAGTCAGCATATTTTATACAACCATAAGCAACTGATTTTTGAGCAGCTTCAAGTTCATCTTTTGTCAAAGCCTTAATTTAATTTGGCAACAATATCATTAATTTTGAAGCATTGTCATACCTGATCTCTTCCCTTTTCTTTCAGACGGGCTAAGGAATGCTCTAAGCCTTCATCTAGCAAATCCCGTAAGCGAACTGTATCACCAGACCTGGTCTTAAACTTCTTCCTGCATGTCATTATGCATGAAAAAGTAATAAACGATTACAATATTTTCTTACTTGTCCTCTCCAAGAACCACACCAAATCCAACATGATCAAGTCTCACATGATCTGGTGCATAGCCAGCCATCCTACCAGCTTCAAATACAGTTTTGAAATGAAGAGACTACAATTATTAAACAATTAGGTGAACATAGAAACTTGTATGTTCATTTGAAGAGATACCTGTCCAGAATCAACCACATAAATAATCCAGTCAGCCTTTTCCTCCTTCACACGATGCCACAAAGCTGCCATATCTGATGTATCATAAGTGTATCCTCCATCTGATTTCTCCACAGTAAGTGGAACTTGTTGGCCAGGAACAAATACAACCTTGCGTCCTTCATCTAATTTAACAAGTCCTGGTTAACATTATTAGGAGACTGAATGTTAGCTTAATATTTGGATTGATTTTTTTACCTTTGCTTTCTAAGTCACTGACTATTCCAGGCATAAAGGGTTGATAAAATGATTCTCCTCTTTCAGTTAATGTTATTCCAAGTCTCTCATAAATAATGTTAAACTCTAAAATTGAGAAGTCATTAGCATAAAATAAATATTTGTTTTGTATACCTTGTCGAGAGACATCACAGATCAAACTCCAACCTTTGCGCACTTCAGTGTCTCCTTGTTGAAGTCTAACTACATCAGCATAGGCCCTTTTTTTGAATTCACTATCTTGATCAAAACGTTTCTTGGATTCCTATATTGTGTCACTAGATTAGACAAATAGCAATATGAAAGAAGTAATACCTGATAAAATAAATGTAGGTCTCCAATAGGTGGAGAAACAGTAGTATAATCTGGAAATTTGTCTTTTAAATGAGCAATCAGCATGCCAAACTGTGTACCCCAGTCACCAATGTGATTTAGCCTTTTGTAAAGAAATGAAAATCCTTGGTTAACATATTATTAATATTTACAGACCTAACAACATCATGACCAGCAAACTCTAACAGACGACAAATACTTTCTCCAATGATGGTAGATCTTAAATGACCAACATGCATTTCTTTGGCGACATTTGGTGAAGAGAAATCAACCACAATCCTATGTTTTTGCAGAATAGGAGGAGGTCGTACGCCATGTTTGAGAATGTCTGAGATTGTTGAAGAGACAAAAGATTGCTTGAGGTAAATATTGACAAATCCAGGTCCAGCTATTTCATACTGCAAATAATTTGTAGAAATATGCAATGAACATTATCAATTGATTATACTAACCTTTTCAATTAATGGTGAGCTTGGAAGGCATTCCAATATCTTTTGAGCAATATCCTTTGGATTTTTGCTTTCTCCAGATTGTTTTAATAACTTGTAAAAGACAATGACATAATATAATGAATACAATTTGTACATTTCACATACTTTAGCAATTGGCATAGCCACTGTACACTTGTAATCTCCAAATTTATCATTACCTGATGGTTGGATGATAGCTTTTGTTTGGGAACTAGAAAAAACAGGAAATGTCTTCTGAACAGCATCCCAAAACAAGTTAGTGATCTCTTCACGAATATTTATCATATTGAGGCTCTCCTACATAAATTTAATAAAATAGTTGTATTAAAATTCGTGTGCTATTTGAAGCTGTGATAGTACTTAGCTTCTCAAGAGATGCCATTTTTATGATAAAGTAAATGAATCTGTCATAAAAAACGTTCACTGCAGCGTTCACCTGCAATATTTGGATCTTCTTCCTTGCTTGGATAAACCTCTTTGCAAAGAACAATACTACTGCAGGAAGTCAATGGCGCTATTCTAAAAATAGATCGATGTGTTCTAATAATAGATTGAGTAATTACTAATGTACTAATGACTTTGACTGTTTATCTTTATATTAAGGATGACAATAATTTTAAAGATACTATGATATAATTTTGGATTATATTACTATTGTAATAAATAAGTCATTTCAATTAATTGATTCATGTATGGACATCATTTCATTGGATGGATCCCAACAAAATACATCAAAGTGTATATATGAATCCATAATAACAGATCTCTAACCTAGCACCAGCTATCATTTTTTTTGTCTAAGAAGAAAGATACAATCATTATTATCTACATAAACAGACAATACATAAATTAGTAATCAATATAGTATGATGTTTACTTTACACAACATATAATTTTGCTACATATAACCACACATTGATTAAATCAGGTGTTGATTTGAATGTACATGAACATAGATGATGAATACAATGAACAAAAGCAATCTTGTAAACCATATTGTAGCCAATACAACCAATAACACACCATCAATACCAATACAACCTGTTATATCATTAATACCACTATACTGTCATATCACTATAATTAGTATTAGTATTATCACCAATCAATAACTCTATGACAGCAATATGTAATATAATTAATGAATCGAACAGCTGTATACAGTAGTATTGATGGCATTGATAGTATTGATGGTATGTTATTGATTATATTGATGGTATTGTTAGTGTGTTATTGGTTGTATTAGTATATTGATGGTATTGATGCATGATAACACTGGTTGTACTAGTATTGATAGCATTAACGGTTGTACTCTTAATAACCCTCTTTTAACAAAGTACCATTGTTTGAATCAATGATTTAATATGTTAATGAATTATTATATTATACCATTATATATATATTAGAAATACAAATGTAAACATATAGCTGTTTATATATGTGTGTATTTATATATATATATGTATATCAGTATGTCCACTTCACAAAAAGAGGTGCTGCATATATATAGTCTAGTTGTAATGTAATAATGTGCTGTATCTTAGTGAATGGATTGACAACATGTATAATTCTGTTTGATATCTTTTGCTGTGCCCATGACATCTTGAAGCTTTAAGACTGAAAAACTTCTGGGTTGTATGTATTCCAAGTTTTGTGAATCTTTGTTTGGAAAAGTTTGGTCAAGGTTGCAAAACTTCTAGAACAGGTTGATTTTATATATAATTGGAGAACTGCCAGCTACTGTCATGTCTCTCTTAAGCACATGATCTATGCAACAGATCTGTAGTCTCTTTATTGGATTATAAAATGATTATTTATATGGCAGCATTTCCATAGCCTATATATATATAGTGCTTGGAAGCTTTGAAAAAAGATTTTAACACAACAAAACTGATCTACCACTCCATTATATATAAATAGAGTATCCTCAATAGAAATCAGATCATGCTGAGATAGCAGTTCTTATTTTAAAACCAACAGACCAATCAATTTGCAATAATAATTAATTTTATTTATACCTCATGATCACTGCATGCATTGAGTCATACAAGATAAAAATTATGTTCTCGATTCATACAGGCCTAGGCTATTTATGCATTGTCTCATATGACTGTTTAAATTCATCATTTACAAAATGATGTTTCTAACTTTATATCTCCCGAATGAAGTACTAAAGGCATTACATGCGTTAGCGTACCAGAACCCGCGCTTTAGAATTACACGCTTGATTTAATTTTCGTGATCGCTTCCTGTACGTTAAGCTTTCACGTGATTTAAAAATCAAACGCTATGTATTAACTATTATTGTAATAATTTTAATCTCAAGGAAGCTACTATCAGCTATTCTATTATTAGAAATGATATCACAAATTATTATAGCTAGCGATATAGCGTATTTGTCGATAAGTCAGTCAAAGGAGATAGTGCATTTGATACCAAAGATGGGTAACACAGCTTTTCGAGATATAACTGCAGGATCTTTTGGAGGTGAGTTATAAAACATATACAGCCCTACTACTACTACTACTACTACTACTACTACTACTACTACTACTACTACTACTACTAATTATTATCATAAACGATGTTTTCAGGATGTGTTGGAGTTATATCTTGTCATCCGTTTGATACAGTCAAAGTACGCATCAATTTTGATGCATTAGTTTTAATTGTATATGTAAATATTCTAGACTCGTATGCAAGATAATCAACTAGCAAAACAGTACAAGAACTTTGTAGACTGTTTTATCAAGACATTCAAGTATGAAGGGGTCAGCAAATATATGTTTATGACGTATTCTAATAGTACTAGTCTTCAATATCTTTTATAGATTAGAGGATTGTACAAGGGTATGGCATACCCTCTAGGGGGGCAGGTAGCTGTCAATGCTATTGTATTTTGCGTTGAAGGATATACAAAGGAGTTGCTCTCTCATGGAAATAGTAATAGAGAAGATAGCCTTCTTGTTTCTGCTCTGGCTGGAGGTGCTGCAGGAATAGCACAATCTTTTGTATGTAGTCCTATGGAATTGATTAAAATACACATGCAGTATCAAAATGTTGGGAAAAGGACAGCAAAGCAAAACTACGTTGGTCCTGTGGAGCAGTCTAAGCGCATTTGGAGAGCTGATGGTGTTCGAGGTCTGAGCAAGGGTTTGACAGCTACAGTATTCAGAGATTGTCCTGGTTTTACAATTTACATAGCTTCATATGATCAAATACGTTCTCATTGGGCAGCTTGTGCAAATCGATCTGTAAAGGATCTCTCTTTAATTCAAACTAGTATTGCTGGAGGTACAGCTGGTTGTATATCTTGGATTGTTAATTATCCAATTGATGTTGTTAAAACACGTATACAGAGCTCTGGTTTACCTGATCAACCCAACTACAAAGGAATTATGGACTGTTTTATTAAAATCATTAAAGCTGATGGAGTAAGAGGTATGTATCGTGGTCTAGCTCCAGCTTTGGTGAGAGCCTTCCTTAATAGTTGTACTCTACTGCCAGCTATGACATATACGAGAAATTATTGGCCAGAATGAACATGGAGAATTCTAATTAAAATGACTGGTCTGTATAGTAATTATTAGGTTGAACCTTTAGTATATACTGTCTAGTTCTTGTTGTTGTGTTAACTCATAAAAATTAGATTTTTTCAATATTTCTTAATAAAATATTTATTCTTAAATCAACACTAGTATTATAACAGTTACAATCTAAAAGTTACATTTTCTCAAGTGGTTCAATCCCAAGAATATGGAGTGCTTGGTAAAGAACCTGACGAGTAGCTTCACACAAAAGAATACGACTCATATTAACTTGTATGATATCACCTGTTTCTTTGTCCTTTTCAACACAGTAGCAAGCATCATAGAACTCTGTCATAGTAGTACACATCTCATACAAGTAATCACAGAGTGTATGGGGACAAAGATCATGCATTATCTGTATTAGAATCTCAGGAAAACGAGAAATACACTTAGCTAATTTGAACTCTTTCTCATGGGAAACATCAATTGGAACAGAAAAGATAGCTTCTTCTAGTTGTTTGTCAGTGACTCCAGACAATCGAATGATAGACCTACACAATGTAAAGGAATTCTTTATTTTGTGGGTATATTGTAATACCTAATGCGAGTGTAGGCATACAGCATATAAACAGCAGTATTGCCACGATCATCCAACATCTATAGATAATCAATATCATTGGAGATTACATTAACAAACACAATGCACACATAAATATATACATACCTTGTCAAAGGAGAAGACATAATCATTATTTCTGTTGTGACACAAGTCAGCATATTTTATACAACCATAAGCAACTGATTTTTGAGCAGCTTCAAGTTCATCTTTAGTCAAAGCCTTATTTTAATTTGGGAACAATATCATCAATTTTGAAGCATTGTCATACCTGATCTCTTCCCTTTTCTTTCAGACGGGCTAAGGAATGCTCTAAGCCTTCATCTAGCAAATCCCGTAAGCGAACTGTATCACCAGACCTAGTCTTAAACTTCTTCCTGCATGTCATTATGCATGAAAAAGTAATAAACAAGTACTATATTTTCTTACTTGTCCTCTCCAAGAACCACACCAAATCCAACGTGATCAAGTCTCACATGATCTGGTGCATAGCCAGCCATCCTACCAGCTTCAAATACAGTTTTAAAATGAAGAGACTACAATTATTAAACAATTAGGTGAACATAGAAACTTGTATGTTCATTTGAAGAGATACCTGTCCAGAATCAACCACATAAATAATCCAGTCAGCCTTTTCCTCCTTCACACGATGCCACAAAGCTGCCATATCTGATGTATCATAAGTGTATCCTCCATCTGATTTCTCCACAGTAAGTGGAACTTGTTGGCCAGGAACAAATACAACCTTGCGTCCTTCATCTAATTTAACAAGTCCTAGTTAACATTATCAGGAGGCTTAAGTGTTAGCTTAATATTTGATTTGATTTTTTTACCTTTGCTTTCCAAGTCACTGACTATTCCAGGCATAAAGGGTTGATAAAATGATTCTCCTCTTTCAGTTAATGTTATTCCAAGTCTCTCATAAATAATGTTAAACTCTAAATTGAGAAGTCATCAGCATAAAAGTAATTGTTTTGTATACCTTGTCGAGAGACATCACAGATCAAACTCCAACCTTTGCGCACTTCAGTGTCTCCTTGTTGAAGTCTAACTACATCAGCATAGGCCCTTTTTTTGAATTCACTATCTTGATCAAAACGTTTCTTGGATTCCTATATTGTGTCACTAGATTAGACAAATAGCAATATGAATGAAGTAATACCTGATAAAATAAATGTAGGTCTCCAATAGGTGGAGAAACAGTAGTATAATCTGGAAATTTGTCTTTTAAATGAGCAATCAGCATGCCAAACTGTGTACCCCAGTCACCAATGTGATTTAGCCTTTTGTAAAGAAATGAAAATCCTTGGTTAACATATTATTAATATTTACAGACCTAACAACATCATGACCAGCAAACTCTAACAGACGACAAATACTTTCTCCAATGATGGTAGATCTTAAATGACCAACATGCATTTCTTTGGCGACATTTGGTGAAGAGAAATCAACCACAATCCTACGTTTTTGCTGAATAGGAGGAGGTCGTACACCATTTTTGAGAATGTCTGAGATTGTTGAAGAGACAAAGGATTGCTTGAGGTAAATATTGACAAATCCAGGTCCAGCTATTTCATACTGCAAATAATTTGTAGAAATATGCAATGAACACTGTCAATTGACTAACCTTTTCAATTGATGGTGAGCTTGGAAGGCATTCCAATATCATTTGAGCAATATCCTTTGGATTTTTGCTTTCTCCAGATTGTTTTAATAACTTGTAAAAGACAATGACATAATATAATGAATACAATTTGTACATTTCACATACTTTAGCAATTGGCATAGCCACTGTACACTTGTAATCTCCAAATTTATCATTACCTGATGGTTGGATAATAGCTTTTGTTTGGGAACTAGAAAAATCAGGAAATGTCTTCTGAACAGCATCCCAAAACAAGTTAGTGATCTCTTCACGAATATTTATCATATTGAGGCTCTCCTACATAAATTTAATAAAATAGTTGTATTAAAATTCGTGTGCTATTTGAAGCTGCGATAGTACTTACCTTCTCAAGAGATGCTATTTTTATGATAAAGTAAATGAATCTGTCATAAAAAACGTTCACTGCAGCGTTCACCTGTAATATTTGGATCTTCTTCCTTGAACCTCTTTACAAAGAACAATACTACTGCAGGAAGTCAATGACGCTATTCTAAAAATAGATCGATGTGTTCTAATAATAGAGACATCCTATATTTGCATCAAAATTAATTCAATTGTGATAAAGCTTGAAATAAAATAACAGCTAGTTTCACTGTGTTATTTGTCGTTTAGAGTGAGTACTAAGTTTATATGAATAAAGTGACTAAAGTCACAGCAGCTGTGCTATATAATTTTATCAAATATGTTTATAAAATTTGAGCACTGATTAGACCTCAAGTGCTCGGGTAGACAAGTAACTATCTTTGCGACAATCGTCATAGATGTTATAACTCTATTCTTGTAATAGCTATTAGCTGTTATAGAATTAAGAGAGAGAATTACTTATCATAAACTTAACATTCACAAGTACTGTCAGCAATCGTACTTTGTAAACAGGTCCTGTCAACAGTCAAATGTCATATTAATCAGACCACTCTGTCAGAAGATTTGTGCATGTACAAACTATAGTAAAATTTGATTGGTTGATTTAACCAATATATGGTTTTACAGGTTGGATGTAAAGTATACATCATTTCTTTTCATCCCTAATGTACTATCAGATTGACTAGACATTCCTAACATACCATCACATTGACTAAACATTGTTAACACATTTATCAAATTGACTAAACATTGCTAATGTACTATCAGATTGACTAAACACTAAACATCTTTAACGTACTATCAGATTGACTCTTTAGTAAATCTGATACTGTGTTAGGTAGTATAATGTATACTTTACATGCAACCTATATATTGGTTAAATCAATAAATCAATTTTTACTGTGGTACTACATCTCTACTAAAGTTCAATTTATATGTACTATATTATAAGTAAGATTATCCAACTTATATTCCACCTATTATAGCTGGTTAAACTTGTTCATGTACTAGAAGTCACATGATAGCCTTATCTGTCACACATCACATGATTATACTTTGATTTTAATATATACAATACTGCTATTGTATCAATTGGAATGCAAATATATAGTATACAATATGTTGGCCATTGCCTTCGTCATGAAGGCCATGCATAACTATATATACCAATATTATAGCTTTAAAGTGGGTAGATTTAATGTTGTTGGGTAATATATGCACAAAATACCCATAATAGTTCTATATTTTAATGCTGGTAGCCTGAATGGAATTTGCAATTGAATCTTTGCTTTGATCTTTTCCTGCCTCCTAATTATAACTATCTACTTAAAACGTTTGTCTTCCTGGTATGGAGAGGTGGACTAAACAAGATTAGGAGAATAGTGTCAAATCTTTCTTAACTTGGCAAGGAGCTAAAATCTTGACTTTCACAACACCCCGGCCCATTAAGACTTACAGAGTTCCAGAAGGCACTGTTATATTTTCTTCAATTAATTTCTTTAATCAACTTATCTGATAAATGCAATACCTACATGGTTTATTAAGTATAGGATAGTTATTAAATTTTATATAATCGGAAATTTTTTTGGATATTAAGTGTTTATCTACGAATATTCCGTGGGCTACTGACAATAGCTAAAATGTATCATCTTTTAAGGTCTGGTCTGTCTCTTTTCAACAGGAGAGGAGTCCACTATGCTGCAGGTCTTCAAAAGTCATTCAATTTCCCTTTATCAGAATTTGTGGTTCCTGAATTTGGAGGGATAGCTACAATGATGAGACTTCCTCTCCAACAAGGAGATCCTGAAGGATTAGATGTCTGTTTTGTGGGAATACCAATGGATAATGGTACTTCATGGAGATCAGGAACAAGACATGGACCTAGAATGATACGACATGAGTCTAGTTTGATTGGTCCATACAGCAGAGTGACTGGAGCTGCACCATTTGAATCTTTGCAAGTTGCCGATATTGGTGATGTTCCTGTGAACCCATTCAATCTCTCAAAGAGCCTCAATAACATCACTGAGTTTTATAAGAAGATCCTCAATGCTAAATGTATTCCAATTGGGATAGGTGGAGACCATACTCTAGCTCTTGGTGTGCTGAGAGCTGTCAGTGACAAATACGGTCCAGTGGGTATGATTCATGTTGATGCTCATGCAGATGTGAATGATACCATGTTTGGAGAAAAGATAGCTCATGGAACACCAATGAGACGAGCAGTTGAAGAAGGACTTATTGATCCTAATTATGTGGTCCAAATTGGGTTACGAGGAGGAGGATATGGACCTGATGACTATAAATGGCCACGAGATCAGGTAAACGACACGTGCACGTGAATAATATTGTTATTGAAAGAAATATATTAAAGTTTAATAATAGTTATATGTTATCTATTATGAGATGTTAACTCAATTAAAAAGAGTTTTCTGTTTAGGGTTTTCGTATGGTTATGGCCACTGAGTGCTGGAACAAATCTCTAGTACCTTTAATGAAATCTGTAAGAGAACAAATGGGTGGGAATCGACCTGTATATCTCACATTTGATATTGACTCTATTGATCCTTCTTTTTGTCCTGGAACAGGTAAGAATACCTTTTGTATACACACACACACACACACACACACACACACACACACACACACACACATATGTATATATATATATGTATGTATGTATGTATGTATGTATAATAAAATACATATGCATATATACAGGTACTCCAGAAGTAGGAGGATTGACATCTATGCAAGCACTGGAGATCATCAGAGGTTTACGAGGAATTAATCTTGTTGCAACAGATCTTGTTGAGGTCAGTACTTGCTCATTAAGTTTCTATATTATATTCTACTATATATAGGTTAATCCATTGTATGATGCTTCTGGAGCAACTGCCCTTACTGCTGCTAACCTGCTCTTTGAAATGTTATGTGTATTACCTGGAGTCAAATACACTAAATAGATTATTGCTAACAGTGTAATATTTTTAATTAGGGTGTGTCGTTAGTTTTGCAGTGAAAATATTTTATTAATAATAAACAAAATGGCTACTATCTCGATTATGAATAAACAGACTATATCATTATTGAGATGGCTTCCACTTCTCAAAAGGAGTATCCATCATACTGCGACTCTTACCAGATCAGGAGGATTTAACATCCCTTTTCCAGGAACAGTAGTACCTGAGTTTGGTGGGATAGCTACTATGATGAGACTACCACTACAACCAGCCAATCCTGAAGGACTAGATGCCTGTTTTGTGGGAATACCAATGGACAACGGCACTTCATGGAGATCAGGGACCCGACATGGACCTAGAATGATACAACATGAGTCTACTGTACTAGGTCCACATAACAGAATGACTGGAGCAGCACCATTTGAATCTTTACAAGTTGCTGACATTGGGGATGTCTCTGTAAATCCATACAATCTCTCAAAGAGTCTAGATAACATAACTGAGGTTTATAAGAAGATATTATCAGTAGGTTGTACACCACTAGGGATAGGTGGAGATCACACTCTAGCTCTTGGTGTCTTGAGAGCCATAGGTGCAAAATATGGTCCAGTGGGTATGATTCAGGTTGATGCTCATGCAGATGTGAATGATACCATGTTTGGAGAGAAGATAGCACATGGAACACCGTTCAGACGAGCAGTTGAAGAGGGACTTATTGATCCTAATTATGTGGTACAAATTGGATTAAGAGGAGGAGGATATTCTCCATATGATTTTAATTGGCCAAAAGAACAGGTTTGTAAATAAAATGTAGTCGATTTCAATTAACGTTATGATTATAGGGTTTTCGAATGATCATGGCTGATGATTGCTCTCAAAAGTCCTTGATTCCTTTAATGGATTCTATTAGAGAGCAAATGGGTAGTCATCGTCCTGAGCTTGCCCAGCTGTATCACTGACAATAATGTAATACTGTAACTCGTTGGGCTAGAAATTTTCTCTTCCAAATTAGCCGCTACACGGTAATTATAGCAATGCGATAATTACCTTGGAGGAGAAAATATTCACGCATCGTTGCCAAAATTACCCTAGTGTAGCACAGCCACACCTTATTAGGAAGTATAATCTGCCCCGCCTTAAAAGGGAAGTGTAATGCCTGATAAACGCCCGTGAATTAAAGTGCTGTCCTGGCATGAACACTATTTAACTATAACTTGTTGACTATGGCTAAGATTTGCCATTCTTTAAGGCTTTGTCTATCACTTTTCAACAGGAGAGGAGTCCACCATGCTATAGCTCTTCAGAAACCATTCAACTTTCCTTTACCAGAGACTGTAGTTCCTGAGTTTGGAGGGATAGCTACAATGATGAGACTTCCTCTCCAACAAGGTGATCCTGAAGGATTAGATGTCTGTTTTGTGGGAATACCAATGGATAATGGTACTTCGTGGAGATCAGGAACAAGACATGGACCTAGAATGATACGACATGAGTCTAGTTTGATTGGTCCATACAGCAGAGTGACTGGAGCTGCACCATTTGAGTCTTTGCAAGTTGCTGATATTGGTGATGTTCCTGTGAACCCGTACAATCTCTCAAAGAGCCTCAATAACATCACTGAGTTTTATAAGAAGATCCTCAATGCTAAATGTATTCCAATTGGGATAGGTGGAGTCGTGGAGACCATACTCTAGCTCTTGGTGTGCTGAGTGCTGTCAGTGACAAATACGGTCCAGTGGGTATGATTCATGTTGATGCTCATGCAGATGTGAATGATACCATGTTTGGAGAGAAGATAGCTCACGGAACACCAATGAGACGAGCAGTTGAAGAAGGACTTATTGATCCTAATTATGTGGTCCAAATTGGGTTACGAGGAGGAGGATATGGACCTGATGACTATAAATGGCCACAAGATCAGGTAAACGACACGTGCACGTGAATAATATTGTTATTGAAAGAAACATATTAATGTTTAATAGTAGTTATATGTTATCTATTA
Organism: Xestospongia bergquistia; assembly: GCA_963965975.1. NCBI lineage: Eukaryota > Metazoa > Porifera > Demospongiae > Haplosclerida > Petrosiidae > Xestospongia > Xestospongia bergquistia. The sequence goes on along the minus strand of OZ014420.1, from coordinate 1,761,406 downwards.
TGAGATGTTAACTCAATTAAAAAGAGTTTTCTGTTTAGGGTTTTCGTATGGTTATGGCCACTGAGTGCTGGAACAAATCTCTAGTACCTTTAATGAAATCTGTAAGAGAACAAATGGGTGGAAATCGACCTGTATATCTCACATTTGATATTGACTCTATTGATCCTTCTTTTTGTCCTGGAACAGGTAAAAATACCTTATATATATATGTGTGTGTGTGTGTGTGTGTGTGTGTATCTATGTATGTATGTATAATAAAATACATATGCATATATACAGGTACTCCAGAAGTAGGAGGATTGACATCTATGCAAGCACTGGAGATCACCCGAGGTTTGCGAGGAATTAATCTTGTTGCAACAGATCTTGTTGAGGTCAGTACTTGCTCATTAAGTTTTTATATTATATTCTACTATATATAGGTTAATCCATTGTATGATGCTTCTGGAGCAACTGCCCTTACTGCTGCTAACCTGCTCTTTGAAATGTTATGTGTATTACCTGGAGTCAAATACATGAAGTAGCTGATTAGATGGCATCAAATGTCAATCTTAAACTATGGTTTAGGGGTGGGGTTTCATTTTATTTATATTGAAAGTTAACACATCATTCTATGCAATGCTTGGAAATTCATTGATAAACTATTATGATATAGTTGTCAGGTTGTCAGTAGGAGCAGTAAATAGGAAATCTGACTTCTCAAGAATGTGTCAACCAGATCTCTGAATGTTGTTATAATGGTCAGCAGAAAACCAATTGAATGAATGAAGCATTATATAATATATATATACACACACACATATATACACATACAATTATTATTATTATTAAATATAAAATGAAATGATGTCACAGTTATGAATTGAGCTATATTCTACCTTTTGACTATAATATTCCTATATTACTAACATCAACTATATGAAGTCATCATTACAGTTAAATAGCATTTTGTCATTTCATCCCGAGGTCTTTATTACCACAATTTCATTAATATATTGTAAGCCCAATACTGAGTTATCATAAAGCCAACATTTAGATAACTCAATACTTATAAAGTCAACAGAAGCCAAAAAGTAGTCTTTGAAGTTTATTGCTCAATAATCGAAACCATGAGGAAAAGTTTATTTAAACTAAATTAGTCTGATGTCACCGCCCTTCGCTTACGGTTCTGGTATTACAAACCCGTTCTGCTTGAATGTAATATTAGTGGTTAGTACGTCCTTCCTGACATAAGTGTAGGTGTGGCAGGTACAATAAATTCTATTCCTCTTATCTTCCTTGTTTCTAGCCGTGATAATGATTTTCCAAGTGATTGCTATACAAAGTCACGGTTTTAAATTACTTCTCAGTTTTCTTAGCAATTTTGAGTTTATTTTGACAATTTTTTTGATCAGTGTAACTATTTTTGATATTTTTAAAGATTTTCATGATGAAAAATGTACTAAGTAACTGCTGCAGCATAATATGGTGCAGCAGAATGAGTTTGCTATATGTGTGAAATACAACTGAAGATTTAATTTAAAAATTCATTGATTTCATATACAGTAGCCACAGGCAGGCTTGCTGGATTTATTATTACTTTATATGACATTCATTGTATTCAGTCATGGTCTCATAGATATACTACAAATGATTCGAATATTCCAAACATGCAGTGCTAGTCAGATGTCTGTATGCATGTGGCAGATAATTAATTTGTACAATGAAGAGGTTAATTCTTGAAAGTCTGAATTTGATTATATTTATTGTGTGTATAGTATTTAGCACATACTTACATGATTGATCTCTATTAGTACAATACAAACTACACACGTATATCTACCTTATTAAAATTGTTTTATTTATATACAATGTAATATATATATATATTGTCATTTTTACCACTCAAAAGATATCATGATAACACTGATACACGATCCCATTGACTCACTGCTGGCTTGATTATAAATGACTTTATTTTGACCAAAAGTTAAAATTACAGTTATTGTAGTTAATATCCACAAACAATTAAATCTATAAAACTATAGTGGCATAACACTATAATCTTATCTGCATCGTCTGTAGAAAATACATTTCCTGCTTTAGTTTATTGTGACAATAGGCTGACATGGAAGGAAGTTGCTCACAATCATTCTATTTTTAGAAATGACATCATCAATTGCTTTCAATACACATTGTTGTGTTAGACTAAAGACTGCTCTTAGCATTAAAGATGAGCACAGCCTTTCGAGATATAACAGCAGGTTCAATAGGAGGTAAATCTCACTTAAGACATGAGCTTCATATTATAGATCTAATTCATCCAGGATGTGTTGGACTGATATGCTGTCATCCATTTGATACAGTGAAAGTATGTTATATACTATTAAAGATGATATTTGCCATACTTTCAAATAGACTCGCATGCAAAACAAAGAACTCATCAATAATTATAAAGGCAGTGTAAACTGTTTTATCAAGACTTATAAATATGAAGGAGTAAGTACATAGTGTATATACTACATATCTCTATTACCAGCCTTTCTAGATCAGAGGCTTGTACAAGGGTATGTCATATCCTTTAGGAGGTCAAGTAGCTGTCAATGCTATTATATTTGGTGTTGAAGGATATGTAAAGGAATTGCTCTCTAAAGGAAATAACAATACAGATGATAGTATTCTTATTTCTGCTCTGGCTGGAGGTGCTGGAGGAATAGCACAGTCTATTGTATGTAGTCCTATGGAATTGATTAAAATACACATGCAATATCAAAATGTTGGAGAAAAGATGGCAAAGGAAAAATACGTTGGTCCTGTGGAACAGTCTAAACACATATGGCGAGTACGTGGTGTTCGAGGTCTGAGCAAGGGATTGACAGCTACAGTATTCAGAGATTGTCCTGGTTTTACAATTTACATAGCTTCATATGATCAAATACGTTCTCAGTGGGCAGGTCCAAATCGATCTGTAAGGGATCTCTCTTTAATTCAAACTAGTATTGCTGGAGGTTCAGCTGGTTGTATATCTTGGATTATTAGTTATCCAATTGATATTGTTAAAACACGTATACAGAGCTCTGGTTTACCTAATCAACCCAACTATAAAGGAATTATGGACTGTTTTATTAAAATCATTAAAGCTGATGGAATAAGAGGTATGTATCGTGGTCTAGCTCCAGCTTTGGTGAGAGCTTTCCTTAACAGTTGTACCCTACTGCCAGCCATGACATATACAAGAAATTATTGGGCAAGGTGAACATGAGAACTGCTCAGAACTCTATTAATGAATGATAACAGAGTTTTAGAAATGTCAAGTTAAAGAAGTAGCCTGGATTACAGTTAATGCAATTAATACTAGTGCTATCCATGACAGTAACAGCTGCTGTACTATTTTTGGAAAAACTGATTGGTTGATTTAATCAATATATGGTTATACATGTTGTATGTAGCAAAGTTATTTGATGCAAAAGTAAGCATCATATTGTTTTGATTGACTAATGTACTAATGTACTAATGAGTTTGACTGTTTATCTTTATATTAAGGATAATAATAATTTTAAAGTTACTATGATATAATTTTGGATTATATTACTATTGTAATAAATAAGTCATTTCAATTGATTCATGCATGGACATCATTTCATTGGATGGATCCCAACAAAATACATGAAGGTGTATATATGAATCCATAATAACAGATCTAACCTAGCACCAGCTATCATCTTTTTTGTCTAAGAAGAAAGATACAATCATTATTATCTACATAAACAGACAATACATAAATTAGTAATCAATATAGTATGATGTTTACTTTACACAACATATAATTTTGCTACACACATTGATTAAATCAGGTGTTGATTTGAATGTACATCAACATAGATGATGAAAGCAATCTTGTAAATCATGTTGTAGCCAATACAACCAATAACATGCCATCAATACCAATACAACCTGTTATATCATTAATACCACTATACTGTCATATCACTATAATCAGTATTAGTATTATCACCAATCAATACCACTATGACAGCAATATGTAATATAATTAATGAATCAAACAGCTGTATACAGTAGTATTGATGGCATTGATAGTATTGATGGTATGTTATTGATTATATTGACGGTATTGATAGTGTGTTATTGGTTGTATTGGTATATTGATGGTACTGATGCATGGTAATACTGGTTGTACTAGTATTGATAGCATTAACATTGTTTTAGTATAATGAATCAATGATTTAATATGTTAATGAATTATTATATTATACCATTATATATATATATATTAGAAATACAAATGTAAACATAGCTGTTTATATATGTGTATATATATATATATATATATATATGTATATCAGTATGTCCACTTCACAAAAAGAGGTGCTGCATATATATAGTCTAGTTGTAATGTAATAATGTGCTGTATCTTAGTGAATGGATTGACAACATGTATAATTCTGTTTGATATCTTTTTCTGTGCCCATGACATCTTGAAGCTTTAAGACTGAAAAACTTCTGGGTTGTATGTATTCCAAGTATTGTGAATCTTTGTTTGGAAAAATTTGGTCAAGGGTGCATAACTTCTAGAACAGACTGATTTTATATATAATTGGAGAACTGCCAGCTACTGTCATGTCTCTCTTAAGCACATGATCTATGCAACAGATCTGTAGTCTCTTTATTGGATTATAAGATGATTATTTATATGGCAGCATTTCCATAGCCTATATATATATAGTGCTTGGAAGCTTTGAAAAATGATTTTAACACAACAAAACTGATCTACCACTCCATTATATATAAATAGAGTATCCTCAATAGAAATCAGATCATGCTGGCATAGCAGGTCTTATTTTAAAACCAACAGACCAATCAATTTGCAATAATAATTAATTTTATTTATACCTCATGATCACTGCATGCATTGAGTCATACAAGATGAAATTATGTTCTCAATTCATACAGGCCTAGGCTATTTATGCATTGTCTCATATGACTGTTCAAATTCATCATTTACAAAATGATGTTTCTAACTTGATATCTCCCGAATGAAGTACTAAAGGCATTACATGCGTTAGCGTACCAGAACCCGCGCTTTAGAATTACACGCTTGATTTAATTTTCATGATCGCTTCCTGTACGTTAAACTTTCACGTGATTTAAAAATCAAATGCTATGTATTAACTATTATTGTAATAATTTTAATTTCAAGGAAGCTACTATCAGCTATTCTATTATTAGAAATGATATCACAAATTATTATAGCTAGCGATATAGCGTATTTGTCGATAAGTCCAGTCAAAGAAGATAGTGCATTTGATATCAAAGATGGGTAACACAGCTTTTCGAGATATAACTGCAGGATCTGTTGGAGGTGAGCTATAAAACATATATAGCCCTACTACTACTACTAATTATTATTATAAAAAATGTTTTCAGGATGTGTTGGAGTTATATCTTGTCATCCGTTTGATACAGTCAAAGTACATCAATTTTGATGCATTAGTTTTAACTGTATATGTGAATATTCTAGACTCGTATGCAAGATAATCAACTAGCAAAACAGTACAAGAGCCCTACAGACTGTTTTATCAAGACATTCAAGTATGAAGGGGTCAGGAAATATAGATTTATGACGTATTCTAATAGTCTGCAATATCTTTTATAGATCAGAGGATTGTACAAGGGTATGGCATACCCTCTAGGGGGGCAGGTAGCTGTCAATGCTATTGTATTTTGCGTTGAAGGATATGCAAAAGAGTTGCTCTCTAATGGAAATAGTAATATGGAAGATAGTCTTCTTGTTTCTGCTCTGGCCGGAGGTGCTGGAGGAATAGCACAATCTTTTGTATGTAGTCCTATGGAATTGATTAAAATACACATGCAGTATCAAAATGTTGGAGAAAAGACAGCAAAGCAAAACTATGTTGGTCCTGTGGAGCAGTCTAAGCGCATTTGGAGAGCTAGTGGTGTCCGAGGTATTAGCAAGGGGTTGACAGCTACAGTGATCAGAGACTCTACTGGTTTTGCAGCTTACATAGCTTCATATGATCAAATACGTTCTCAGTGGGCAGGTCCAAATCGATCTGTAAAGGATCTCTCTTTAATTCAAACTAGTATTGCTGGAGGTACAGCTGGTTGTATATCTTGGATTGTTAATTATCCAATTGATGTTGTTAAAACACGTATACAGAGCTCTGGTTTACCTGATCACCCAAACTATAAAGGAATTATGGACTGTTTTATTAAAATCATTAAAGCTGATGGAGTAAGAGGTATGTATCGTGGTCTAGCTCCAGCATTGGTGAGAGCCTTCCTTAACAGTTGTACCTTACTGCCAGCTATGACATATACGAGAAATTATTGGCCAGAGTGAACATTGAGAATTCTATTAAAATGACTGGTCTGTATAATAATTATTAGGTTGAACCTTTAGTATATATTGTCTAGTTCTTGTTGTTGTGTTAACTCATAACAATTAGATTTTTTCAATCTTTCTTAATGAAATATTAATTCTTAAAATCAACACTAGTATTATAACAGTTACAATCTAAAAGCTACATTTTCTCAAGTGGTTCAATCCCAAGAATATGGAGTGCTTGGTAAAGAACCTGACGAGTAGCTTCACACAAAAGAATACGACTCATATTAACTTGTATGATATGACCTGTTTCTTTGTCCTTTTCAACACAGTAGCAAGCATCATAGAACTCTGTCATAGTAGTACACAGCTCATACAAGTAATCACAGAGAGTATGGGGACAAAGATCATCCATTATCTGTGTAAGAATCTCAGGAAAACGAGTAATACACTTAGCTAATTTGAACTCCTTCTCATGGGAAACATCAATTGGAACAGAAAAGATAGCTTCTTGTAGTTGTGTGTCAGTGACTCCAGACAATCGAATGATAGACCTACACAAATGTAAAGGAATTCTTTATTTTGTGTGTATATTGAAATACCTAATTCGAGTGTAGGCATACAGCATATAAACAGCAGTATTGCCACGATCATCCAACATCTATAGATAATCAATATCATTGGAGCTTATAATTAACAAACACAATGCACACATAAATATATATACCTTGTCAAAGGAGAAGACATAATCATTATTTCTGTTGTGACACAAGTCAGCATATTTTATACAACCATAAGCAACTGATTTTTGAGCAGCTTCAAGTTCATCTTTTGTCAAAGCCTTATTTTAATTTGGCAACAATATCATTAATTTTGAAGCATTGTCATACCTGATCTCTTCCCTTTTCTTTCAGACGGGCTAAGGAATGCTCTAAGCCTTCATCTAGCAAATCCCGTAAGCGAACTGTATCACCAGACCTGGTCTTAAACTTCTTCCTGCATGTCATTATGCATGAAAAAGTAATAAACGATTACAATATTTTCTTACTTGTCCTCTCCAAGAACCACACCAAATCCAACATGATCAAGTCTCACATGATCTGGTGCATAGCCAGCCATCCTACCAGCTTCAAATACGGTTTTGAAATGAAGAGACTACAATTATTAAACAATTAGGTGAACATAGAAACTTGTATGTTCATTTGAAGAGATACCTGTCCAGAATCTACCACATAAATAATCCAGTCAGCCTTTTCCTCCTTCACACGATGCCACAAAGCTGCCATATCTGATGTATCATAAGTGTATCCTCCATCTGATTTCTCCACAGTAAGTGGAACTTGTTGACCAGGAACAAATACAACCTTGCGTCCTTCATCCAATTTAACAAGTCCTGGTTAACATTATTAGGAGACTGAATGTTAGCTTAATATTTGATTTGATTTTTTTACCTTTGCTTTCTAAGTCACTGACTATTCCAGGCATAAAGGGTTGATAAAATGATTCTCCTCTTTCAGTTAATGTTATTCCAAGTCTCTCATAAATAATGTTAAACTCTAAAATTGAGAAGTCATTAGCATAAAATATTAAGTATTTGTTTTGTATACCTTGTCGAGAGACATCACAGATCAGACTCCAACCTTTGCGCACTTCAGTGTCTCCTTGTTGAAGTCTAACTACATCAGCATAGGCCCTTTTTTTGAATTCACTGTCTTGATCAAAACGTTTCTTGGATTCCTATATTGTGTCACTAGATTAGATAAATAGCAATATGAATGAAGTAATACCTGATAAAATAAATGTAGGTCTCCAATAGGTGGAGAAACAGTAGTATAATCTGGAAATTTGTCTTTTAAATGAGCAATCAGCATGCCAAACTGAGTACCCCAGTCACCAATGTGATTTAGCCTTTTGTAAAGAAATGAAAATCCTTGGTTAACATATTATCAATATTTACAGACCTAACAACATCATGACCAGCAAACTCTAACAGACGACAAATACTTTCTCCAATGATGGTAGATCTTAAATGACCAACATGCATTTCTTTGGCGACATTTGGTGAAGAGAAATCAACCACAATCCTATGTTTTTGCAGAATAGGAGGAGGTTGTACACCATTTTTGAGAATGTCTGAGATTGTTGAAGAGACAAAGGAATGCTTGAGGTATATATTGACAAATCCAGGTCCAGCTATTTCATACTGCAAATAATTTGTAGAAATATGCAATGAACACTGTCAATTGATTATACTAACCTTTTCAATTAATGGTGAGCTTGGAAGGCATTCCAATATCTTTTGAGCAATATCCTTTGGATTTTTGCTTTCTCCAGATTGTTTTAATAACTTGTAAAAGACAATGACATAATATAATGAATACAATTTGTACATTTCACATACTTTAGCAATTGGCATAGCCACTGTACACTTGTAATCTCCAAATTTATCATTACCTGATGATTGGATGATAGCTTTTGTTTGGGAACTAGAAAAATCAGGAAATGTCTTCTGAACAGCATCCCAAAACAAGTTAGTGATCTCTTCACGAATATTTATCATATTGAGGCTCTCCTACATAAATTTAATAAAATAGCTGTATTAAAATTCGTATGCTATTTGAAGCTGTGATAGTACTTACCTTCTCAAGAGATGCCATTTTTATGATAAAGTAAATGAATCTGTCATAAAAAACGTTCACTGCAGCGTTCACCTGTAATATTTGGATCTTCTTCTTTGCTTGGATAAACCTCTTTGCAAAGAACAATACTACTGCAGGAAGTCAATGGCGCTATTCTAAAAATAGATCGATGTGTTCTAATAATAGAGACATCCTATATTTGCATCAAAATTAATTCAATTGTGATAAAGCTTGAAATAAAATAACAGCTAGTTTCACTGTGTTAGTTGTGGTTTAGTGTGAGTACAAAGTTTATATGAATAAAGTGACTAAAGTCACAGCAGCTGTGCTATATGATTTTATCAAACATGTTTATAAAATTTGAGCGCTGATAAGACCTCAAGTGCTCGGGTAGACATGTAACTATCTTTGCGATAATCATCATAGATGTTATAACTCTATCCTTGTAATAGCTATTAGCTGTTATAGAATTAAGAGAGAGTAGTACTTATCATCAACATTCACAAGTACTGTCAGCAATCGTACTTTGTACGCAGGTCCTGTCAACACTCAAATGTCGTCATCAATCAGACCACTCTCTCAGAAGAGTTGTGCATGTACAAACTATAATAAAATTTGATTGGTTGCTTTAACCAATATATGGTTTTTCAGGTTGCATGTAAAGTATACATCATTTCTTTTCATCCCTAATGTACTATCAGATTGACTAGACGTTCCTAATGTACTATCAGACTGATTAAACATTGTTAATGTGCTATCAAATTGACTAAACATTCCTAACATACTATCAGATTGACTAAACATTGCTCATGTATTATCGACTAAACATTCCTAACGTACTATCAGATTGACTAAACATTGCTCACATATTCTCAGATTGACTAAACATCCCTAACGTACTATCAGATTGACTAAACATTGCTCACGTAGTATCAGATTGACTAAACATTCTTAACGCACTATCAGATTGGCTAAACATTCTTAATGTATTATTGGAATGTCTAAACATTGTTAACATATTATCAGATTGATCAAACATTACTAACATACTATCAGATTGACTAAACATTGTTAACATACTATCAGAATGTCTAAATATTGTTAACACATTTATCAGATTGATCAAACATTGCTAATGTACTATCAGATTGACTAACCACTAAACATTCCTAACATGCTATCACATTGATCATGACTAAACACTAAACATCTTTAACATACTATCAGATTGACTGTTTAGTAAATAGGATACACGTGTTAGGTATGAAGACAGTATAATGTATACTTTACATGCAACCTATATAACGATATATTGGTTAAATCAATAAATCAATTTTTACTGCGGTATTACATCTCTATTAAAGTTCAATTTATATGTACTATATTATAAGTAAGATTATCCAACTTATATTCCACCTATTATAGCTGGGTTAAACTTGTTCATGTATCTAGAAGTCACATGATAGCCTTATCTGTCACACATCACATGATTATGCTTGATTTTAATTTATACAATACTGCTATTGTATCAATTGGAATGCAAATATATAGCATACAATATTTTGGCCATTGCCTTCTTCATGAAGGCCATGCATAACTATATATATCAATATTATAGCTTTAAAGTGGGTAGATTTAATGTTGTTGAGTAATATATGCACAAAATACCCATAATAGTTCTATATTTTAATTGATAGCCTGAATGGAATTTCCAATCGAATCTTTGCTTTGATCTTTTCCTGCCTCCTAATTATAACTATCTACTTAAAACGTTTGTCTTCTTGGTATGGAGAGGTGGACTAAACAAGATTAGGAGAATAGTGTCAAATCTTTCTTAACTTGGGAAGGAGCTAAAATCTTGACTTTCACAACATCCCATTAAGACTTCCAGACTTCCAGAAGGTATTTGGGTCACTGTTATATTTTCTTCAATTGACTTCTTTATTAATCAACTTAAGTGATAAATGCATGGTTTATTAAGTATATGATAGTTATTAAATTTTATATAATTGGAAATTTTGCATATTAAGTGTTTTATCTGCGAATATTTCGTAGCTACTGACAATAGCTAAAATGTATCATATTTTAAGGTCTGGTCTGTCTCTTTTCAACAGGAGAGGAGTCCACTATGCTGCAGGTCTTCAAAAGTCATTCAATTTCCCTTTATCAGAATTTGTGGTTCCTGAATTTGGAGGGACAGCTACAATGATGAGACTTCCTCTCCAACAAGGTGATCCTGAAGGATTAGATGTCTGTTTTGTGGGAATACCAATGGATAATGGTACTTCATGGAGATCAGGAACAAGACATGGACCTAGAATGATACGACATGAGTCTAGTTTGATTGGTCCATACAGCAGAGTGACTGGAGCTGCACCATTTGAATCTTTGCAAGTTGCCGATATTGGTGATGTTCCTGTGAACCCATACAATCTCTCAAAGAGCCTTGATAACATCACTGAGTTCTATAAGAAGATCCTCAATGCTAAATGTATTCCAATTGGGATAGGTGGAGACCATACTCTAGCTCTTGGTGTGCTGAGAGCTGTCAGTGAGAAATACGGTCCAGTGGGTATGATTCAGGTTGATGCTCATGCAGATGTGAATGATACCATGTTTGGAGAGAAGATAGCTCACGGAACACCAATGAGACGAGCAGTTGAAGAAGGACTTATTGATCCTAATTATGTGGTCCAAATTGGGTTACGAGGAGGAGGATATGGACCTGATGACTATAAATGGCCACAAGATCAGGTAAACGACACTTGCATGTGAATAATATTGTTATTGAAAGAAACATATTAAAGTTTAATAGTAGTTATATGTTATCTATTATGAGATGTTAACTCAATTAAAAAGTTTTCTGTTTAGGGTTTCCGTATGGTTATGGCCACTGAGTGCTGGAACAAATCTCTAGTACCTTTAATGAAATCTGTAAGAGAACAAATGGGTGGGAATCGACCTGTATATCTCACATTTGATATTGACTCTATTGATCCTTCTTTTTGTCCTGGAACAGGTAAGAATACCTTTTGTATATATATATATATGTATGTATGTATAATAAAATACATATGCATATATACAGGTACTCCAGAAGTAGGAGGATTGACATCTATGCAAGCACTGGAGATCATCCGAGGTTTGCGAGGAATTAATCTTGTTGCAACAGATCTTGTTGAGGTTGATACTTACTCATAAAGTTTTTATATTATATTCTACTATATATAGGTTAATCCATTGTATGATGCTTCTGGAGCAACTGCACTTACTGCTGCTAACCTGCTCTTTGAAATGTTGTGTGTTTTACCTGGAGTCAAATACACTAAATAGATTATTGCTAACAGTGTAATATTTTTAATTAGGGTGTGTCGTCAGTTTTGCAGTGAAAATATTTTAATAATAAACAAAATGGCTACTATCTCGATTATGAATAAACAGACTATATCATTATTGAGATGGCTTCCACTTCTCAAAAGGAGTATCCATCATACTGCGACTCTTACCAGATCAGGAGGATTTAACATCCCTTTACCAGGAACAGTAGTACCTGAGTTTGGCGGGATAGCTACTATGATGAGACTACCACTACAACCAGCCAATCCTGAAGGACTAGATGCCTGTTTTGTGGGAATACCAATGGACAACGGTACTTCATGGAGATCAGGGACGCGACATGGACCTAGAATGATACGACATGAGTCTACTGTACTAGGTCCACATAACAGAATGACTGGAGCAGCACCATTTGAATCTTTACAAGTTGCTGACATTGGGGATGTCTCTGTAAATCCATACAATCTCTCAAAGAGTCTAGATAACATAACTGAGGTTTATAAGAAGATATTATCAGTAGGTTGTACACCACTAGGGATAGGTGGAGATCACACTCTAGCTCTTGGTGTCTTGAGAGCCATAGGTGCAAAATATGGTCCAGTAGGTATGATTCAGGTTGATGCTCATGCAGATGTGAATGATACCATGTTTGGAGAGAAGATAGCACATGGAACACCAATGAGACGAGCAGTTGAAGAGGGACTTATTGATCCTAATTATGTGGTACAAATTGGATTAAGAGGAGGAGGATATTCTCCATATGATTTTAATTGGCCAAAAGAACAGGTTTGTAAATAACATGTAGTTGATTTCAATTAACATTATGATTATAGGGTTTTCGAATGATCATGGCTGATGATTGCTCTCAAAAGTCCTTGATTCCTTTAATGGATTCTATTAGAGAGCAAATGGGTAGTCATCGTCCTGTGTATTTTACATTTGACATTGATGGTATTGATCCAGCATATTGCCCTGGGACTGGTCAGTGTATATTGGAGTGTATTATCCAGCATGAATGCTATGTATTATAGGTACTCCTGAGATTGGTGGTCTAACATCTATACAAGCTTTGGAGATTGTTAGAGGTTTGAGAGGACTCAATCTTGTTGGTGTAGATGTTGTTGAAGTCAGTAATGCAACCACTAAGATCTTGTTAATATTATTGTATTTTGTTAATAGGTTAATCCATTATATGATGATTCTGGAAGGACTGCTTTTACTGCAGCTCATCTACTTTTTGAAATGTTATGTGTTTTGCCTGAAGTCAAATATTACAATATATAAACTGATTTTAAACATTATTTTTTGGTAGTTGTTATTAATGGGCGGGGCTTAGTAAAGATGGAGGTTGTGAAGGTATGACGTTTTTAACGTTGTGTACTAATGTTCATTGTTTTAATAGCGTCCTCCATTTAATCCTGTACAATATGGTTTAGAAGAAGACTTTCGTCTGACCAACTACACTCGAGTAAGCTATTCCACACGATTGATATCCATTTATTATATAGTTAATTCACAACTAACCAGCTATGTATTCCTTTAGCTGAAAGGATGAGGGTGTAAAGTCCCCCAGGAGGAACTTCTAAAACTCCTGGAAGGTACATTGGTTTAAATTATTTGATTACTATCTCTCATCGTTTTCAAAGGACTCCCTCGTCCCCAGGGGGAGGGGATGGGTATTGGGTTGGACAGTTGTGTAATGAGAACCAGACATCCTGGTATTTATTTGATTCAAACCACAGACTTGTATCCTCTCATGACTCACTTTATAATAGACAGTAGCTCTTTGTCTAGAAGGTCATTCTTTGTTGTATACTTTTTTATGTATAAGTTTATGGAGTGGACATTAGTATCACAATACATAGCAAAGTATGGACTTTATGTTGGACAAATAGTCACTACCTTTATGATAGTATTGCTTAGTTATACCATGATATCACCATAATCAAACTATTAAACAGATACTATATTAATAGGTAGTCAGTATTAAAACAAGTCAGTTATTATTTGACTTAACAAAATGATTATAGTTTTTATCCATTAGTTGAAGATCCTTATATGCAGGTTAGTAATAATATTGATACCTCTTCTACCTCTACCTCTTCTTCTATGTTTTGTTTTTAGGGAAAGATAGCTTGTGCTAATGTGTTAAGTGATCTCTATGCTATGGGAGTAGAACACTGTGATAATGTTCTTATGTTGTTAGGAGTCAGTGAAATGCTTAATCGCAAACAGAGAGATGTTGTTACACCACTTGTTATTCAAGGATTTAATGGTATCCAGGCCCCTTGTGAATTATATATTTATGATACCCTGTATTTTTAGATTTATGTAGAGAAGCTGGGACTAGTTGTAATGGTGGTCAGTCAGTTATTAATCCTTGGTTTATCGTTGGGGGTGTGGCTTCTGGTGTCTGTTCAAAGAATGAGTTCATTATGTGAGACAAACATCATATGATAGTCATGTGACTGTTATAATTCCAGGCCTGATCAAGCCGTAGTGGGTGATGTCATAGTCTTGACAAAACCTTTAGGTACTCAGATTGCTGTTAATGCCAAACAATGGATTGAAATGGTATTATAGGTAGTTATTAATTAATTAATGGTATAATAGGTAGTTATTAATTAATTAATGGTATAATAGGTAGTTATTAATTATGGTAATGATAATGTGTGTCATCTATTCTTTAGTCAAAATGGGATGAAATAAAAGATTTAGTGACTAAAGAAGAAGGTATTACTCATGACTAATTAAGATATTTAATAAGAAAGTTTGGCAACAATTTTAATTTTTTGGGATTTAGCAAATTTGATGTTTTCAATAATTGTTTGTAACAATTATTACATTATTCTAATATCATGAATTTTAACCCTATCAAACATCACTAGACCAATTCGCCTATAGGTCCAGCAGAAGTCATACTTTGCTGTGTATAGTCAATGTTTAGTTGTTAGGGAGTGATGATCAGTTTTGCCAATATTTCCCTGCTAGTTTAGTAGTATAGTATGTGTATGTGTGTCAACTGTCAAGATTTATACTTTAACTGTTATTTTCAGGCTATTATTCATAGTATATTGTTATTACTTTATTAGTCATTGAGGCTTATACTGCTGCTATGTATTGTATGGCCAGACTGAATAGAACTGCTGCACAACTCATGCACAAATATGGTAAGCTTTATCAAATAACACTACTGATAATTGGAACATTTATGGTATCTATATAGGTGCTCATGGAGCAACTGACGTGACTGGATTTGGTATATTGGGCCATGCACGGAATTTAGCTCAAACCCAACGAGAAGAAGTTTCCTTTGTCCTCCATACTCTCCCAAGTAAGTTTGAGTATTGATATGTTTCATTGTTTTGTCTAATACTCAGTTTTAAATCACATGGATAAAGTAGCAACCAGAGCAGCTAAAAATGGACTGAATTTTAAATTAAAGGAAGGATTCTCAGCAGAAACCTCAGGTATACTAAATACCAGTTTAGTAGGTACACTATTATTAACATAATTCATGTAGGTGGGCTCTTGGTATTGCTTCCAAAAAATAAAGCCGAGTCCTTTTGTAAAGAAATTGAGGTGAATTTGATAGCATAGCTTTATTATAGGTATTTTATAGATGTCTTACTAGGATATAGATGGTGTGCCTTCTTGGATAATTGGTGATGTCATTGCAGGCAGTCGAACTGCAGAGATAGCTCCAGATTTCAAGGTTATTGATGTGGATAACAAGACAATTATTCCATAGAATTTGTTATACAATGTGTGTGTTATATTGCTGCTGTCTGTGTTAAATTTTATACAAAAACAGTCTTACATTTGTAATATATTTTGACTTAGTGCTCTTGATTTTTTGACATCTCATGACAAAATCAAGGATTTCTTGATGTCATGAGATTGATTTTATAGCTCAGAGCATAAGTTAACTATATATTATTAAATTGGTGAAGTTAGATGAACCCTCATAAGAATGTGAATGTAATATGATATAATATTCTGCTCTTATTCATTGTCAGTTTATTACCTCATTTGTTGCTATAGAAACTGGTCATACCAGTATTACCAACCAAGCTTTCTAGTTTGACAAATTTGAATGTAATTATAACTGTTCAGTTTCACACCAAAGCAACAAATCAAACTAAACCAAGATGTTCAGATATTGGTCAATTTTGATACTCTTCCTTGCTATAAAAGCAGGGGCTCAATCTCTACAGTCATGTCCACCAGGAGTGTTCTGTGCTAGAGAATATCCATTCAAACTAGCTGACACTTGTGGTGTATTCCTGGCTAACAAGACTGACAAAGTCGAACCTGTTGGATCTGGTAATTACACCTGGACTAATGCAACCAATACCACTAATGTAACTGTATGGACACTGCAAGATACTCTCATTGATCAGTCTCTTGATATATACTCCCAGTATGACCTTGGTTAGTATTTGAGACTATACTCTTTATGTGTTTAACTAAACACTCTACAATAATGCAAAATCTTAAATAAATGTTTATTTCCTCAGGTTTTCTTGATGGTACATACAGTTGTGCATCAAGTGCTGTTAAAACTGAATTCCCTACTAATCGTTCTAATCAAACATGTGGTACACCTATTGATGTGGATGCCTTGATACCTGTTTTACAAGAAAAATGGCACTACATTCATTATGGGAAGTCACAGGACAATCCAGCTGACTCTTGTCTGAGTATCCTTCAACATGACTCTGCTTTGCAGTCTGGAATGTATTGGATTAGATCAGGCAGTGGTACTGCAGTTCAAGTGTATTGTGAGATGCAAGGTACTAACTGTGACAATCATGGAGGTTGGATGAGGGTCATCAAAATTGATTTAAATGACACAAACTATTATACTTGTCCAAGTAATAACTTTGAGATTTACATTGCTAGTGGTAAGCCTAAGATATGTAGACGTGTCCAATATCAAGGTGGCTGTGTATCAGCATATCTGAATGTTCAAGGTCAGAATTATAGTATGGTTTGTGGCAAAGTAAGGGGATATCAACTGGGAACAACTGATAGTTTTGCTCGTGGTAATCCTCAATCCTTAACTCCAGATGATAACTACGTTGATGGAATATCTCTTACTCATGGGACCAACCCTCGTCATCATATCTTTACATATGCATCTGGATGTTCTGAAAGTGGTTCATGTTGGGCAATCTCCGAGTGTCCATGTCAAACCGGAGCGACCTCTCAATTTCCTAAATTCCTAGGCTACAATGACTTCTATTGTGAGTCAGGTTCTTACTGGCATCCATGGGGTGCTGGATTCTTTACAGATCCATTGTGGGATGGGAAAAATTGTCTATGGAAAGAGGCTCCATGTTGTTCATCGAATCGTCTTCCATGGTTCTATCAAGCACTACCCTCTAAAACCAATGACAATATTGAATTTAGAGTTTGTACTGCTGGCCCTAAGAATGATGAAGATGTTGGATTTGATCAACTAGAACTTTACATTAAATAAATCACAAAATGCTATGACAAAATATAACTGCTAAACAGAGCACACATAAATATTGCACATCCTTTGAAAACCATTCCCTCCTTTTGTTCTCCCATAGTGTATTTTGAAAGTTAAATATATACTATTTTGATTGTCTACTTTATTAAAGATCTTGAAAGTCGATGCTTGAAGATATTAAAATGCCAATAAATTGTAATATTGTCAAATTGCTTGCTTAAGAAATATATGTTGACATTATTTTGCACCATATAATTTCACTTTAATTATAAAGTTTTTTTGACTTGTAGAAATGAAACATGAAAAAAGTATTTAAAACTACAAACATATGAGTTATCACCAATATTTTTCATTCTGCAAAATTTCAGACAAATTAGAACCTTCTTGTGATAAATTTAAAGCGAGCTCCTCTTCTTCTTTTGATATTGACTCTAATGCTGTTACTGGTAGTGAATTCTTATGTCCACTCTTGTGTCCCAATGGTTTCTTTACGTGGGTAGAGGAGAAGGGAGTTGATCCCCTTTGTTGGATTTTCTTCCGAGTCTTATCAGGGAGGATCGGAGTGACTTTTGTTGGTATCATACTTTTGGTGAGTCTTTGATGAATTTTAGCAGTAGGTGGAACCATTGTACTGGCTTTCTTGTACATCAAATTGGCAGATATAAAAAATAAAAGTAGAATAAGTAAGTCATTGTCATTTATCATTGTCTGAATCAGCTTACCATCTGTAGCTAACCCTTGAAGAGATAAAGAGTGTCTCCTAGAATTAATTTGCTGATAGCTATCATCAATTGTACTGCTATAGTCAGTTGATGAGCCATCTTCCTCTTCTTCTGTTGAAGAAAGTATATCAATAATAACTATTTAGCAATGTTATCAATGTATCTTCAATTACTTTGTTAGTGGGCGTTGTCTGATTAGGTGTAAAGGTATTAGTAATAGAGTGTGCTTGATTCTTAGGACTAGTATGTTTGTCTATTATATTTTGTTGATGAGTTTTGTCAATATCTTTTCCTTCAGTATCAGAATTACTAGGTGTAATTTCTATTGTATTCTTAGATTCAATTGACTGTGCTTTAGATGTGGTGCTATTTAATGGCTTTGACAATATAGTCTGATTATTGTCTCTCCGCTCAATGTCTTCATTAGGAATTTCCTTAGCTGTTTCACTGTCCTTGTTATTGTGAGTCAGCTTTTTGGCTTTTTGATATGATGAATTTACTTTGAAGTGTTTTGTCTGCAAAATTGAAAAGTTCTTCACTGCTTGGATAGCTAAACACATCTTTCTTGGTAGTTCTTGGTTTTGACATTTTCTTTCCATTTTTATGTTTAAGTGTTTTGATGTTTACTGGAGTTACTTTTAATACTGCACATTTAATCTGTAAAATTAATAAATTGTATTACACATTTAACACTATGCTCATGAAACACAAATCATATACTGATATAGTGCATTACAGCAAATAACTCACATGTGAATTGATCTCTTTCTCTTAGTTATTTTCATTCTCTTTCTCTTGCTTTTTTTCAGTTGCAGTCATTTTTCCAGTTAAATTTCTTCTTATTCACTTTCTTAATCGTTGTCTTTTCAGGCATATCTTTATCTGATGTTTCCATAGATAAGTCCACTTGGTACATCTTTATATGATGTGTAAATCCATATAATCTTCCAAAGAGTCTAGATAACATATTATCAGTTGCCATATGACTTAACAAAATGATTATCAGAGTGAGTTCATTATGTGAGACAAACATTATGTGATAGTCATGTGGCTGTTATAATTCCACGCCAGATCAAGCTGTAGTGGGTGAGGTGGAAAATTTTTGATGGATTTGCCCCCCTCAGATGTGGAAAATCGTAGAAGAAAGATCTATTTTGGCATATTTTAATCAACATAACTATACCTGTGTTTACAATTAATTTACTTCAAAACAAAACTAAGTGTACATGTATGCATAAACACTGATGCTAGCAACAAAATTTCATAGTTGAGTGGGTAGTTGAAAAGCAAAATGATTTGCTCCCCCCCCCCCCCCCAGGCATTTTTTGCTTCCTCTGCCTATGATGTCACAGTCTTGACAAACGTTTAGGTACTCAGATTGCTGTTAATGCCAAACAATGGATTGAAATGGTATTATAGGTAGTTATTAATTAATTAATACTATTATATGTAGTTATTTATTAATTAATGATTATAGGTAGTTATTAACTAATTAATGTATTATAGGTAGTTACCAATTAATTAATGATATTGTAGGTAGTTATTAATTAATTAATAGTATTATAGGTAGTTATTAATTGAGTGAATATACTAGTAATGATAATATATGTTGTCTGTTCTTTAGTCAAAATGTGATGAAATAAATGACTAATAAAGAATGTATGTTTAGTCGGAGACATTTGATTTACTCATGAATAATAAAGATATTCAATAAGAAAGTTTGGCAACAATTTTAATTTTTGGCAAATTTGACAGTTTTGCTAATTGTTTGGAACAATTCAAAGCTATTATTGCATAATCCTAATATCTTGTTATTCAAGGATTTAATGATATCCAGACCCCTTGTGAATTATATATTAATATTTATGAGACCCTGCATTTTTAGATTTACGTATATAGAGAAGCTGAGACTGTTTGTAATGGCACTCTGTCCTTGGTTTATCGTTGGGGTGTGGTTCTGGTGTCTGTTCAAAAAATGAGTTCATTATGTGAGACAAACATTATGTAATAGTCATGTCACTGTTATAATTGCAGGCCAGATCAAGCCATAGTGGGTGATGTTATAGTCTTGACAAAACCTTAGATATTCAGATTGCTGTTAATGCCAAACAATGGATTGAAATGGTATTATTGGTAGTTATTAATTAATTAATGGTATTATAGGTAGTTATTAATTAATTATTGGTATTATAGGTATCTATTAATTAATTAATGGTTTTATAGGTAGTTATTAATTATAGTATTGATAATATACTTTGTTCTTTAGTAAAAATAAAAATTTTGTGACTAAAGAAGAAGGTATGTTTAGTCAAAGAAATCTTGATTTACTCATAAGACATTTAATGAGAGAATTTGGCAATAAATTTAGTTTTGGGGGCATCTGGCAAATTTGAAAGTTTTACTAATTGTTTTCAACAATTCAAAGCTATTATTGCATAATCCTAATATCACCAACTTTTAATCCCATCAAACATCACTTAAGACCAATTTGCCTATGGGTCCACCAAGGTTATACTTTGCTATGTATAAGTTAATGTTTAGTTTTTAGGGGGTGTGGATCAGTAAATATAGCTTACTATAATGACTTTAATTATATATTTTCCATTAACTAAAACAACACTTAGTGTATGTGTGTGGGTGAGGGTGGGTGTGTGTGTCAACTTTCAAGATTTATACTTTAACTTTTATTTCCAAGGCTATTATTCATAGTATATTGATATTACTATATTAGTTATTGAGGCTTATACTGCTGCCATGTACTGTATGGCCAGACTGAACAGAACTGCTACACAACTCATGCACAAATATTGTAAGCTTTTTAACCAACATTACTAATAATTAGAACATATCTATGTAGGTGCTCATGGGGCAACTGATGTGAGTGGATTTGGTATATTGGGCCATGCTTGGAATTTAGCTTAAACCTAACGAGAAGAAGTCTCCTTTGTCTCTCATACTCTCCTAAATACATTTGAATAATAATATGTTTATTTGTTTTGTCTATTACTCAGTTTTAAATCACATGGATAAAGTAGCAACCAGAGCAGCTAAAAATGGACTGAATTTTAAATTAAGAGATGGATTCTGACCGGATACCTCTGCAGGTATACTAAATACCAGTTTAGTTAGTACACTGATTATTAACATAATTCATGTAGGTGGCCTCTTGGTATTGCTTCCAAAAATTAAAGCCAATTCCTTTTGTAAAGAAATTGAGGTATAATTAATAACACAGTTTTATTTGATATTCTATGGATGTTTTACTAGGATATTGATGGTGTGCCTTCTTGGATAATTGGTGATGTCATTGCTGGCAGTTGAACTACAGAGATAACTCCAGACCTCAAGGTTATTGATGTGGATAACGAGACAATTATTCCATAGAGTTTGTTATACAGTGTGTTATTTATTACTGTGAGTGTTAATTTCTTTGTATATAACAACAGTGTTACTTTTGTAATATTTTTTGACTTAATGCTCTTGATTGATTTTGACATCTCATGACAAAATCAATGATATGTTGATGTCATGACATTGATTTTGCAGCTCAGAGCATAAGTCAACTACATGTTCCTATATCAGTGAAATTAGGTGAACCCCCAAAGAATGTGAATGTAATATGATATAATATTATAATTATCGCTGCTCATTGTTAGTTTATTACCTCATTTGTTGGTATAGAAACTGGTCATACCAGTATTACCAACAGAGTTAACTAGTTTATGACAAATTTGAATGTAATTATAACTGTTCAGTTTCACACCAAAGCAACAAATGAAATAGCCAAGATGTACAGATATTGGTCAATTCTGGTACTCTTCCTTGCTATAAAAGCAGGGGCTCAATCTCTACAGTCATGTCCACGAGGAGTGTTCTGTGCTAGAGAATATCCATTCAAACTAGCTGACACTTGTGGTGTATTCCTGGCTAACAAGACTGACAAAGTTGAACCTGTTGGATCTGGTAATTACACCTGGACTAATGCAACCAATACCACTAATGTAACTGTATGGACACTGCAAGATACTCTCATTGATCAGTCTCTTGATATATACTCCCAGTATGACCTTGGTTAGTATTTGAGACTATACTCTTTATGTGTTTAACTAAACACTCTACAATAATGCAAAATCTTAAATAAATGTTTATTTCCTCAGGTTTTCTTGATGGTACATACAGTTGTGCATCAAGTGCTGTTAAAACTGAATTCCCTACTAATCGTTCTAATCAAACATGTGGTACACCTATTGATGTGGATAACGAGACAATTATTCCATAGAGTTTGTTATACAGTGTGTTATTTATTACTGTGAGTGTTAATTTCTTTGTATATAACAACAGTGTTACTTTTGTAATATTTTTTGACTTAATGCTCTTGATTGATTTTGAAATCTCATGACAAAATCAATGATATGTTGATGTCATGACATTGATTTTGTAGCTCAGAGCATAAGTCAACTACATGTTCCTAGATCAGTGAAATTAGGTGAACCCCCAAAGAATGTGAATGTAATATGATATAATATTATAATTATCGCTGCTCATTGTTAGTTTATTACCTCATTTGTTGGTATAGAAACTGGTCATACCAGTATTACCAACAGAGTTAACTAGTTTATGACAAATTTGAATGTAATTATAACTGTTCAGTTTCACACCAAAGCACCAAATGAAATAACCAAGATGTACAGATATTGGTCAATTCTGGTACTCTTCCTTGCTATAAAAGCAGGGGCTCAATCTCTACAGTCATGTCCACCAGGAGTGTTCTGTGCTAGAGAATATCCATTCAAACTAGCTGACACTTGTGGTGTATTCCTGGCTAACAAGACTGACAAAGTTGAACCTGTTGGATCTGGTAATTACACCTGGACTAATGCAACCAATACCACTAATGTAACTGTATGGACACTGCAAGATACTCTCATTGATCAGTCTCTTGATATATACTCCCAGTATGACCTTGGTTAGTATTTGAGACTATACTCTTTATATGTTTAACTAAACACTCTACAATAATGCAAAATCTTAAATACTCTATTTTTATTTCCTCAGGTTTTCTTGATGGTACATACAGTTGTGCATCAAGTGCTGTTAAAACTGAATTCCCTACTAATCGTTCTAATCAAACATGTGGTACACCTATTGATGTGGATGCCTTGATACCTATTTTACAAGAAAAATGGCACTACATTCATTATGGGAAGTCACAAGACAATCCAGCCGATTCTTGTCTAAGTATCCTTCAACATGACTCTGCTTTGCAGTCTGGAATGTATTGGATTAGATCAGGCAATGGTACTGCAGTTCAAGTGTATTGTGAGATGCAAGGTACTAACTGTGACAATCATGGAGGTTGGATGAGGGTCATCAAAATTGATTTAAATGACGCAAACTATTCTAATTGTCCAAATAATAACTTTGAGATCTACAATGCTAGTGGTAAGCCTAAGATATGTAGACGTGTCCAATATGAAGGTGGCTGTGTATCAGCATATCTGAATGTCCAAGGTCAGAATTATAGTATGGTTTGTGGCAAAGTAAGGGGATATCAACTGGGAACAACTGATAGTTTTGCTCATAGTAATCCTCAATCTTCAACTCCAGATGATAACTACGTTGATGGAATATCTCTTACTCATGGGACCAACCCTCGTCATCATATTTTTACATATGCATCTGGATGTTCTGAAATTGGTTTATGTTGGCCATCCTCTGAGTGTCCATGTCAAACTGGAGGGACCTCTCACCTCCCTAAATTTCTTGGCTACAATGACTTCTATTGTGAGTCAGGCTCTTTTTTGTTTCCATCACATACTGGATTCTATACAGATCCATTGTGGGATGGGAAGAATTGTCACTGGAATGAGGCTCCATGTTGTTCATCAAATCGTCTTCCATGGTTCTATCGAGCACTGCCTTCTAAAACCAACGACAATATTGAATTTAGAGTTTGTACTTATGGCAATAAGAATGATGAAGATATTGGATTTGATCAACTAGAACTTTACATTAAATAGATTATAAAATGCTATGACAAAATATAACTGCTAAACAATGCACATCTCTTTGAAAATAATTCCCTTCTGTTTTTTGGTATGAAAATAATTTTAGTATTAGTATTAGTTTTAGTAGTAAGTCTAATTTTGTTTTAGTTTTAGTTATAGTAGATTCTGGTGTTTTATTTTTTGTTATAGTTTGAGTTACTATAATGTGAAGCATTTTGGTTATAGTTTTAGTTTTAAAGAAAGTTTTAGTATTAATTAAATACATGTAACCACACCAATGTAGCAATGTTTCCTATAACTATGTTACTGCTATACTAACTGTAAATACTTCTCGTACTGTCTAAGTAAAGTTTCTCTTTCTAAGTTGGAATCTGTGAGCCAATGCATTTTCTTGAAGTTGATTCACTTCCTGTTGAGAACACTCGTTCCACAGGAGTTGTTGATGCTGGTGTACACAGTAGGTCAAAAGCTACATTACAAAGGAGAGGGTACATCTTTTGATTTAGAGTAGTTTCCTTTGATAGAATGACCACATTAACCATGCTCACCATCACCCAAAGTTACCAAGCATACACTATTATCTTCTTCATCCTGTCCCTGGGTCTTCCAACAGTAGCAATGATTTACAATCAAATGTCAACTATAATGAGAGTGCATGCATAGCATTCATTCATGTCTACTTATGTGTGAAATTCAACAGGTACATGTCTGAATATACTAAACTAAAAGCAAGGTTAATAAGAGCTAAACTTTTAGTATCAGTATTAGTTTAGGAAGATAGTTTTAGTTTAGTTTACCAAAAGTCAAATGGCTCACTAAAAGTATTTTTAGTTTTAATTTTGATATACCAAAACAACACTGATTTAAATAAATGCCAATTAGTTGTAACAATGTCAACTTGTTTTGGTTGAGAAATATATATTGACATTATTTTGTGCCATAATTTCACTTTAATTATAAAATATTTTTGACTTGTAGAAATGAAACATGAAAAAAGTATTTAAAACTACAAACATACGAGTCATCACCAATATTTTTCATTCTGCAAAATTTCAGACAAATTAGAACCTTCTTGTGATAAATTTAAAGCGAGCTCCTCTTCTTCTTTTGATATTGACTCTAATGCTGTTACTAGTAGTGACTTCTTATGTCCACTCTTGTGTCCCAATGATTTCTTTACGTGGGTAGAGGAGAAGGGAGTTGATCCCTTTTGTTGGATTTTCTTCCGAGTCTTATCAGGGAGGATCGGAGTGACTTTTGTTGGTATCATACTTTTGGTGAGTCTTTGATGAATTTTAGCAGTAGGTGGAACCATTGTACTGGCTTTCTTGTACATCAAATTGGCAGATATAAAAAATAAAAGTAGAATAAGTAAGTCATTGTTATTTATCATTGTCCGAATCAGCTTACCATCTGTAGCTAACCCTTGAAGAGATAAAGAGTGTCTCCTAGAATTAATTTGCTCATAGCTATCATCAATTGTACTGCTACAGTCAGTTGATGAGCCATCTTCCTCTTCTTCTGTTGAAGAAAGTATATCAATAATAACTATTTAGCAATGTTATCAATGTACCTTCAATTACTTTGTTAGTGGGCGTTGTCTGATTAGGTGTAAAGGTAGTAGTAATAGAGTGTGCTTGATTCTTAGGACTAGTATGTTTGTCTATTATATTTTGTTGATGAGTTTTATCAATATCTTCTCCTTCAGTATCAGAATTACTAGGTGTAATTTCTATTGTATTCTTAGATTCAATTGACTGTGTTGTAGATGTGGTTCTATTCAATGGCTTTGACAATATAGTCTGATTATTGTCTCTCCGCTCAATGTCTTCATTAGGAATTTCTTTAGCTGTTTCACTGTCCTTGTTATTGTGAGTCAGCTTTTTGGCTTTTTGATATAATGAATTTACTTTGGAGTGTTTTGTCTGCAAAATTGAAGGTTCTTCTTCACTGCTTGGATAGCTAAACATATCTTTCTTGGTAGTTCTTGGTTTTGACGTTTTCTTTCCATTTTTATGTTTAAGTGTTTTGATGTTTACTGGAGTTACTTTTAATACTGCACGTTTAATCTGTAAAATGAAAAAATTGTATTACCAATTTAACACTATGCTCATTAAACACAAATCATATACTGATATAGTGCATTACAGCAAATAGCTCACATGTGAATTGATACTGCCTCTCTTTTTCTTAGTTATTTTCATTCTCTTTCTCTTGCTTTTTTCAGCTGCAGTCATCTTTCGAGTTAATTTTTTTTCATTCTCAATTGTTGTCTTCTCAGGTATATCTTTATCTGATGTTTCCATAGGTAATAAGTCATCTGATATATCTTTATCTGATGTTTCCATAGGTAATAAGTCACCTGATATATCTTTATCTGATGTTTCCATAGGTAAGTCACCTAGAAGTGGAATATCTTCACTGCATGAGTGGTCTTCATCTAAGCCATCTTGTTTCTTTAGTCCTATTGTGATCTCCATCAAATCCTCTACTGCATGACCTTCCTCTAAGTAAGAATACATAAAGAACTATCATTTAGTAAAACATTCAATATAACAATTATCTTGTATAAACATACAAGTTAGTTTCTATATATTAATATGAATTGTTCACATGATAATAATTAATTCAAAATAACATCATTATTAATGTTCATTTACAGCATCTACCTTGATTATCAGGAGGAATTGGATCTTGTGCGAAAGCAACAACTTCAACAAAATCTTGTATAATGGGATTATTAGGTTCAGTAGTAGTAGTAGTAGTTAACTCTATCTCTGAAGCTGTAGGGCATGAAAGTACTGGAACAGTTAAAGACTTTGACACTTGTTGTTTCAGGTCATTAGTAGATATATTCTTAGATTGAGGATCTATTGTTGACAGTGTGCACTGGGTACTAGTCTCATTTGATGATAATACAGTATCACCTTCAAAGTCAGAATCTGGAGATGATAAGTAGTTATTAGGATTCTGGTGTACTGGAACATGTACAGTTGAAGTTTTTGGAGAGATGTGGCTAGCAGTGTTAAAAGTGAGGTCATCACTTTTATCACTTTCACTATCATTATTATCTATGTTCTTATCTTGACTCACTGATTCATTAGCAGGAATTGATTTATTATTAGAAGTAGAAGGAGCTAAAGCTTTTGGTTTTATCCCTGTGGTTTTTTCATCATCATTACTACTGACCCAGGAGGAGTCAGAGATAAAAGCAGGTGTTAAAGCAGCTGTTTGAGGATTTTTTGAAGATGTTGGTTTAGCAACTGGTTTCTTCTTTTGTGTTACTGTTTTTTTGTTATTGCTGACAGTTGAATGAGTATTAGAGGGTTTTGTTGTAGGTTTGTTATTATTTAGTTGAATATCGTCATCATCACTGCTATTATCAGATGATAGTGTCATTTTAGGACTAACAGTTGATGATGGTTTTGCTATTTTAGATGTGGATTTAGCAGCTGTTACTTTCAAACTAGATTCACTAGTAGATTTGCTCCTTTTATTATTTTCTTGAGCTTCTTCATCACTGCTAACCCAATCTGATGATGATAGTACTGTCTGAGTGGGTGGAGTCATAGTAGGGGTAGCAGTAGTAAAAGTTTGTTGAATATCGTCATCATCACTGCTACTATCAGACGATAATGTCATTTTAGGACTAACAGTTGATGAAGGTTTTGCTATTTTAGATGTAGATTTAGTAGCTGTTACTTTCAAACTAGATTCACTAGTAGATTTGCTCCTTTTATTATTTTCTTGGGCCTCTTCTTCATCACTGCTAAGCCAATCTGATGATGATAGTACTGTTTGAGTGGGTGGAGTCACAGTAGGGGTAGCAGCAGTTGAAATCTCATGACTACTTGAGTCAGCTTTACCAACAATAGATTGTGCAGCACCGGTCTCATTCCCAGCAGTGTCTAAAGAAGCAGTATGGGAATCAGACTGAAAATGTATTTTCTTTTTTGTTTTACTTGTTGATCAGTTTTGGACTTTTTTGACTCTTCCTTCTCTTTCCTTTTAAGTTGAGTCTTGCTAGTTTGGGTTTTAGTTTTTTTGCTTTTCTTTAGTTGTTTTGTTTTGTGTTTTGACTTCTCTTTTTTTGAAGGAATATCCTTTAATGACTTGTCTTTAATTTTTGATGATTTTATTTCTTTTGGTTTTGAGCTAACTTTAGAGGACTTCTCATTGTCATCTGGCTTGGAGGGATTAGGAATTTCTTTAGTTATTTCATTGTCCTTGTTATTGTGAGTCAGCTTTTTGGCTTTTTGATATGATGAATTTACTTTGGAGTGTTTTGTCTGCAAAATTGAAGGTTCTTCTTCACTGCTTGGATAGCTAAACACATCTTTCTTGGTAGTTCTTGGTTTTGACGTTTTCTTTCCATTTTTATGTTTAAGTGTTTTGATGTTTACTGGAGTTACTTTTAATACTGCACGTTTAATCTGTAAAATGAATAAATTGTATTACCAATTTAACACTATGCTCATTAAACACAAATCATATACTGATATAGTGCATTACAGCAAATAGCTCACATGTGAATTGATACTGCCTCTCTTTCTCTTAGTTATTTTCATTCTCTTTCTCTTGCTTTTTTTCAGTTGCAGTCATTTTTCCAGTTAAATTTCTTCTTTATTCTCTTTCTTAATCGTTGTCTTCTCAGGTATATCTTTATCTAATGTTTCCATAGATAAGTCACTCGGTACATCTTTATATGATGTGTAAATCCATATAATCTTCCAAAGAGTCTAGATAACATATTATCAGTTGCCATGTGACTTAACAAAATGATTATCAGTTTTTATCCATTAGTTGAAGATTCTTATATACAGGCTAGTAATAATATTGACACATCCTCTATTATTGTAAATATATTTATTATATTTATTTTTTGTTTTTAGGGAAAGACAGCTTGTGGTAATGTGTTAAGTGATCTCTATGCTATGGGAGTAGAACACTGTGACAATATTCTTATTTTGTTAGAAGTCAGTGAAATGCTCAATCGTGCAGAGAGATGTTGTTACACACTTGTTATTCAAGGATTTAATGGTATCTAGACCCCTTGTGAATTATATATTTATGATACTCTGTATTTTTAAATTTATGTGTAGAAGCTGGGACTAGTTGTAATGGTGGTCAGTCAGTTATTAATCCTTGGTTTATCGTTGGGGGTGTGGCTTCTGGTGTCTGTTCAAAGAATGAGTTCATTATGTGAGACAAACATCATATGATAGTCATGTGACTGTTATAATTCCACGCCAGATCAAGCTGTAGTGGGTGAGGTGGAGGATGCACAGGGGCCAGGGGGCCATGGCCCTCCAGAATGTTTTTTGATGGATTTGTCCCCCTCAGATATGTGGAAAATCGCAGAAGAAAGATCTATTTTGGCATATTTTAATCAACATAACTATACCTGTGTTTACAATTAATTTACTTCAAAACAAAACTAAGTGTACATGTACGCATAAACACTTTGATGCTAGCAACAAAATTTCATAGTTGAGTGGGTAGTTGAAAAGCAAAATGATTTGCCCCCCCCCCCAGGCATTTTTTGCTTCCTCTGCCTATGATGTCACAGTCTTGACAAACGTTTAGGTACTCAGATTGCTGTTAATGCCAAACAATGGATTGAAATGGTATTATTGGTAGTTATTAATTAATTAATACTATTATATGTAGTTATTTATTAATTAATGATTAGAGGTAGTTATTAACTAATTAATGTATTACAGGTAGTTACCAATTAATTAATGATATTGTAGGTAATTAATTAACTAATGGTATTATAGGTAGTTATTAATTGAGTGAATATACTAGTAATGATAATATATGTTGTCTGTTCTTTAGTCAAAATGTGATGAAACAAAAGATTTAGTGACTAAAAAAGAAGGTATGTTTAGTCAGAGACATTTGATTTACTCATGAATAATAAAGATATTTAATTAGAAAGTTTGGCAACAATTTTAATTTTTGGCAAATTTGACAGTTTTGCTAATTGTTTGGAACAATTCAAAGCTATTATTGCATAATCCTAATATCCTGTTATTCAAGGAATTAATGATATCAAGACCCCTTGTGAATTATATATTAATATTTATGAGACCCTGTATTTTTAGATTTATGTAGAGAAGCTGAGACTGGTTGTAATGGCACTTTGTCAGTTATTAATCCTTGGTTTATCATTGGGGCGTGGCTTCTGGTGTCTGTTCAAAAATGAGTCCATTATATGAGACAAACATTATGTGATAGTCATGTGACTGTTATAATTGCAGGCCAGATCAAGCCATAGTGGGTGATATCATAGTCTTGACAAAACCTTAGATATTCAGATTGCTGTTAATGCCAAACAATGGATTGAAATGGTATTATAGGTAGTTATTAATTAATTAATGGTATAATAGGTAGTTATTAATTATGGTGATGATAATGTATGTCATCTATTCTTTAGTCAAAATGGGATGAAATAAAAGATTTAGTGACTGAAGAAGAAGAAGAAATCTTGATTTACTCATAAGACATTTAATGAGAGAATTTGGCAATAAATTTAGTTTTTGGGGCATCTGGCAAATTTGAAAGTTTTGCTAATTGTTTTCAACAATTCAAAGCTATTATTGCATAATCCTAATATCACCAACTTTTAATCCCATCAAACATCACTTAAGACCAATTTGCCTATGGGTCCACTAAGGTTATTACTTTGCTATGTATAAGTTATTGTTTAGTTTTTAGGGAGTGTGGATCAGTAAATATAGCTTACTATAATGACTTTAATTATATATTTTCCATTAACTAAAACAACACTAAGTGTGTGTGTATGGGTGAGGGTGGGTGTGTGTGTCAACTTTCAAGATTTATACTTTAACTTTTATCTCCAAGGCTATTATTCATAGTATATTGATATTACTATATTAGTCATTGAGGCTTATACTGCTGCCATGTACTGTATGGCCAGACTGAACAGAAATGCTGCACAACTCATACACAAATATTGTAAGCTTTTTTAACCAACATTACTAATAATTAGAACATATCTATGTAGGTGCTCATGGGGCAACTGATGTGAGTGGATTTGGTATATTGGGCCATGCTTGGAATTTAGCTTAAACCTAACGAGAAGAAGTCTCCTTTGTCCTCCATACTCTCCCAAATACATTTGAATAATAATATGTTTATTTGTTTTGTCTATTACTCAGTTTTAAATCACATGGATAAAGTAGCAACCAGAGCAGCTAAAAATGGACTGAATTTTAAATTAAGAGATGGATTCTGACCAGATACCTCTGCAGGTATACTAAATACCAGTTTAGTTAGTACACTGATTATTAACATAATTCATGTAGGTGGCCTCTTGGTATTGCTTCCAAAAAATAAATCCAATTCCTTTTGTAAAATAATTGAGGTATAATTAATAACACAGTTTTATTTGATATTCTATGGATGTTTTACTAGGATATTGATGGTGTGCCTTCTTGGATAATTGGTGATGTTATTGCTGGCAGTTGAACTGCAGAGATAACTCCAGACCTCAAGGTTATTGATGTGGATAACGAGACAATTATTCCATAGAGTTTGTTATACAGTGTGTTATTTATTACTGTGAGTGTTAATTTCTTTGTATATAACAACAGTGTTACTTTTGTAATATTTTTTGACTTAATGCTCTTGATTGATTTTGACATGTCATGACAAAATCAATTATATGTTGATGTCATGACATTGATTTTGCAGCTCAGAGCATAAGTCAACTACATGTTCCTAGATCAGTGAAATTAGGTGAACCCCCAAAGAATGTGAATGTAATATGTACAATATTATAATTATCGCTGCTCATTGTTAGTTTATTACCTCATTTGTTGGTATAGAAACTGGTCATACCAGTATTACCAACAGAGTTAACTAGTTTATGACAAATTTGAATATAATTATAACTGTTCAGTTTCCCACCAAAGCAACAAATCAAACTAAACCAAGATGTTCAGATATTGGTCAATTTTGATACTCTTCCTTGCTATAAAAGCAGGGGCTCAATCTCTACCATCATGTCCACCAGGAGTGTTCTGTGCTAGAGAATATCCATTCAAACTAGCTGACACTTGTGGTGTATTCCTGGCTAACAAGACTGATAAAGTTGAACCTGTTGGATCTGGTAATTACACCTGGACTAATGCAACCAATACCACTAATGTAACTGTATGGACACTGCAAGATACTCTCATTGATCAGTCTCTTGATATATACTCCCAGTATGACCTTGGTTAGTACTTGAGACTATACTCTTTATGTGTTTAACTAAGCACTCTACAATAATGCAAAATCTTAAATAAATCTATATTTCCTCAGGTTTTCTTGATGGTACATACAGTTGTGCATCAAGTGCTGTTAAAACTGAATTCCCTACTAATCGTTCTAATCAAACATGTGGTACACCTATTGATGTGGATGCCTTGATACCTGTTTTACAAGAAAAATGGCACTACATTCATTATGGGAAGTCACAAGACAATCCAGCTGATTCTTGTCTAAGTATCCTTCAACATGACTCTGCTTTGCAGTCTGGAATGTATTGGATTAGATCAGGCAGTGGTACTGCAGTTCAAGTGTACTGTGAGATGCAAGGTACTAACTGTGACAATCATGGAGGTTGGATGAGGGTCATCAAAATTGATTTAAATGACACAAACTATTATACTTGTCCAAGTAATAACTTTGAGATCTACATTGCTAGTGGTAAGCCTAAGATATGTAGACGTGTCCAATATCAAGGTGGCTGTGTATCAGCATATCTGACTGTTCAAGGTCAGAATTATAGTATGGTTTGTGGCAAAGTAAGGGGATATCAACTAGGAACAACTGATAGTTTTGGTCGTGGTAATGCTCAATCTTTAACTCCAGATAATAACTACGTTGATGGAATATCTCTTACTCATGGGACCAACCCTCGTCATCATATCTTTACATATGCATCTGGATGTTCTGAAAGTGGTTCATGTTGGGCATCCTCTGAGTGTCCATGTCAAACTGGAGCGACCTCTCAATTCCCTAAATTCCTTGGCTACAATGACTTCTATTGTGAGTCAGGTTCTTACTGGCATCCATCACTTACTGGATTTTATTCAGATCCATTGTGGGATGGGAAGAATTGTCTCTGGAAAGAGGCTCCATGTTGTTCATCGAATCGTCTTCCATGGTTCTATCAAGCACTGCCTTCTAAAACCAATGACAATATTGAATTTAGAGTTTGTACTGCTACCGCTAAGAATGATGAAGATGTTGGATTTGATCAACTAGAACTTTACATTAAATAAATTATAAAATGCTATGACAAAATATAACTGCTAAACATGCAGTGCACAAATAAATATTGCACACCTAACCATTCCCTCCTTTTGTTCTAACTTGACTGTCTGCTTTATTAAAGATCTTGAAAGTTGATGCTTGAAGATATTAAATTATTTTGCTCCATACTTTCACTTTAATTATAATGTATTTTTGACTAGTAGAAACGAAACATGAAAAAAGCATTTAAAACTACAAACATACGAGTCATCACCAATATTTTTCATTCTGCAAAATCTCAGACAAATTAGAACCTTCTTGTGATAAATTTAAAGCGAGCTCTTCTTCTTCTTTTGATATTGACTCTATTGCTGTTACTGGTAGTGACTTCTTATGTCCACTCTTGTGCCCCAATGATTTCTTTACGTGGGTAGAGGAGAAGGGAGTTGATCCCTTTTGTTGGATTTTCTTCCGAGTCTTATCAGAGAGGATCGGAGTGACTTTTGTTGGTATCATACTTTTGGTGAGTCTTTGATGAATTTTAGCAGTAGGTGGAACCATTGTACTGGCTTTCTTGTACATCAAATTGGCAGATATAAAAAATAAAAGTAGAATAAGTAAGTCATTGTCATTTATCATTGTCCGAATCAGCTTACCATCTGTAGCTAACCCTTGAAGAGATAAAGAGTGTCTCCTAGAATTAATTTGCTCATAGCTATCATCAATTGTACTGCTACAGTCAGTTGATGAGCCATCTTCCTCTTCTTCTGTTGAAGAAAGTATATCAATAATAACTATTTAGCAATGTTATCAATGTACCTTCAATTACTTTGTTAGTGGGCGTTGTCTGATTAGGTGTAAAGGTATTAGTAATAGAGTGTGCTTGATTCTTAGGACTAGTATGTTTGTCTATTATATTTTGTTGATGAGTTTTGTCAATATCTTCTCCTTCAGTATCAGAATTACTAGGTGTAATTTCTATTGTATTCTTAGATTCAATTGACTGTGTTGTAGATGTGGTTCTATTCAATGGGTTTGACAATATAGTCTGATTATTGTCTCTCCGCTCAATGTCCTCATTAGGAATTTCTTTAGTTATTTCATTGTCCTTGTTATTGTGAGTCAGCTTTTTGGCTTTTTGATATGATGAATTTACTTTGGAGTGTTTTGTCTGCAAAATTGAAGGTTCTTCTTCACTGCTTGGATAGCTAAACACATCTTTCTTGGTAGTTCTTGATTTTGATGTTTTCTTTCCATTTTTATGCTTAAGTGTTTTGATGTTTACTGGAGTTACTTTTAATACTGCACGTTTAATCTGTAAAATGAACAAATTGTATTACCAATTTAACACTATACTCATTAAACACAAATCATATACTGATATAGTGCATTACAGCAAATAGCTCACATGTGAATTGATACTGCCTCTCTTTCTCTTAGTTATTTTCATTCTCTTTCTCTTGCTTTTTTCAGCTGCAGTCATCTTTCGAGTTAATTTTTTTTCATTCTCAATTGTTGTCTTCTCAGGTATATCTTTATCTGATGTTTCCATAGGTAATAAGTCATCTGATATATCTTTATCTGATGTTTCCATAGGTAAGTCACCTGATATATCTTTATCTGATGTTTCCATAGGTAAGTCACCTAGAAGTGGAATATCTTCACTGCATGAGTGGTCTTCATCTAAGCCATCTTGTTTCTTTAGTCCTATCAAATCCTCTACTGCATGACCTTCCTCTAAGTAAGAATACATAGAGAACTATCATTTAGTAAAACATTCAATATAACAATTATCTTGTATAAACATACAAGTTAGTTTCTATATATCAATATGAATTGTTCACATGATAATAATTAATTCAAAATAAAATCATTATTAATGTTCATTTACAGCATCTACCTTGATTATCAGGAGGAATTGGATCTTGTGCGAAAGCAACAACTTCAACAAAATCTTGTATAATGGGATTATTAGGTTCAGTAGTAGTAGTAGTAGTTAACTCTATCTCTGAAGCTGTAGGGCATGAAAGTACTGGAACAGTTAAAGACTTTGACACTTGTTGTTTCAGGTCATTAGTAGATATATTCTTAGATTGAGGATCTATTGTTGACAGTGTGCACTGGGTACTAGTCTCGTTTGATGATAATACAGTATCACCTTCAAAGTCAGAATCTGGAGATGATAAGTAGTTATTAGGATTCTGGTGTACTGGAACATGTACAGTTGAAGTTTTTGAAGAGATGTGGCTAGCAGTGTTAAAAGTGAGGTCATCACTTTTATCACTTTCACTATCATTATTATCTATGTTCTTATCTTGACTCACTGATTCATTAGCAGGAACTGATTTTTCATCATCATTACTACTGACCCAGGAGGAGTCAGAGATAAAAGCAGGTGTTAAAGCAGCTGTTTGAGGATTTTTTGAAGATGTTGGTTTAGCAACTGGTTTCTTCTTTTGTGTTACTGTTTTTTTGTTATTGCTGACAGTTGAATGAGTATTAGAGGGTTTTGTTGTAGGTTTGTTATTATTTAGTTGAATATCGTCATCATCACTGCTATTATCAGATGATAGTGTCATTTTAGGACTAACAGTTGATGATGGTTTTGCTATTTTAGATGTGGATTTAGCAGCTGTTACTTTCAAACTAGATTCACTAGTAGATTTGCTCCTTTTATTATTTTCTTGAGCCTCTTCATCACTACTAACCCAATCTGATGATGATAGTACTGTCTGAGTGGGTGGAGTCATAATAGGGATAGCAGTAGTAAAAGTTTGTTGAATATCGTCATCATCACTGCTACTATCAGATGATAATGTCATTTTAGGACTAACAGTTGATGAAGGTTTTGCTATTTTAGATGTGGATTTAGTAGCTGTTACTTTCAAACTAGATTTGCTAATAGATTTGCTCCTTTTATTATTTTCTTGGGCCTCTTCTTCATCACTGCTAAGCCAATCTGATGATGATAGTACTGTTTGAGTGGGTGGAGTCACAGTAGGGGTAGCAGCAGTTGAAATCTCATGACTACTTGAGTCAGCTTTACCAACAATAGATTGTGCAGCACCGGTCTCATTCCCAGCAGTGTCTAAAGAAGCAGTATGGGAATCAGACTGAAAATGTATTTTCTTTTTTTGTTTTACTCGTTGATCAGTTTTGGACTCTTTTGACTCTTCCTTCTCTTTCCTTTTAAGTTGAGTCTTGCTAGTTTGGGTTTTAGTTTTTTTGCTTTTCTTTGGTTGTTTTGTTTTGTGTTTTGACTTCTCTTTTTTTGAAGGAATATCCTTTAATGACTTGTCTTTAATTTTTGATGATTTTATTTCTTTTGGTTTTGAGCTAACTTTAGAGGACTTCTCATTGTCATCTGGTTTGGAGGGATTTGCGCTTTTTGTTGTGGAATTATCTTCTGTTTTTTGTCTTTTAGAGAGTGGTGGATTGATGTCATCAGAAGAAGATAGAAAAGGGTCATCATCTGTGCCTGTTACATTAACATAAACTTCCTCATTGGTAGATATAGTAGGAGGAGAAGTCAATATAGAGGATAATGGTACATCAGTAAGAGTTTCTCCTGAATTTATAGTGACAGATGGTCTGATAGCATTCTCTTGGTGGTCAGTGGCCTCAGATGTAGATTGGTGTGTGTTAGAGGAGATTAAATCCTGAGAAGTATCAACATGTTGTGTTGATAAGCTGTTGCTATCAGTAATATGAGAAATTACATAGTTATTAATAGTTCCAGAATTTTGTGCACTTTCTTCTGGTTGTCTTAGAGCTGATGTCCCCATTGTATCATAGGATGATAAAGTTGATGTCTAGACACAAGTTATCATTAATATAATAGTTGTATTTTATGAACCTACTGGCAATAATTTGGTATGTACATATGGATTATATAGTGATGATGCCCCCATATTTAATGGAAAATATTGAAATGGTATTGGCCTACATAAATAAATAGGTGAATCAATTAATAGATGAATGGATCAATTAATGGATGAATGGATCAATTAATGGATGAATGGATCAATTAATGAATGAATGGATCAATTAATCAATAAAGGAATTAATTAATAGGATAAATGAATCAATTAATGGATGAATGGATCAATGATAAATGAATCAATGAGACAGATAATAATCAATGTATGGCATGCATTGATTAGTATCTGTCACAATAATTCTTAGTTCCCATACTTCCCTATTATTCCAAAAATTATTCCAGCATAATCTGCCCATGTATAATGTATGCATATTAAATATTAACTTTAAAATGTAAAACTGTATCCTAGTCAGATGACTTAAACAATAGAGTAATAGAATTAGTAAATTTAATATGTAATAGGAGTCATTACATCATGATAATGGTGAATAGAATTAAAGAGTTATATCAAGTTTGGGCTAATAAGATTCCACTAGATTCCAGCAATAAAATGTGTTGGAAATACATAATGAATAAATGCACAACAGAGTTTATTATATGCATTCTAAGACTAAATGACAATGTATGTATATTATATAATGTTAAACAGATTACACATAAATGGCAGTACATTTTAAAGCATACCTTAAAGCCCATTGATTTATGTATGATGTTTGTGAATATCGGTCAGCTTCAGTTGTACTAGGAGGTGGGGTTGTAGTCACGGTAGCTCCATCATAGAGAACATCTGATACATAATACTCATCGCATAATTCATAATAGTTAACAAAATACAAGTGCAAGGACTGGATATCAAAACTATAGGAAAAAATGTTTATATTTATAATGTAGAATTGTTATTATCAAATTATTAATTTACCACAAAATTTAAGCTAGAATATTTAAATGCTACAATAAGTGATACATTCTAATTAATCAATATCAGGTATTAAAGAGACCACTTAAAACATTTAAAGTCCACATAGTTCTTATATAATACTTGGTATATATGTTAGTGATTGGTCAATTAAGCTTTCACCAAAAAAATCACATTGTTCATTTCCATACACAATTTAACTGTTACCTGGAAGTGGAACTATGAGGATTGTCCTTAGCAATGGATCTGAAAACCTTAATAATTTCTTTCTTCAATTCAAGTATTGTCTTGCAAGTTTGAATGATGACCTACATAAACAAGGAAAATTATTTTTGGTTGCATTCACAAGTATCAGAACGCACTATAAACTTCCTGTTGCTGTGATCTACAAAAATCCTTATTGCCAACGAGGGTTCATCCATTGTTAGACACCTAACTAGAGGATAACCCTATAATTACCAAAATAATATTAATGGGCGTGGCCAAAGCGTGGCTGACTCGGCATACAAGTCATAGGACTTGTAATGGCGACAAGGATGGCATCTGCATCAATACGACCCATTACTTCAAAGGGTGGTCCAAAAGATACATTACCACGTCCAGAGAGCTTGATTCTTTCAGAAGCATTAGGGTCAGGATCATATGCTACAGTCTACAAAGCCATCAAAAAGGTAGACAGTTATAATTTCATGAGTTCATTTCAACATAGATAGTATCTACTATCTATGATTTCAATTACTAAGGCTCACTGCTCCCTCGTTTTAGGACAATAGAGAGATTGTAGCTGTAAAATGTATTGAGAGGAAGAGACTGACATCTCGATCTGCAGAGAATTTGTTCACTGAAATTAAAGTCATGAAGGAGCTTGAACACAGACATATTGTTCGACTCTTAGACTTTGAGGTATATATATTTGTGGTAATATGAAGTCTGTATAGCTTATGTACAGTAAAAGGCCTGAAAATAGTAAATTATATAGTTAGAGTCATTATTTAACCCTCTGTCTAGTGGAATTCTGATCACATATTTCTTATAATGGAGTATTGTGGCGGTGGAGATCTCTCTAATTTTATTCACTCACGACAAACTCTCAAAGAAACTACAGCGAGACGATTTCTGAGACAATTAGGTAAAAATCATTTTACTATTGATATCTCAATCACATGATAGTCATATGATTAGCATTGACTTAATGATGATCTTTATTGTAGCACTTGCTCTCCAATTTTTAAGATCTAAAGGAATTGCGCACATGGACTTAAAACCACAGAACTTATTGTTGACAGCTCCTCCAAAGCCCATCCTCAAGATTGGAGGTAAGTGTATTACCTTTTAAGACTATGAAATTATAACTCATCAGACTTTGGTATGGCTCAGCTAATGCAAAGTGAAGACAGCGCTGCAAATTTCAGAGGTTCTCCTTTATACATGGTATTAAGATATCATGTGGTTATCATGTGATCAAGTTGATTTCTTAAGGCACCAGAGATCATGCTGGGTAAACCTTATGATGCTAAAGTTGACCTGTGGTCTGTAGGCATCATTTTATATGGTAAATTGTGATAGTTTACATCATAAAGAGCATGTTCTAAAGATCAATGCATTTTGTACTCTCCTTTCTATTAGAGGCTCTATTTGGTGTTGCACCATTTGCATCCGACACACTTGAAGAACTTCATTTAAAAGTTTTAGAAGAAGCTCCTATACTTGTAATAACTGTCCTTAACTCATATAATTCTCTTTATTATATTTTCATTGTTCTAGATTCCTCCAGTACCAGAGATATCGTTACAATGTCGACAAATATTGGAGGGATTATTACAACGAGATCCAGCTTGTAGAATATCATTTGATGACTTTTTTAATCATCCTTATATTGATCTTGAACATATGCCTGCACCTGACTCACTACACAAAGCAGTATGTATTATATGATATGATATATAACATCTTGTGTTATTGTATTGTATA
Organism: Xestospongia bergquistia; assembly: GCA_963965975.1. Taxonomy (NCBI): domain Eukaryota; kingdom Metazoa; phylum Porifera; class Demospongiae; order Haplosclerida; family Petrosiidae; genus Xestospongia; species Xestospongia bergquistia. The sequence goes on along the minus strand of OZ014420.1, from coordinate 1,720,839 downwards.
TTATATGATATATAACATATTGTGTTATTGTATTGTATATTATATGATATATTTTATGATATATAACAACATTGTGTGTTATTGTATTGTATATTATATGATATATAACATATTGTGTTATTGTATTGTATATTATATGATATATTATATGATATATAACATATTGTGTTATTGTATTGTATATTATATGATATATTATATGATATATAACAACATTGTGTGTTATTGTATTGTATATTATATGATATATAACATCTTGTGTTATTGTATTGTATATTATATGATATATAACAACATTTTGTGTTATTGTATTGTATATTATATGATATATAACATCTTGTGTTATTGTATTGTATATTATATGATATATAACAACATTTTGTGTTATTGTAGAGGGAGTTAGTAAAACAAGCTGTTGTCAAAGACTCTGAAGGAAAAATCAGTTCTGCTGTTAATTATTACTGTCAAGCTCTTGACTATTTTTTACCTGCTCTAGAATGTGTGTGTGTCTGTGTGTATGTATGTGTGTGTGTGTGTGTGTGTCTGTGTGTCTGTGTGATAGTTCACATTAGGAATGTTATGTACTTATTTTTATATGTAGATGAAGAGAATCATGAGAAGAGAGAAAGATTGAAACAAATGGTGATTTATTTACTATTAGTTTACATCCAATAAACTAATTTATTGTTTAATAAGATGGAACAATATATTGAGAGAGCTGAACAGTTAAAAGTTATGTTGAAATCTCACAGACCATCATTACGTGAATCAGGAGAAGGCACCAAGAAAGTATTAGGTATGCTATAATATAGTCTATCTACTCTCTCTCTCTCTTTCTCTAACTGTTATTTTTTTCTTTAGATGAGATGCAAGAAGATTGTCCTGCTTTACAAGAAGCTTTAGAACTAGCAGGAAGAGCAGATAGATATGAACAACGTCACTTATATAACAGAGCATTAGAAATATATAAACAAGCTGTAGAAAAGTTATTACCTTTAATAGAAAGTATGAATGATAAATAAATAGATAAATGGATGCTGGGTTGAATGGATGGATGACGATAAATGGATGTTTGGTTGAATGTATGGATGACTGGATAAATGGATACTGAGTTGAATGTATGGATGACTGGATAAATGGATACTTGGTTAAATGGATGGATAACTGGATAAGTGGATGTTGAGTTGAGTGGATTGATAGACATACTGATAATATAAAAACTCTTCAATATTTTTAGCAACTGAAATTGTAGAGAGAAGGAAGTTAATAGCATCAGAGGTAAATGAAGTCATTACTATTATTATAATGAAGTGTTTATTATCTGATTATAGATACAAGTTTATTTACAAAGAGCAGAAGAGCTAAATGTATTAATTGAGGTGGGTATATAGGGTCCAGACCCTTTAATTATAATATTCGTAATCATAAGACCGCTGTATTTATATTAAGTTTATTATTATAGAAACGAGTCCCTCAATTTAATCATTCATCTAGTAATTCTGGTAATAGTTTTAAGAGTACAGTCACTGATAGTAAGTTAATATTATTTAAATGATCATATTTTATTTATTTATTTATTTTAAATATTTCAGAATGTCAAGTTCAATAAACCATACCATCAACATATTATATTGTTTTTATTCAATAATAGTAATTATTACTGTGGGCGTGAACATTATTTAACTCTTTGTAATATTCATAATCACGCTAATTCAAAATGGCAGATAAAGACGAGAAGGAGAAAGATAACATACCAAAGGAAGAGGACCGTATCCTCTATGATCTTTCTATCCCACAAGAATGGCCAGAGACAGCTACATTACTGGTAAGAGTACTGACTATACTAACTACAATACATTGACTTACACGTGGAAATTACTTTAAGTGCAGGAAATATGACATGTTGATAACATACTCGTAACAGATATGATCATAATAATTATTACTATATATATTACTATATTAATTGCACTGTTAGTTATTGGATTAAGTAGATATGCTTTATTTTGTTTTAATTTAGAGTGACAACAATTACAAGTCATTGTGGAAGATGATAACAATGTTACTACAAGGTATGCAATTATTATAATAATTTATGTATGTATGTTAATTTGAATATTTCTCTGTGTGTGTTTCTCTCTCTCTCTCTATCTTGCCCCCGCCATCCTATATTCTAGCTATTGGTTGGTTTATTGTGACATTAATCAAGAGTCCCACCCGGTGAAAACCAGTTTGACTTGTAAAACTAGTTTTTAATTTGTTCATTTTGTAGGCTACTGAGTCTATCAACTCAACCTCCTTCTGTTTTGTCAGACTTAGTGGGTAGTCGGTTGCCATGGCAACTTATATTGAGTAACAATGGATACCATTTAGCTGTCCTTCAAGATGACCAAATTGAGATAAGGTATATCATCTAAAAAAGCTGTCCATTTATATGTATGTGTATCTGTTTGTCTATTACTATTCTGTGTATCTATTAATCCATTATTTCATCCATCTGTTTGTCCCTAAATCCATTCAAGTACCCATTCATCCATTTGTCTATATATTTCAGATCTAATTTTGATGGATTTACTTCAATTAAGGGAACTATTAAAGGTACTACACTATTGTATATTACTATATAAGTCTATTGTTCTAGCTCCTTTAATAACAATAGTAATATTAGTACTATATATATATATATATGTTCCTTTTGTTGTATGTCTAGTATCTTTAGATTCTCAACCTCAATGGCGTAAAGCTGTTTGGGATCCTCAAGGAAAAATACTAGCTTATGCAAATAGGTAGAATGAATTGACACATAATCCTAGATGGATGGATGGATGGACAACTAAATGGATGGATGGACAGCTAGATGGATGAATGGATAGATTGATAAACAATGTAGTCAGAAAGACACACAGACAGTAGTATATTTTGGAGTAACTTCAAAATTATCCTTCTTTTCTCTTTTACAGCAAAGGTCAAATCTTTATCTATGATTGTTATGGGAGTCTCTTACATACATTATCTGATGTTAGTAATATGAGTCCAACAACTGATGTGTCATTGTTAATGACTGCTGTCTCTGGAATGATCTTTATACCTCCTTCCAATACTGATCCACCTGGTAGTTTACTACTAGTGGTAACCACATATCAAGCTAATGTAACAACATATATAATAAAGTAAGAATATCTGCAATAATAAAAACTACAGACTACAATCTCGGGCTATTTATACTGGAATTGTTTAGCATAGTTTCTAATGTAAATGCCACTTCTTTTAGGTCACATGATAGTCACATGATGTTGCATTCAGTGAGTCTATTAAACTATTGTCCGTATGGTATTGGAGCTATTCAATACATCTCACAACACAATCTATTAATAATAGCAGGATGGTGTGATGACCAAGAAGAACATGGTAAGTACACTAACTATAATGCTAATAACTTGTGTGTGTTAAATGTATACTTTGGGAGTAGGCCATATTATGTTTTATCCATTAAAATATATTGTAGTCTATAGATACTACTTGATTTTGTTATGTCTATTTAGATATTCCATTAGTTAGTTGTTGGAGATTAGACACAGAGTCACCTTATTTAATTCCTGCTCCTGGTAATGAAATGAAGAAGGTAATTCATTGCAACATGAATACTACATTTCAAATATTATTTTGTTTTCTTTCAGTTAAAAAGAGGTAGCTTGCGATCTTTTGTTGATAGAAGGAAATTCAATGAAGTATGTTCACTAGTTGTACTAAGTACTATAGTTATTAGTAGTAGTTAGTAATTCTTACTACATTCTATACTACTGTTAATAGAACTGGATATTCACAATGGCTGTTAGTCCTAATGAAGCATCTCTTGCATCTTTAAGTCTCTCTGGTCAACTTTGTATCTGGGACCTGCCATCGTGTCATTTGAAATCAAAATGGCTACCAGAAGAATTAGTAAGCAATACTAACTATTTCTGTATGTGTATTATTTTTATATATTTTAATAGCCTGGATCACATGAGAGTCACATGACTATGACATCATTTGAGTTTGAAACATTAATGAGTAAAGGTGAGTATGCAACCAATGTAAGAAAAAGTTGTGAACAAAGGGTTAAAATACTCCTAACTGTGTGTTAAAATCCTAACTATTATATATACAAGGCTGCAAGTTGCTTGATCTCATCGCCATAGAGACATGGATGTGTGGCAATCTTCAGGAACTGTTTCGTGGAATACTTCTCTTGTATTGCCTTTTGTTTTTGAGTGGGCACTCGTAAAACCAGTTTGGCAAGTTTTTGGACCATAGGACAGAGCTCTTGTTCAGTATATCCACTAACATATACTAGGAGGCCATTCTATATAATAAAAATGGAAAAGTTACATTAATGTAATTGTTGGTGGCTAAGTATTATTTGCAGGAAAACCTCATTTCCATTTCTCTTGTAATTCTTATTCCTATACTACCTCATTCCTATACTACCTCATTACCCAGCTTCTGTCACTAGTGCTATCAAGTAGTTTCATAGTCAGATACGTTGCTGATGCAGCACATAGAGATGGTCGATATGGCAACATTGTAGCATCCATAACAATTATTTCAAGAAAATACTTTGCCATTGTATGCATCTCTGGTGTTACCTAAAATTTTGTGCCATTAGTGCTTTAATAAGTTAAAATTTGGATGGTTACCTTTGCAATTTTTGAGAACCTTCGAAGGAAGTGTATTGGAATTGGACATCCTAGTTTGTAGTTGAATGTTTTCAGCATATCTTTTTCCATTTCCTTTATTTCATCAATACTATATGAGTCAGCTGTGATGAAGACAAAATCAGTAATAGTTGGTGGATAGATCTCTTCATATTTACTAGCCAAGAACATTGCTGTTGTACCAACTAACTGTAACCTGTCTCTTGCTACCTCTTTAAACTAGAAAATATGAGAGAACAGGTTATTTCATTGATTTGTGTGATTGTCCCCATCTACTTCATCAACCCATCCATCTATCCATTCATCCTTACAGTGAGGTATCTATCAATGTAAGAGATAGTGAGAAAGAGTGTTTCTTGAGTGAGAGTGAAACGTTGGTGAACCTGGACTAGCCAATCAATTAGAATTGTCCTCATTTTAAAGTTAAGATGAGGTTGTCTCTTCATGTAGTTAGGATCAGATTGATATTGAATCTAGCAGGAAAGGGAGAGATCTATAACTTTTTTTGAGGACAGTAATAACTAATTAGAATAGGGTAGCTATAGTTTAGAGGTCTTCCTTACAAAGCTAATTCTATACAACCTAAAGCTCACATATACTGTACTTGTGTGGATTTTGCTATAAATAGTATTATAAACATAATAGGTTAGTGTGTGTAGTGCTAACTTACTTCAATTTCCTTGAGGTAGTGATAGATATCATGAATATAATCATAGCATGTCAAAGGATTGTGTCTTTCTTCTTCATCAACTTCTGCTGATATGATCAACTTTTGAGAGAAACTCTGAGCTATATCTGCGACTTCCATTGGACTCTCTTCTTGTTTTAGGCCATTGTCTTCTGGTTCTACTACCATTGTAGGTTCCCTGTGCTGTTGTCCAATAGTTAGTACCTTATCTTTAGTTATTTGATCATGCTTTATGGATGTGGTGTTGTCTGATGTTGTCTGATTGTTTGAGATATTTTTGAGGTATTGTCTAGTATGAGGTCGAGTTATTGGTTTTTTAAACTGAACATCTGGTTTGGATCTCAGGGTAACCTAAAGAGATATAGAGAATAGATGGGAGTAATAAAAGTGTCTCTTGATGTTTACTTGTTTAGCTTCTAGTGTTGCCATGATCAGAGCGCAGGTTCTTCTTGTCTACTGTTGATGTTGGACTTGTACTGTCAGGGGCGATTGAAATGTGCTTTTTATTTCCTACTGATCGATTTGATTGGTTGATGAAAAACAAGTTTCTTGTAATTTAATGACAATAAATAAATAGTTTGTATAGTACAGCCCTGAACATAATGCTTTACTGATTAATTAAAATGGATGATATATCTCCCTCTCTCTCACACACGCACACATACACACACACACACTCACCACAGCTGGGAAAGTAGTCCCTTTAGAAGTAACATGGTGGTCTAATGAGGTACATACTTATTATTCAATTCATTTGATCATTTAGTTCTCTAGTCTTTAATATTAGTTAATTCTCATTTCAAAATGACTATACTCTCAGCTAAAACACTGTGTAATCTTCTTGGAGCATATCCAGAACCAGGAGCTTCTATCACTCCAGGATGTTCAGGACAGCTATTAATGTTAGAGGTAAATATTAGTATTATATGATATGTTGATACTGGAGTTTGTTTAGAGTAAAGTATATACTCGTGTTTTGAAACGAAAAAAACTGCTTCCATCTTTGTCTGAAGATGTTGATGGTGAAGATGATGATAACAAGCTAGAGGAGGAAGAGGAGGAGGAGGATGGGACAGAAGGGAAGGGAGAGAGTGATGATAGAGAAGATGAGTCATCATTCCAAAAGAAAATGTCTTTAGTTGCAAAGCAAATCCTTTATTTTTTGACAGAGAGAGAGCAATTCAAACCTCCTAAAGAGAAACAAAAGTAAGAACTTACACACTTCTAGCTGTTATCAATACAATATTGGTTAATATATTTGTACTATTTGCTCATTCTCAGATTTCTATACTTAGCTTTTTGCTAATGCACCAATTTTTATAAATTCATACTTTTACTAGGGAATTATGCACCCAGTATAGTCTTGTGTGTCTAGAGTCGTTGGCTCCTGAGGAATGCTATCAAAGAAAAGTGAGTTCAAATATTCAGTAATAAATTGCCATAATTCTCTTTTAAAACTTACCAATATTCGTATCATTGTTTGATTATTGTACTACATTTTACATTAATTCTTTAAAATTTAAGATGGAGAATGAAGAATATGGTGAAGCGTTAGAACTAGCACAAAGATATGGACTTGATTGTGATCTAGTCTACCAACGTCAGTGGCAGCTGTCGTATCCAGTAACTGTAGCAGCTATACAGGACTACTTGTCACGTGTCAGTAAAAGATCGTGGGTACTGCAAGAATGTCTACATTGTGTAGCTCCAGACTTTCTAACAATGAATGAATTGTATTTGTATGCACTTCATTGTACTACATTTAAGTAAGTGAGGAAGAGAAGGAAGGAGGGAGAGAGAGAAATTGAAAGGAAGAAGAAAGGGAGGGATGGACAAGGGAGAGGATGAGAAGGAGGGAGAAGGAAGGAGAGATATCAAGCAGTTAACTTGGATATACCTTCATCTTTAGGGAGTTAAATGCTCTCAGATCTGAAGATGATTGGCAAGCTCTTGAAGAAGAAGAAGAAGAAGGGGACACAAGGAAAGATCCAATAAGTATCATATCTAATTGGAGAAGGTATTTATATTGTTTGACAAAGTTCTCTCTACTTGTAACAATTTTTAGTTTATCAGAAGAACAATTATTTCTCTGTCAATGTCGTGAGACTCTTTTGGAATATCTTAACAGACTCAATACATATGAGGTAGAGGAGTTGGTTGGTATAGTAACTATAACGGTACTTTCCTAGGTAATATTAGGTGGTCCAGCTGCTACATTTGAATTCTATGATGCTGAGTTTTTCAAAGAGTTCCGAACCAAGAACTTGGTTCGATCTGCTATTGAATTTGCACAAGTGAGTGCACATCATATGACAGTCACACGATAGTCATATGATTTACTAGGATGGCAACTGGAGGGCTGTGAAGGCATTATTTGATCGTCATGGTGACACAGTATTACCACATAGGTTAGCAATAATTGTTAGCAGTAATGTATTATTATAGTGGATACTAGACTGGCTATATTGTCAAATTTTCCTGAGACTACTTCTCCCAAAGAGTACAGCCGTCTTCTACCTTCTGTTTGGTATGAGATCACCTGTTATTTTTGAAACGTTGGCATCTCTCTCTATCTCTCTCAGTGATGGTGTGATGAAAGACTGGGAAGAAGAGGTTATTAGAGAAATGGATTGGGTTCAACACCCTTCTATTAAGTATGAGATAAAAAACTTATTAATCTAATAGCCTTATTATACATTTCAGGAAAATGTATTCTTTAGGAAGACAGTTATCTTATGGTGACTTTATCTATGAAGAGAATCCTGACCTTCGGGAATACCTACAGTAAGTAATGTACATATACAACATGTGATTATCTTGTATAGATCTCCTGTTACTGCTAATCAATTGACATGTTGGTATAGCAATAGAGCAACTGAAATTGAAGAGTTCAGTGGACAGGTATGTCAATCATTCATCAATCCATTCACCATTCACTCATTGATCCATTTATTCACTCATTCATTCATCCATTCATTCATTCATCCATCCATTCGCTCATCCATCCATTCATTCATCCATCCATTTACTCACTGATCCATCCATTCGCTCATCCATTCACTCATTCATCCATCCATTCACTCATTCATTCATCCATTCACTCATTGATTCATCTATCCATTTACTCATTGACCCATCCATCCATTCATTCATCCATCCATTTACTCACTGATCCATCCATTCACTCATTCATCCATCCATTCACTCATCTATCCATTTATCCATTACTATCTTCCATATTAATCTTATTAGGTTGACAATGCACTTTATCTAGTAAATTATGGTATTAAGAAAGAAGTTGAAGTAAGTCATATTTGATTCCTTGTCTTATGTTTGTCTCTTATAGGGTCTGGAAACATTACAACATCATCTTCAGACCCTGAGCTCTCTCATTTATCATGTTAGTATACTGAGAATTTTATATGATATAATGTGTTATCTGATCTCTAGTGTAATGTTGATGTACACTTGAATTTAACTAAACTTGAAACACTCTCTCACCTTGAGATATTACAGCTGATGATGGGAGATGTAAGTGTATGAATGGATTAATGGACAGATGGACAAATAAATGGACAGATGGATGGAAATACTGATGGATGTATGGGTGAATGGATGGATGGATAGACTGATGGATGTATGGATAGATAGATAGACTGATGATGAATGGACAGGTAGATATTGTTATTTGATCTATAGGTTACAGGAGAACAGTTTGTGTCACATTTTTCACTTCATGCAATGCCATTTGTGACCAGACTAATCAAACTAGGCATGACCAGTCGTACAAACCTGTTAGAGGAGTTTATGGTAATTGCCTCAAAGGTAACTCAACCAGTTATATCATTAAGATAATAGATAATATCATATCTCTATAGAATGATCTTAGACCTTGTGTTCATCTTTTACAAAGTTCTAAAGAAAGGGTAACTGTCAAATTATAACTGTTTATTATTATTTTAATTATTTCAGACTGCACTAGGGGTCTCCTTGTCTTCATTAACAACAGAGGTCAAGATATCACTAGCATTGAAATGTATATATGTCTGTGAAAGGTCAGTGATTAATGTGGCTATAATTGTAAGAATATTACAATAATTATTGCTGTAGTTCTTAATCCTTCTTATACAACATACCTATATCTTTACTTATTAGAACTGATCAGCTTGATGAGGTGGATGCTATTATGAGTCAACTTCCAATATCAGAGTAAGTATCTTGTAGTTAGAATCTCTAAAATACTGGAACCATGATGAGGATTATATGTTCTCTCTCTTAGATTATCATCAGATTTATCTCAACAACTAGCTGATTTAGACCACTTCATATAGTAAGTGATATATGTAGCTTACCATGTTAGTCATTCCTCCTCCCTCCCCTCTCTCTCTCTCTCTCTCTCTCTCTCTCTCTCTCTCTCTCTCTCTCTCTCTCTCTCTCTCTCTCTCTCTCTTTTCTCCCTCTCCTCTAGTGCTGCTGATATCCTTAAGACCTATGATATACTCAAACCTATCAAATACATCAAAGATATTAAGGTATTCTACATTATAGACACACTTATATTACCTACATGCTCTCTCTAGGACAATACTACAGAAGCTGAACAACTGATGAGAAGACTAACTAGAGCAGCAAGCAGAAAGTAAAATAATATCATTTCAATTATTTGTCTGTTAGCTCGGTTACTTTATTAGAGAGTTATTTCATTGATTTATCACACTGATCATTAGACTGTCCATAGTATTGTGTCTATTGTCTCCCATTTCTTTATTCACTAGATATCCTCCATTAACTGAGAAAGGATGGAGAGGACTACTGCAACATTTAGTAACTCTTAAATCTCGAGTATTTCACTGCATTGAATTGGATATCTGTTATGAAGTAAGACAACATCAGAGGCACACATACACATGTCCTCTCTTCATAATAGATATTTACTGAGAGTTTGCTCTGTTCTGGTAGTATTGATAATATCTTCTTAGCCAGTGAAGTATTAACTGTTAATCCACTTTCTCCTCAACATTCATTAAAATCAGTTCGGAGTACTTCTACCAGCAATGCTGCCTTTTCTTACAAATTACCTTATGATGTGTCTCTAGAAGTGGTTGTTAAGGCAACACAAGAGTATTTTAATTCAGCTGCTGGACCTAGAGACAAAGAGATAGACTTAGCGAGGTAGAAGTGATCTATTAATGTCTGAAACTGTTGTTAAGCTAATGATTTCTTTCTTTAGGTTATGTATTGGTTTGGTCAAAGATGACCCCTTACCTCCTGTCATCTTGTCTGAGATGAATCTAATTTCGTCACTAGATATTCTCACTGAATTCAATATCAAACAGTTACCTATACAAGGTATGTCTTAGTACCTACTATGTCATACTACCCTATATAGTCTCTATCATAGTACCCTATATAGTTGTCATGGTAACCTATATAGTCTATGTCATATTGTATTATATGTTATATATGGTCTATGCTCTGTGTCATATTGTATTATCCTGTAGTGAGACTGTGTGAAAATAAGTTAGACTTTATTAGACAAGCACTGGACACCTCACCTACTGCATACAAGAAATATGATAAAGTATGAAGAATGTTATAAATAGTAATTAAAATGTGGATCAAAGATGTGGTGTCTTACAATCACTCTCTCTCTCTCTCTCTCTCTCTCTCTCTTACTTAGCTCTTCAAACTCTCTTATTTTCTTGGTCTTAGTTCTGAACCAGACACATCACTTCACAGTATGTCTTCATGGAATCAGATGTCTTCAGGTCGAGGGTATACTACAATAGCTATAGCATTATCAGCACTTCAGAATAAAGACTATAAATCAACATATAAATTATGTGTAATTCTTATGAAATGTGGGTTCCCTCACTCTTGGGAAGTATGCAAGTAAGAGAATAAATCTTTTTTTAACATATTGTCTGATTTTTTTTGTTAGAAAACTAGCTACTACTTCTCATTTTACTGATTTAGAGGCTCGATTAGATCTTATTAATTTTGCTCTCTGCTATTGTCCTCTGGAAGAGATACAGATTGTTCTAAGAGAGAGGAAGGTTATTGAAGCTCAGGTAAAGAGTACTGTGTTGTTGCTATGGTAATATTTAGTATCTGTATATTTTGTTATTTTGTAGTATTTGTGTGAGGAATGTCATAGGAGAGTGCAATTAGAGGGCGGGGCTGTTCGACAGTTGATTGAGAGGAGTTCTTTTACTGTTCAGAGTCTTGTCTCAAAGGGAACTGGAACAATGCAACAATTAATGAGACAAAAGTATTGATAGGTGGTTTATTAAATGACTCTCTCTCTCTCTCTCTCTCTCTCTCTCTCTCTCTCTCTCTCTCTCTCTCTCTCTCTCTCTCTCTCTCTCTCTCTCTCTCTCTCTCTCAGAAATCTTGAATCTTCTAGATTTTCTGGTAAAAGTCATCAAGAAATTCTTAAAGGTTGTTTAAGTGAATTGATTGAGATACAAAATGCTAAAAGCAAGCCAATGTCATCTTCTCTTTGTGTGACACTCAATTATCATCCATTTTATACACATCCAACTTCAACTACTGGCTCCATATCACCAGCTGTAAGTAATTAAACTTTAATGTAGACCGGATTATTACAGGGGCTTTCTTTACTTTAGCAGTCATCTACATATTTTAATTGGCAGGAGATAACTGGTCATTTAGAACTGTTTCTTCCTCAAGCTATTTACCAAGTTTATAGTAATCTTTGTGGTATGGATGAAGGAGATAATGAGGGGTGTGGTCTTGTATCGTCTCATAAACTGTTACTACAATTAGCTAGAGATCAAATTGATAAAGATGTTCATTTATTTCTGGGTTACCTTATAAATTTAAACAAGGTATGACTCTAAAAGGCATAATTATAATTTATAAATAATATTTACAAAATATTAGACAATATTGTTATTTTTTAGAATACAGAGGAGATTACCACTTTACAATCTCAAGTTGTTCCTAGTGCCTTCTTGTATCAGTTGACAATGTATTACTGCTGTTTGGAACTATATGTTAGAAATAATGAAATAATGCACTCTAGGTATGTGTATAATAACTGAATAATCCCTTATTGTATCTTCTCCATTTCTTTCTCCTTCCCTCTCTCTCTCTCCTCTAGTCCTCATCCATATACTCACAATCCAATTGATATAATAAATCATGTGATGTCATATGTCACTAATTTGAAGCAATCTGATTGGCCAGAAACATGTCATCCCTATCTAGAACTACTACACACATCTAAAGAACTATTATATGACTATATGCAAGCTCAAAAGCTACTAGAATTTAACTCAGGTAAAGATAATACTAGTTAAATATTGAATATATGACATAGAGAAGGATCTCTTCATATTATCATACAGCAGTTATAAGAGCACACATACTACATGAGCTATTAATGTTGCTATTAGTATGTTGTCTCATTTAGATATTGATATATCAAAGTTCATTTATGACAGCTCTTATAAAAAGGAGGCTATCCTTTCACTAGCCAGGTTAGAATACAGTCCAGTCTATAATATAGGTGCATTTACTAACTACTACAGACAAGGACAAGCTCCTGTATTCCAGATTGCTCTGTCGCTTTGTCATCATCATAATATTGAAGACTGGAATCTGTACATGTCACATTTAGACTGGTTATTGACAGAGTCTGGGTTTGTGAACCCTCTCATTTAATATTACCAGACCCTATACTCTAGATTTCTTGCTGATGAAGTGACTAGAAGAGTAGAAAATGGCAAAGTTATGAAAGTGTTACTACAAGACCCTCAAAAAGTAATAATAAATTAATATTAAAGCTATAATATATAAACTATTAATTATAACATCATCTAATATATAGGTATACTTATTAAATTGTTAAGTTATTAAGATAATATTAACTTAGTACATGTCCATATTACATATCTGCACACAATTCTATGAACTTATAGTTTATTGTACTTACTACTATAGACTGCTGATACTCTGAATGAGAAGACATATCCTAATATTCCAGCCACTAGATACAGTTTATTGTATACATATTTCATATTTCTACAGCAATGTGTTGATGAAGGAGCTACTGTTACTGTAAGCAGTACTAATGATTACTACTGAATTGTGTCCTCTTTATATAGGAAAAAGTCAGTATTGACACACATTTAAGACTATTGAAGAAGTTTAAAACAACAATTAGAGGTTTGTTTGTGTGTGTGTGTGATTTATAGAGTCGTCATATTTTTTCTCTCCTATGTCTTCTTTATAGAGGTTAATTATCGTCAGTTAATGTCAGGAGAGGACCCTCTCTCTGTTCTTCTCCCTGCACTAGGAGATCATAATATTCATGTTGTGGCTAAACTAGTTAAAGGAATACCTTTAAAAGTCAGTCAAATTCATAGCAATACATTTTAAAATCTTTTCTTTAAAAAGGATCAAGGTCACGTGACTTCTAAGATGGTTTATAGAGCATATGCTGGAAAATTGTTCTGGCAAAGTGACAAACAACATTCCTATACCACTGTAAGTATGAGTCTCAGACTGTTGGTCATCAGTATGAGGATTGTACTGCTGTCATTTTTTCTAGTCTGGCTGGTTAAACAAGTTTGATAGTTGTCGTGACTGTGTTCAAAGACTTGATGCTGAACAATTACAACATTTAGTAGTAGAGATAGTGTTCAGTGATAATTCACTTAATGTTAGTTGTTATAAACTACATTTAACAAAAGTATTAATCGTTTGTGTTATTAGTTGATGTCAATAGAAACTAGAGAGACATTGTTAGCAAATTTTGTGGATATCTGCTCTGAGAGAAAAATAACTGAAGGAATATCATCTAATATGTGAGTTGATAATATAATTGTCAACTATTTTTATAATAGAACGTTTTTTTCAGATGATTTTTATTTTTTTTACTTTTCTGTTACAGTTTGACATTTGCTGGTCTCTTAAAAGAACTACATTGCTATCAACATCACTTGAAAATACTTAAAACCTCCATTATGGACACACCATCTGGTATTGAACAGGTAAGTAAGAGAGAAACAAATCCTCTTATATTTAACTGTTTTTTGTTATATCTTAACAATAGAGTATATGGAGAAGTGTAGTTAAGAAATATGACCTCTCTATGGCTATACCAGACAAGGTATATTAACCGGGATTGATTGAATTTTTACCAACTATTTTTATCAATTGTACTTTCCCCCTCTCTCTTCCCTCTCTTCCTCCTCCTTCCTTCCCTCATTTTCTCCTCCCTCCTTCCCTCTCTCCCTCTCTTCTTCCTTTTTTCCTCTCTTCTTCTACCTTCCTTTCCCCTCCTTCCTTCCTCCTCTAGATACACCAGTTAACACAAGATATGTGTATGTTAGGTCTACCATTGGTCTGTATAGATCATATCATAATTCAAGCCTCATCAGTGAGATCTAACAAGTTAACAGTTAGAGACATTATCATGGAATGTCTTCAAACTATAGTGACTAATCCAAGGTAATCACTGTATTATGTAATATACTCAATTGATTATAACGTTTCTTGTATTGTTAGTTTGGAAGATATAGAGGGTAAAATTGAGAACATACTTGCTGCAATATCTGACCATGAACAAAAAGGGTAACATTTTATAACAACCTCTTAATGTATTCATTGATATATTTGTATATTGATATAGTGGAAAATTAATGCAATGTTCTGAAGTATTGACTGTTCTCAAACCTGTTTATGCTGACCAGAATCAATCTCTTAAATTAAAATACATACTAATATACTATGTCAATAAGGTATATTGAGAGAGGGAAAGAGAGAGAGGTGTATTATTTTTATATCTCCTATAGTATATCTCCTTATCTCAAGAGGATCATCAGCTCTTGTTACTCTATCAAACTCAAACAACACTTTCCCCTCATTTTAAATGCAAGGTACTATTCATTTGTATAGTAAATATACATGTACAACCTTTGTAGGTAACAGCTGGAGACTTAGCTACTCCTGAGAGACAAAGTCACTTTTATCTCTCTCTGTTGGAACAATCATCATCATTAAAACAGTTAGAAACTTTAGCAAGATTACTTGAAGAGTGGCCTAACTCTAAGTATGTATATTTACTAATATCATAATAACTCTGTGTATTTTAGTGGTGAGTTATTCTCAGAGTGTTGGTTAAAAGTGCTTGTAGCTATTGGTAAGTATCCTGAGAGAAATTGTGGACAAAAGGTGGTGACTATAAGAGCAGGATTATTTGATATTGATGACAAGGTGAGTCCTGGTATGCATAGTAATGTTACTATATTTAGTAACATTGGCAAGTTACTATTTTTAATAACATTGTTATGTATAGTTGTTGTTGCTATTTTAGTAACAACACTTGTAAAATACATCTGTTATTGAAAATAGTTACTACATATAATTACATCATTATAAAATATGTTACTATATTTAGCTATGTACATTGTGTACATTAGGTTGATGAAGAGTTGTTTAAACTATTATTAAAGAGAGACAAACGTTCAGCATTACAATTAGCATTGTTATCAACAACTAACACAACACTACTTACAACAATCATAGAGTCTATAAAACAGGTATAGTAAAATCTTTTATTTGCTACATAATGTACCATTGTCTCTGTATTAGATGACAGAGAAAGAAGTAGCAGATCTGGTTACAAGCACTGCTTTAGAATTAGTACTTTATAATGGGCGTGTCCCTGAGATTTTAACCACACCCATTTATCCTCTATTCTGCTCATATCTTAGTAACCCACCAATAACCCATAAAGCTGATCTAGAAAGCATTTACAATGTACCTCTTCTTGTGAGACTAGTTGGATGCAACAAAGATGACTTGTTTGAAGAACTAGGTTTTAATTTCATGAGTAAGCGGGTTGAAAAAGCTGCTGAACAACTTCAAAAGGCCAATTTTCATGATGAGGCTGGGTCACTTCTTGAATCAGCTACTCAGAGAAGTGGACGATCCTCTTTGTTAGATGTTACAAGTGCATTCCGTTCATTAAAAGGATTTTTTAGTTGATTATAATTTCAATGTGTTATACTTCATTAATTGTGTGGTCAAGTCCTATTATACATGAATATTGCTGGGGCGTGTGTAATCATGCTTTGTCAATCTCCTTTAGATCAGCTGGCTTAAACATATTAATATAATTACAATGTCTATAAATAATACTTTAATTATAAACCAAACATCAAAAATACATTACAATTATATCTATATATATACTATGTATTATACTCTTCATTAGTTATGATAGAGTTATGCTTACATAATGCAGCATCTATAATTACTTGACGTATGATCAAGATTCATCAAACTGTTGATAAAGACATGATAACACTTAGAGGTTCATGTACAAACAATAATACCTTTCAGCAGCTTTGTCAAATCCTAAAGCTTGTAATGTGTCATGAAGATCTTGACGGGCCATGTTAGGGTGATTTTCTTGCCATTTCTTCAATACCCAATAAGCTTGTGTCTCTATTTCTCTGTAGTCGTGTTCAATCTTCTTTAAATGTTCAGAAGTTATACCAAGAGAACCAGCAAGAATTGAAACATTTCCATGGACATGACGAGTACATCGTATAAGATCAGCATCAGGTATCAGGGGAGCTGTAGGTGTGCTTAAAGGAAAAGACTTAGGTGTGGGAGCTCCAGAACTGGCAGGAGGCATACTGATTGGGTTTTCTAATGGACTCTGTATAGTGTAGGAGGAAAATTAAAAATATATGTATTAGTACAATAACCTTTTGACTTTCCTTTGTATGTAAATTCTCAGGAATATACTCAGATTCCTTCACCCTAATAGATTAATAGAACAAAGTGTTATTGTTAGTGTTCAGTATATATAGTGTCTTACATGTCAGCAAGTTGTAGTAAACCTATTTCTATAAAAACCTCCACTAGTTCATCACGCACACCTCCTTTATGATTTATCCACTCATACAGTAGATTAAAGCCAGGTAGTTGGCTTTTAGTATGGTCTCGCAAAATAGTGTTGAGATTTGATGTCATTTCCCAATGGGCGGCAAGCTCACATAATTTCTTTTCATTTGGAATCTTTTGGCTGATAAGTAGCAACTCTTTTTGTTGCAATATGTTGGATTTCTAAAAACATACAAAATAGGATTGATAACATAAACATTCATACCTTGGATGTAAGTCTCTTGTCGGGAAACCAGAGGCCTTCTTCAGGTAAAATTTTACGATACTTATCACTTCTCTCACAATAGAGAGATAAATCACAGGTCTGGTCTCTCACATGTTTCAAATAATGACAACCTACAGGAGACTGACACTCTGATCCAGAACATACAAACCGAACTTCTCTAAATACTTTACCAGACTCAGACTCATTCTCATTTTCTTTATTTCCCAGGCTATCATACAGGCATGTATCAACATCTTTAGCTACTCTTACAAGAAAGCCATGTAACTCTTGGCAAACATTAGTAAACTTGTCAAGACCATCATCTGGTGCGTATCTAAGGACATCAACTTGGATAGCATGAAATAGTTCACATAAAACTACCTGATCAATTGGAGGATTTCCAAATTTAATACTTATTCGATTGCGATACACACCTTTATCAAAGTTGGTATGACATAATGGTGAGTTTGCAATGGTTGCAATAAAACGAGTAAAAAAACCTGGTGGTACAAACCCAGTTCTAAATGTGAGATGCATAGGAGTAGCTCTTAGACGGAATCCTGTTGATAGAACTGACGCTTCTTTGACTGAAGGCAATACTAAAGGCAAAAAGTATTGCTTGACACTGGGATCAAAATAGTGATCTGTCTTCACTTCAGCAGCAAGGCGGAAAGAAACCAGTAATTTTATCAACGATTCAGGGTCAAGACCTTCAACATCCTTCCATGCAGCTAAATAGAGAGGCTGAACAAGTATTCCTTTATTTCGTAGCAGTTCCCATAGAAGTCGTGTTTTGTGTTCTTCTCTTCCTTTTAGGGTTAACACTTTTCCAAGAACATCAACAAACCATCTGGGATTAAGAATAACTACATTTTCTAGACCAATGATATGAGGGTAGAACAGAAGTACTCCTAGGTCATGGTAAAAAAGGAGTACTTTGGGAACAACATCACTGGGTATTTTGCATGCTATACCAATGGCATGAGCTTCTTCAAGACTAATAACATTTTCTTTGAGAGCTTGAATGACTTTTCGAAAGAGTACCCAGCTAATTGGTGTTTTGACAATGAGCTCCTTATAGGTGAAATCACGTATTGCTCTTCGTACTTCAGAGAAGCTGACATCTTCACCTTCACCTCTCCCAGCAGTGGTATTATCAACAATGTGAAAACCATCAATAAGAACTTCAAATGGTTTTCCTTGGCAATATGACTCAATTTCTTGTATCTTTTTGTCATATGTTTGGCCCTTTTCTTTGAGCTTGTCACCATGTGTACCAATGCATAGTACACGAGGATAATTTAAGAGTGCTCCTTTCTCATCATGCTTAGCGAGATGAATGTGAATATTGGACAGCCAATTGAGAAGGAGGTCAATAGTGGTAATACAAAGATCTTCTTCAACCCTTCTCTCTCCTTGTACTATTTGTACAGATTGACGCCTTTCCTTAAAATTCTTAGAGGCATCATAAAGGAGAAGGAACATAGTACGAGATGTAAGAAAGGCTGGGAGAATTTCTAGAAAAATAGGCTGACCCCCACAATCCCAAATATGAAGAAATGGTTGTGGTGTGATATTTCTTGCTGAGTTCCTCTGTATAGAACTAGCACGAGCAATAGCTTTTGAAAGAACAGATTGAACATGAGATTTCTCAAATTCTTTAACTTTTTCTTCTGAAATTGAAGAGGTTTCAAGCATACGAGAAACTGTAAACAACTTGGTAGCTTCAATTACTTTGCTACTAAACTCATTCATACTAGAACGATTCTGAAGTACGGCAACCATTAATTCTGCTAACTCATTTAGCTCATCTTCTTCTGTGACTTCTCTCCACTTTTCTTCTTTTTCATTACCTAGTGTTTGCCACTCGCGTCCAATTGGTCGTAGAGATAGGACATCAGAGACAATGGTGCTATCAAGACGAGAGTTCCAAGGTTCTTTCATGAGTGATCGCTTGAAGCATGTCTTTCCAACACCAGCTGCTCCTAGAAACATGATTCTGGCATATGCTACGTCCATTTCTCCTTTGGCTAGAGCATTTTGATATACACTATCTATAACAAGATTATAATTGTAAAAATCATATAAAGATTTTTATGATACTGTTGTTGCTGTAAAGAGGTTTTTGCTAATTTTAAGACTGAGCTATTAGAAGTTGCTCTTCTTGCCTTGATCACTAATGTCTAACTCAAAGCTTCAAATAATATCCATTGGTTACAATTACTGTTGTTTTAGTTAACTAATAATAACTTACTAAAATTATTCTAAAATATGTAAAATTAACTAAAATTATCTGAGAGAGCAAAACTAACTACAAGTAACTAAACTATGCTAGCTAATTGATTTATAGAAAGGTCAAAGGTCATAATATAACTATGTAGAGGGTAGTATGCTAAATTGAAATATCTAGAAAGGCGTACAAAACTAGCTATTGTTCAAGACTTTCTTTTGGTAATACATTCATTTCTATTTCATTCTATTAATTTCTCTTTCCATTAGCACATGTCAATAAAGTTTACTTTATTTAGTACACAGTTTAACTTGGTGTATAGTCTAGAAGCATTGTGAACAATATATTAGCATTAGACTATTCATCATGTGATATTGTCCAGCACTTATTTACATTATAACTAAAACCATAAACAATAACCAAAACTTTTATAATGCAGGAAATGACTAACAACTCTAACTAACTAAAGACATTGTTCAAGGGCCAAAACCTAATTATAACTAATTATAATTAAAAAAAAACAAAAACAAACTAAGACAACATTAATAGCAATGTAATTTGCATAATTTCACATGTCAATCTCTAAAGTATGGTAGATCATTTCAGACAAATATGGATATTAAGCAATGAACTTAATTTGAATCTGGGGGTTTGCGCAGAACACAGTACATAACATTCCTAAATTACTGCTTTTACTGCCTCAAAATATACATGCCATGTAGTCATTACATTGTTGGGACTGGTATATGTGTGTATTAGGTGTAATGTTGAATAATAAGTTATGTTACGCAAATACAATGCTACATGAATAGTGAAGAGTTAGTTGAAAGAACTCTGTTATTGGATGGCACTTTACTCAATAAGAACCTACCTGCCACAGTACCAATTCTAAGTACCTAAAAGAATAAAAAACACTAGTCTATTACTATAACAAAAATATATCAAATATAATAGTAATCATTATTAAACTATTGATAATGTATAATAGGAATGATAATTCTAAGGGTTTTGAAACAAAGTAGGAATATAATGTAGACATAATACTTTCATATTGCAATATTTGCAATACATCATGGACATTATCGTAGGGAGGAAGAATGACAAGTATTGAGATACTCTGATGTGTTTTGGGTGAGAGATTATGTGTTTTCTGACAATTTATTTCAATGGACAATCTGGGCCATCCCTACATAGGCACTGCTATTACATGCCAGATAATTCCCAAAAACTCTAAATGAAAAGTACTCATAAAATTCTTTCAAAAATTCTAGTGTTTCATACAGGGTCCTACAAATGCAGGAAGACACTGTATTACAGTCATATAATAACGAAAAATAAATAGCAAATCAAATAATGCATTGAAAGTTTGTTCATGTATGTGCTTACTTTCTGTGCTCAAGTGAGGTGGATACAAGTTAGGTTATCATCATAAAAGAGAAAAGACATTAAAACAAGATAGACTTATAATTATGTAATTTATTGCTTAAAGAGCATTGCTGAACTAGTAAACTGGCAAGTATTATACTCAAAGTCTTCATTTAATAAGGTAATAATTACAATTTCTATAGGAAGAATCATCATTTTATTACTGATAGTACTTGGCTACAGAAATAGTACAAAATTAGCTAACACATTTAGGTCTTTAGGTGAGGCTTATAAAACTTTAGGTTCACAGCTGTACTTCTAGATTAGTGATTAATACACATATATACAGTGTGCACTTTGAACTTCTATGGTATCTAGTCGTAGTATATGTAATATAAAACATGTGGTCATATATATTTACCTTCTTAAACAATAGCTATATAGGTTAACATCATAGTGTGATCATAGTAGAATGAAAAAGACATTATAATAAATACTATATAACTAACACAAGTTTATACTTACATCCTAAACAAGGTGGATACATTGTAGCATAGTTCAATTCATAACAAAAGAAAGAGAGAAACAAATTTAAATTTGTAAAAATTATCCAAAGATTATTTTTAACACTGTTGTTTTGGGATTATTGTAAAGTATAAAGAATAAAGAGTTAGCAGAAGCTATAGGTTGCCTAAGACATTTTCTTAAGTTTCTGACCTCATATTGCTTCAATTTGTCACAAACAATTTTAAACATTTATAATAATAGTAATCATATTCATTGGTTGCTATGAGTGTCAACTGTTACTTTATAAATATACATACCAATATAATTAATATCAGGAGCACATGAAGAGGAGGGTGGAGCACCAATCCCATTAGTTAGGTGTACTACTGTATGTGGGAATAATTTTCAGTAAAACTATTTCACGATTTCTGTGAATTTTCTTATTTTGCAAAAATTAATTATGTAGTATAACATTGTATATGTGGGGGGAGGATCAATGTTGTTATGAAATATTAAGTCTCGAATTTTTATTTGATAGAATTAATGAACATATTAATCTCAAAAACATTTGCTCATACGGTATGTTTTAGCTAGGTTCATCACTACTTTGACCATACATGGAAGGTGCTGAGTGACTCTAAATATTGGACATGATCAAATAGTAATAAGAAAGCAGATGTTGTATATAGATAATTCTCCAAACAATGAGGCAGAGAAGATGAAAGTACTCTTTAAGCACATTATTCTAAAGCTAAGTTTGATTATACTTAAGGCACGAGATCAAAAAACCTTTCATGCATTTGAGATACTGCAGAGTCGTAAGGTTTGCTCTAATAATTCAAGTAGGTGTTGAGACTATTATATGGGCAAATGGATCTAGCAGAAACATAGTAGTTTGCTGCTATTCCCCTTTCTTCATGTGCTCCTGTGGTCCAAAACGTGTTAGAACTGCTTCGCATACATAGCAAGCAAGCAAGGCAGAAAACTAAAATATTAGATCAATTATTAAAATTGACAGAATTGAAAATTATAATACAAATGTATCCATACTTACTACCTGAATAAATAGGATAAAGTGTAGGTTATTGTCACAATATGATCATAGTAAAGAAAAGATAGTTCAATTTTATGAATACACCATCAAGCAATAAATATTATGATTTTGTGTTCATACTTACAGACTGGATGTAGTGTAGGTTATTGTCAGAGTATTAACATAAATAGAGAAAAATATAAAATGACTTATAAGATTAATATAAAATAAAACAATACAGCATGATTTACATTCATACTTACATCCTTTAGAAGTTGGATACAGCATATGTCATAGTATGATCATAATAAAGAAAAAAATGAATGTTTTAACATCAGTGATAGATACATTATTAAACAATACATAATACTGATACATAGCATACTTACAGACTGGATATAGTGTAAGTGGTCATCATAATATGATCGTAGTAGAGAAAAACCAAGATAACATATAAATTAATGATTAATACAGAATGAACAAGTTTATACTTACTCTCTAAGTATGTAGATTGTAGTTTAAGTTATTATGTCAACATAGAGAAAAAGAAAAAAATGATTCATACACAAGAAACAAAAATTTAATACTAATGCATGTGTGTTCATAATTACCATCTGAACAAGTACACGTATGTAGGTAGGTTATCATTGTAGTAAGATCATAATAAAATAAAAAATAAAAAATAGTAAGAGCAATATGATTTAAATAGATTATTCATATACAACTAATTAATACATAATTAAACTATAACAATGTGTGTTTATACTTACTCTCTGAAAAGTATAAGAAGTAGAATAGTTTATTGTTGTGGTATGAATATATATAGTAAAGAGATAAACAAAAATTTATATATTAATAATAGATACACATAAACTAACAATACATAATAAAATTTGAAATGTGTTAATACTTACAGACTGTATAGTGCCCGTTATTGTCATAGTTAATCATAGTAGAGAAAAATAAAGACTTATAATTATTAAAGATAGTTAAATAGTTTATAGTATGATTCATACATGTAAAATGTGAGATTACACTTGATCAAATGTAATAAATTTTCAGACTACATTTTTATTGTATGGAATACTGTCTCTTCACAGTATATTTCAAAATAGAGACATTGATAAATGAATAGTCTATCATTGGGATAAATTATACTGTGTTGATCCTTGAAGTAATTCGAGTAAAATTTACAACTATGGGTAGCAAAATAGAGTAGTTTTCCCTAAATTTAATGCAATCTTATGCTATCATAAATTAACTGAGTATTGTTGCTTAGTGAGAAGACAATGTGGCAACAGTAAGAAGTAAATGACACAATTAAACAATACATTATATTAATACATTTTTATACTTACGGTCTAAATAAGTTGGATACAGTACATGTTACCATCATAGAGAAAAAAAATAAACATCAATGGTTGACACAACAATAAATAATATATAATATTTTATTATGATATCTTTTCATACTTACAGACTGGATAGAGCACAGGTTATCATCACAGAATAATATGATTGTAGCAGAGAAAAAAATGACATATAAATAAGTTATTTATACAATACTAATGAATTATATAAAATAATGTGTTGATATACTTACCATCTGAGTAAGCAGTAGGTTATTATGTAAACATAGAAAATAAAATAAAATCCAAAATAGAGAAGTGATCAATACACAATCCAAAAAAACACATAAAACTAACATGTATATACATGACTTACCATCTGAATTAGTATAGGTAGGATATCATCACAGTATGACCATAGTAGAATATAAAAAAAAGATCAAATAAATTAGTGATCCTGAACATAATAATGTTACAGTGGAACCTCAAAATAGTAGAACACAATTAGGACAAGTATAAATGTCTATTATATAGATGCCCAGGTGCTCTTTTCAGATCAGAGAGTGAAGGAAAATTTATATTTTTGTTACTAAGTTGGCTTTATAACCATCTTTTATTTAAAATGAATAGATGGTCTTTCCAAGGACAAAATAAGCACTACCTTAAACAAAGTTCCTTTGAAAGAAAAATTGTGAACAACCATTGTGAAACTCATACACATAGAACCCATTGTCCATTATTAGAAGCAACACGACAATTGGGACAAAGAAAATTCTTGTACCTTGGTTTTATAATTAATTAGAAGACATTCAGTTTTGAGCTTAGTGTCCTTCATAGAAATGGAAGTTCCACTGTACATTTATCTACTTACTTCCTAGATGCAGCGCAGGTTAGTTATGACATAACACAGTTATATAGAAGAGAAAAAATAAAACGACAAATTAGTCAGAATTATAATCAAAAATATATAATACTAATGATTGCTTACACTTACCACCTTAATTAATAAGTAGAACACATTGTAGATTATTGTCATAGTTTTATAGATAAAAAGAGAAAAGAAACAGTGACAGATACATTCTTAATAATTGACATGATCAAACAGTAGTGTACATTAGTACTTACTATCTGAATAGCAATATATTTTTTCATCATTGTATGGTAATAGTAAAGAAAAGATAGTAAAACCAAAACATTTATACATGTACATGTACAAATTATTAATTAATATATCATCAATGAAATAATTATATATATATGATTTGTGTTCATACTTACAGACTGGATACAGTATAGGTTACCATGATCATAATAAAGAAAAATGAAAATTAAAATACAATCATATATACAAAGACTTACAGCCTAATTGAGTCATGAGGACATGGTGTAGGTTGCCATCACGAATAATCATATGAAGAAAGATAAAAACAAAATATTTATAATGATTTGTACACTATAAAACATTATACATAATATATGATATGTACTTATACTTACAGACTGGATCAAGTGTAGATTGTTATCACAGTATGATTATGTATGGAGGAAAAATCAATAGTAAGTTATTACAATGCAGAGTTAATCAGTACAGAATATTAATACATGCTTATACTTACTCTCTAAACAAGTAGGATACATTGTATATTACAATTGTAGTTTGATCATATAGTAGATAGTGATAAAAAAGAAAAAAAAACATAAATGATTCATATATTTGTGATTGATACACATGCAATTAATACACATCCAATATATAGCTTTACATGAAAGAAAGGAGTATCAACTACCATCTAGAAGCTGGAGTTGTTTTAAATGCACCCTGCTTATGACAATGCTTAAGTGCTTTCATGTGAAGTCACACTTGAGGAATTATGAATACAATTAAGTTAAATGTATTCATAATTCTTTTGTATAATAATAATAATAGTCATCCACAGAGTTTTGATTGCTATTGTTCCATGTAGTTGCAGACTCCTTCCTTTTTGCAAGGCTATAGGTTCCTGATAATACTATTGTGTATTTATTCTTACTCTCTGAACAAGTGGTAGGTTATCATCACAGTATGATTCATAGTAGAAAAAAATAGATGCACGAATTAGTAATTAATGAAATATAAAATAATACATTTGTTTACTTACCCGCTGAATAAAATGATACATTGGAGAGGTCATTCAATATAATCATAACACGATCATAGAAAGAGAGAAATAACATAAAGTTTGATTGAAACATGTTCAACACATTTAATAATATGCATGTACTAATTAAATGTGTGTTCATAACAAATAAAAAACTAGAAAATAATGGTTAATGAAATACATAATACTAAATCATCTTTGTACTTACCCGCTGAATAAGGAGGATAGGTGTATAGGTCATTTAATCATAATACAATCATAGAAAAATAGGAAAATCAAGTTTACATATAAATAATAGACTGATACACAATCAAATAATACATTATGTAGTTATCCATTATCATGGAAAGAAAGGAGAAAACCAAAATAACATACTCTCTCAAATAATATCTATATTAATGTGTGTTTATATACTTACAATCTGATACAGTGTGGATTATTGATCATAGTATAGAAAAGAAAGAGAATGTTAATGATTTATGCATCATTGGGATTTACAACCAGATATAGTCAATATAAAATTCTAATGTATATTTATACTTACAGGCTGAATAAGAATATAGTGTAGGTTATCACCATAAAATGATCATAGAGAAAAAAACAAAACAAAATAAGGGACACACAATTTAACAACACATAATACTAAATTAAATATGTATTCATACTTACGAACTGAATAAGTAGGATATATAAATACAGCGTAGTTTGTCATTATAATATCATCAATATCATCATAGTAGATAAAAGAGAGAAAAACAATGATTAGTAATGAGTGAATACACAATTAAATAATACATAAGACTAATGTGTGTTCATACTTACATCCTGAATAAGAGAGATAAAATATAGGACGTCATCATAATACATGATCATAGTACATAAATAGAGAAAAACAATGATTAATAATGAATACACAATTAAACAATATTTAATACGAACATGCATTCATACTTACATCCTGAATAAGTGGTAGGTTGTCATCATAATATGATCATAGTAGATAAGAGATAAAAACAATGATTAATAATTAATATACAATTAAATAAAACAAAATACTAACATGTGTCCATACTTACATCCTGAATAAGTGGGATACATTATAGGTTGTCATCATAATACAAGTAGAAAAAAGGGAGAATAATAATTGATAACAAATTAAAAAAAATATATGGAAGCCTCAGACAGACATTCCAATTCCTATATCCAATTTCAATATAACGGGGTTATACAAAGTTTTGATGTCCGTTCTCAGCCTCTCTAAATAATAGAACTACAATATGCAACCAAAGTCAGGGACCCAACCTAACTGGAAACATCTTGCTGACGCTCAATTCTAAGAGACAGCTTGTGGTACTCACACTCCACATTTTATTAAGTAACAAGAAAAGCCTAGAAATGGCGCACATGCCAAAATTGGAATTAGGAATGAGAAATTGGACTCATCAACTGGATCGTTAATTGGAATTTTTAAATACGCCAAGGTTTGCGGAAGAAATAAGAAAAAGGAATTGGAATGTCCGTCTGCGGCTTCCGTAAATATATAATAGTAATGTCTGTTCATACTTAACAACTGAATAAGTAGGATAAGTAATTATCATCATCATAATATCATTATAAAGAGAAATAAGAGAAAAACAAATGAGTTTAACAGTACATTGTGTGAATTCATGCATACCATAGATTGGGAAATGTTCATGTCATGAACGTTTCATGTTAAATATTAACAGGCTGAAGAAGTTTTTCACAAGGAGGCAGGCATGTATGAAATTAATTAACCACAAAATTATGTATGTTGAACACATTGAGCATTATATGTATGATAGGGATTATTATATTAGAGGCTATCGTGTTTACCAAATGATCTGGAATGCAATGATTGGGGAGAGACTAGCTTGTGAAAGAGAGCTGTTGAATAATAAAGATAGATATGTAGTGGTGGTAGAGAAAACTGGAGTAATTGTTAGATATTTAGCAAGCTAAAGAAGATATATGCATTTGTTCAAGCTCTTCTTCTTAGAAGATAGGAGGCAATATTATGTATAAAGTGATAAGAAAAAGAAGGTATTCCATACTCAAGAAGGCCTCAAAATCCATGCATTATATTAAAAGGTAGATGTGGTGAAAATATTGAAGTGATCATTATAATTAACTTGTTAATGTATATCCAATAACTATTTAAACAATATCGTGAATACGCTATTAAATAGTTTCAGAGTTTGTTCTAATAATTAAATGTATAATGTCTACAATTTCATGAGTCTCATTTTCTGCTGTTTTTGTGTTTATTTCAACACCATGATGTAACACATATGTGTGTATTACATAATTGTTATAAATTTTCCTGATATAAATCTTTCAATGTATGCAACATTTTAGTGTGTTTAATTTGTGCACATTGTGAATTATGCAATTTTTAATGAACTTTCCTAATCTATGATATTGATAGGGTATAACAACAAAGTTATAGAAAAAAGAGTTTATAACATAGTATAATTTGGGCACTATAAAACAATATATATATAAAATGAATGTATGTATATACTTACTTCCTAAATAAGTAGAATGTAAAGAAGGTTGTAATTTTATCATAATTATAGTAGAAAGAGAGAAAATGTAAATAACATCAATATAATAATATATAATTATGTTGATAACGAAGCATGATTTATATCAGTTATGTTTACGATTGAAACTATATATAATACTAATGCACAATCATACTTGTAGGTAGAATACAGACTAGCATACGTTATAGTTATATTTATCATATTGAATATAATTATGAGATTGATTAACTCTTAGAGTATGATAATCTAATTAAACTATTCATAAAAAATGATAAGTGAAAGAAAGCTTTAAAAATTAAGAATGCTTTATAGAATCCAAAAAACAAATTTGCAAAGAGACTTTAAAGGTCATTTGCATTAACAGTAGGTATATATACCCACAAAACTTCATACAAGGAAAACTGGTTTGTTTCAAAAGAATGCTACATCTAATAAGCATGACATTGTTTTAGCTTTAACTACCATATTTAAACTGTCTTTGTAAATATTTTACAAAATGAAAACATTACATGCAGTAACAAGTTAAACCACAAATATACTGATAGTGCAAAATCAGCTAAATTTTGTGAGGACATTACAGAATTATAATCTGTTGAACTTGAACACAAAATTTGACATGGTTAGATTGTTAAAAGTTTGCTTAATAAATCATTAAAAATTGCAGCTTCATAAACAAAGCTTTAAGAGCTAAAAGTAAAAATGCTTACAATGAAACCAACAGATTTAAAAAATGATATCACAAAATTTTGACAATCTTTCTCTAAGAGATAATGCAAAATCAAACAAAACACACTACTTTTATATATTGAAACTTACTTCCTGAATAAGTAGAATACAATGTAGGTTATTGTCATAGTAGAAAAAGAGAAAAAAATTGATGTAAATGACCTCAATATTATTAAATATACAATTAGACAAACATAATGTTTATGTGTACAGGTTGAATAAGTACAATGCAGTCTAGATTATCATAATAGTATCATTATTACACAGGGGTTCCTTAGGTTTATAAAATATAACAGTATTCTTTTTTCTTAGTAAATAGCATAGTTCATAATTAATCTGTACTGGTTACTTCTTAAGAAACAAGATATACATAATACTAGTGATTGTTTATACTCACTTCCTGAGTCAGTAGAATATATATAGTTCATGTTATTTATTATTGTTGTTTGATTATAGTAAAAAAAGGAGAAAAGCCAATAATGACATTTATCTGTTTATAGTAAGTTAAGTTTATTTTAAGACAATTCTCAGAAATAATTGAGAGTACTAAGCAATTTTTAAGTAGTGTATAGTGTATATAATTATAACACTAGATCAACAATTAATCAACTTTATAAAGTTGATTAATTGTTAGTCTAACGCCAGCGTTATAATTATTTTGAGTATTAGTCTTGAGTTAGTCTTGTATAGAAAGACTCTTATGCTTCAAAAAGCATGTTAAAGGTCTCATGGTTTGTTAACTGGCAAGTATCCATGGTTACAATGCCATTCTACTTAACATTCACATGCACTATTTAAAATAGATTGGTTATTTTAACTAATTAATAGTCTACTACATCCCACAACATTCAAGAATTATTAATAACATATACTGTTTTAGTTACTTGTTACTATAGAACAACACAATTCATGTACTTTAACAAATGAATTTTTAAAAAGCGTGTAGGTATATAAGACAGTAAATTCTATTATGGCAGCCCTCACAAATGATGACACAGCAAAGTTACCACCGATTACATAGGGACAACCCTTAAACACTGGCCCAGTATCCATGAAATTTATATTGTCAATGTTAAACAGAATCTTTAATGCTAACTACACAACTGTCAATTTAGTAATGATATCAATGTGCTTTTCAACATCTCACCTAGTATTACAAGTAATGATAGCAATGTGATGTATGCTATTCCGCATCTCACCCTGTATTACATGTAATGTAAATTACAATGCATCAGTTAGATCATGTGATCCATTCACACAGTCACTCTCAAAAAAGTATATTTGCATAATAGACTAACTCTATACCAAATTAAAACCAAGCAAATAATTCACATTTACCTACAAGCCATGCCTTGTGAGAAAGTTTTAGCTGTAATTACTCTGTAAATTATTCGTAATATAACTAATGTTGATAACCTTGGAGAAAGCAATCTAAATATCACACTTCTCATTGTACTCATCATATTCAAGCTGACTTGTGGTTGCATGGCATGTAATTGTTATTTTAACATTGTTATGATTGACCGTCCTAAATTCCAGATGAAGAGGCAGGGTACACCTGCAAAGATCAAATGTATTATACACGTGATACAATTGACCATCTTAAATTCCAGATTGCCTGTCATAATGTCATGCAGATTGTTCTGTTGTTACCAAACACTATGTCTATAATAGATCCAATATAGAATGTCTACAATATAAGGCTAGGTATGAGAATATATCTGTAATAGATCAAACATATTGTATGTGTGACACAATTACGCTTATTGCAAACTTAGTATGGTTGTATGTATATACAATAGTTGCTATTTGACCAATATAGAATGTTTATCAAACTTGGTATCCAAGTAGTCTAATAATTATTTTCCTGGTATAAATATCATGCACAAAATAGCCATATAATAACTATGTATACATAGCTGCTCATCCAAACTTTCTTAATAATCGGTATGTTTTTCCTAAATCATGACCAAATTTGCCATCAAAATACCTATAGCATATCTATAGGAAGATCCTATGTTATTATAATCACATAGTCACATATCTTGTAAGATGAGACTATGTGATTCCATGGGAATTTTGATGAAGAATCTGGACAACACTGAATTAAGTCACATACTGGTATGTGTTATAGATGATATGATTCCTTTCAGGTTTTCCTTGTTTAGATACTATAATACATGAGCATTGGTACCCTATATTAGTGACACTAGTAAAATGTTTAATTACTTAAAGTCAGATCACATATAGTGCATGTTTTGTGAATGTAGGTTCATACTTAGACTCACAAAATATTTGAGGTCTCGTATGCTAGCCATAATTATAATGTCATTCTAGAAAATGAGAAAAAGCAGTAATAAAGGCTTGTTGCAATAATTATAGCATTGATTAAAATGCATTTTATGAACTAGTAACAAGACCAAGATTTACTTGGTTGTAAGAACACCACATGTGGGATGTGAGACGTCACTTCTTGCAGACAATAAAACTGCAATGAAGTTATTTTATTCACTATGCATGCATTTTCCTAAACAGTATATGTATCTGACTGGTATATAAACATCTTGAAAGAGATGATAGCAAGAATGAAATCCCTAATTAATACACTAGCACAAAACATTATTGGGATATTCTATTTTAAACCTGTCTTGATGTATAATTGTGCCTAATTATTATAACAAATCAAAACACTATACAAAACTTTTTGTTATGAATACTATGTTGGGATTTTTATACTGCCATTTTTTAAGATTTTTGCACCATACCATTTTAACAATTTATGATTTACTGGTGGGCACACCTGCACAACAAACTTATAAAATGGTTTTAGACATGTATTTATGTATCCTTTTATGACATATAGTTTTAATTTATCATTGCATGTAACTTTGAAGTCAAGAAATGAAAAATAGCTACATATGCACATCATCACATCATGCTAGTATGTGAAAAACACTATTCTCTTTACAAGGAATTTCTAGTTTCTATGAACCTATTACTCTAGTTTTATAATTTTTAAGTGGAGGTGCAATACTGAGATATAATATTGGTTCAGAGGTCAAACTCAAATTGGTCTTTCAAATAGGACAGGTCAGTTAACGTCAGGCCAAGATGGTTAACAGAAAATTGAATGTAAAAATGTAATTACTATTTCATTAGTATAGTAACCTACCAACTATGGAACATCAAAGACTCTTGGAAATTAAAGAATAAAACCACCACCACGAACGTCTGTAGACACTAACAGAACAGTAGAAGGGTTTTGGGGGAGTGGACCTATAATAAAATTTATAACTGAGCACACGTGGTTGTTTGTGCATGAACATAATAATAATATTATTATAATAATTAATTATAATATTAGTCGCTTAGAAAGGAAGGGGCGGCAACGCCAGACTAGTGGACAGTTGCTGGAGTCTTTCTACCACAGATTGTTAACAATTAAAGCATGCACAGAATATAAGCACTTTTTCAGTATAAGACTTGTAGTTTTATATAACAAAACACTCTGTAAAATATTTAGGTTTTCGTTGTCTTTCATCAATTTAATTGTACCAGCATTTTATAATTGATAATAAGTGTGGTCTATAGTCGCTGTTAGTAACTATTAATTTATGGTAACCTAGCCTGTTGCTAGCAATCATCAGGTTACCCTCTTAATTATACCCAACAGCCTGGTATATAGGGTCGCCTGCATGAATGGAAGCAGAACCGTGTTATTTATAATATAATTATAATTCATATTATTATTATATTTAGTAACTTTGACATTGTTACTGTTTTTAGTAACATTATTTTATGTAAAAAATACATCTGCTATTAGAAATAGTTACTACATATAATTACATCATTATAAAATATGTTACTATATTTAGCTATGTACATTGTGTACATTAGGTTGATGAAGAGTTATTTAAACTATTATTAAAGAGAGACAAACGTTCAACATTACAATTAGCATTGTTATCAACAACTAACACAACACTACTTACAACAATCATAGAGTCTATAAAACAGGTATAGTAAGATATTTTATATACTACATATAACACAGTTAACACTTTAATTAGCAGATCTTTTTACAAACATTGCTCTAGAATAATTACTTGGCACTACTTTTAAACCACACCCATTTATCCTCTATTCTGTTCATATTTTTTAGTAACCCATCTATAGCACACAAAGCTGATCTGGAAGGTATTTAGAATGTACATTTTCTTATCAGACTAGTTGAATGCAACAACTTGTTTGAAGAACTAGTTTTAATTCCATCAGTAGGCAAGTTGAAAAAGTTACAAAAAAACTTCAAAAGACCAATTTTTATGATGAGGCTTCTTGATATTGGTCACTGAAGTAGGTCTATTTCACACTTGTTATATAATATCTTGAATCAGCTGCTCAGAAAAGTGAACAGTTCTCTTTTTAAATGTTACAGATGCAATGAGTTAGTTAAAACTTTTAACTATAAACGCAATTTGGCTATTTTAGTAAGTAATTTTAAGAAAAATATAATCAACAAAAATCCTTTTAATGAACTCATTGCATTTGTAACATTTAAAAGTGTAATTAACAAAAATCCTTTTAAAGGATTCTTGTTAATTACACTTTTCTTTTGAAATAGCCAAATTGCGTAGGCGTGGTCTACTATACAATGGCTACCAGTTCTGATAGATCATATTTTACAGCTAACGTTTGCAGACGCTGCCCCTCGAGTGATGGAAGATAGTAGCAGAGAGAAGAGATTCCAACAAGATAAGGAACAATTGTTGTCTTGTTGTAGTAGCTATAAATTTGTAACAGGTAACAATTGCTTCTGATAAAGTTGCATTGTAATCCTGTGGTTCTATTCTATAGTTAAGACTTTAAGGGAGACGTCCTTATCACTGGAGTTTGTTAGTGGAGAGAAAAGGTATTTTAAAACAATTAATGTGTACATATATATTGGTCACTGAAGTAGGTCTATTTCACACTTGTTATATAATATATAATCAGTTTAGTTGTTAAACAAAGAAGTCAAATGAACTTTTTCAATTTCTCCTTGTTTTTATGTGCTACTATAAATGGTTGCTATAGTGACAGATGTAAATGGTTGTAACTTGCAAGACATCATCATCATACTCTTGTCAAAATGTTAATTAATGTATAATAGTATATTAAAAGTAGCCATATTAATTCTATATAATATTCTGTGTACTATAAGTATTATTTTCTTGTTCTTTCTCTCTTTTCTGATTAGAGTGGAATACAGTATTCTTTATACTCCAGATTATCCTGGTAAGTTATTCTACATAATTTTTTTAGTATATTTGTTTACATAAACAATAATGGGCTGAGTTGTTATTGTACTAAAGTGGTTTATCAATTGAGTGCCTTTAAATAACGACTTATTAGGTTTGTTAATATAATTATAGTTTATATGTAACCTTTATCAGCTAATTCATAGAATAATGACATCAATTATCAGTAATGTTATAGTTTAACTAAATTATTTATCAACAGATATAATGGGTTCCTGTTTTGGTAATGTTTTCAACTATTATTATTGTTATAGATAATACTGTTGTTACTAACACTCAAGACCAAGCTGATGTGAAATGTTATACAAAACCACTTGTTGACATTTTTATTGATATCTGTAAAGGTAAGCATAAGACAAAAATAAGGAAATAATTGATATTGTTTAATTAATTGGTCTGTTATCATTTTGGAAAACATGATATTTTAATCATTTTTACTAAAACAAAGAAACTGTCTTGCTTGTTATAATAGACAAAATGAAACCTAGATTGTATATGTGGACAAGAGGTTGATCATCTGGGAATCAAACCCAGATATTGTTTGTGACAAAAAGAAAGCATACCATTAGCTTAATGATGAAAATATCCACATGACATAGCCAGCATTGTTGTATGATAAAATTAGTTGTGACACTCCTACACAATTACTTACAATGCTCTTTTATTATTAAATTCAATAGAATAGACTTCATTTATGTTTGTCATGTGTTACTGAATGTAAAAACTTTATCATCTTATATTCGAACCCACTTTTACCTTTTTAAAAAAAATATAGCTTTACCACTTGCTTAATGACCGAAGTATCTACATGACATAGCCAGCAAGTAGATGCTCTTAAACTAGGACTTTATAATTGTGTGGATATGAATTAGTGTGCAGAGTAATCCCAGTGATAAAAGGGTTAATTATAATATCCTAAACATAACTTACAATTGCATCATTCTTACATACCATTGTGATATAATAATATTCAATATTTTGTCACTGACCAAATATGGATGTTAAGTAAATACTCATTGGTAAATAAGTTATGAGGCTATCATTTTTCTTTCTATAGCATTTTACACTTTAACAATCTTGTTTTTGAGATGATAAAAAATTATAAAAATGTTTGAGTATTTTGAAACAAAAAAGCTGGATTGCGTCTGTGGACGAGGGGGTGATCACCCGGGAATTGAACCCGGATACTCTTTGTGACAGAAAGATAGCTTACCATTGGCCTAATGATCGAAGTATCCACATGACATAGCCAGCAATAGATGTGTCATTATCCTAGATTTTAACCTAGATTTGCTTAAAATGCATCTCTAACCTGCTCAGAAAATTGTCAACATTTTATATAGACAAATGATCCCTTTATCCCTATAATCATGAGGTAACTCTGTGCAATGCAAGATGTAAAAAACACTAGATTGTGTCTATGGTAATGAAGGATGACCATCTGGGAATTGAACTTGAATATTCTTTTGATAGAAAAGACAGTTTTAACATTTAGTTTAATGGTCTAATTATGGTGTTTCTTAAAATATTTTGTATTAATCTTCCAGGAAAAATTTCAACTCCTTGTGCATGACATTGATGTACATTCTGGTTCTCTAGATTTATAATTTACTAAACAAGACAATTAATGGTCAATTTTAGCTAGAAGTATAAGTCATTAGTGATACCTCACTGTTTGTTTTTTAAATAGCAACATTGTAGTGTCCTCGTTGCCAGATAAATGGCATGGGTACTTTGTTCATTACATCAGTGGTAGATGTTAAGCTTGGATTTTGATACCCAAATGAATCCCACTTCATCCACAGATGCAATCTGGCTTTTTTGTTAGAGTGCAAGAAGAAAATAATTTCTATGACATGATAGTTATAACTGTTTACAAACTAAAGCCTTTACAGTTTAAAATGATAATGTGTATACTATATATAAACATTATACCCATTTGTTTTCATAAATTGTATTCTAAAGAATTCTGTGTAATGATATTAGGAATAATAGTGAAGAATCATTAGTAATACAATTCTTTTTCTTCTTTCTTCTTTATTTCTAGAATGGTGTAAAATACATGAAATATTAATGACTTCTGAACAAACTGATACAACCTTAACTGATTCTAATACAATATTAACCCCTCCACATAGTGTAGCTGATAATACCCATCAACTCCTGACCTCTCAAGTAATAATTCATTATAGTATTATATTAGCTAGACATTACAATGATATATTTATAGATGTCGGATGCTAGTTCTATAGCAAGCTCTGAAATAACTGAAGAAAGTGATTATGAAGACTACTTTGATGTAAGCATTGGTCTCTCTCTCTCTCTCTCTCTCTCTCTCTCTCCTCTCCTCTCCCTTACATTTATCTCTATTATAATACAGGATTATGAAGATGTTGTAGAGGAAGACATTGTTAGTCCTTTATTGGAAAAAGATATAGAAATAATGGAAAGATTATATGGGAAGTCAAGTGTTGAGAGTAGGTATGTAGACAAAGTAAGAAGTGTGGTAACACACTGTCCTATACAGCATAATGTGATGACTGTGTTAACAAGCATAATGATCCAAAGGTTGCTATGTCATTGAACACTAAGTCTGTATTAAAGGGTTAGGCTATTGTGTTTGTCACTGTTTTTTGATACAGTGCTGTGATGTCATCCTATATATATATATACTTATAGCTCCATATCTAAAGGGTAAATTTATTGTCTGTTTAATAATCTCAAATATTAATTGTATTACACTAGTACATTCATTACATGTGTTGTTGTATTTATTTAGGATTTTTGCTGGCATTAATGAAATAGATATTCTTATGTACATTGATATGGGATTTCTTGATGTTCACACTGCCTCAGCTTGGGGAGTCGATGTTGAAGTGCCTGTTGTTTTACAAGTTCATTTTCATAGTGCCAGAAAATATTTAGATGGTCCTGAGCCAAAAATTGAGGTCTATCAAGGCTCACCAAATAGTAAAGAGAAGAGAAAGTTTGGTCTTGGAGCGCAAATACAAAAGTAAGTAATTCTAGTGTAGTCATCTTTATTTATATCTTTGTCAATAGGATCGTGGAGACTTTTGTTTCTAACCAGTGGAAGTCAACATCGAATTATCACTTAGAACAGTGTTGTAAGTAAATGTTAGCATGAATGTATGAGAATAGATATATAGGAATGAAATTATAGGAATGATTATATTGGAATAGATATATGGGAATGAATGTATGAGATATAGGAATGAGTGACAACCTAGAAGTTATATGAATGAGCATATTAGATTAGGTAATGATGAATGTATAGGAATGAATGTCTAGAGTATCTATGAATTAATTCTATGGCAAACACTAAATTTAACTCTTTTTCAACCAGCTGAAG
Source organism: Xestospongia bergquistia (assembly GCA_963965975.1). NCBI lineage: Eukaryota > Metazoa > Porifera > Demospongiae > Haplosclerida > Petrosiidae > Xestospongia > Xestospongia bergquistia. The sequence goes on along the minus strand of OZ014420.1, from coordinate 1,682,724 downwards.
GAGTTAGTGAAGCAGTAACTCATGAAACTGCAACCACACCCACTAACACTCCACCTTCCACATCTCAAGGTCATCCACGATCTCTACAGACACTTGTAGATATGGGATTTCCCTTGTTATCTGCCCAACAAGCCTTAGAAATATGTGGACAAGAAGTACAGAAAGCAGTTCATTTACTTACTACTGGAGAATTATTGGATGACAATGAAGTTAAAGAAACACATAATTTTTTCACAAAGAAAACAAAATTAAAGGATTCACCTCAAGGGTTAGTGATGTCATGTGATTTCATATGGTGTATATGTGATAAACACACTCTGTTGTTTGTCATTTATATGCATTTTAGTTATCACTTAATTGCCCTAATCTATATGTCATGTTAATGATTGTCGTGTGATGTAGGAGTCCTCCTGCTAAACTAAGAAGACTGGATTCTCAAGAAGCAAGAGCTGGTTTGGTACTTGATAACAGTATAGAGGTTAGTACATAGCTCTCTATATATTTAGTAATAATTGAATGTTGTTGATTTTTTTAGCATGTCAAACAACCTCCTTCACTTGAGAATGGGTATTTAGCTCAGGTATTTCATATCAGATACTGGATATACATATATGATATTATTCTTAAAAGGTGATGAAATATGCATTGAATAGGATCCCTTCTTTGAGTGAGTTCTGTGTTATCTGTGATGAGAGGCATGTCATGGAGACAGGATTACTACGAGTGAGGCAATATTGTATGTGTACGATATTATTGTTATCTCTTTCTCAGCCTTGTGTTTGTACAAGAGAGCTCTGTGTATTTGCATTCCAAAAACTTGGTGTCATGGATGATGCTGCTGAGAGTGTCGCAGCAGATGCTAATGTAAGATGTCATATGATAATCATGTGATAATCACAGTGCTTACTATCAACAGGTGGTAGAGATAATGATAGCAATGTGTAATGCAGCTTCTACTAGCAGTCGATCCTCTATCTTAGATCCTTATCCATCTATTGTTGATCCAGTTAATCCTCATGGACTTGCTATGGATCCTGCTGTAAGATGAACAGATTATTAGTAGATTTTTATGATGCATTACAAATGTTATTGTGATATAATAATTGTTTTAAAGATTTCAATATGTAATAACAGAATCTGGTATATACAAATATTTTCTATAATATATAAAGTTGTAAGTATCATGTTTTCAGTACAAGAGAAAATTTAAGGGAAGTGTAATTTTGAAATAAAAAAGCTGGATTGCATCTATCGATAAGGGAATGATCACCTGGGAATTGAATGTCTTTGTGCAAGAAAGATAGCTTAACCATTGGCTTAATGATCGAAGTATCCACCTGCAGCAGCTTTCATATGATAAATTCAGTTGTTATAGTTACTATCATCACTATGTAACAGTTACATGCATTGTGTGTGTGTGTGTAATACTAATAAAATATAATGTGAATAGATGGGAGACAGATGACCTGGATACTCTTTGTGACAGAAAGATAGCTTACCATTGGCCTAATGATCGAAGTATCCACATGACATAGCCAGCAATAGATGTGTCATTATCCTAGATTTTAACCTAGTTTTGGTTAAAATGCATCTCTAACCTGCTCAGAAAATTGTCAACATTTTACATAGACAAATGATCCCTTTATCCCTACAATCATGAGGTAATTCTGTGCAATGCAAGATGTAAAAAGCACTAGATTGTGTCTATGGTAATGAAGGATGACCATCCAGGAATTGAACTTGAATATTCTTTTGATAGAAAAGACAGTTTTAACATTTAGTTTAATGGTCTGATCCTAAGTATCCATATGATATAGCCAACTGTTGATGTTAATCATGTTATCTAGTATCAGCTTTCATGAGCCTATACACTTAACTTGAATAAATTAATAAGAGTTACCAAAGAGTGGCTATAAATACTACAATTTGAGAGTTGTCATTGCTGGCTATGTCATGTGGATACTTCGTTCATTAACAATGTTTCAGGCACCTGTTTCAGGTACATGTTCTTCCAGGTTCGATTCCTGGATGAACCCCCCACATCCACAGATGCAATCCAGCTTTTTGTTTTTGAACATGTCCTTCCAGATGAACCATCCACAGACGCAATCTGTTTTTTTGCAGACAGCAAAGAAACAACTAATACATTCTACATCATTGTAATAGTAACTTCTTACAAATTAATAATATCCCTGAATTTAACATATATTTAAATTAGCATTGTTTGTAGTTTAGACAAAATGATTTATTCTGTAACTAAACAATGTGTTATGTGTATTGGAGAGGTGGCTATTCTAGTAGTGTATTATCAATACTACTACTAACTTCGTACTAAGTAGTGATTTTTATTGGTTATGATAATGATTATGGTGTTTCTTGAAATAATTTGTATTAATCTTCCAGGAAAAATTTCAACTCCTTGTGCATGACATTGATGTACATTCTGGTTCTCTAGATTTATAATTTACTAAACAAGACAATTAATGGTCAATGTTAGCTAGAAGTATAAGTCATTAGTGATACCTCACTGTTTGTTTTTTTAAATAGCAACATTGTAGTGTCCTCGTTGCCAGATATATGACATGGGTACCTTGTTCATTACATCAGTGGTAGATGTTAAGCTTGGATTTTGATACCCAAATGAATCCCACTTCATCCACAGATGCAATCTGGCTTTTTTTGTTAGAGTGCAAGAAAAAAATAATTTCTATGACATGATAATTATAACTGCTTACAAACTAAACCCTTTAAGGTTTAAAATGATAATGTGTATACTATATATAAACATTATACCCATTTGTTTTCATAAATTGTATCTAAAGAATTCTGTGTAATGATATTAGGAATAATAGTGAAGAATCATTAGTAATACAATATTTTCTTCTTTCTTCCTTATTCTAGAATGGTGTAAAATACATGAAATATTAATGACTTCTGAACAAACTGATACAACCTTAACTGATTCTAATACAATATTAACCCCTCCACATAGTGTAGCTGATAATACCCATCAACTCCTGACCTCTCAAGTAATAATTCATCATAGTATTATATTAGCTAGACATTACAATGATATATTTATAGATGTCGGAGGCTAGCTCTATAGCAAGCTCTGAAATGACTGAAGAAAGTGATTATGAAGACTACTTTGATGTAAGCATTGGTCTCTCTCTGTCTCTGTCTCTGTCTCTGTCTCTCTGTCTCTCTCTCCTCTCCTCTCCTTTCCCTTACATTTATCATTATTATAATACAGGATTATGAGGATGTGGTAGAGGAAGACATTGTTAGTCCTTTATTGGAAAAAGATATGGAAATAATGGAAAGATTATATGGGAAATCAAGTGTTGAGAGTAGGTATGTAGACAAAGTAAGAAGTGTGGTAACACACTGTCCTATACACATAATGTGATGACTGTGTTACACACTTTAACAAGCATAATGATCCAAAGGTTGCTATGTCATTGAACACTAAGTCTTTATTAAAGGGTTAGGCTATTGTGTTTGTCACTGTTTTTTGATACAGTGCTGTGATGTCATCCTATATATATATATACTTATAGCTCCATATCTAAAGGGTAAATTTATTTTCTGTTTAATAATCTCAAATATTAATTGTACTACACTAGTACATTCATTACATGTGTTGCTGTATTTATTTAGGATTTTTGGGGGGCAAGACTCTAGCAAGGGGGGGGGGCAAATGCCCCCCTAAATGAAACCCTACTATAATATATAAAGTTGTAAGTATCATGTTTTTAGTACAAGAGAAAATTTAAGGGAAGTGTAATTTTGAAATAAAAAAGCTGGATTGCATCTATGGATAAGGGAATGATCACCTGAATAGTCTTTGTGCAAGAAAGATAGCTTAACCATTGGCTTAATGATCGAAGTATCCACCTGACATAGCCAGGAGCTTTCATATGATAAATTTAGTTGTTATAGTTATTATCATCACTATCTAACAGTTACATGCATGTATATGTGTGTGTGTGATACTAATAAAATATAATGTGAATAGATGGGAGACAAATAAATAAACACATTGATGGAGACAGATAGATATAAAATAGACACATTGATATAAAATGGACACATTGATATCCTTATTTCAATTATTTAGCATAAAAATTATGAACAAGTTGTAACTATTATGAAAGCTATTATTGCTGGAAGAGAAGAACTATTGGTAATTATGACTATACTTTGGGGGTGTCCCTATTAATTTTATTATCATTAATATTGTTATTAGAGAGGACGTTGTACTCATCAGAGTTTAAAAGCAGTACTAGATGGACATCATAGACTAGCCTTTCCTCTAATGCAATGGTAAGAAACTAATAATATAACATAGTATAGCATAGCAGTGTATTACAATGCTCTCATATCTATTTCATTATTCAATGAGTAATATTAAGCAAAAAATTGGAAAATAATTACGATATATTTTATTGTAGCAGTGTACTATAATTTTAATATAAATATTTTATTTATGATGATAAACATATACTTATTACACATTTTATAGGATTGTAGCTACTAATAGAGCATATATAGTGATGATTCCTGAAGACAGGGTTAGTGGGTGGAGTCAATAGTTATGCTATAGTTACTATTATTCTCTAGCAACTTTCTTCAATGGGGACAAAATATCAATTTCTACTCATCAGTAGTCCACCTGCTAAAGAGGCAGCATTTCAAGCAGCTAAAAAGAAACACGGAAGTACATTTGCTTTTCAGTAAGTTGTCTTTCTTATCATGTGATGTCATTATGATGTAATATTGTTCTGTAGTGGATCTAGTATTGAGAATTGGCAAAAAAACTTGTGACTGTTGTAAAAAGTGCTACAGCACTTTTGAAAAAGTTTGAAATTGCACCTTAAAAAGAAAATAAAGTAAAGCTAAGTTGCACTCTTAAATACCGTTTTAGTCACAAAGAATAAACAAAACATAGTTAGGGTTAATCCCACACATTAAAGGTTTAAGGACTTTCTTGTTCTTATACTCAGGCTTTCAAATCCTAAATACCGAATGCTAACTAATACCATATATACATGCTACCAGTCTAGGTCCTTCCTCTCTAAGTGAAGGGTTGGCAACACCAGACTATCAGAAATTCTGGTAGAACCCCATCTTTGGACATGAGTTTGCACAGATGTTCCTTCCCTTTTGTAAAAGTCTGGCCTTGATACTAGTGTCATGTTGCCTCCTTTGGAAAGAAGGAGGGAAGGATCTTTCTATGCAAGACTAACTCGGGATTAATACTTATATAATTATAACACAAGATCAACAATTAATCAACTTTATAAAGTTGATTAATCGTTGGTCTAACACCAGCGTTATAATTTTTTGAGTATTAGTCTTGAGTTAGTCTTGTATAGAAAGACCCTTATGCTTGAAAAAGCATGGTAAAGGTCTCGTGGTTTGTTAACTGGCAGCATCCATGGTTACAATGCCATTCTTCCTAACATTCACATCCACTATTTAAAATGTATTGGTTATTTTAATGGTCTACTAGGTTGTATGCATCCCACAACATTCAAGAATAATTAATAACATATACTAGTTTAATTACTTGTTACTATTGAACAACACAATTCATGTACTTTAACAAATGAATTTTTAAAAAGTGTGTAGGTATATAAGACAGTAAATTCTATTATGGCAGCCCTCACAAATGATACAGCAAAGTTACCACCGATTACATAAAACCAAAACCAAAATAGTTACTACATATAATTACATCATTATAAAATATGTTACTATATTTAGCTATGTACATTGTGTGCATTAGGTTGATGAAGAGTTATTTAAACTATTATTAAAGAGAGACAAACATTCAGCATTACAATTAGCATTGTTATCAACAACTAACACAACACTCACTTACAGCAATCAGAGAGTCTATAAAACAGTATACCAATATATTTTATATACTACATATACAGAGCAGTTACAGTTAATACTTTAATTAGCAGATCAGCTGGTTACAAACACTGCTCTAGAATAATTAATTTGTAGTGTGTGTGTGTGTGTGTGTCCCTACTTTTAAACCACACCCATTTATCCTCTGTTCATATTTTTTAGTAACCCACCTATAACACACAAAGGTGATCTAGAAGGTATTTACAATATACATCTTCTTGTCAGACTAGTTGAATGCAATGACTTGTTTGAAGAACTAGTTTTAATTTTATGAGTTGGTGAATTAATTATTGAAAAAGTTGCAAAACAACTTCAAAAGACCAATTTTTATGATGAGGCTAGGACATTTCTTGAATCAGCTACTCAGAGAAGTGGACAGTTCTCTTTTTTAAATGTTACAAATGCAATGTGTTCATTAAAAGGATTTTTGTTGATTATATTTTTCTTAAAATTACTTACTAAAATAGCCAAATTGCGTAGGCGTGGTCTACTATACAAATGAATATGGCTACCAGTTCTGATATTTCCGAAGATCATATTTCACAGCTAACGTTTACAGACGACGCCCCTCGAGTGATGGAAGATAGTAGCAGAGAGAAGAGATTCCAGCAAGATAAGGAACAATTGTTGTCTTGTTGTAGTAGCTATAAATTTGTAACAGGTAACAATTGCTTCTGATAAAGTTGCATTGTAATCCTGTGATTCTATTCTATAGTTAAGACTTTAGGGGAGACGTCCTTATCACTGGAGTTTGTTAGTGGAGAGAAAAGGTATTTTAAAACAATTAATGTGTACATATATATTGGTCACTGAAGTAGGTCTATTTCACACTTGTTATATAATATATAATCAGTTTAGTTGTTAAACAAAGGAGTCAAATGAACTTTTTCAATTTCTCCTTGTTTTTATGTGCTACTATAAATGGTTGCTATAGTGACAGATGTATATGGTTGTAACTTGCAAAACATCATCATCATACTCTTGTCAAAAATGTTATAATGATTTGGTTGACTAAATGATTCCTTTTCACAGATTTAAATGTAAGTCTTAAGAGCTTACCAGATGGCATTGATGTCAGGACTGCTGAGTTATTATTTTGGGAAAATATTAGAATTTATTTTTAGCTCATAGATAAACCTCTTGTTTTAAATCGTTAGATAGAATTGAAGTTAATTTTATATATAGGGGAAATACACATTAGTACAATTGTTTATGAATAGACATAGCTGTGGTTTTCTTAAATATATTTGCAATGATTAAATATATTGTCAATAAATGTATTTTATACTATATATGAGTTTAATGTATAATAATAATAAATGTAGCCATATAAATTCTATATAACATTCTATGTGCTACATTTAATGTATAATAATATATTAAATGTAGCCATATTAATTCTATATGATATTCTATGTGCTATATTTAATGTATAATAATGTATTAAAAGTAGCCATATTAATTCTATATAATATTCTATGTACTATAAGTATTATTTTCTTGTTCTTTCTCTCTTTTCTGATTAGAGTGGAGTACAGTATTCTTTATACTCCAGATTATCCTGGTAAGTTATTCTATATACAGGATATAGAGTACTAGAGTGAAGACTGTATGCTATAGTTCTTGTATAAACCTCCAACTCATTGTTTAACAATTTTGAGCCATAAGGCCAGCCCAGTTATACCACAAGTCCAACCAAAGTGTGATGACTCACCAGAATCCTAAATAATTTTCTTTGATGTTAGTAAGAGTATCTATCAATGAATTAGATACCTTGTGTTCATAAAGGTCTGAGCTGTATTGGTAGATAGATACCTCATGTTTCTTATTAACATCAAAAGCAAAGTATTCATTGCTTGTTTAGATTGTATTAATAAACACAGCATTGTGATAGGAAATCTTATAGTTGACTTTATTAGCACATCAGTAAAATAGTTCATTAATACCTACACATCTGCTATGCATAATAGACTCTCTATAATAAGCACTTGTCTTTTATATAGAGGATATCAGAACAGAGATTAAGTAATATTTGATAATAAAGGTTTTAAAATTTCAGCACAAGATAATAACAAACTTATTGTTGCTATATTGTAACTAATCATTAAATGTTGTTGTAGTCTTTCAACATGTAGAGATCCATATGATGATAATTCTTACATAACTTAATTAACTTTGTGGTGGTGATTGTATAAGTGAAAGAAAAACACAGACCATTAACTACTGTGTAAAATAAACACTAACTGTTCTGTTATACAGAATACAGTACTGACTGTTCTGTTATACAGAATACAGTACTGACTGTTCTGTTATACAGAATACAGACTGAACATGACTTTCAAAATAACTCCAACAAATAGTTAATCTATTTTAGCTAATATTAATATCTTTGTGAATTATATTACCTCCTCTTGATCATTTCACTAACTAAATAAAGTGTTGTTATTGTACTAAAGTGGTTTATCAATTGAGTGCCTTTAAATAACAACTTATTAGGTTTGTTAATATAATTATAGTTTATATGTAACCTTTATCAGCTAATTCATAGAATAATGACATCAATTATCAGTAATGTTATAGTTTAACTAAATTATTTATCAACAGATATAATGGGTTCCTGTTTTGGTAATGTTTTCAATTATTATTATTGTTATAGATAATACTGTTGTTACTAACACTCAAGACCAAGCTGATGTGAAATGTTATACAAAACCACTTGTTGACATTTTTATTGATATCTGTAAAGGTAAGCATAAGACAAAAATAAGGAAATACTTGATATTGTTTAATTAATTGCTCTGTCATCATTTTGGAAAACATGATATTTTAATCATTTTTTACTAAAACAAAGAAACTGTCTTGCTTGTTATAATAGACAAAATGAAACCTGGATTGTGTATGTGGGCAAGAGGTTGATCATCTGGGAATCAAACCCAGATATTGTTTGTGACAGAAAGAAAGCATACCATTAGCTTAATGATGAAAATATCCACATGACATAGCCAGCATTGTTATATGATAAAATTAGTTGTGACACTCCTACACAATTACTTACAATGCTCTTTTATTATTAAATTGAATAGAGTAGACTTCGTTTATGTTTGTCATGTGTTACTGAATGTAAAAACTTCATTAATCTTTGAAATAAAAAATGCTGGATTGCGTCTGTGGATGAGGGGTTGATCATCCGGGGATTGAACCCAGTTGTTCTTTGAGGAAGAAAGATAGCTTACCGAATAGCTTAATGATCCGAAGTATCCACATGACATAGCCAGCAAGTGCTCTCCTCAAAAACAAGCATTTACATCAAATATATCATTACTATCTTCTTTTGTGAACTACTTTTTGATTTAGTGTTTTGTATAAAAATTTCATGTTTAAATGTAATTTAGTCTGTCTTATTTATTAAAACATAGTGGCATCCTCTGTTGGATAGCATGCACTTTATTGTTTTCCACTTTATATTTTAGGATATAGTTAAGTGTATTATAATAATTAATAGTAATTATTAATATTAACACAGTTTATATAACATATATTATATAGCCTAAGATATCAAGTGTGTTTATTTAGACTAAAAATATAAAGACAATTCTAGCAATGTATTTTTATAGTGTTAACATTCTTTAATACTTCTCAACTTATTGACAATTGTTATATCTGCTATTGTGCTAAGAAATCAAATACCAAATAACAACAAAAAAGCTGGATTGCGTCTGTGGATGAGAGGGTGATCATCTGGGATTCGAACCCAGGTTGTCTTTTCTCAAGAAAGATAGCTTTACCACTTGCTTAATGACCGAAGTATCCACATGACATAGCCAGCAAGTAGATGCTCTTAAACTAGGACTTTATAATTGTGTGGATATGAATTAGTGTGCAGAGTAATCCCAGTGATAAAAGGGTTAATTATAATATCCTAAACATAACTTACAATTGCATCATTCTTACATACCATTGTGATATAACGATATTCATTATTTTGTCACTGACCATATATGGGTGTTAAGTAAATATTCATTGTAAATAAGTTATGTGAGGCTATTATTTGCTTTTTATAGCATTTTACACTTTAACAATCTTGATTAAAAAAATGATGATAAAAAAATTTATAAAATTTTTGAGTATTTTGAAACAAAAAAGCTGGATTGCGTCTGTGGACGAGGGGGTGATCACCCGGGAATTGAACCCGGATATTCTTTTCTTCGGAAAGATAGCTTACCATTGGCTTAATGATCGAAGTATCCACATGACATAGCCAGCAGTAAAGGTGTCATTATCCTAGATTTTAACCTAGATTTCTCTGTTTTGGTTAAAATGCATCTCTAACCTGCTCAGAAAATTGTCAATATTTTACATAGGAGAAATGATCCAATTATCTCTGTAATCATGAGGTAATTCTGTACAACGCAAAATGTAAAAAGCACTAGACCAAAGAGTGGCTATAAAAACTACTATTTGAGAGTTATCATTGCTGGCTATGTCATGTGGATACTTCGTTCATTAGCAATGGTAGCTATCATGTTTTGGGAACATGTCCTTCCAGGTTCGATTCCTGGATGAACACCCTCTCATCCACAGATGCAATCCAGCTTTTTGTTTTCGTACAATTCAGCCTTTTTTGGCTTTTACAGACAGAAGATTTATGTATTACAATAAAAGGCTGCATTCAAAACGCTGTGTTGTTGTATTGTAAAGCTCTATAATAGCCTCTATTCAATCTTTTCTCTCCTACTCATTTCAATTTCATTTGCTAAACAATAGGTAAGGCCACTGCTATGTGCTAATTTAAGACACCATTGTCAAAGCAAATTTCTCTTTATAGCTAACAATGTTTAGATTTATATTATTTTTGTTTCTATCAAGTTTTCTACTACACTTATATTCTATATATGCTATTACTATTATGTTAGGATGTAGCTCTGTAATGTAGATACTTGATCACTCTGAGCAGTAGGTAGAAAGAAACACTAATCACCCTGGATCAATCTCTCAATGACCCCTCTTCTTTCTCAGATGTGTCTGTTGTAAAGGTTCAGTTCATGAAAAAAATTTAAAAATTATACCTTTATATTTAGTTATTTGAATTGTAAAATATTAGAGGCAACTTAGTGTTAGGAGCACTAACACCATGTGCAATATTTTGTACTTTCATTGCCAGCTATGTCATGTGGATACTTTGTTCATTACGTCAATGGTAGACATTAGGCTTATAACCTACGGGTCTGGGTTCGATTCCCAGATGAACTCCACTTCATCCACAGATGCAATCTGGCTTTTTTTAGCTAGACAGCAAAGAAACAACTAATACATTCTACATCATTATAATAGTAATTCCTCACAAATTATTAATATCCTTGAATTTAATATGTATTTAAATTAGCATTATTTGTAGTTTAGACAAAATGATTTATTCTATAACTAAACAATGTGTTATGTGTATTGGAGAGGTGGCTATTCTAGTAGTGTATTATCAATACTACTACTAACTAGTGATTTTTATTGGTTATGATAATAATTATGGTATTTCTTAAAATAATTTGTTAAAACTTCCATGAAAAATTTCAACTCCTTGTGCATGACATTGATGTACATTCTGGTTGTCTAGATTTATAATTTACTAAAGAAGACAATTAATGGTCAATGTTAGCTAGGAGTGTAAGTCATTAGTGATAGACAATTAATGGTCTATGTTAGCTAGGACTGTTGGATTTTTATTTTTGCTTGGGCTTTCTGTTGTGGGTGGAACCTTTTCAATGTCATTGATATCATTCTACCATAAGAGAAGTCTTCATCATCACTGGTATCGTGGTCTGATTGTGGTACTCTACTTTCTTTTAGCTGTTTTAATATTTCGATTTCGATTGGATCTGCCTCAATCCTTCGTCTTTTTTTAGATCTCACTGGTGTTTTGTATGAATTGACTACTGAACTCCTAACAGATTGAAAGAATGAGATTAATACTGATATGTGTACCAACCTCTCCCTGCTTGTACTGGAACTTTTTTCAACATCAGCAACAAACAAACTTGATTACACTACTTCTGTCAGATCATTTTGTTGTGGTGTCAAGCCGTCACTATCACTAGGTCTGACAGTACCTTCAAAATTACTACTGTCTGTAACTTGTACATTTGTCGCTGTACTAAAATGTTATTCATACACACACATCACTTCCTAAGTGCTAACTTTCTATGTCTGACGAAATCCTCGTTGCCAGCTATATCATGTGGATACTATGTTCATTAATTACATCAGTAGTAGATGTTAAGTGTTTAGCCTATAGATCTTAGTTTGATTTTCAAGATGAATCACACTTTATTTACAGATGCAATCTGGCTTTTTTGTTAGAGTGCAGAGAGAAAGTTATTTCTGTAACATGATAATTATAACTGTTTACAAACTAAACTCTTTACTGTTTACAGCAATAATCTATATTATATTATATTATATTATATTATATTATATATATATATATATATATATATATATATATATATATATATATATATTATATCCAAATTGTCTTTATAAATTGTATTCTAAAGAATTCTGTGTAATGATATTAGGAATAATAGTGAAGAATCATGAGTAATACTATATTTTTCTTTCTCTCTTCCTTATTTCTAGAATGGTGTAAAATACATGAAATATCAATGACTTCTGAACAAACTGATACAACCTTAACTGATTCTAATACAATATTAACCCCTCCACATAGTGTAGCTGATAATACCCATCAACTCCTGACCTCTCAAGTAACAATTCATTATAGTATTATATTAGCTAGACATTACAATGATATATTTATAGATGTCGGAGGCTAGCTCTATAGCAAGCTCTGAAATGACTGAAGAAAGTGATTATGAAGACTACTTTGATGTAAGCATTGGTCTCTCTCTGTCTCTGTCTCTGTCTCTCTCTCTCTCTCTCTCTCTCCTCTCCTCTCCCTTACATTTATCTCTATTATAATACAGGATTATGAGGATGTGGTAGAGGAAGACATTGTTAGTCCTTTATTGGAAAAAGATATAGAAATAATGGAAAGATTATATGGGAAGTCAAGTGTTGAGAGTAGGTATGTAGACAAAGTAAGAAGTGTGGTAACACACTGTCCTATACTACATAATGTGATACATACTTTAACAAGCATTATGATCCAAAGGTTGCTATGTCATTGAACACTAAGTCTGTATTAAAGGGTTAGGCTATTGTGTTTGTCACTGTTTTTTGATACAGTGCTGTGATGTCATCCTATATATATATATACTTATAGCTCCATATCTAAAGAGTAAATTTATTGTCTGTTTAATAATCTCAAATTAATTGTACTACACTAGTACATTCATTACATGTGTTGCTGTATTTATTTAGGATTTTTGCTGGCATTAATGAAATAGATATTCTTATGTACATCGATATGGGATTTCTTGATGTTCACACTGCCTCAGCTTGGGGAGTCAATGTCGAAGTGCCTGTTGTTTTACAAGTTCATTTTCATAGTGCCAGAAAATATTTAGATGGTCCTGAGCCAAAAATTGAGGTCTATCAAGGCTCACCAAATAGTAAAGAGAAGAGAAAGTTTGGTCTTGGAGCGCAAATACAAAAGTAAGTAATTATAGTGTAGTCATCTTTATTTATATCTTTGTCAATAGGATCGTGGAGACTTTTGTTTCTAACCAGTGGAAGTCAACATCGAATTATCACTTAGAACAGTGTTGTAAGTAAATGTTAGCATGAATGTATGAGAATAGATATATAGGAATGAATTTATAGGAATGATTATATTGGAATAGATATATGGGAATGAATGTATGAGATATAGGAATGAGTGACAACCTAGAAGTTATATGAATGAGCATATTAGATAGCATTATATGGTAATGATGAATGTATAGGAATGAATGTCTAGAGTATCTATGAATTAATTCTATGGCAAACACTAAATTTAACTCTTTTTCAACCAGCTGAAAGAATTAGTGAAGCAGTAACTCATGAAACTGCAACCACACCCACTAACACTCCACCTTCCACATCTCAAGGTCACCCACGATCTCTACAGATGCTTGTGGATATGGGATTTCCCTTGTTATCTGCTGAACAAGCCTTAGAAATGTGTGGACAAGAAGTACAGAAAGCAGTTCATTTACTTACTACTGGAGAATTGCTGGATGACAATGAAGTTAAAGAAATACATAATTTTTTCACAAAGAAAACAAAATTAAAGGATTCACCTCAAGGGTTAGTGATGTCATGTGATTTCATATGGTGTATATGTGATAAACACACTCTGTTGTTTGTCATTTATATGCATTTAGTTATCACTTGATTGCCCTAATCTATATGTCATGTTAATGATTGTCATATGATGTAGGAGTCCTCCTGTTAAACTAAGAAGACAGGATTCTCAAGGAGCAAGAGCTGGTTTGGTACTTGATAACAGTATAGAGGTTAGTACATGGCTCTCTATATATTTAGTAATAATTGAATGTTGTTTATTTTCTTAGCATGTCAAACAACCTCCTTCACTTGAGAATGGATATTTAGCTCAGGTATTTCATATTAGATACTGGATATACATATATGATATTATTCTTAAAAGGTGATGAAATATGCATTGAATAGGATCCCTTCTTTGAGTGAGTTCTGTGTTATCTGTGATGAGAGGCATGTCTTGGAGACAGGATTACTACGAGTAAGGCAATATTGTATGTGTACGATATTATTGTTCTCTCTTTCTCAGCCTTGTGTTTGTACAAGAGAGCTCTGTGTATTTGCATTCCAAACACTTGGTGTCATGGCTGATGCTGCTGAGAGTGTCGCAGCAGATGCTAATGTAAGATGTCATACGATAGTCATGTGATAATCACAGTTCTTACTATCAACAGGTGGTAGATTTAATGATAGCAATGTGTAATGCAGCTGCTACTAGCAGTCGATCCTCTATCATCTTAGATCCTTATCCATCTATTGTTGATCCAGCTAATCCTCATAGACTTGCTATGGATCCTGCTGTAAGATAAATGGATGGTTGGATTATTAGTAGATTTTTATGATGCATTACAAATGTTATTGTGATATAATAATTGTTGTAAAGATTTCAATATGTAATGACAGAATCTGGTATATACAAATATTTTCTATAATATATAAAGTTGTAAGTATCATGTTTTTAGTACAAGAGAAAATTTAAGGGAAGTGTAATTTTGAAATAAAAAAGCTGGATTGCGTCTGTGGATAAGGGAATGATCACCCGGGAATTGAACCCGGATAGTCTTTGTGCAAGAAAGATAGCTTAACCATTGGCTTAATGATCGAAGTATCCACATGACATAGCCAGCAGCTTTAATAAGATAAATTCAGTTGTTATAGTTACTATCATCACTATGTAACAGTTACATGAATGTATATGTGATACTAATAAAATATAATGTGAATAGATGGTAGACAGATAGATATAAAATAGACACATTGATTTAAAATGGACACATTCATTTAAAATGGACACATTGATGGAGAAAGGTACATATAAAATAGATAGATTGATATAAAATGGACAAATTGATTTAAAATAGATAACATTGATGGAGACAAATAGATATACTTATTTCAATTATTTAGCATAAAAATTATGAACAAGTTGTAACTATTATGAAAGCTATTATTGCTGGAAGAGAAGAACTATTGGTAATTATGACTATACTCTGGGGGTGTCCCTATTAATTTATTATCATTAATATTGTTATTAGAGAGGACGTTGTACTCATCAGAGTTTAAAAGCAGTACTAGATGGACATCATAGACTAGCCTTTCCTCTAATGCAATGGTAAGAAACTAATAATATAACATAGTATAGTATAGCAGTGTATTACAATGCTCTCATATCTATTTCATTATACAATGAGTAATATTAAGCAAAAAGTTGGAAAATAATTATGATATATTTCTATTGTAGCAGTGTGCTATAATTTTAATACAAATATTTTATTTATGATGATAAACATATACTTATTACACATTTTATAGGATTGTAGCTACTAATAGAGCATATATAGTGATGATTCCTGAAGACAGGGTTAGTGAGTGGAGTCAATAGTATTGCTATAGTTACTATTATTCTCTAGCAACTTTCTTCAATGGGGACAAAATATCAATTTCTACTCATCAGTAGTCCACCTGCTAAAGAGGCAGCATTTCAAGCAGCTAAAAAAAAACATGGAAGTACATTTGCTTTTCAGTAAGTTGTCTTTCTTATCATGTGATGTCATTATGATGTAATATTGTTCTGTAGTGGATCTAGTATTGAGAATTGGCATTCTATCATGAGGAAAGGTCTAATAAATGCCTCAGGCACAAAATTTCAGGTTTGTATATTATATCTTCAGGGGGACTAAGAAAACATAATATAAAAGAGATTTTACTGAGTGGAAAATTGAAAATGATAGTATGGGTATCTAACCTTTGGTATGAGCATCTGGCTTTTAGTGAAGTTGTCTTATCTCAATACTATAGTAATGTGTTTTATTTAATTGTTAATAGCTTCATGGTGCTGCATATGGCAATGGTATATATCTGAGTCCAAATGCTGGAACATCATTTGGTTATAGTAACAGGTCATATTATTGTGGCACTCCTAAAGTAAGTTTGTCATTAATACACGTACTGTATTATATGATATCAATGATACATGTATAATATATTATGTATTATATGATTTCTGTAATGTGTCATTACAGGGCGCTAAACCAAAGGAAAGAGAAACACTGGCAGGAAAAGTGTGTCTAATTTGTATAGCTCTATGTGAAGGTATGACGCATAGGATATAACTTCAATGTGGTTTATTACTGGATTTATCAAATCACGTTTCATGCATCCACATGGTTTGATAATCCATTTTAATTAACTGTATTAAGGTTTATTATTGGCTTCAACCACGTTGAATATTATTGTAACTTTTGCTAAATAGTTTATTAGCTAGTAATTAGTTTCTCCAATATGCTCTATCTGGAAAGCTTAGAATCAAGTGTTCTTGTGTTGACTGCCATGTGATTATCATTACTGCATTAATTGGAATTGAAGTTTAATATCTTCATGAAGCTTGATATGTTATTTATTAACCTTATTTAGAGAAATCTGATTGGTCAATTAATTACAAATATGACAGAACTATATAGACTGGTAATTTATTGACCTGCAAATGCTAAGATGTATGATACTCAGTTTTTTTAATTTATATTTTGAATTTCAATCTTCTCCTCTTTTTCTAGTGGTGACTAGTAAAGAACTTAGAAAAAATGGTGATATTTGGGTGTGTTCTGTTGCTGATCATGTCGTGACAAGATTCTTCTTTGTATATGATGAAATTGGACAAAGTAGAGCACATACAATTCATACACAAAATAAAGATTTTAAACAAGAAATAACACATGCTATAAACTTAGCACAACAATTAAAAAGGAAATAATAACAATTAGTTGTCTAGTTTATTATTATTTTATAAATGAACATTTTATTTCTATGTTAATTTCTAAATAAATTTATAATAACAACAATCATTTGTGTAACTAAAAATGATATATACTATTATAAAGAACCCCTCTGTCTTTACTTGAGAATTTGATGATATCTGAACATTTTCTAAGTCATCTCATGTAATAATGAAAAACTTATTAGCCACTGATGGAGTGCTAGTTTATAATAAGAACAGTGTAAGTGAATTTAAATGCCCTACTGGAAGGTAAGTATGTTGAAAGTAATTTAATGCCTGGGCCATAAAATTGAATTCAATTACATTGTTGACATAATATTACCACGTATTTAATACAGTATGATACTAGTGTGTATTATTGTAACACTATATATGTTTTAGTGTGTTTCCTTGTACTGATACTTTGCCAGTTGCAGCTCCTACAATGAACATTTTATTTCTATGTTAATTTCTAAATAAATTTATAAATAACAACATTAAACAATAATAGATTGATCTGAAATTATTGTATTGTTTATTTTAGTTTATACTTGTAATTGGCATTTTAATTTATTCCTTTATAAATCTAAAAAGAAATTACATAAACACCTTAATATTAATGATTATTTGTTCTTGGACTACTAGAATGGATGGCATCCCTGTCTTTACTGACCTGCATGTAGAGAAATATATAAATATGAGGAAGAAATTTAGTAATGACTCATGTTTGCAAATTGCTAAATATCTATTAAGTGAATGATGAGCCTAACATATCACTGCTAATTAGCAGCCCTAGTTCAAGGTCATTCGTAATCCTTCAACTATATATGCTTATATAATAAGATTATAATTGAAAATATATATATCCTGTAACTTTTTGTAAGATATTGATTTCACAGTGAAAAAAGTACACTGTTACAGCTATGAAGATTGCATAATATTAGCAACAGTGTCAGTGGAAAATTTTAGCTATAGAATGCTGAAGATTTAGAAGCAAGCTAGCAAGAAGCTTTGAGCATTATCAGCCACATCCATCATCTTAACCTTATGGTTAGGGTTAACAAATTGATTGCCATAGGTGGTTAAAGTCGCATACAATAATAAAACTGTGAAAATGGACATTTTGAAAATACCACATGATCTATAACATTAGTATCTCTAATAAAACTAAGAATGCATATAGCCGATATTTTATAGCAGTTAAGATTTATGCCAATCTTTTAAAGGCTGTGTTTGCAGTACTGCAGAAAATGCAATACTTCAATGTGAAAATAATACTACATATACTGTAGACCCTAAACACTAAACCTTGGAACCTATATGCATTAATTTCACATTAAAGTATGGTTTTTCCTGCCAGGACACTATTATTTCAAATTTTTAAAATGTACTTGCCTTTAGCAAGGTATTCACGTATCTTATCAGCTTTGTACTTATTATGAAGGATTGGACCTTCAATAACAGAGATCAATGTTGCCCATGTTACTGGAGAATACATAGAAGTCTTCCATTCTGTGATCACTTGAGAGAGTTTGACTTCTTCACTGTATTGAGAGCGTTTTGATATTTTTTCCAAAACATTTGTTTCAATTCCTAATGCCAGACCAATCTCTTGCCACTTGCTGTCAATGTCAGCTAATATGTAAATTAAATCGAAATGAGATGGAACTTTCTTTAAAACAGAGGGATCTGATAAAAGATAGATAATAATATAAATCTATGTTAAGATTATAAAATTGTATATATAAGTTATGTTAAATTTGTTGTGCCTTATCTACACTGGTTCAATTTAAATTTTCAAACCCTTTAATGTCCTGTCATACATAACATTGTAATGTTCTATTTCCAAAGAAATGAACAAAAGCTTGTTAATACATGTGTTTTACCTGGTAGAGATGCTGATCCTTTGTTGCTAGTTGTAATTGTAGCTCCTACAAGTATTTAGGTTAAACAAAATAGTAAAGACAAAAATTAAGTACCTGCTACTGATACTTTGCTAATTTTGGCTGCAGGTCCTATCATCAGTTATAATTAAATGACATTTAGTGATGGAATGTACAATTACATACCTGATTCTGATCCACTGCTATCTCTTGGTCGAGCTCCTAGGAGTAACAACAAAATATACTGATTAACAATTATAATATTTTTGAGTGACTTACTGGCGTACACTTTCCTAAGTCCTTGAATGAGTCTCTGATATTCAGAATTTTCCACTTCTGTAGTTTCAAAACGTATGTAATTAAGTGGTGTTGTAACTATCATTTCTATAGATCCACCATAGCTACTTTCTTCATAATTCAGTTTGTGGTCTTCAAAGAGGATTGGGATGATATCCTTTTCTTTCTTATCTGCAAAAGTAATTTCTTTGTAGCATATTTTAGAATCAAGATATTTCTGGGTTATAACAGCAATGAAGGCATCACAATCATTTATATTTCTGGCAAGATTTTCAGTCCATACAACTCCAGCAGGATTTTCTTCTGGACATTGAAATATAAAGACTTGCTCAACTACAATCTGTTCCTCGAGTCTCTTTTTTAGTTTTGCAACAAACTGATTGACTTCACTGTTATAGCTGATGAAGATCTTCATTGTTAGAGAGAGAGAGAAAGAAATCACAGAGCTGAATGGACTATTGCTCAAACTAAGTTTCAATATATGGTGAATTGTAGAACTTTATACCTCTATGACAGATGGTGTTTTTCTAGTAACCCCTCAAGTTATTAGATTACAATCTAGGACCACCTTCAGTTTTGATAGCCAAAATTCATAGGAGATTTTAGATGTCTGATAGAGAGTTGAGGTCATATATATACACATGATATATATATAGTAATACCTCAACTTTGGAACTTAATTGAAGTATTGTTTTAAAATTAAAATGAACTTGACTTAAAGGAATTACTGACTACCAGGGGTATGTCCCATGTAGGAAACAATGAGCTTTTGTCAATGCCGGATTATCAATTACACAATTAATTAAACAAAAAATGTAATTAATGGAATAGTACTAATTTATTAATCATCTAAGAAAATGTTATTATCTGTAGAACATTGAAAATTAAAGACTTGCTCGACTCCAAGTTCTTCCTTAAGTTTCTCTTTTAGTTTTGCCACAAACTTATTGACTTCTTCAATTGCACAGTTATAGCTGATGAAGATCGTAATGGTGAGAGCTTAATAGACTATTGTTTAAACTAATATTCAATAAATAGTAAATGATAGGACTACCTCTATGACTGATGGTATTTTTCTAGTACCACCTCAAGTTATTAGATTACAATCTAGGACGACCTTCAGTTTGGATAGCCAAAATTCATAGAATATGCAGGTGTCCTAATTAAGATATTAACATGTACTATACACCATATATGTCGTACCAGTTGAGGCTATGTACAAATTATGTGTATATAGTACCACCTCATCTTTGGAATACAATTCATTGAAGTACTGCCTTAAAATTAAAATTAAATTGATATAAGTAAGTTACTAATTAATTGACAAACATTGTTAGTTGCAATCATAAGAAAGTGCAATTTAACTTGTTCCTTGGACACATTACAAGGACAAAGTGAAATCTGTGCTTATTGACGAACTGTACCTATAATAAGTTATGATCTGTGAATAAAATTATGAAATCATAAATCTTCACTATATAGGATAAGTAGAGTCATAAAAGTAAGTCCAACTTATATAACAGTAGTTCATATTCTTATGTACATAATTGAATAGAGATTTTACTGACCTTTAGGAAGACCCAGATGTTGACGTATCTCATTAGCTTTTTTCCGATTTCTTAACACTGGACCCTCAAAGGCAGAAATCACTGTCTCCCAAGTGACTGGGGATTTATTATCATCACGTTTTACCCATTCATCTATCACCTGCCTCAGTTTGGTACTACCACCACCACCTAACTGAAGTTGTTGTGGAATAATTTTTTCCAAATCATTTTTAGGAATTTTTAAAACCAAACCAATTTCATACCATTGAGCATCAACATCAGCTAATAAATTGAGTAATTCATCTGGTTCAGGAGCCTCCTTTAAGATATCTAATAAAAAAAAGATTGTAGTAATTGTCACAGAACTTGATCAAAGTGTATGCATATATTGATAGGACCCTTTTACAATAACATAAATTATAGCATAACCATAATGGCTGTACTCTCTATAAAGTTAAAAACTGTTGATATCATACATTTAGCATTCTCAATGTATACTACCTACAGCTGAAATAGGGCTTTAATGCCATTATATTGGTAGCAGTCAATACTTCAAATGTTTATTGCTATGCAATATTGAAACAGTTTGATAGGCCAGCATCAATATGTTGTTATTGAAACATGTGTATTGTACAGAAAAACCCTCCAAATTATAAATTCAGTAATGACTGATCATTCCTATATTATGCTTAATAAATAAAGAGTTTTGAGCCACAGGACCAACTCAGTCATACCAATCAGTGTAATAACTCAGAAGAAATCTAAATAATTGTCTTTGATGTTAATAAGAAACACATGAGTTATCTATCAATGAAATATATACCTCTTGTTTGTAACCATCAAAACTTTATCAGTAGATAGATATTTCATGTTTCTCATTAACTGTTAACATCATGCAAAACTATGGAATCAATAATAAAATTTGTTTAATAACAATTGTTAACCTTTTACGATCGACCTGCTGGGTGTAGTAGAAGATGAACCTAGAGAAATATTTAAAAATACTTAATATTCTGACATTTCTACATTATTTATATAAATAATGATAACATTTGAAAAAGATATTAAATTGGTCATAATATAAAAAGAGAATCAGATTATACAATGGGAAGATTGACAATTTGGCATTTTTGCAAAATTGTCAAATTAACCAGTCAAATTTCAATTTGTTAATGAATAATGTCAAATTTTAACATTAATTATAAAACCTTAATCAAAAATGTCTATAAATTTATGTTTTATCCATTAAGCCCCAATGTCACCTCCAAACAATAGTTAACCAAATATTGATTTTTATTATCCTACCTACCAGTTGACTCAGCTGGTGCAGGAGGTAAAGTAGGAGATGGAGATGTTTCTATAACAAATATTATTATTTATATTTGTTAAACTATAACAATACAATAATATCAAGTAGTCTATTTCCTTACTTTGTTGTGAGTAATAAAATATAAAAATAGCAACAATTATCCCACAAATGATAAACAAAGTGGATACAATAAAGTGAGAATATGACAGACTCTCTGTAAAACATAAATTGTGTAACACAATGATCTATGTTAAGTTTTGTTTACCTTTATTCCACCATAAATAAATGACAACAGCAATAATTACTCCAATTATAGCAAATATAAACTTAGCTATTCCACTGTTAGAGGATGAAGGATTGTCTACAAATAATATTCATGAGATTATAATAAAGATGAGTGTGTTCATTAATCACAACTTGCAGACTGTATATTTACACTGTATATATTACATGACATTCCAAAATAATATATACTTCCTGGCCTGCATGTGGAATTAAAAACAGATTATTTCATCTATTATCACTAAAAACATTGAGCTATACTCTTAGACATTTGCTTAAAAGGAAGTATCTAGAGTGCTAGTAATGGAACACCATCCTTCAATGTAAAATTAGTATGTTTGATATCTAACATTTAAGTTTAGGGTCTAGGGTATAGTATTAAATTCTAATTAAAGTACAGTGCTTTAATACTGCCATTCTATGCCTTCTATGAATGACTTACCACACTTGAGTGACTTTAGGAGGACACCATATTTCGGACTGTCCACACTTGTAGTTTCAAAGGTTATATAATTTACTTGTTGGACTATCATATGTATAGCATGAGCATATTGACCCTCGTCATAATTAGGCTTGTGATCTTTAAAGACTATTGGGAAGACTTGTTTTCCACATGTATCACGAGCATAAGAAATCTCTCTATGGCATATGTCAGAATTGAGATACTTTTGTGTGATAATAGCAATAAAGATATCACAATCTTTTATTGCTCTCCCAAGATTTTCAGACCATACACGACCAGTAGGATTGTCTCCTACATCTTGAAAAATAAATGCTTGATCAATACCATCACGTTGAAGTTTTGTCTTCAGGTCTTTAGCAAACTGATTGACTTGCTCAACTGAACTATTGTAGCTAATGAAGATCTTCATCATAAAACAAAACTACGTATAAGCTTGATATAATTGGAGAGAAGATCCCAGAACAGCCCCTTCGTTAATTTTAACCTTATTCTTATTTAAAGTAGTATGTGAAGACGTAAGGGTTAATTATATTACGAAACTGCTAACAATAAACTTATTATTCTGACGTTTTAGCATATCTATATAATCACACAAATTGATAGTTAGCATGATTGAAAAATTAATGATAGTTTCACATAATTTCTCAGTTATATATATATTGTTAAGAGAAAACTATTCACTTGTTATTGGAAATAAAATAAATCAAAAAATTTGATAATTAAGTAGAAACCAGTAGTGATTAATGTCTATATAGAAACAATAGGCTTTTTTATGGTAAAAGTTATAAAGTTGTTGGTCTCAATATATATATATATATATATATATATATATATATAGCTAATTTATGAAAGATACATTCTCACAAGGTGAAAGTTGCTATATTGTTTTTAAATATTAAAAGTACATTTTGTCATATATGTAATGATTTCATTTTTTGCAATTATTACTTTCATATGCAAGTACAGAGGACACAATAGATTTATAGTGAGCAGGAGCTCTGAGCTCCCACACTGAGACATCTAATCACATGAAAACCATATCCTTCTGCCAAACAAATGACCCAGGTTGACAAAAGCTACATATTCATGTATGGTAGAGTAAGTGCTTATTATAAATCAATTTTGTAATAACTCCACATGTGTCATATATTACTCTATTGGACTATGTTAGTTGACATCCTTGAGAATGGTATGTGAAATCATTGTGATTAAACTTATCTTAAGTTAAGATATGACCATTAACCAATATAGTTAACTGAGGTCAATATGAATAGAAATAGAGTGTAGCATATATGATGCATCATAATATCATTGTAGCATGTACCTGACATAATACATATAACATATACATGTACACTTTAGTGGTTTGTAATCATGATAACTGTTATTATAACAGTTGACTTTATTATTGGATTAAGTCATGACTCACACCACACACAGCACACCTTCATTCTTTTGGTGTTCTTTTTGTACATTACTATAAAATTACAGTTATTGAAGCATGACTCGTAAATTAAAACTATAATGGATGCAAGTCACTATATGTGAGGCTATTAGGGAAGACTATCAAAACATATAGCTTCATACATGGATAAGGAATGTTAGAAAAATGATAAAACTATTATAAATGACAATAGAATGACATACAAAAATCATTAATCAATGTCACAAAAATACATCAAAATTTCTTCTGTCTATGTATAAAAATTTGTTACATTTCAACAATATATCTTTTCTATATCTCTTGCCATAGTAATCAATTTCAGTTGTTTTAAAGCATCAATCACCTTCTGCCATGTTGCATTAGTGTCAGAGCTCAACCAATTGCCATATAATTTAATCTTGCAATTACTCACTCCATCATTCCTGCACTCTCTATTAATTATCTCAATTTCTTCATGTTTAATACCAATATAAATACCAAAGAGCTCCCATTGAACAAGGTCCTTTAGAGCAATGGCAAGTTCACGAGAAGATTTAGGATGTGAATCTATAATTCAAAAGAATATATATAACTACTAGTAACTTGAATGTTGGCTAATTATGTGTCAAACAGCAATTAATTGTAAGTTTAATTATTGTCATGGTTGTACGGGGAAACTATATATCTATCCATTTATGTAGCATTTAGCAATGCTTCTCAACCCACAACAACAAAGGATGTTTTCTGGGTTTGACTTCGTATAGCAATGGCCATTGAACAAATGAAAAGGATTGGAAACAACATTGACAAAAATGCTATTTGGGACCAGTGATCACATTAACATTAAAAGTTCAATCTTCTCTTAGCACCTTAATTATTTTTACTACCTGGCATGCTCTATGTATAAGGCAGTTCTATAAATGCTTTTGACCACATGGTATCTATGCTGCTTGTATGTCATTTCTCTTTATTCTATTGTTATATGTGACAATTGAAAGTGATGAATGAAATTGAATTGCACAAACTGTAATTCCTGAGGCAGATAACAACCAATGAATTTAATTAACCTTAATCATGAGTGAAACTATATGATAGGTATCATCTTGAAGGTTATTTTGCTATTTAATTTTGGCTCTATTTAATTAAATTTTATTACAGGAATTCTATTGTCACTCAAGCATAAACTGTGCATATCCAATTCTTTCCTTTATTGTATTATCTATGACAACAGTCTTAGATAATACAGTATTAAAAGAAATATTGTTTTTGATGTGGATTTTTATCTGACAGGCTACTGAAATAATGTGACTTAAGAGAAAGATTGCTTACGTAATCACTTTGCTATAAAAGTTCAAGACACATTGTATTAATTGTATTGTATTTTCTAGTTGAATTGTAAGCAATATATTAACAAAGTTTGCTGGCTGTTACCAGTACAAGAGTCATTACTTTAAGGTGTGATTACAATACTTTAAATCTATTCTACTCACTGCAAGGTGGCTTTGATGTCGGTGATGACAGAGGAACATTAGGCGAAGTGACAGTAACTGTTGAATTAAATAAAGAAGTACTATGTCATGATGGTATAGATGAAGTACTAGATGATTCATTGTGAGGAGGTCCTAAGATGAACAAAATAGTCCTATTTTTTGCTAGCTATATGATTAGTGTGCTAGTTAGCTCTACATGATTATTTGGACAAGGTGATGTGAGTGTATGCACATAATCATTATAATGGTGACCCATTTCAATTTACATTCTCAGCTATGAAAGGCAATGAATAAAATTAAAACCTGACAATGGCCACTAGGTCTGTTGTTACTAATGGTGCATAAGGAAATAAAAATTCCATGTACTGAGTTTCTACAACTCTTCAGATCTCTAATTCACTTCAAAACAACCTTAAGATAACTTCTAAACAATACAGTATACATATTTTCCTAATTTACCTTGATTCATTACAATACCAGTAGCTATTGCAAATATTAATACTAAAAATATAATGGCCCATTTAATGCAGGAACAGGCGGATTGATTGTCTACAAAATGAAGTTGTGATAATATAAATGATATATTTAATTTTTAATATATTCTGATATTAGATACATTATTTACTATTATTAACAGTTCTATTTATAGATATATAATATTTTTGGTTTAGGGGGCGAGGATCAGTGTCATAATACACAAAGAAACACTTCCTTTTTAAAAACGCATGTTGTTTTTAACTTTTCATTGGTCCTTAAGGATCTTTACCATACACAATTCTAGTCAACAAGTAACAAATTATGACATTGCCAAAAAGCAACCAAATTTAGAAAGTTATGATCATAATTCAAGTATTGGATCAGCTTCAATTGGATTTATAATTACTTGTATTAATTGTTTATCTTTGAACTTCAATGGAATAATAATCATGAAACACTTACTTGGCACAGATCTGTTGTCAGTTTCATCATTACCACATTGAGCTCCTACAAATAATGACTGATAATTATGATGTCACTTCTTACTAGAGACTTACCAACAGCTTTTTGTTTAATTGACGTTAAAAGATCACCATATTTCGGACTGTCCACACTTGTAGTTTCAAAGGTTATATAATTTACTTGTTGGACTATCATTTGTATAGCAAGAGCATTATCACCCTTGTCATAATTAGGCTTCCCATCTTCAAAAATAATTGGGAAGACTGGTTTTCTAAATGTATCCCGAGCATAAGAAATCTCTCTATGGCATATGTCAGAATTGAGATACTTTTCTGTGATAATAGCAATAAAGATATCACAATCTTTTATTGCTCTCGCAAGATTTCCTGACCATACACGACCAGTAGGATTGTCTCCTATATCTTGAAAAATAAAGACTTGGTCAATACCATCATCTTGAAGAAGTTTTGTCTTCAGGTCTTTAGCAAACTGATTGACTTGCTCAACTGAACTATTGTAGCTAATAAAGATCTTCATTATTTTATTACCAAAGATTGGATAATTAGAATATAATGGTCTGGGTGTTGAGTTCACGTGGCTAGACCCTCCCCTCCCTCCGCGTGAGGAGATTTGGTTACGCGAAACTATAATTATAGTTGTTGAGTGTTAATCTTGTGTACTTAGCAAATTTTTTTGTCTAAACTTTGTAATGTACTCACTGGACTGTGGCTGTTTTACACAAATTTGACACGTAGTTGTTTGTTAGCATTCGCTTAGAGTCATAATAAATTAGAATCAATTCATTAGTCTTGCCACGAAGAGCCTCCCTCAATTAGTACTGGCATTTTAATAACTTCATATTGTTTTGTGTAGAATCACATGCTCAACCGAATAACAGAGATGGCATGGTTCTTTCTGCCAGACCTAATCATATCGAAACTATAAATCTGAAGCAGATCATAAACTTACCTCTATTTAGCATACCTATTGCCAGGCTATTGGATATCATCACACAAATTATAGGTCAAAAATAATATAAGATTTAGCTTCATCATAATGATTGTCTTATGTAAAGAGTTTCAAAAAGGCCTGGTCACTGCAGAAAAAAGAATCAATTCAAAAACTATGATCTTGAGGTATAAAAAATAGATTGAGAGAAGTCACTAATGTCACACTAATGTCACTATTGTCAATGCAGTACATTCTTTTGCTGAAATAGTTATTAAGTTGTCAGTCTAAATTATACTGGTTTATGAAAGGTCTGCTCTCACACTGTGTCTATGAGCTTGTAAAGAAAGGGCAAGTGTACCGTTAATATAGAGAAACTACATATCATAGCTTTTTGACTCATTTGGCCCCCCATAGGTGTCTATCATATACTATTAAAAATACTAATTATATCCTGAATATCAGGCAGGGATAGCATGTAGAAAAAACATTATGTTCTTTTTTTCTTTTTGTTATAGTTATGATAACTATAAAACTAGAAGGCTTTTAAACATCAATCTTACACATAAAGCTATGTTTTTACATGAGGTTTTATTTCAAGTATTTTAACAATGATGGTAGTGATTCACAGCAGCATTCCCGAGAGACGCCATTTTTGCCCACTCATAGTGGGTGTGGACGAGACCGTAATTATTATTCATAAGGGCCCCTAATCTCTTGATCAACATCGGTACATTTTTCTGGTTAAGGAGAGGATAACTTTTTCGTAATCTTAAACGTTCTAGTGATCTCAAGGAAAAAGTCAGGATCTGTGACTCGATGTGTATTTCAGAGTATTTGCTTGGTTAGTTCAATCAAATATTTATAGATTGTAGAGTCTATGGTTAGTTCAATCAAATATTTATAGATTGTAGAGTCTATGGTTAGTTCAATCAAATATAAATAGATTGTAGAGTCTAATTTAGTTTTTACTCTCTAATCAATGGTTCAATTATTCAAGTTATTTATTGACATATATATTTATACACATGCATTCAGACTATAAAAATTTCTCTATAGAAAGAGTTATTTCTAAAAAAGTAACACAAACAAGTATATAAAAGTTTTTGAAATATAGCTAGGGATGGTAGTACAAGCAAGACCATGAATGACAGTATAAAATCTTTTCATAGTAGCCATATCTTAAGGCCTTGTATACATGCTTAGTGAGACTCTACTGTGTGGTTAATATGTAGAGATTGTTATACCACCATTTCTATAATGTCATGAATGCATGAATATGGTCTTGTTTCACATGTTTGTCCTGCTACCCTACAGTTTATGATTTTATGTAAGTAATATCCATAGATAAAACATTATTTGTGTTGTTGTTTAGAAGTTTTAATCAAATTTTTTAAACCTCGAATAACAGTGAATTATATTAATGAGTTATATTATGATAGGAAGTTCAACAAATCATTATAAAAGTTTGACTAACTTTTATAATCACAAATTATACAATGCCTGGTTTAGAAACAGAAAATATACTTAGTCACAAATAAGAGGAGTCCAATATAGTTCTAAAAATATATATAACAGATAAAAGAAAAGAAAAAATCGATTTTTAAAAATTATTTTAATTTGTAAAATATTTCAATCACTGAACAATGTATTCCATGGTCTTTAACTTGGTGGTGGACTTTCATTTGATGGTGGCAATTCAGGGTTCATCAAACTAATGAAAACAATTATATATTACACATATAATAAGCAAAGATACCTTTCAGCTGCTTTGTGAAATCCTAAAGTTTGCAGCACATCATAAAGATCATCTTGATGAGCATTGCTCGTGTTTTTTTGCCATTTCTTCAGTACCCAATAAGCTTGCGTCTCAACTTCTTCATACTCACATTTTATCTCTTGTAGATTTGCAGAAGAGATACCAAGGGAGCCAGCAAGAATGGATATATTTCCATGAATATGACGAGTACATCGTAAAAGATCAACATTACGTATCAAAGTAGTTGTGGGTGTGATTGTGGGTGTAGAGTGAAGGGTACTAGTTTCAGAACAAGCAGGAGGCATACTAATTGTATTTGCTAACGGGTTATCACTTGGTGGCAGACTTTCAGTTGATAGTGGACTTTCAGTTAGTGGCAGACTTTCACTTGATAGTGGCTGTTCAGGTTTCATCAAACTAATAAAAAGCAGTAATATATTACACATTTGGTCTAATAAGCGAAGTTACCTTTCAACAGCTTTGTGAAATCCTAATGCTCGCAGCGTGTCATGAAGATTAGCTTGATGACCATCACTTGAGGTAGTTTCTTGCCATTTCTTCAATACCCAATATGCTTGTGTTTCTACTTCTCTGTAGTCATGTTCAATCTCCTTCAAAGTTGAAGATTTGATACCAAGATAACCAGCTAGAAGTGATACATTTCCATTAATATAACGAGTACATCGTATAAGATCAATATCAGAAATGAAAGAACTTCTAGGTGTAATTTTTAATTCAGGAGACTGAGGGATACCAGAATCATAGCTGACAGATTCATAATGAGTAGGAGGTATATTAATTGGATTTGCCAATGGTTTTCTGTGACCCTGTGTATAATAACTGTAAGTAAAGAAAGCTGAAGTGTCTTACTACTAACCTTTTTTGGACTCTTCCTATTGCTTAACTTTTCAAGATCATACTCACTTTCCTTCACCCTTATTTAGATTGAAAAGAAATTATTATTGTTTGTTATAACAAAAATATCTTACATTTCAGCAAGTTGTGGTAATTCTATTTCTTGTAGAACTTTTTCCATTTCATTACGTATACCTCCTTTATTATTCACCCACTCATACAATAGTTCAAAGCCAGCTCGTTTCTGCTTAGAAGGATCTTGAAGAATGACATTTAAATTTTGTGTCATTTCCAAACATGCAGCCAGCTCATATAATTTTTCTTGGTTTGGAATCTTTTTGCTAATATCTAACATCTCTTTTTGCTGCAATGTGGTAGTTTTCTATAATCACGAAAATATTAAATGTTTGTGCATATACAAGTAATAATTACCTTCAATGCTGTACTCTTGTTGGGAAACCAGAAACCTTCTTCAGGTAAAACTTCACGATGCTCATCACTGTTTTTACAACGTAGATATAGGTCACAGGTCTGGCCTTTCTTGTGCTTTAAATAATGACAACCTGAAGTAGACTGACACTCTGGTGCAGCACATACAAATCGAACTTCCTTGAATACTTTGCCAGACTCATTATTGTCAACAATA
This sequence comes from Xestospongia bergquistia, assembly GCA_963965975.1. Classification (NCBI taxonomy): domain Eukaryota; kingdom Metazoa; phylum Porifera; class Demospongiae; order Haplosclerida; family Petrosiidae; genus Xestospongia; species Xestospongia bergquistia. Next base: position 1,651,494 of record OZ014420.1, on the reverse strand, counting down.
TCATCACAGGTAAATAGACATTTATCAACATCTTTAGCTACTTCCTTAACTAAACTACACAATTTTTGGCAGACATGAGTAAACTTATCAAGACTATCACTTTCAGGTGCATATCGACGGACATCAATTTGAATAGCATGAGGTAGCTCACTTAAAATTACTTCATCTATTGGTGGATCTCCAAATTCAATATTTATTTGATTGCGATATACACCTTTATCAAAGTTGATCTCACATAATGGTGATTCTGCAATTGTTGTAATAAAACGAGTAAAAAAACCTGGTGGTACAAACTCGGTTCTAAATGTGAGATGCAAAGGAGTAGCTCTTTCAATGTATCCTGGTGAAACTGATGCTTTTTTGGCTGAAGGCAATACTAAAGGTAAGAAGTATTGCTTTACACTAGGATCATAAAATTGATCTGTCTTCACCTCAGCAGCAAGGCGAAAGCAAACCAATAAATTAATCAATGACTCTGGATCAAGGCCTTTAACTTCTCTCCAGGCAGCTACATAGAGAGGTTGAACAAGTATTCCTTTCTCACGTAACAAGTCCCACATAAGTCGCGTTTTATGGTCTTCTCTTCCTTTTAGTGTTAACACTTTCCCAAGAGCATCCACAAGCCATCTGGGACTGAGAATGACTACATTTTCTAGACCAGCAATATGAGGATAGAACAAGAGCACTCCTAAGTCATGGTAAAAAAGGAGTACTTTGGGAACAACATCACTGGGTATTTTACATGCTATACCAATGGCATGAGCTTCTTCAAGACTAATAACATTTGCTTTGAGAGCTTGAATGACTTTACGAAAGAGTACCCAGCTAATTGGTGTTTTGACAATGAGCTTGTTGTAGGTGAAATCACGTATTGCACTTCGCACTTTAGAGAAATTGACATCTTCACCTTCACCACTCCCAGCAGTGGTATTATCAACAATGTGAAAACCATCAATAAGAACTTCAAATGGTTTTCCTTTGCAATATGACTCAATTTCTTGTATCTTTTGGTCATATGTTTGGCCCTTTTCTTTGAGCTTGTCACCATGTGTACCAATGCATAGTACACGAGGATAATTTAAGAGTGCTCCTGTTTCATCATACTTTGCGAGATGAATATGAATATTGGACAGCCAATTGAGAAGGAGATCAATTGTGGTAATGTTAACTTCCTCTTCAAACCTTCCCTCTCCTTGTACTCTCTGCAAAGATTGCCACTTTTCCTTAAAACTCTTGGAGGCATCATACAAGAGAAGGAACATAGTACGAGAGGTAAGAAATGCTGGGAGAATTTCTAGGAAAATAGGCTGACCCCCACAATCCCAAATATGAAGAAATGGTTGTGGTGTAATATTTATTGCTGAGCTCATGGGTATAGAACTAGCACGAGCAGTAGCTTCTGTGATAACAGATTGAACATGAGAATTCTTGAATTCTTCAATCTTTTCTCTTGATATTGAAGAGGTTCTTAGCATATGAGAATCGGGAAATAACTTGGTAGCAGCAATTACTTTGCTACTAAACTCATTAAAGCCTGATATGTTTTGATGTACAGCAGCCAGTAATTCTGCCATCTCATTCAGCTCGTCTTCTTCTGTGACTTCTCTCCATTTCTCCTCATCTTCATGACCTAGCTTTTGCCATTCTCGTCCAATTGGTCGCAGAGAATGGACATCAGAGACAATGGTGCTACTAATGTTGGGGTTATAAGGTTCTTTCATGAGTGATCGTTTGAAGCTTGTCTTTCCAACACCAGCTGCTCCTAGTACCATAATTCTTGCATATGCTATATCCATCTCTCCTTCAGCTAAAGCTTTTTTGTATGCAACATCTATAGATTAAAAATACTTGATATTCAGTTAAGTTAGACAAAGCAAAATAAAATTTCATAAAATACGAAAGAGCAATATAATTTTTAAATTAGCAATTGGAAGAAAAGAGGAAATGCAATCAATAAAATAAAAAGAGAGGTGATTTTATATAGCACAATCATTGTATCTATCATGTGATGGTCATATATTGCTGTGCATATAGGTAGACAGTTAAATAATTTCATTCATCACTTTTGACAGCAAGTACATGTATGCATATGTGCTTACAAACTTGATGTCTGTTGCAGTAATAAACTATATAACTACTAAATTATTCACTCAATAAAGAACCCTACCTTCCATAGCATTTATTCTTTTAGCCTATAAAAGAAATAAGCATTTTAAAAATACAATATAATTTATAAACATAATATCATCATGTATGTAGTAGCATGGTTTATGTCATTTATTAAAAATATCAGAATGTATCTGGGACATGTATTATATACTTCAGGATAGTTTGTGTCATAGTTTATTCCTTTCATGTAATATCAATAACCTTGAATGTTAAGCAAATAGAAAACAATGTGAAAGACCATCACATTTTCATTATAGTAGATAAAGAGAGAAAGCAATGATTAATTATTGTCACTCAATTATATAAATGCTATATATTACTAATATTTCTACCAACAAAATATATAATATAATGAACGATAATTTATCATAGAACAAAACATAATACTAATGTGCGTATTACATACTTACCAACTGAATAAGTAAAGTACAAGTTATCATCATAATATGATCATAGGTAGGAAAAGGAAGGAAAAGCAATGATTTATAATATGTACACAAAACAATTATATTATAATAATCTGTGTTAATACTTACACGCTAAACAAAAGGTAGAATACAGTGTAGGTTATCATCATAAAGAGAGAGAAGGGAAAGAATAACAAATGATTAACAATGTATGTGCAATTAAACAGTAATAAAACCAATGTACATTCATACTTATAGGCCGAAATAGGTGGGATACAGTGTAGATAGTATGGTTATAGATATTGGAACAAGATTAAATTTGAAAGAATCATCTTATAATTGTTTAGAGAGATTTGGACTTCACTACAAAACGCTTACTAATACTATAATGACTGGACAATTACCAATAATGTCTGCGCAAGAATATAGAATGCTAGTAACATAAGTTATAGTCTGGAAAGCAAGCTACAAAGCTTTGAATCTCAATCATTTGAACCCCATTGTTGTAGTGTTCATAGTTTGGGATTACAAACTTTATTGGTTACCACATTTATTGGTAATATGAAGTTTAATTTTATTCATAGCTTTCAATTTTAATTGTAGGGATAAAAGAAAGTGAAAGGACATAATATATATATATATATATATATATATATATATATATATATATATATATATATGGTCCGTAATGATGATAGGGATGCCTGGCATATACACAGCATGTTCTAGGCAATTAAAACAATGATTAATGATTAACAAGTATATACATACGATTAATTAAACATACATAACACTATTATGTATACTTACTCGCTAAAAAGGTAAAATACAGTCCAAATATCATTATAATGTAATCATAGTATAGAGAAAAAACAAAAACAATCATTAACACAATTCACAATATACAATGATTTGTGTTTATACTTACCAACTAAATAAGTTAAGTACCAGGCCAGTTATTATCATATATATGTGATCATAGTTAGAGAAAAAAGAATGATTACTAATGGTAATTATGCCAGTAATTAAACAATATATACTACTAATGTCTCTTTGTACTTACTCGCTGAATATGTAAAATAAAGTACAAAGTATCATCATATAGTAGACACATAGTAGAAAAAAGAAAGAAAATTAATGATTTATAATTTGTATACACAATTAAATAATAGATAATACTAATGCATGTTCATACTTATGTACTGAACAAGAATACAATGTGAATTATCATCACAAGATCATAGTACAGAAAAAGATAAAACAATGATTAATAATAGATACAGAATTAAGACACATATAATGATGTAATAATGTATATATACAACACTTACTGACTGAATAAGTGGTAAAGTTATCATCATAATATGATCATGAGGAAAGAATTAAAAGAAAGAAAAACAATTAGTACATACATAGACACAATAAAGTAATGTGTGCTTATGCTTATCAACTTATCAACTAATAAAAAAATTATAAGTTACCATGATTATGGTATGAATCATAGTAGAGAAAAGAAAAAAACAATGATTAATATTGTGTATGCATAATTAAAAGATTATATTAAATTAATGCGTGTTCATACTTACTCGCTAAATAAGTACATACAAGTCAACATCATAGTATGATCATAGTAGAGAAAAGAAAGAAAAACAACGATTTACAATGAATACATAATTAAATAATCCATAATAGTATTTGTGTTTATACTTACTCGCTAAATAAAGTGTAAGTATCATCATTTTATGATCATAGTAGAGAAAAAGAAAGAAAAACAATGATTTATAATTAATACACAATTGAACAATATAATACTAATGTGTGTTCATACTTACTCGCTAAAAATAATGTAAGATATCATCATTATATGATCATAGTAGAGAAAAGAAACAAAAACAATGATAATAATGATACGTGTTTATACTTACATCCTGAATAAGTAGAATACATTGTAAATTTTGTCATCACAGTATGGTATGTAATCATAGTAGAGAAAAAAAAAAGAAGACAATGGGTAATAACATATATACATAATTAAACAATACATAATACTAAGTTATTGAAAAAGAATTTTGTCATTTTAACTGAGGTCTTCGTTACCACAGTTTCATCAATATGATGTAAGTCCAATTCTAATTTGCTACAGGCTAAACTAGTGTGATTCAATATGTTTAAAGCCAACTAGTTGTGTCTACAACCACATTGTTTTCTATAGCAACTTTGTTATAGTAATTGAATCATGACTTCAATGAAGTTATAAACAGATAGTATTTCAAGTTAACTAACCCAGTTAGTTAAATTGTAATAGTATCTATCTCACCCTCATAGTTTCAGTTATTGGACATAAACTTCAAAGAGTACTTTTTTGGCTTCTAGTTGGCTTTATACATATTGAGTTAGACCATTTTTGGCTTAGTGATAACTCAATATTGGGTTTACATCATATTGATGGGTTCTGATAATGAAGACAATGGTTGAATTGACAAAATGCTATTGTAAGTGTGTGTTGATACTTACATACTGAAATGTAAACTATAAGTTATCATCATAGGATATACATATATAGTAGAAAAAAGAAAAAGTAATGATTAAAATGATTGATGATAGATGATAAAAATTTATTAATACCTAATGGACATTTGATTTAGATTAGTGTTGTTTTAATTGATCAAAATTATAACTGAAACTCATTATAGTAAATTATATTTATTAAACTAAAACTAAAATTTGTACTTAACATTAGGAACTTATGGTATAAAAAAGGAGGAGTATTGTTGTTTAGAGTTAACATATATCCAATAAAGACAGCATTTATAACTAGCATGATTATAAAGACCATGAAATAGAAAAGCATTGTAATTAAGTGAGAGACAAACTAAAATGAACTACAACTAAAACTCTATTGCACTTGTGAAATGAACTGGAACTAAAACTGTAGTACATTAGTCAGCAATAACTTTAACTAAAAAAGGTTTAACCATCTCAATGAACTAAAACAAGAATTATTCTTCCACCACAAAAGGACAAAAACAATGACTAAATGAACTTTTTCCTACTAAAACAATGCTATATTAGATGCAGCCTAGCTTAACAGATAATACAAATAACAAAGTCACTTTTTACTTAAAGAAGTTAATTACTTTAAAAATTATTTTTTACTTAAAACTAACTTATATACATTAGATCATATCAACCATGTATACTAGCAACTAAGGAATATTTAGATACCAGTTGTGTATGTATTGCAAGATTTGAGGCATAAAGGCTGTGCAATAGGATACATTCATACCATATTTGAGACAATGTTAGCCTTTATTAAGATAAGACAAAACTTTCTCAAGGTGATGGAAATGTATATTAATCTTACACTTTATAGTTTTATAAGAATTATGGTGCCATAGTGATTGAGGTATTCAAAATAGTGCACTTCCCTTTTGGCTTGTTCATTATTCCACACACTGAGATAACTTTGGCAACCAGATTGCTTCCAAATCATGTAATGCATGTACAACTATGTAGTACATATAGATCTGGCAGAAAGTCCATATTTCCATGTGTATTAAACTGATCCTATCTCCTAAACCCTGAGCATTACCCATACAGAGTCAATGTATGACTTCTGCTGTAAAATGACCACTAATATATATTTATATGCATAACAGGAGTCAAAAGTGTTAAATCACATGACTGCCAATCAGATTCATTACCAAGATCGTTCGTTAGAAAGACTACAAAACTATAAAAGTTGCAGTGCCATAGCTGTGTTTCACTTAACGATTGTTGACTGATCTCTCTGCTGTCTTCAATCAAATAATCTTGGCCTTTTTAAGTGTCAGAAAACAGTATGTTATTTTGCTGTCATTTTTGCTTCAGCTGACTCATACCAATAGTTGCCATATTCATGTCTAAGTCTTCCTTAATTTCTATGTACTGTTTATTTCAATTAAAGCAACACGGTTATTTTTGAGTGAAAAGAATTGTTTTAATCTTGCAATAATAACCAATTACTCTTATACTTAGTATCTAGTTATCTTCAAACATATCTTACTATAATCATACAGCTACAAAAAATAGTATCAAGTATGTAAGAGTATGAAAGTTGTCAGGAATTGTATATTTTATGGTGATAGCTACTACAAATCATTTATGATAGAAAGGCTATGTGGTAGCTGTCTCTGGTTTTGTTAATTTTTCATAGAGACTATATAACTAACTTTATAGTTGTCCTATAGCATCCAACTGTCTTTTAAGTAAATCAGGCCAATAGTATAAATACTAGCACAGCAAGTATTTTGCTACTCACGTTAAAAATGTTAGCATGGATCACACACAGATCAATTTTTGACTTATTAATACATGGTGGATATGGTTTATGAATATCGAATAGTTACATTATGACTTGTAATTATTTCTATCAAGGTAAGCTCTCATAATTTTAACTACTGTGTACTCACATCTTCTTGTCTTTTAGCCATTATTATGTTCTCGTTCTAGAAAGAAATAAAGTGTACCTCAACAAGATTAATATTAATTAAAATAAAAAAAACAGCCTATATTGTTATGTTATGGTGTAGTAAACTACTGCAGCTATCTTAATATCAAACAAAGACTGAAATTTGACAGAAACTATGTCATCTCTAAATGTAAGAGCTATAGGTAGAAATACAGTTTCATGTAATGCTTCATTATAAATAGTGGCAGCTGGGTAAAGGATCCCATTTTGGCATGCAGTATAGTGTATTACAGCTTACATTTTGACTCAGGAGATCCTTGAACTGCTGTTACTTATGTAGAAATTGATATTGTATATAATTGTTATAATAATCACTACTTTTCAACCATGTTATTCTACCACTATAATCAAAGCTAATGTCCCAATAGAATTCTTGTCATAGCTATCATGAGTAAAATTATGACTGGAGGATGATATAAGGGAGTGTACTCCATCATCAAATGATAACGAAGTACAATCTTTAAATACATTAAGCTATATATGCCTTTTATATTGCTACATAGGTTAAGTATCATTACAAATTGCTAATATTATCTTTATATTAAAAATGTAAAATTATGCAAGGAAAGCCTACATTCAAGCAATTATAGGAAGTAACTTTATATAAGTGTGTCTGTCATCCTTACAAAAGTGAACTTTTGCTATACTTTAATTGGCTAGCTTTCTAGTCATAACAATCTCTCTCTTGGTGACAGACATAGAGTAACATAATTAAGGGATGTGTGAAGTATGGTCAAGGGCAATCTATTACTTCAATGAGCTCACTATTAAAACTGCTTGTTTATTAATTAAATCATTAAATTATTACTTCTTTCTGAGTAAAATGCCTGTACATGTCATTGTACATTATGATAAAAAAGGTATATAATTAAATATTAAAAATTGAATAATTTTATAAGTGCTGAATACCATATCATCACTATAGTCTAACAAATCACGAAGCTTAAACTTTAATGTCCTTATTTAGCATTATAGTATGACAATGGAATTAGACTATAGACTTAATAATTATTGATTTTTGTTGGATAGTTCATTTTATAATGTATTAATGTATAGTTCATTATATGTATAGGCAATGTCTATTTGAATTGCATTGTCTGATATGAAATGTATACTTTGTTGTGTATTAAACTGCCCCCCCCCACCCCCTAAACGTTAAATATTAACTATACAAAGTATTGCATGACTCTCTGTCAGACCTTTAAGCACTACCTAAGAGAAAAGTTCACTTCTTAGTAATTAATTTAGGGGTCATGCTTCAGTACTGTATTAACTTACCACCTATTTAACACCAAAAGAAATTGTAATTATAAGTATCTACCAGCTAGAGCTAGTCAGCAAGACGGATGAAGAACAAAATCACGCGTACATACTGAATTCATATAACACGCAGCCACCAAAGGTATAAATACGAGTGACGTCCTCCTATTGAAATTCGTCCCCCCATATCTAAAATATCCCTCCAATATTACAGGTTCACTAATGAATAATACCTGGGGGGACATAATTCACTAGTGAATATTGTCCCTCTTTGGTGGATATTGTCTCCCTTGTTTTATTGTGCAATTGCTGATCAAATTGTGATCAAACAAATATTAAATTAAGTATCAAAGTAAGACTAAATAGAACAGTCATTGCAACACCATGGTACAGCTGTTTTTCCTGACTGGTCTTGACATAAGTGAAACCAGTTGCTGCATCTGTTACACCTCACCACTGGAATACTATTTATTTCTGATGTGCGACAATAGCAGTGAATCTTAAAGTTGAATAGTTTTGACCATTCTATCACCATAAGTTTTAGTGAAAGCTCCTCCCATGAAGGTAGGTGATAGCATTGTCCATGTAGGGATAGTACAATGTTATTTAATTTTTTTCATTAAGAGTTATATTATGATGGGAAGTTTGACACACCATTGCAAAAAATACTAACTTTTATAATCACAAATTATAAGTAAACAATGGCTGGCCATGGTTTAGCCACAGAAAATATACTTTATTTCATATAACAGGAGTCCAATGTAGTTGTAGCAATGTGCATACAGTTTTAATAGATAACAAAAAAATTGATATAGAACTATTTTTAATTGCTTTAAACTGTAAAATATTCCAATCACAGAACAAGGCATTTCCTTGAACCTGCACTTATTTGTGGACTTTCACTTGGTTGTGAACTTTCACTTGCCAGTGGATTTTGCCTTGATAATGGTAGCTCGGGATTCATCAAACTAATACAAAAAAATAATATATTATTTATCTAGTGTAATAAGCAAAGATACCTTTCGGCAGCTTTGTGAAATCCTAATGCTTGCAGCGTGTCATGAAGATTAGATTGTTGAGCATTGCTTAAGGTACTTTCTTGCCATTTCTTCAATACCCAATATGCTTGTGTTTCTACTTTTCTGTAGTCATGTTCAATCTCCTCTAAAGTTGTAGATTTGATACCAAGATAACCAGCTAGAAGTGATACATTTCCATCAATATGACGAGTACATCGTATAAGATCAATATCAGATATCAAAGAAGTTGTAGGTGTGATTATTGATTCAGGAGGCTGAGGGATAGCAGAATCATAGTTATAGGGTGTTTCTTGGTGTAACTTGTATTATGATGATGGCATTGATATGTGTCATAAGGGTTAATAACGGTAATGTGAATGTATGGTTTATTTTTGTTTTTTTGGGGGGAAGGAGGGGGGGGGGGGGTTAGGATTTAGGTTTTAGGGTATAGGGTGCTTCTTTGTACTATGATGATGACATTGATATGTGTCATAAGGGTTAATAATGGTAATGTGAATGTATGTTTTATTTTTTGGTTTATTGTGGGGGAGGGGGGTTAGGTTTTAGGTTTTAGGGTGTAGGATGCTTCTTGGTGTTACTTTTACTATGATAACATCACTATGTGTTATGTCATGTTGATGTCATCGTAGTCAAATGACTTTTACTATGATAACATCACTATGTGTTATGTCATGTTGATGTCATAGTAGTCAAATGACTTTTACTATGATAACATTACTATGTGTTATGTCATATTGATGTCATCGTAGTCATATTATACCAAGAACCACCCTAAAATCATTTCTAAGACCCTTAAGCCTATAATTTATTATGTGTACTGATTTTAGCGAAGTTAGTAAGTACTTTAAAATCAGAAAATTTTGTAAATCAGAAAATTTGTATACGCTGAAACTTTTCCCTTAAAAACAAAATTATATTAAATGGGGGTGTAGCTTACTTCATTTTCTATGTCGTTTACTGATCCTTCAGAAAGACTTCCATTATTTTGTATACTTGTCCTAAATACACCAGTAATGTACTTAAAACATTTTATTCTGAAATTTCTTACTGTTCATCTGTTTGAAGCTCATGTTGTGAAGACGGTGACTCAGCTGGTTGCAAAATGTCAACTAGATTTGTTAATGAAGTCTTTTGACTCTATGAAATATATAAATAGTATACAAGATAATAAATCAAAAACATATCAAATTTGTGTAAATTATGTAATATTAACTAGTTATGTAATATTAACTAGTAGAGGGCAAAAAAGGCTGTAGTACTGCAAAAAGATTTTCTTAAAAGTCAGAGAATGCTAAAGTTAATAGAAAATTAAGTGTGTTAGTAGTCAATAAGTCAACATAATTTTGTTTTTCACAATCATAGTCACATAGCATAATTAAGAAAATACAACAAATAATGTAGAAAATAAACATACTTGTATACAATATATACAATATTGTCTAAAACTATTTTGGATTTTCTGGCATAGTTCGTGTACCAGGAAGAAAAAGCTGAGTTCACTTTAAATTTAAATGCTTACCTGTTTTGACTTTTGTTTGCTTTTTAAGTTCTCGGAATCATATTCAGCTTCCTCTACCCTAAAAAATGTTCATTATTTTACAAGAAGGAAAATAATTTTGCCTCACATGTCTGCAAGTTGAGGTAAATCTATGTTTCTTAAAGTTTCAACTAGTTCATCACGTGTTCCACCTTTATGTTCTATCCACTCATACAATAGCTCAAAGCCAGGTAGTTGGCTTTTATGAGGGTCTTGAAAAATAGTTTTGAGATTTGATTTCATTTCCAAGTAAGCAGCAAGCTCATTTAGCTTCTTTGGGCTGGGAATCTTTTGACAAATAAGTAACATCTCTTTTTGCTGCACTGTATTTGTTTGCTGTAATTATATGAATGACTAGCAGAGTTTGCTTAGAAATATACATACCTTTGATGTAAGTATCTTCTCACAAAACCATAGGCCTTCTTCAGGCAAAACCTCACGATACACATCACTTTTCTCACAGTAAATATTTAGATCACATCTTTGTCCATTCACATGATTCAAGTAATGTGGGCCTGAAGTAGACTGACACTCCTGTGCAGCACATACAAATCGAATTTTTTTAAATACTTTGCCAGACTCAGACTCATTATCATCATCTTCCATTCCCAGACTGCCAAATAGACATGCATCCACATCTTTAGCGACCTTTACAAGGAAGCTATGCAACTTTTGGCAGACATGAGTAAACTTGCTAAGACTATTACTTTCAGGTGCATATCGAAGAACATCAACTTGAATAGCATGAGGTAGTTCACTTAAAATTACTTGATCAATTGGAGGGTCTCCAAATTTAATTTTTACTTGGTTACGAAATACACCTTTATCAAAGCTGATCTGACATAACCGTGATTCTGCAATGGTTGCAATAAAACGAGTAAAAAAACCTGGTGGTACAAACTTAGTTCTAAATGTGAGATGCAAAGGTGTAGCTCTTTGAAGGTAACCTGATGGAACTGATGTTTCTTTGACTGAAGGCAATACTAAAGGTAAAAAGTATTGCTTTACACAGGGATCATAAAATTGATCTGTCTTCACCTCAGCAGCAAGGCGAAAGCGAACCAATAAATTAATCAAAGACTCTGGATCAAGAGCTTCAACTTCTCTCCAGGCAGCTACATAGAGAGGTTGGACAAGTATTCCTTTATTACGTAATAGGTCCCACATAAGTCGTGTTTCATGGTCTTCTCTTCCTTTTAGTGTTAACACCTTCCCAAGGGCATCCACAAACCATTTGGGACTGAGAATGACTACATTTTCTAGACCAGCAATATGAGGGTAGAACAAGAGCACTCCTAAGTCATGGTAAAAAAGGAGTACTTTGGGAACAACATCACTGGGTATTTTGCATGCTATACCAATGGCATGAGCTTTTTCAAGACTAATAACAGTTTCTTTGAGAGCTTGAATGATTTTACGAAAGAGTATCCAGCTAATTGGTGTTTTGACAATGAGCTTGTTGTATGTAAAATCACGTATTGCACTTCGCACTTTAGAGAAATTGATATCTTCACCTTCACCACTCCCAGCAGTGGTATTATCAACAATATGAAAACCATTAATAAGAATTTCAAATGGTTTTCCTCTGCAATACGACTCAATTTCTTGTATCTTTTGATCATGAGCTTGCCCCATAGCTTTGAGTTTGTCACCATGTGTACCAATGCATAGTACACGAGGATAATTTAAAAGTGCTCCCTTCTCATCGTACTTTGCAAGATGAATATGAATATTGGACAGCCAATTAAGAAGGAGATCAATTGTGGTAATGCTACCTTCTTCTTCAAACCTTTTCTCTCCTTGTACTGTTTGTACAGCCTGCCACTTTTCCTTAAAACTTTTAGAAGCATCATATAAGAGAAGGAACATAGTACGAGATGTAAGAAAGGCTGGGAGAATTTCTAGAAAAATAGGCTGACCCCCACAATCCCAAATATGAAGAAATGGTTGTGGGGTGATATTTCCTTCTGATCTCTTGGATATTGAACTAGCACGAGCAGTAGCTTCTGTGAGTAGAGATTGAACATGAGATTTCTCAAATTCTTCAACCTTTTCCTTTGATATTGATGAGGTTCTTAACATACGAGAATCTGGAAACAACTTGGTAGCATCAATTACTTTGCTACTAAACTCATGTAAACTAGATTTCTTTTGATGTACAGCAGCCAATAATTCTGCCATCTCATCTAGCTCATCTTCTTCTGTGACTTCTCTCCATTTCTCCTCATCTTCACGACCTAGTGATTGCCACTCTCGTCCAATTGGTCGCAGAGAATGGACATCAGAGATAATGGTGCTGTTAATGTTGGGGTTATAAGGTTCTTTCATGAGTGATCGTTTGAAACTTGTCTTTCCAACACCAGCTGCTCCTAGAAACATAAGTCTGGCATATGCTACATCCATCTCTCCTTCAGCTAGAGCTTTTCTATATGCAACATCTATAAAATTATAATTATTCAGTCAATTCAAGGGAAAATAATGCAAAGTACAATTTATAAAATAAGAAAAAGCTACAAGATCATAATTATTATAATAATTATTGGTGTGAAGCACAATCAGTTGTGTCTATCATGTAATGGTAATATATTGCTATGAATACAAGTTGTCAGTTAAGTAATTTTCTTCATTACTTTTGACAGCAAACACTATTATTCCTAGGCAAACAGGCTGCAGCTGACAGTGATAGTTGAATAACAAAATTAATTCAAATTAATGAAGCACCTACCTTCTTCAGTGCTTATTCTTTTACCCTATAAAATAGAAATAAGAAATAGATGATAATCATAGACATGTACATAGAAGTACAAAAACTGCCAATGTCAGTTGTACACAGACTAAAAAATTAATTGACGCAACATACCATATGATGTTATAATATGTCTGGAATATGTATCTATCATTAAATATACTCTATGTCATAGTTATTCCTATTATGCAATATCAATAATCATGACTGTTAAGTAAGTAGAACACAATGCAAATTACCATCATAATACAATGATTAGCAGAGTGGAAAACAATGATTAATAATGAACACACAATTAAATAATACACTATACTAATGTGTATTCATACTACTTGCTAAATAATAGTATACAATGTACATTGTCATCATAATATGATCGTGGTAAATAAAAGAGAGAAATAAAATGGTTAATAATGAATATACAATTAGAAATGCATAATACTAATGTATGTTTATACTTACATACTAAATAAATGGAATATAATGCATGTTTTCACATAAAAAATAATAGTAGATAAAAGAGAGAAAACAATGATTAACAATTGAAGCACAATCATATAATCACTGTATAATATTAATTATTTAAGTATAAGTTATTTTCATAATATGATCATAGTAAAGAAGAGAGTGACAATGATGAACACACAATTAAACAATACATGTTACTAATGTGTTTATATACTTAAAGGTTGAATAAATAGGATACAGTGTAGATAGTATGATCATAGTAGAACAAAATTACATTTGAAAAATCATCTTATAATTATTTTGAATGATACTGAGATCACTGTGAAACATTGAATAGATCTATAAGATTGGATAATTAGCAGTAGTATTTGTGGATGACTATAGAATGGCTGAAATATCTCTACATAGTCAGAAAAGCAAGCTAGTCACAATCATCATATCTTGTTGTCATAGTGGTCACAGTTGGGATTAATGAAATCATTGCTTGCCATATGTGCACAATTTAATTATATACATCACTTTTAATTTAACAATAGGATAAAATGACACAAATGGACATAATATACATAATTATATATTTGTGTACATATATATATATATATGTTTAATACAATTATTGGACAGCCTGGCATGTATGCTGCGCGTGTCAGGCAGAGCAAACAATTATCCAATGATTAATAATAGTATGCATAATTATGACTAATTAAACAATACATAACTGTAATATGTGTACTTACTTGCTAAATAAGTAAAATACAGTCCAAAGTATTATCATAATGTAGAGAGAAGAGAAAAAACAATAATTAACATAACTCACAATATATAATTTTACTTACTGTCTGAATAAGGTAAGTATAAGTTATCGTCACAGAATGATCATAGGTACAAAAAAGGGAATGATTAATAATGGTAATTATACCAGTAATTATACAATATATAATACTTAATTAAATTAATGATCTATAATGAATACACAATGTATATTAACCCTTACCCTCTGAATGAGTAAAGTATGAGTTATCATCATAGTGTGATCATAATAGAGAAAAGAGATTAAGACAATGATTAATAATGGATGTACAAAATTAAACAACACATAATACTAATATTTCATACTTACCGCAGATACCTGAAAAAGAAGAATATACAATGTGAATTACCATTGCAGGATCATAGTATAGAAAGAGATAAAACAATGATTAATAATAGGTACACAATTAAAATAAATAACTTACTTACCGTCTAAAAATACATGCATAATTTAAGTACAGGCATAGTATGTAGAGAAAGAGAGAAAAACAATATTAACAATGAATATACACAATAAACAACACATAACACTAAAGTATATTTATGCTTACCACTGGTAACTGAATAATAAGAAATACAATGTGAATTACCATCATAGGATAATAGTATAGAAAGAGATAAAACAACGATTAATAACGGGTACACAATTAAACTAAATAATAGTAATGCACTTACCGACTAAAAATACACGTATTATTTAAGTACAGGTTACGACCATAGTATGTAGAAAAAGAAACAAAAACAATGATTAATAATAGGTACACACAATTAAAATAAATATAATGATATATATAACACTTACCGACTAAATAAGTAATGTATAAGTTATCATAATAATATGATCATGGTTAAGGATTAAAAGAAAGAAAAAACAATAAATACATAGACAGACACAATAAACTAATGTGTGTTTATACTTACCAACTAAATAAACAAAGCATGATTTATATATCATGACAGTGTGATCATATTAGAGAAAAGAAAAAAACAATGATTAATAATTTGTACACATAATTAAAGATTACATTGAAATAATGTGTGTTCAAACTTACTCGCTAAATCAGTAAACACAATATAAGTTATCATAATAGTATGATCATAATAAAGAGAGAGAAACAATGATTAATAATTTGTATACATAACTAAAAATTACATAATACTAATGTGTATTCATACTTACTCGCTAAATAAGAAAAATATAATACAAGTTATCATCATAGTTTGATCATAGTAAAGAAAAAAATAATGATTAATAATTAACTTTGCATAAATAATTAAAGATTAGATTAAACTAAGGTGTATTCATACTTACTCGCTAAATAAGTTATCATCAAAGCATGTTCATAGTAGAGAAAACAAAGAAAAACAATGATTAATAATTTGTATAAATAATTAAAGATTACATTAAGCGTGTTCATATATATATACTTACTTGCTAGATACAATGCAAGTTATCATCATTATATGATAGTTGACAAAAATATTAATTCAATCATATCCAATCATATACTAATAGTCACATGACAAGTGCATAATGGTCACATGACATATAACTTTTGTGACAAAAGAAATCAGTAATAGGAAGTTATGACAATTCCAAGACTAAAAACTTCTGTTCCTGATGAAGTGTTCATTACTATTATAAAGTTTGCATTTTAAATCATATGATTATGGGTTATAACATAATTATAACTATCCTTCTATCACTGGTACACAAGATATGCTTTCCACAAATGAAATGCATGAAAATGTTTGCTATATTAGGCACTCCTGAGATGTGTCTGATTGTAGCAATCATGTGCTTTTCTACAAGGTCATATGATCACTGGCTTTACGCTGATGATGCTAGGGCCAAGACTGCAACCAGACTGCCTTTTCACCCTGGAAGCATGGCAATCTGGTGACAAGGCTAGGCTACTTCTGAGTCCTATGCAAATCACTACTTTCATTATAAAAAGCACTCAAAATAAGACTTGTAAAAGCAGATACCACATGTGAAAGCATAACTTTCTGTGAAAATTTTTTATAAGACTTCTACTTGTCTAGTTATTGTTGCATAAATGGAATAATAGGAATAAGTAGAAGAGATGATAGAACTCACTGTAAATAGATTGGTTGATTTAACTAACATATTGTTTGTTACACAGGTTCCTTTCATTTAGCAAACATATTATGATGCAAGATAGTAAACATAACACTGTTTGATTATAATGTACTGCTCTTTATGTAGCTACATAAATGGTAGTACATTAGTAATCAAAACAGTGTTATGTTTACTTTCTTGCATCATAATACATTTACTACATGTAACTTGTATAACAATATTATTGGTTAAATCATCCAATTATTTTTTACAGGTGATTGTGCTATTCCTATTAGGTGGTACTACTATCTGCCTAATAATGCTATATAAGAAATTCAATTAGTTTTAACCAATTTCTTATTTAACATTAATTTTAGATTATGTTCAATATTATAGATCATATCCATATACATCATGTATTATTGTTTGAGTCTTCTTTCAGTGTTAGCAATGTACCACATATCAAAGACATCAGTAGTCTTCCTTAAGATGAGACAAAGCTATGCTTTAGGGTTGATGAAAACTTAGGGGTAATTTAGTAAACAATATAACAATAATGTTATCATAGTATTTGTTCAGCTTTGAAAAAACCTCACAATTGTGCAATTTTGAAACCAATTTTTGTTACAGTGTTCAATATGATGGGCACCATAGCGTGTAAAATGGTATACTACCCTTCAGTCATCCACTAGGTTTTACACTGAAATCACTGTGGTAACATCCAAGTGCCTTGACAAGATATAATGAACAAAAAATTGGACTACTTAGTTAAATCATGTGACTACAGCCACTCATGTTAAAATTATTAGAAATTCTACCAAGGTCACAAAAGACACAATGAAATAGGTATATTTTGACTTGATGGTTAACTGATCTTGATGTTATATATCTTTTAATAATAATATATGTAGGAGTTTAATTTCCATGTTTTAAAATTATGTAGGAGTGTTAGAAGGTAGTGTGACTTGTTTGCTGTCTTTTAATTGTTGTTAGCTCAATAAGCTAGTACCATGTAGTAAGTGATTCATATCTCAGTAATTCAATGTACTGTTTACTTTCCTTAAATACAATCCAACAAGATTATTTTTAACATCCAACCATCATTTGAGCAAGGCAACATCTATAAGTCTAGAAGGAAATCACATTTTGCTGATATGGTTAATTCACAATGAAGTATGGACTGCCTGCTACACCTATAGGTACAACCTTCAAAAAGAGCTGGTTAATAATAAATTTAACATAATAATAGCAAGTAGTCCCTTTTTATGAAACTCACATTAAAAATTACAAGTCAAATTTTTGATTCATGAAAGCAGTTAATATTTTATGGTGGATATGATCTACATAACACTAGAATGGTTTTATAATTGATTATATTAACAATACATTATAATTATTTCAGAAAGGTAAGCTTTCACAATTTAACTAAAGTATACTCACAATATGATCATCTTGTCTATGAGCCATAATTATACTCTTATTCTATAAAATGATAAAACAGTATCAAATAACATTATAATTGAGAATGTCACCTAAGATTGTTATATGATTAATTCTCATCAGTAATAGCTATTATAATATCAAAGACTAGAATTTAACAGAAACTATGCTGTCTCTAAATGTAAAAGCTATGGTTAAGGTGAGGATGCAGTTTATGATAACACCTCCATGCATAGGGTTAGGAAGGGTGGGGCAGGAGGGCTAAGCCCTCAACTTCAAATCAGGGGTTAAGCCCCCCTGATTTGCACTCAAGACTATGTACACAATAACCTCTTGACTGAAGAGGTTATTGTGTTAATTTGTGTATGTTAACAATCAATCACAACATTATTGTGTGGTGATGTTACCTTCTGTAAAATTAATTATTGCTATAACAAAGTATTAATAGAACAGAATGCACTTTTTCAACCTTACCCTGACTAAAAATTACCTACGAAGTACTATGACCCAAGAATGACTAAACCATGTCATGCTGTTACATACACATAAAGACCGTATTGATAACATATAATTATTAGAAATAGCTAAAGAGTTTGTTTCTTTTAATGACAGATGGATTATTTTTTTGGTCATTTTTGATGTTTAATAATATAACGTAACTAAATATAAGGTCAGCCCCCCCAACTTAAACTTCATTCCTACCCCTCTGCTTCCATGCCTACCATCCTACATCAGGGACAAGTATATCACTTCAGTATGTAGTATTCAATATATCTACAATTTAGACTGCATGCATGAGATCATTGAACTGCTGCACAGATTTGTTGTTTTAACTGTTGCTAACTTACAAGAGAAATTGGTCTTGTAAGAAATTCATAATACTATACCTTTTAACCAAGTCTAATATATAATCAATGCTATTGTCCACATAGATTCTTGTCATAGCTGTCATGAGTAAAATTATGACATATGATTAATGAGCCAAAGATGTGATAAGAGTATACTATAATTGAAGCAACTGTCCCTGTATAGTCCTGTCATAGCTGCCATGAGTAAAATTATGACATATGAACAAACAAAAATGTGTTAAGGGTATATTGTAATTGAGGCTACTGTCCCCATAGATTTCCTGTCATAGTTGTCACGAGTGTAAAATTATGACATGAACAAAACAAAGATGTGATAAGGGTATACTCCCTTACCAAATAGATATGAAGTGTAATTGTTCAATTGCATTTAAGTTATATGCCTTTTTATATTGGTATATAGATATAGGTCAATTAAAGCATAGAAAAATGGAGGTTGCTGTTTAATTTGCCTAGTAGCAAGTCCATATTTTGTTGCATAGTATGATACCTATGCCATATCTTATTTCTGTGTAGCAAACAATATATGGACTTTATGCCAGAAAAAAGTCACGAATGGTTACTTGCTAAAATTAGACTATTCCATATAATGTAATAGTGCAA
This sequence comes from Xestospongia bergquistia, assembly GCA_963965975.1. Taxonomy (NCBI): domain Eukaryota; kingdom Metazoa; phylum Porifera; class Demospongiae; order Haplosclerida; family Petrosiidae; genus Xestospongia; species Xestospongia bergquistia. Next base: position 1,631,555 of record OZ014420.1, on the reverse strand, counting down.
AGGAAAGTCCACGCAAGTCCTGTGTGTGACCCTTATATAATGGTTGTTACACATTAGCAGGTCATAAATGACCTGTCTCTCTTTGTGACAGACACATAAAATTTCAAGTTGAACTATAAGCATAGGTAGTTTAAAACCTTCTTAAACATAAATACCATCATGTATTATAGTTAGTTGTTAGTACTTTGTCAATACTAACAACTAAGAAACATTTAGATGTGTATTGCAAGATTTTGAGCTGTAAAGGCAGAATATTGTCATAACAGATCTTTCAAGACAGTGTTAGGCTTTTTTAAGACAAGACAAGTTTTTCTCAAGATGACACAAATGTACAATAACCCTGTACATTAAAGGTTGATAAGATTTATAATGCCATATAGTGACTGAGGTATATAAAATAGTGCACTTCCCTTTGGCTTGTGAATTATTTTACACATTGATCATGAGATTACTATGGCAACACCAGAAAATCTCATAACACACACACAACTGCATAGCACCTATATAGGTCTGGCAAAAAGTCCATATTTCTTTGTGTATTAAGCTGATCCTAGCCCGCTAAACCCTGAACATCAGCTATTAACAATCAACACGTGACTTATTGCTATATAATCAGTGCACACATAACTGGAGTCAAAGCCTTCTTTAGTTAAATCACATGACCAACAACCAATCAGGTTCATTACCAAGATCATTTGCAACACTATAAAGACTATTAAAGTGTAATGACATAATTGTACTTTACTTGATGATGATTGACTGATCACTGTGCTGTCTTCAATCGGATAATAATAGGACCTTATAAGTGTCAGAAAACAGTGTGTTAGTTTGCTGTCACTTTTGCTGTTGCTGGCTCATTAAGTATGGTCAAGGGAAACCTACTCACTATTAATTGTAGTGTAAATAATTATTTAATTATTTAATTATTAAATTATTACTTCTCTCTGAGTAATATGCCTATCATTGTACATAAGAAAAAAGTAAAGCTACATGATGAAATATTGGAACTTATGTAATTTTATATAAGAAATCATTATATAGTCTATTAGGCTATAGACCTATTAATTATTTTGGGACAATTCATTTTTATACGCATTATAATGTGTCTATTTGTCCAGCACGAAATGCATACTTTGTTGTGTATTAAACTGATCCCCTCCCCCTAAGCCCTAACTATATGAAGTAAAATATGACTTTCTGTCGGACTTATAAACATTACTTAATATATAACTGTTACTTCATAGTTTTTAATTTAGGAGTCATGCTGCAGTACTGTAATTCTATAGTAACTTACCAACAATGGAACAGCAAAAGAAATTGTAATTAAGTATTTGCCAGTAGCAGGTATAGTTAGTCAGCCAGACGATGAAGATAACGCACAAAATTATGCGTGCATACTGAATTTATACAACACAGACTGCCCAAGGTATAAAATACTAGTGACGTTGCCCAGTGACATTTGTCCCCCGAATCTAAAATTTCCCCCATATATATTATAAATTCATTAGTGAATAACGTTCTGCGGGAACATAATTCACTAGTGAAATTTGTCCCCTTCAGTGAATATTATCCCCCTGTTTTTTGTGAAAATCACTGAACAAATTGTGATCAAACAAATATTAAATTATATATCAAAGATTCAAAGTAGGATTGAATGGATCAGTTCATTACAGTACTATATGGCACAGCTCTTTCTCTAACTGGTCTTGACTTATAATTCCAAGTGAAACTTCCATTAAATCTGTTAAACCTCTCCATATGAATACCAATCATTTCTGGTATGTGACAATAGCAGTAATCAGTTGAATATTTCACATGCCATTCTTTTTCAATGATGATCACTAACAAATCAAAGCATTAATTTGGTCTATGTATTAAATTCAGTACATTCATGTGTGGTTTTGTGCATTATCTTCATCATCTTCCTGACTAGCTCTAGCTGCAATTTAAGATATAATTTTAGAACAAATGATGTCATATGAAATCAGAAGAGACAATTTCATGCAGATTCTATATAATGGTCATGGGGATATTGAATTACTGTATATACCTATGTGTGTAAAGTAGAAGTTGTTGATCTCTACAACAACAGCATGTTACCAGGTGTAGCATTTTCTATTCAGCAACAAGTTGCAGCACTTCAATGCCTCTCAAATGTAAGCCAACAAATTGTATCATGTATATTTTTTGTTCATACTAATATACTAATTAAACTGATCAATTTCACATAGGTATAGATATTATCAGTCCCAGGTTGGTACTACAGATTGTTGACTTTTTGCCATTGCAAATAGCAACAGGTGATTGTTGTATCTGCACATATAACCAGTCACTGCATTGACACTTCCGGTGGGAGGAGCTTTTGCTGAATTTCTGGAATTTGGAATGAATTACACTGTGTGATAACTTCAACTACTTCAATGTACTGAGGTTCAATCCATTCTCTTTTCTGTACGAGTAGTTTTAAATAATATTTGTTTCTTTAGCCTCTCTTAGATGTAAAGACTTTGTCAAGGTGATTGTATAGTTATATGTATAGGAAATATTTTTGTATTGTGATTTTATAACAAACTACTTAATTTTTCATATCACATATGATGTTGATCATGTTCAGTCTTGACAATAGCACTTCGAGAACATGTCATTATTCATTCTCCAATACAGATAAAGAAAACACAGCATTATTGATATGAATGTTCTTAAGGAGGACACTGACCATACATTGAAGATAAAGATTTATTCATATTAGAAGAGAGCATAGTCACCAGGATAAAGGATGCGCAGGGGCAGACCCATCAAAAGTTAGGAGGAGGTTTGTTGCTATGGTAACACAAGGTAGATTACTGTATCTATGTATGTACATGTACATATACACTTGTACATCTAATGTTATTATATCTGAATAAAATGGTCATCTTAGGATTAGAAAACAATTTTAAAGCATTAAAATATCTTATTCTGTAAAACTTAACAATATACAAATTCTAACTTTTTTATCTACAATTTGAAAGAAAAATTGGCTTAACTACAAAAAATACTTAACCATAAGTAAACATAGTCCAATGTAGTGGTAGCAATACATATTATAGAAAAATAGGTTTATAATCTATATAGAGCTCTTTTAAATTGTTTTAACCTCTAAAATATTTTGATCACTGAATGAGGCATTTCCTTGGTCTTTCACTGGGTGGTGAACTTTCACTTAAGCTTGATGGTGACAGCTCAGAATTCATCAAACTAATAAAAACCAAAAACTATTATGTATAAATTAAGAAAGGATACCTTTCAGCAGCATTATTAAATCCTAAAACTTGTAATTTGTCATGAAGATCTTGATGTTGATCATTGCTTGAGACAGAGTCCTGCCATTTCTTTAATACCCAATACGCCCGTGTCTCTACTTCTTCATAGTCATGTTTTATCTCTTGTAGAATTTTAGAAGAGATACCAAGGGAGCCAGCAAGGATGGATACATTTCCATGAATATGACGAGTACATCGTAAAAGATCAACATCAGATATCATAGTAGAGGTAGGTGTGATTGTGGGTGGAGACTGAGGGGCAGATTCTGAACTGGTAGATTCAGAACTGGCAGGAAGCACATTGTTTGAATTTGCCAATGGTTTTGGGCGACTCTGTTTAAAAGATATAAGTAAAATTACTGATGTGTCTTAGATATAACCTTTTTTCGATTTCTTTTTTTGCCTAACTTCTCAGGATCATACTCAGCTTCCTTTACCCTTAATTAAATATAAAACATTATTCTTTCTCATCACAAAACATCTTACATGTCAGCAAGTTGAGGTAGATCTATTTCTTGCAGAACTTCTACCATTTCATCACGTACACCTCCTTTATTATTTACCCACTCATACAATAGTTCAAAACCAGCTCGTTTCTGCTTAGAAGGATCTTGAAGAATGACATTAAAATTTTGCGTCATTTCCAAACATGCAGCAAGTTCAAATAATTTCTCTTGGTTTGAAATCTTTTTGCTAATATCTAACATCTCTTTTTGCTGCAATGAGGTAGTTCTCTATAATTATGAAAATATAGTTATTATATTTACAAACACAACTGACCTTTAATGCAGTACTCTTGTCAGGAAACCAGAAACCTTCTTCAGATAAAACTTCACGATGCTCATCATTGTTTTCACAACGCAAGTACAGATCACAAGTCTGGCCTTTTTTGTGCTTTAAATAATGACAACCAGAAGTAGACTGACACTCTGGTGCAGCACATACAAATCGAACCTTTTTGAATACTCTGCCAGACATGTCTCTGTCATCAATGTCATTATCACTACCCTCATTTGTAAATAGACATTTGTCAACTTCTTTAGCTACTTCCTTAACAAAACTACACAATTCTTGACAAACATGAGTAAGCTTGTCGAGACCATCACTTTCAGGTGCATATCGACGGACATCAATTTGAATAGCATGAGGTAGCTCACTTAAAATTACTTCATCAATTGGTGGATCTCCAAATTCAATATTTATTTGATTGCGATATACACCTTTATCAAAGTTGATCTCACATAATGGTGACTCTGCAATTGTCGTAATAAAACGAGTAAAAAAACCTGGTGGTACAAACTCAGTTCTAAATGTGAGATGCAAAGGAGTAGCCCTTTGACGGCATTGTGGTGAAACCAATGATTCCTTGAGTGAAGGCAATACTAAAGGTAAGAAGTATTGCTTTACATTGGGATCATAAAATTGATCTGTCTTAACCTCAGCAGCAAGACGAAAGCAAACCAATAAATTAATTAAAGACTCTGGATCAAGACCTTCTATGTCTCTCCAAGCGGCTACATAGAGAGGTTGGACAAGTATTCCCTTGTTACGTAATAGATCCCACATTAGTCGTGTTTTATGGTCTTCTCTTCCTTTTAGTGTTAACACCTTACCAAGAGCATCCACAAACCATCTGGGACTGAGAATAACTACATTTTCTAGACCAATGATATGAGGATAGAACAAGAGCACTCCTAAGTCATGATAAAAAAGGAGTACTTTGGGAACAACATCACTGGGTATTTTGCATGCCATTCCTATGGCATGAGCTTCTTTAAGACTAATAACATTTGCTTTGAGAGCTTGAATGACTTTACGAAAGAGTACCCAGCTAATTGGTGTTTTGACAATGAGCTTGTTGTAGGTGAAATCACGTATTGCTCTTCGCACTTTAGAGAAATTCACATCTTCACCTATCCCTCTCCCAGCAGTGGTATTATCAACAATATGAAAACCATCAATAAGAACTTCAAATGGTTTTCCTTTGCAATATGACTCTAATTCTTGTATCTTTTGATCATGAGATTGGCCCATAGCTTTGAGCTTGTCACCATGTGTACCAATGCATAATATACGAGGATAATTTAAGAGTGCTCCCTTTTCATCATATTTTGTGAGGTGGATGTGAATATTAGACAGCCAATTGAGAAGTAGATCAACTGTTGTGATGCTAACTTCTTCTTCAACCCTTCTCTCTCCTTGTACTGTCTGTACAGACTGCCACTTTTCCTCAAAACTCTTAGAAGCATCATACAAAAGAAGGAACATAGTACGAGAGGTAAGAAAGGCTGGGAGAATTTCTAGAAAAATAGGCTGACCACCACAATCCCAAATGTGAAGAAACGGTTGTGGTTTAATATTTCTTGCTGAGCTCATGGGTATAGAACTAGCACGAGCAATAGCTTCTGATAAAACAGATCGAACATGAGATTTCTCAATCTCTTGGACCTTTTCTTTTGAGATTGAAGTGCTTTCTAGCATTCGAGAATCTGGAAATAACTTGGTAGCAGCAATTACTTTGCTACTAAAGTCATTAAAGCCTGATATGTTCTGATGTACAGCAGCCAGTAATTCTGCCATTTCATTTAGCTCATCTTCTTCTGTGACTTCTCTCCATTTCTCCTCAACTTCACGACCTAACGATTGCCACTCCCGTCCAATTGGTCGCAGAGAATGGACATCAGAAACAATGGTGCTATTAATGCAAGGATTCCAACGCTCTTTCATGAGTGATCGTTTCAAGCTTGTCTTTCCAACACCAGCTGCTCCTAGAAACATAAGTCTGGCATATGCTACATCCATTTCTCCTTCAGCTAGAGCTTTTCGATATTCAACATCTATAAAATTAAATGTATATTAATATTTAAATGTATATGTGTAAAGGGCAAATATAATTTTATAAAACAAAAATAGAGTAAAAATTAACATTTCTTAGTCAGTCATATATATATATATATATATATATATATATATATATATATATATATATATATATATATAGCAAAGGTTGGGGTTAAAATAAATTCATTCATCACTTTTGACAGTATTAAGTCCATATATTCATATTATATTGCTAAGGTAAACTGTCTGGTACATTTTGTAATGATAATGAATAACTAACAAATCTAAGAACCCTACCTTCTTCAGCACTGATTGTTTTTTTCTATAAATAAAAATAAGAGATAGGTATTTTAAAGACAATATGATTTATAATTTTGTAGGAATCATAAATACCATCATGCATGCAGTAGCAGGTACTATGAGCTAACAACTCATTAGTAGGTTTATCCTTTTATAATAAGCTGTCAGTGTCAATGTGTACACAGACTAAGATATTATAATGTATCTTGGATGTGTATTATATACTTGAGTGTACTCTGTAATAGATTATTCCTCTCCTGTAATTATGAACATCATGTAATGTTTGCCATTCTATTATAAATAAACAAAGCAAACTGATGTGTGTTCATATTTACAGGCTGAACAAGTAGAATACAGTGTAAGTCATCAATGTCGCATGGTAAAGAAAAGAATGATGGGAAACAACTTAATAATAGATAAACATTAAACAATATATCATTCTATACCTAATCTGTGTTAATACTTACCAACTGAATAAGAAGAGTATAATTTAAAAATCATTGGATTATCATAGAGAAAGAAAAAATATATTTGTAAAAAGGCAGTAGCTATTTGTACAACATAGGAAATATGATACTTTAATGAAATATTTGGAATTCTCTTCATGCAGGTAAATTTTATATGTCAAAAAAATATGTAACAAGTGAACATTCAAATATATTATATGATCAATAACATTCTTAGGACTGCCTGCCATGCTGTATCTGCCAGGCAGAACAATGATTAGTAATTAATACACAACAATTGTTAAACAATTAATTGTGAAATACTTACTCGCTAAATAAGTAGAATGTAAGGTAAGAAAGGTAAGAAATGATTGCAGTAAAGCAATAAAGGAAAAAAACAATTAATAATATATTAGTACACAATTAAACAATTTATAATATACTTATATGTATTTATACTTACTTGCTAAATAAGTAGAATACAAAGTGAATTAGTATCATAATATAATCATAGTAGAGAAAAAAAGAAAGAAAGCAATAATGAAAGAAAAACTACAATTAATAGTACGTTAATATACAATTAAACAATTTATATTATACTAATGTGTGTTTATACTTACTCGCTACATAAGTAGAATACAAAGTGAATTATCATCATATCATGATAAAATCATAGTAGAGAGAAAAAGGAGAGAAAGCAATTAAAGAAAGAAAAATAATAATTAACAAAAATAATTTGGTACAAAATTAAAGAATTTATAATATACTAATGTGTGTTTATACTTACTCGCTAAATAAGTAGAAAACAAAATGAATCATCATCATAAAATGAACATAGTAGAGAAAAAAAGAAACAATATATATAAACTATAATGTATGTTCATACTTACAGGCTGGATAAGTTGGATAAAATGTGAAAAATCATTACAATATATGATCATATATAATTAAAGAAAACAGTAAGAATTATACAGGATACACAATTAAACAATACATTATCAGGCAAGCGGTAGTACTGATTATGTAGGAATGGCATAATAGTTCTGGAAAGCTATTGATGATTTTTTTTACATGGAACATTTTGTTTGTACACGAGGTATCCATTTTTAGATATTTTTTTCCAAGCACTTGAACAATGAAAGTAATAATTTATACAGAGCTTGTGAATACAGTCTCAATGATAGAGCCAATTATAATATTTAAGTATTAATGGTTTTGTCTATAGTCCTGGCAAAAATCTAATATTTGAATGTGAAAGTAATACTATACCATGTACAAAACCTAAACTTTCAAACCAAAATGTATTAGTTATGCATTCTTTCACTGCTGGGACTCTAGCCAAAACATATTTATTATATATTATTCATGAAAAGAAAAACAAATTAAAGGAGCGTCAGTATCTATCTATCCTACAATATGCCCTGATCTTGATTGAATGTTTCCTATGTTTTTCAGGTATATCTTTCTCTTCTGTAATCTCAAATAAATAGGCAGAATCTATAATTGAATACTATTACAGAATACTTGGCTGGTTTAGGTGCTGAATTACTCACATATATATAAATGATAGAAATAATATTATAAAAGAATTTTTTTTCAAATAGTAAAATAAAAAGCAAACACAACATACTTTTTTAAAAATCAAAAAATATAAGGATAACTACCAAGATCACAATAGGAATGGTGCTATAAAGATCCATACTAGCCACATCTTAAGCCTTATACATGTTTAGTGAGACTCTATTGTGTGGTTACTATGTAAGGATTTTATACCATCATTATTACTGCAGTCAAATAATTGACTGTTATCCCTACATTTCATTAACTTTACATGTGTTTATACTTACTCGCTGAATAAGTAGAACACAATGTGAATTATGATAATAATACAGTCATAGTGAAGAGAAAAAAGGAAAACAATTATTTTATATTATTTAATCAGTACACACTAAATAATATACTTACACTCACAGGCTAAAAAGTGGGATGCAATCATCATAATAATATGATCACATAAAGTGAGAAAAAGATAAAACAATAATTTATAATGGATACATAATCAAACAATATATAATACTTACAGGCTAAATAAGTGGGATACAATGTAAAGTATCATCATAATAGATTATAATAGAAAGAAGAAATAGAAAAACAATGAACAAATAAAAGATACACTATCAAATCAATACAAAATATTTACTAGTGTGTGTTCATACTTACAGACTGAATAAGTGGGATACAATATAAAGTATTGTCATAATAGATCACAGTAGAAAGAATAAACGGAAAAACAATGAATAAATAACAGGTACATAATCAAAACAATATATAATATATATTAGTGTGTGTGTTAATACTCACAGGCTGAATAAGTGGGATACAGTATGTACCGCATCATCATGTAATCAAATTGAGAAAAAAAGAAAACAATCAATATTGGGTACAAAATTGAACAATAAATAATACTAATATGTGTTCAAACTTACTCGCTAAATAAGTACAATAGAATGTAGTTTATTATCATGGTACACAATCATAGTAGATAAAAGAGAGAAAAATAATGATTAATAATATATACACAATTAAACAACACATAATACTAATGTGTGTCCATACTTACAAACTAAATAAGTGGGATACAGTGTAGAGTGGGATCAGAATATAATCAAGTAGAAAACAAGGGAAAACAGTGATTAATTATATACAAAATTTAACACTACATAATAATAATATTTATGTGTTTGTACTTACAATCTAAATAAGTGGAATGCATATATTGTAGGATGTCATCATAATGTGAACATAGAAAGAAAAACAATGAATTATAATTCATATGCAATTAAATAAATACAAAATATTAATTTAATTTATACTAAACTTACTCGCTGATTAAGTAAAACATATAGTGTATTTTGTCATCACAATATGATCATAGAAGGGAAAAGAGAAAGAAAAACAATGGTTATGTAATTAAACAATAAAATGTTAATATGTATTCATACTTACTCGCTAAATAAGTATATTATAGTATAGATTGGCATCATATAGTATGATCATAGTAGAAAAATAAGATAGAAAACAATAAATGATAATGCATATAAAATTATTAATGCATGTTTATACTTACATCCTAAATATGTAGGATATATTGTAGGTTATCATTATAGAATGATCATAATAGAGAGGAAAGAAAACAAAGATTTATAATAGATACAAACATAATACTTATGTGTATTTATACTTACCGACTGAATAAGTGGGATCAGTGTAGGATATCATCATAACATGATCAGGGTGGATAAAAAGAGAAAAACAATTCATAGTTGATGTACAATTAAAAAAATTAAAAAATACTAATGTGTGGTTTATATACTTACTGACTAAATAAGTGAAATATAAGTTATCATTATAGAATGATCATAGAAGAGAAAATAAATACAATAATAAACAATGCATAATACTAATGTGTGCTTTACTTACTGCCTTAATATGTAAGTATAAATTATAATCACAGAATGATCATAAAAGACAAAAGAAAGATAAATAATGCATACACAGTTAAACAATACATTATATTAATGTGTGTTTATACTTACTCGCTAAATAAGTAGAATATAGTGTAGGTTATCATCATAATAAAGAAAAGGAAAAAAACAATGACAATTAATGAGTATGTTCATACTTACTCGCTGAACAAGTAAAATAGAGTATATGTTATCATCATCATAGTATTATCATAGTATAGAAAAGAAAGAAAACAATGATTTATGAAGAGCACATACTTCAACAATTCATAATACTAATGTGTGTTGTGTTCATACTTACAGGCTGAATATATAAAATCAGTATTATCATAGTAGGTTGTCATTACAACATGATCATAGTAGAGAAAAGAGAAAAAATAACAATGATTAATATTGGATATTAAACAATTAAACAACACATAATACTCACTGTAAAGAAAAGCGAAAAACAAAAATGACAACAACTCATACAGAATGGACACACAATAGACAGTTAATAATCATGTTTTAGATGCAACAGATAACAAAATGCTAAATAACAAATTCACTTTATTCTTTATTGATATTCATAGATGTCTTCTATAATAGACCATATCTATCATATCATGTGTTATGTCTTCCTTCATGCTAGTAACTAAGGAATGGAGTCTAAAGTACTTAGTTACATCAAATCAAATTTGTAAAAATCATCCTAAAATTATTTGATAGTACTACTACTGCAGTAAGAGACTGCTAAGTTTAAAGACTGGAGATTTAACAGAAGCAATGGAGCTGTTCAAAATTTAATCTCAAATAAAAGAACTCAAAAGCTACTTCACTTTCTATAATTTAGCACTAGTTGATTAGTGAACTTATAGTACTAGGCTAGTCTTGATTAATGAAAAGCACACCCTGAGTACCAGATGAAGCTGGGGAACGTGCTATAAATCAGTACTTGGCTCAATTGAGTCATCCTCAAGTTGCACCCAGTCAAGTAGCAATCTTTAGGACCAGGAATGCCACACTTGTATCTATCATTGAGAATCAGTTGTTGGCTCTCTAACAACTGATATTGTTTTAGGAAGAGGTTTCCTGAAAGATTAGCAGTATGAAAATTCCCACATCAATTTGTAGGTAATACACAGTAGGTATCAGAGCAATCGACTCTTCGATCTTGGCTTCAAAGGTCTTCCCCACTTTTCAAACACTATTCTTTGGCTGCCTTTTAGCAGACGGACATACACAAGCATACACAGAACAAGTAATGTAACTCTCACTCATGCTAAGAGTGGCATGGGTTAATAAAAATAGCTATGGTTTTTGTTAAAATGAAGTTCTGTATGAGATAATTGTTATATAGGACCAAAACACAACCTACCATGCCATTTCACTCAAACAATTTCAGAACAGGCCAATTATACTAAACAAAAGCTCAGTAAGTAGTCTCCTTTTGCCAATCACTTTGAAAATTATGTCATACATCAAACATGAGTACTTATTATACATGTACTTTGTGCTTGATATGATTTATATAAATGGTGATTATATGTACTATAATAGTTTTATTATGATTAATTAACTATAAAGTGATTATTTCATCAAATAAGCTCACAATTTAATTACAATATACTCACAATATGATCATGGTCTTGTCTGTAAGTCATAATTATACTCTTATTCTAAAAAAATAAAACATTAGTAAAACAAGATTATATTTGAAAAGATTACTTAAAATTTTTATATAATACATGGTACTTTTGAGGCATTGAGCTATTACAGCTATCCTAATATTAAAGACTAGGATTTGACATACGTTAAGGTGCCTCTAAATGCAAGAACTATAGTCATAGTATATTTCTTTGAATTTGAAATAGTTGAAAAATTTAATCAATTATCTAACCCTTTGTTGGCTAATAATTGTTTACAAAAACATTCCCACAGACTCAGAAGTGTTTTTTGGGACAGTGAAGTGGTCATGTTAGAAGAAAGCAGATACCACCAAATAGGATAAAGGGATGCCTTTTAACATAATGCTTTCATTACAATTCTATATAAATAGTACCAGCTATAGAAAGGGGTATCATATCGGTATACAGAGTGCATACCTACATTTTAGGCTCTGTGAGATTCTTGAACTGCTACTACTTATGTAGAGAATGATCTTGTAAGTGATGTAATAAACATTACCTTTCAATCAATTAAGTTAGTGTACTATAATTACAATAATTAAAGTTAATTTCCTAATCCTATGATAGCTGTCACTAGTAGAATTATTACATGAACAAACCAAAGATATGACAAAGGTATACTCCCTCATTATAATTAGATAATAAAGTATAATCTTTATATTACATTAAGTTATATACCTTTTAATATTGCTATACAGGTTAAGATTTGTCTGGCAGGAAGGGCATGCTTTGTTATGTAATATGACACTACCCCCACCCACTAAATCTATTAACTTTATCACTTCCAACTAGACAAATAATAAACAGTACTAATGTAGTTTTCATGTAATGTAAATTATATAGAGGAAAGCCTGATATAATCTTACATACAAGAACGGTTGTCTCCAATGGACTATCTCTCTAGTCACTTATGACATGTTTCTTTTTGTGAAAATATACATAATAACATAATAAATGATGCATCAAACACATGCAGTGTATCTAATTAATATAGCAATTGAAATTAAACAAACTGATTAGTCAACATAGTACAAGTTGGTTCTATACCTCAGTCTCGGTAATTGCAAGTTAATAGACATAGACATCTGGGCTGAAGCCATTAATATATAAATCATATAATTATCTTGATCTCTTGATTATCTCAATTATCTATACATTATAGTGTCTATAGTACCAGTAAGAATGCCACACTTTAATGCAAAATTAAGACAATTAGTTTAAAGTTTTAATCTGTATGATCTGCTATAGACTATAGTACTGATTTTTCATTTAAAGTATGCTGTTCAGTACTTAACATTATAAATATTAATTGAAGGTTAGATTAACCAATACAGATAACTTATTTATTTTAGAAAGATTATGTCAACTGCACTCGTAATATTTCTTTATTCATCTATTGTCTATTACTTACCAATAATGTCACTATATAAACATATTATATAATAATTATATTATGTTTTTTATGGGATACAAACCTGTATAAACTTTAAGGCTATTTTTTTAATCCTGTCTGTCACACATGTGATAGATTCTTTTAAAGAAAAGAAAAAATTAATGATGTGTCTATAGGAGCTCATTAATATTAGCTAGAGATTGCATTACTTTGGTAGTGATGGTCATTACTTTGTCTGATCTAAATAGAGACTTATACACAAACTCAATGATGGTATATAAGCTCAGTAGAAAGTATTTACATTCCAGTATTTGCTTGTCTGACTCTTGATATTGCAGACCTTTTTTATTATTGACCATTATTTAAAATTTGTACATATAATGTTTATTTTAATATATTTAGATTGACTATATAAAAGCATTTCTAAACTGGCTACTATATTATAACTTGTATAAGATCTTATACGTCTCTCCAGGAGATGTAAAAGACCTGAACTATAAATGGAATAATTTGATTGGTCACTTAAGTCATTGCGTAGTCAACATGTTTAATTATTTTTGGATACTTTATTTTTATAATTATGATAACTGTAATATACTTCATAATTTATATTTAGGAATCATGCTGCAATAACATTTAACTTACCAACTATGGAATATCAAAAGAACTCGCAACTAGTAAACAGAGTCTGGCTAGCAGCTAGAGCTTCTTGACGACGAAGATAGCTGCAAAGTCACGTGCACTACTAAATTTAATAAATAAATAACTAATCTACATTACGGCATCAACTAGAACAAATTTGATGAAGCCTATTAAAATGACCAAAGTTGGCGAACTATTTTAAAATCCTTGTTAATGTAGCAGCTGCTAGATATCATCTATAAGAAGCACGCAAATTTACAGAATGTTCTGATTTGATCATTAGATTGTACATTATGTGCTGAGAATTATGGTATTCAGCCTGCATGTGTATCATGTAACAGCTGTGTTATTGTATAAACGTGTGCACCCTCGCTGCCTGGTATGCATGCAATTGCTAAATAAAGTTTAACTTCTCAAACAATTGAGTCTCTGTAGCAACAATTTAGCTCTTAATGCTAATAACAAAATTTTCCAGCAACTATGAAATTAAATGTCGCTGGATCCAGTCTAGATGGTAAAACGTTTAGTATATTACATAGATTACAATTTAGTATGTCATCCTATTCAATCTGTCTTACTTCTGGAGTTTATATTTTAGCTTAACTTTAGCTCTGTAGCACTCTTTTATGAATTTTGATTCCTTTGAATTATTTTAGTGTTACTCTTATATAACCAGCTCCTAGCTCATATCAGTGAGAACTTCAATTATTAAAGATGCACTCTCACAAAGTTATTTTACAAAGTCTTTTGTAGTTTTGTGGTTTTAATATTTTCCAACACATTTCCAATGATCTCATTTTTGCAAATAATTTTTTCACATGCTGTAATTAGAGTATATGTTATGTTAATTAGATTTATACTGACACATTAGAGCCATTCCTTTGGCCAAATTAAATAACAATCCAGAGTGACAGTAGCTACACATATAGGGTATACACCATATAATGTGTACAGTAATTTGTAATTAGCTCATAAAACTACTATGACTGTATTGACATTTTGTTCAAATAGAATAGCATATGACTGGATTGTTGTAATTATATGTATCTGTCATCCCCTCAAGTGCATACAACAACTGATAAAGTTATCTGTAATTGAGTTGGAAGTCTACATGCAAGAATTGGGTTCTCTATTATATGGCCTTTGCTTCATTGCACATGCAAGAGGTATGGTGGTGACAATTAATGGTTCTAATCAAGCAGGATCTAATGTTAGCTAGTGTGGTTGATTCAAAATCCAATACACAAAGAAATCAATTTCCAAATGATTATTTGAAAAAAAGGAGAAAAGTATGCAAACAATCAGTCACATAGTACTAACACAAAGGCAGCATCTATAAAGTGACTTACCAGTTATTTCTTTCCTGAGTCCATTTTAAGCTTCAAATATTCTAGTCTAACATACACATAAATTCGAGGAGAGAGGTATATAATTAATAACTGCTGCATTTGATAATGATTGAACATAGACACCATATCATCATAATTAGGTTTAGTGTATGGTCATTAAAAATAACTGGAATGATAAGCTTTTCCTTTTAAGCATGTAAGCAGTAATGAAGCCACCATAAGTACTTACTTCTAAAGCAAGACATTTAGTTCATACATACAGTTCATATTACTACATTACTAAAATATTATAGTGACAAGCACATGATAAGCCTTTTGTTGTGTTAATTTAATATTTTGTTAAGTTTGACTTCAGACTACTTTAATAGATATTATTAATGTATCTATCTATTCATCCATCTATCTATCTATCCATCTATCCATCTATCAATCATATATCTATCTATCCATCTATCCATCTATCTATCATCTATCTATTTATCCACCTATCCACCTATCTATCCATCTATCTAATCTTAGTTACATACTAACAACATATCATTGCCATTCCTATTACTGAATCAAAAAAGATGATCAAATTCAACCTATGACTACTCTATATAAATCAGCAGATTAACTGTTAAGTACTATCATAATCCATAATTATCATTAATTATTAAGATATTATCATGGTATAGTTCTCCAAATCATTACAAAATCAAACTTAATTTGTAGTCTATAACAACGTAAAAATAATAAAATGAATTACAACTATATAGTAATAATTTAACAAACTTAACAAATATATATTTTAGAAGAGATTATTTTTTTCAACAGAAAGTATTTTCAATCATATAACACAGCAAATTGTACTTGGTGGTAGCATCTCCGGATTTATCAAACTAATGAAAGAAATAATAATACATTTTGTATATAAAAACAATTATACCTCTCAGCAGCTTTGCCAAATCCTAAAATTTTCAGCTTGTTATAAAGATCTTGATGACCTGTATTCGGGTGACCTTCCTGCCACTTCTTCATTACCCAGTAAGCTTGTGTCTCCACATCTTTATAGTTGTGTTTAATTTCCTGAAGACTTGCAATAGAGATGCCCAAAGGACCAGCCAGAGTGGAGACATTTCTACGAATATGTCGGCTACATCGTAAAAGATCATCATCAGATATCAGAGCCACAGCTGGTGTCAGATGAGTTATTGTGGGTGGAGTTTGGGGTAAATTTGGTTGGAATCTGACAGCGGATATTAAAGCCTTTTTTAATATATAAATATTACTATTATCATTTGGGGTTTCTTTACTATTACTAACCTGATTTTCTATGTTGTTTACTGATACATCAGGAAGACTTCCAGTATTTGGTGTACTTGACCTGGGGACACAGAGAGATGCTCTTAAATTTATTATTACACACTTTCTTACTGTTGATTTATTTGAAACTCATGTTCTGAAGAGTGTGACTCAGCTGGCTGTGAAGTATCAATAGGATTTGTTGATGAGGTTCTTTGACTCTATATAATGTAAGTAGAATAAAAGCAGAGTTCAGCGTAACTTTAAATGCTTACCTGTTTTGACTTTTGTTTGCTTTTCACATTCTCAGGATCGTATTCAGCTTCTTCTACCCTAAAACATAAAATAATTGTATACAAGAAGAATTAATTTTGCCTCACATGTCAGCAAGTTGAGGTAGATCTATATCTCTTAAAGTCTCCACTAGTTCATCACGTGTTCCACCTTTATGTTTTACCCACTCATACAATAGATTGAAGCCAGCTAGTTTACTTTTAGGAGGGTCTCGCAAAATGCTGTTGAGGTTTGATGTCAATTCCAAGTGTGCAGCAAGCTCAGTTAGCTTCTCTGGGCTCGGAATCTTTTGACTAATAAGTAACATCTCTTTTTGCTGCAATGTCTTGGTTTGCTGTAATTATATGAATGATATAGCAACATTTATTTACAAATACACATACTGTTGATGTTAGTCTCTTCTCAGAAAACCAATAGCCTTCTTCAGGTAAAACTTCACGATACACATCACTTCTTTCACAGTAGATATTTAGATCAATGCTTTGACCTTTCACATGATTCAAATAATGAGTGCCTGCAGTAGACTGACACTCCTGAGCAGTACATACAAATCGAATTTTTTTAAATACTTTGCCAGACTCAGACTCATTATCATCATCTTCCATTCCCAGACTGCCAAATAGACATGCATCCACATCTTTAGCAACCTTTACAAGGAAGCTATGCAACTTTTGGCAGACATGAGAAAACTTGCTAAGACTATTACTTTCAGGTGCATATCGAATAACATCAACTTGAATAGCATGAGGTAGCTCATTTAAAATTACTTGATCAATTAGAGGGTCTCCAAATTTAATTTTTACTTGGTTACGAAATACACCTTTATTGAAGTTGATCTCACATAACTGGGAATCTGCAATTGTTGTAATAAAACGAGTAAAAAAACCTGGTGGTACAAACTCAGTTCTAAATGTGAGATGCAAAGGAGTAGCTCTTTGAAGGTAACCTGATGAAGTTGATGCTCCATTGACTGAAGGCAATACTAAAGGTAAGAAGTATTGCTTTACACTGGGATCATAAAATTGATCTGTCTTCACTTCAGCAGCAAGGCGAAAGCAAACCAATAAATTAATCAATGACTCTGGATCAAGGCCTTCGACTTCTCTCCAGGCAGCTACATAGAGTGGTTGGACAAGGATTCCTTTGTTATGTAATAGATCCCACATAAGTCGGGTTTTATGGTCTTCTCTTCCTTTTAGTGTTAACACCTTCCCAAGAGCATCCACAAACCATCTGGGACTGAGAATGACTACATTTTTTAGACCAGCAATATGAGGGTAGAACAAGAGTACTCCTAAGTCATGGTAAAAAAGAAGTACTTTGGGAACAACATTACTGGGTATTTTGCATGCCATACCAATGGCATGAGCTTCTTCAAGAGTAATGACATTTTTTAGACCAGCAATATGAGGGTAGAACAAGAGTACTCCTAAGTCATGGTAAAAAAGAAGTACTTTGGGAACAACATTACTGGGTATTTTGCATGCCATACCAATGGCATGAGCTTCTTCAAGAGTAATGACATTTTCTTTGAGAGCTTGAATGACTTTACAAAAGAGTACCCAGCTAATTGGTGTTTTGACAATGAGCTTGTTGTAGGTGAAATCACGTATTACACTTCGCACTTTAGAGAAATTGACATCTTCACCTTCACCACTCCCAGCAGTGGTATTATCAACAATATGAAAACCATCAATAAGAACTTCAAATGGTTTTCCTTTGCAATATGACTCAATTTCTTGTATCTTTTGGTCATATGTTTGACCCATAGCTTTGAGCTTGTCACCATGTGTACCAATGCATAATACACGAGGATAATTTAAGAGTGCTCCCTTCTCATCATAATCTGTGAGATGAATATGAATATTGGACAGCCAATTGAGAAGAAGATCAATTGTGGTAATGCTAACTTCTTCTTCAAACCTTTTCTCTCCTTGTACAGTCTGTACAGACTCCCATTTTTCCTCAAAACTCCTTGAGGCATCATACATTAGAAAGAACATAGTACGAGAGGTGAGGAAGGCTGGGAGAATTTCTAGAAAAATAGGTTGACCTCCACAATCCCAGATATGAAGAAATGGTTGCAGTTTAATATTTTTTATTGAGCTCCTGGGTATAGAATTAGCACGAGCAATAGCTTCTGATAGAACTGATTTAACATGAGATTTCTCAAATTCTTCAACCTTTTCTACTTCTGGAATTGAAGAGGTGTTTTGTGAGTCTGGAAACAACTTTGTAGCAGCAATTACTTTGCTACTAAACTCATTCAAGCTAGTTCTGTTTTCATGTACAGCAGCCAGTAATTCTGCCATTTCATTCAGCTCATCTTCTTCTGTGACTTCTCTCCATTTTTCCTCATCTTCACGACCTAACGTTTGCCACTCTCGTCCAATTGGTCTCAGAGAATGGACATCAGAGACAATGGTGCTGTTAATGTTGGGGTTATAAGACTCTTTCATAAGAGATCGTTTAAAGCTTGACTTTCCAACACCAGCTGCTCCTAAAAACATAAGTCTGGCATATGCTACATCCATCTCTCCCTCAGCTAGAGCTTTTTGATATTCAACATCTATAAAAGTATAATTAATATTCAGTTATTTTAAGGGAAGACAAAGCAAATACAGATTTATAAAAAAGAAAGAGGAATAATGCCATAATTTTAACATTGAAGCGATCAACTCTTCCAGCCTGCTTGTGCTTTTTAAAAGATCTTTATATAACCTTTAGGCTTTCTATGTCTTTGCAATTGGTAGCTATTTAGCTAGAACAAACTCATAATATTGAGCTTTTACAGTTTTTCTGTGAAATTTAGTGGCAGTACATTCTGTACTTGCTGACATAGAGCAACACACAACAATTGTTATAACTCCTGCCCATGCTAAGAGTTGATGAATAACTACCAAAAATTAATATTCAATTAATAAAGAGCCTTACCTTCCACAGTACTGACTTTTTTAGCCTATAAAATAGAAACAAGGGATAATATTCTAAAAACACGATGCAATTTAATACAACTTACAAATATAATGAAAATCACAATTATCATTGTCTTAAAATTGTTTAAATAGAGCTGATGTTGAGTGATTCATTACAACTAGTCAAATTAAAACCTAGAGGTGCAATATCTAAAGTTCATCTTAATATGGATTACAAAGATTATTAATAACACAGGGTACAGAATCACTCTAAGGTACAATGAGGTCTAGTATATGGTCTGCAATCAATCCCCACCACCACAGTCATGACAACATATAATACATCAATATTATTGAGGTATCTGTATGTCAATAAATTGGTTATGAGGTATACTAGTTCATTGAGAATAAGAACAATTGGTTCCGAGAGAGAAAATGCTATTTTCAATATATAGTAGAATTGGCTGGTTGCTTGCTCTTGTCCATTTGATCAGCACAGATATCATCTGACTGTTTATTCTCCAGAATTGTCTTAGTGTAGTTTTTTCTTTAACTAACATCTGATCCATGTGTCACTGTCATACTTAACCATCAAATATTTTACTTAGGAATGTTTCCACATTTCTTACTAACAGTACCTTTGACCAATTTAAGTGTTTTCATGATAGTCATGCTCCATTACAAACTGTCCAACGTCTATGGTCATCTCTAAGACTTTTTGCCATGATATATAGCTCTTTCGTGTAGCTTCTTTATTACTCACTTGAGTAGACACATTTGGTTTCAGTAAATCCAGTATATTATGTTGGTCAAAATTAACTCCCATGAAGCTGCTATAACTAGAGATGTAATCTTTATTTCATAAGAAAGTTAGACAGTAATCTTGTTCTGATCTGTCTCCATTCTCCCCTTAAGATTCTTAAATGATTGAACTAGTCTCTCAACAATACCAATAGTAGCAGGATGAAAGGGAGCAAAACAAAGGTGCTTAATAATATTTGTGAAGATTTCATTACAATCACTGGATGTATGGCAGACGTTAGACCAGTCAACTTCCACATTATACCTAACCAGTATCTGCCTAACAAGGCTAGACCTTCATCTTCAATGACTACCAATGTCAGACGATGTCTCTGACTTTGGTGAATCATATCAATTGTAGTTTCTCCCACACTTTGCGACTCTTCTGACATATATATCTTTAGTGACATATTTGACCTCTGCAGATAATTCTGTATGTAGGAACAACTCACAAAACGTCTTACTTGACATCATTGTAACTGCTGAACCTATGTCAATTTCCATTAACACATTCTCATTGTTGATTAGTACTTGTACTTGATATGCCGGTGACTCTCTTTGACGACTCATTATCTGAACATCCATTCACTTCATTTTATTGCTTCTCTTTGAACCATTTTGTAGGTCTTGGTCTGGTAGACTCTGTTGGTACTTGCTCCAAGTTCTTTTAACACATTACCTATAAATAATCTCGTTTCTTACAGTGATGATATATGGCATTCTTGAAGCAATATTGACTATGGATGTTTTTCATCTACCACAACAATAATACAGTGTTACTCTCTTTACTGCTGCTGGATGAGTACACTTTCTGAATTTCAGATTCTATTCCTCATCTCTCCCCTTTCATAATGTAGGCTTGATGGTCATCTCTTTCCATACTTTGGGCAACCTTAACTGCAGACATAAAGAATTAGCTTGTTTTCTGACAACAATTTCTTTTAGATAGCACTTTGATTGATAGTGACAAAATTGTCTTCTACATTCTAAAGCTTTGTATATCTACATGTGTATGCTTTGGCCATCACAAAATAGCCAGGATTCTTGTTTATGTGCTGAAGATACTATACTTCAAACTTGAAAGCTTAGCTTTGGGCAGTTTTTGTGAAGTTCGTGAGACACACACAAACAAATAGTGAAGTAACTGCTATAATTCTTGACATCCAAACTTGAGGATTAATAATTACCATTAGAAAATACATTCAAAAGCAGTAAAGTACACCAAAATTATAGATTATTCATTTGGTCGCTACCATTAAACAAGAATATAATTGTAAAAATTGTCCTAAGATTTCTTTGATAGTATTTCTGTTGGTTGCTGTAAGGGACAATATTTTTACTAACTTTGAAGACTGAAGAGTTAGCAGAGGCTATCAAGCTGCTAAAAGATTTTTTCATTCAAAACCTTGACTAATCATGCTGAATTTAAAGTGCTTGTAAGTGTAATAATATTCATTGGGGTGCTATGTACAATTGGTGAACACTATATGCAGGTTTACTTCATTCATCACTCTCAAAGTTGCATACAGCTATATAATAAAACATTGAAAAGTAATATCCATTTAGTTAACACGTGGTCCAAAGCAAAATTTGGACTGTCTGGAAATAATGATTAATAATAGCTAACACAATTAAACAACATATATTTTATAATTCTAATTCATACTTACATGCTAAAAAAGTGGCATATAAAGTAAGTTGTCATCATAGTATCATCATAATAGATGAAAGAGAGAAAAACAATGATTAATAATGCATACACAATTAAACAATACATAATACTAATGTGTGTTCATACTTACAAGCTGAATAATTGAGATACAGTAAAGAATGTCATCATAATATAATCATAGTAGATAAAAGAGAGAAAAAGCAATTATTAGAAATGAAGACAATTAAACAATACATAAAAATTATAATTCTTCATTCTTACTTGCTAAATAAATATAGATACGGTTTAGAATGTCATCATAATATGGTCATAATATATAAAAGGATAATGAACACACAATAATACAACACATAATATGAATTGTC
This sequence comes from Xestospongia bergquistia, assembly GCA_963965975.1. NCBI lineage: Eukaryota > Metazoa > Porifera > Demospongiae > Haplosclerida > Petrosiidae > Xestospongia > Xestospongia bergquistia. The sequence goes on along the minus strand of OZ014420.1, from coordinate 1,608,760 downwards.
TTTATACTTACTTCCTAAAATGTAGGATATAGTGTTGGATGTCATCATAATATAGTCATAATAGATAAAAGAGAGAAAAATAATATTAATAAAGAGTAAAAAATTAAACAATACATAATACTAATGTATGTTCATACTTACAGGCTGAATAAGTGAGATTCAGTGTAGGATGTCATCAAAATATTATCATAGTAGATAAAAAAGAAAGAAAGACAGTGGTTAATAATGAATATACAATTAAACAATATATAATACTAATGTGTGTTCATACTCACTTGCTAAAAAAGTGGGGTACAGCGAAGTTATTGTCATAATATGATCATAGTAGATAAAATGGGAACAAAAATGAATTATAATATGCAGACAATTAAACAATATATAATATAATGTATAATCACACTTACTCGCTAAACAAGTAGGATATGTTGTAGCATGTCATCATAATATAATCATAGTAGATAAAAAAGAGAATTAACAATGATTAATAATGAAAACATGATTAAATAATACATAATACTAATGTATGTTCGTACTTACAGGCTGAATAAGTGGGATACAGTGTAGGTTGTCATGATAATAATAATGATCAGAGTAGATGAGAGAGAGGAAAACAATTATTAATAATGAACAAAAAATTAAATAATACATGATACTAAGGTGTGGTTATAGTTTTAATAGTAGATAAAGACTAGATAAAGAGAGAAGCAGTGTTTATTTGTGAATATTCAGTTAAATATTACATAATACTTTCTGTCTCCTTTACATTTGCTGGTTAGTTCACAATAACTAGTAATTTCAGCAGTTGACTATCAAAAGCTACTCTTAGGAAGTCATTTTTAAAGAATAGTCAATATTAAGGAAAAATCGGATATGAACAGAGAATGCTATTTCATTGTATAGTTAAACTGAAGCATAGTCTCCTTGACTATTTTCTAATTAAAAGAAGACCCAGAATCATTATTGTATGACTTATCAGCCAGTGTACGTAAAGCTAACATGATGCATTGAATTTCTTTGTTGTTCAAAATAAAATTCCAAGTTCCCTGCTACGTACGATCCTGTTATAACTATATTTAATTATTTATTAATAATATATAAGAACATTTTTTGTGAGCATAGAATTTCGTTGTCTTGCAACAAGCAACATGCTAAAGCTTTCACTATTGGCTATCAAAACATTTACATTTAAAAAAGTAAGCTTCCAAAAATTAATTAAATGTAGGGATAGTTAATATCAATCCAATACAAAGAATGCAAACAAGATGGTAGGGATGGCAAATGTAACATCCCTAAATAATAGCACAAGGTGGCATAAACAATTTAGGATACATGCCAACTATCTAAATCAGTTAATAACATTAGTAATATGTTGATGCATTCTGTGCCTGTGCTATTATGTAAGGATAATGCAATTGCTATCCCTACCATCTCCATCTTGTTTGCATTCTTTGTAATGGACTAATACTACCCATCCATACATTTACTTCATTTTAGAAATATTTTTATTTACTTCCTAATAATGAATACACACTTAAACAATGCTAAAGAAAACAGTCCAGAATGTCATCAAAATACGATCATAATCGATGATTATACAATTAAAATTAATAATGCATAATACTATTATTTGTTCATACTTACTGACTGAAAAAGTGTGATACATAGTAGGTTGACATTATAATATGATCATAGTAGATAAAAGAGTAAAAAAAATAACAATTAATAATGAAGACACAATTAAACAATACATAATACTAATGTGTGTTTGTTTATACTTACCAACTGAAAAGTGTGATACGCAGTATGTTGACATTATAATAGGATCATAGTAGAAAAAAGAGTAAAAAAATAACAATTAGTAATGAATACATGATTAAAACAATACATAACACTAATGTATGTTCATACTTACATGCTAAAAAAGTACGATACATAGTAGGTTGACATTATAAGAGGATCATAGTAGATAAAAGAGAAAAACAATGATTTATAATGAAAACACAATTACACAATACATATTGCTAATGTCTGTTAATACTTACCGACTGAAAAATTGTGATACATGGCAGGTCGACATTCATAGTAAATATAAGAGAAAGAAAACAATGATTAATAATTAAGACACAATTAAACAATATACATAATATTACTAATGTCTGTAAATACTTACTGACTGAAAAAGTGTGATATATGGTAGGTTGACATTATAATAGGATCATAGTAAATAACAGAAAAAAAGAAATGATTAATAATCAAGACACAATTAAACAATACATAATACTAATGTGTGTTCATAGTTCATACTTACCAACTAAATTGTGATACATAGTAGGTTGACATTATAATAGGATCATAGTAGATAAAAGAGAAAAAGCAACGATTAATAATCAAGACACTATTAAACAATACATAATACTAATGTGTGTTCATACTTACTGACTAAAAAAGTGTGATACATGCTAGGTTGACATTACAATAGGATAACAGTAGATATAAAAAAGAAAAAAAAACAATGACTAATAATAAAGACACAATTAAACAATACACAAATTAATATGTGTTCATACTTACATGCTGAAAAGTGTGATACATGGTAGGATGACATTATAATAGGATCATAGTCGATAAAAAAAAGAAAAAAATGAAGATTAATAATGACGACATAATTAATCAATGCATATTATTAATGTGCATTCATATACTAATGCATGTTCATACTTACCAACTGAAAAAGCATTATACATGGTAGGTTGATGTTGCAATAAAATCACAATATAGATAAAAACAGAAAAAACAATGATTAATAATGAAAACACAATTAAACAATACATAATACTAATGTGTATTTATACTTACATGCTGAAAAAGTGTGATACATGGTAGGTTGACATTATGATATGATCACAGTAGATAGAAAAGAGAAAAAAAACAATGATTTATAATGAAGACAAAGCTAATAAATGCATAACACTAATGTGTTTCATACTTACCAACTAAAAATTGTGATGAATGGTAGGTTGACATTATAATAACATCATATAGATAAAAGAGAAAAAGAAATGATTAATAATGAAGACACTATTAAACAATACATAATACTAATGTGTGTTCATATTTACCGACTAAAAAAGTGTGTTACATGGTAGGTTGACATTACAATAGGATCATAGTAGATAAAAGAGAAAAAATAATGACTAATAATGAAGACATAATTAAACAATACATAACACTAATGTGTGTTCATACTTACATGCTGATAAAGTGTGATATATGGTAGGTTGACATTACAATAGCATTATAGTAGATAAAAGAAAAAAAGTGATTAATGAGACACAATTAAACAATACATAATACTAGTGAGTGTTCATACTAACCGACTATGATACATGGTAGGTTGACATTATAGTAGCATTATAGTAGAGAAAAGAGTAAAACAAAACAATAATTAATAGTGAAGATTTAATTAAAGTTTAATGATAAATAATGTTAATGTGTGTTAATGCTTACCAACTGATGAAGTATGATACATGGTATGTTGACATTATTATAGGATTATAGTAAATAAAAAGAGTAAAAAGCGAACATTAATAATGAAGAAACAATTAAACAATACATAATACTAATGTGTGTTCATACTTACATGCTGAAAAAGTATGATACATGGTAGGTAGGTTGACATTATAAAATGATCATTGTTGATAAATAAAGAGAAAAAAATGATTAAGATTGAATACACAATCAAACAATACATATACTAATGTGTGTTCATACTCACCAGCTGAATAGTATGACACATTATAGGTTGACATTAAAATATGATCATAGTATGTAAAAGGAATGATTAATAATAAAACCACAATCGAACAATACATAATACTAATGTACCTTTATACTTACCGGCTGAATAAGTGTGATACATGGTAGGTTGACATTATAATACCATCATAATAGAAAAAAAGAGAAAAAACAATGTTTAATAAGACATGATTAAACAATACACAATACTAATGTGTGTTCATACTTACTGACTTAAAAATTGTAATACATGGTAGGTTGACATTATAATAACACCATGGTGGAAAAAAAGAGAACAATAATTAATAATGAAGACGCAATTAAACAATACATAATACTAATAAGTTTTAATACTTACCAACTAAAAAAGTATGATATATGATATGTTGACATTATAATAGAATCAGTAAATATAAAAGAGAAAAAACTATGATTAATAATGAATACACAATTAAACAGTACATAAACTAAATGTGTGTTCATACTTACATGCTGAAAAAGTGTGATACATGGTAGGTTGATGTTAAAATAGGATTATAGTACATAAAACACAAGACAAAGCAAAAGTTAATAGTGAAGACACAGTTAACAATATATAATACTAATGTGTGTTCATACTTACAGACTGAAAACGTGTGATACATGGTAGGTTGATGTTAAAATAGGATTATAGTACATAAAAGACAAGAAAAAACAATAATTAATAGTGAAGACACAGCTAACAATATATAATACTAATGTGTGTTCATACTTACAGACTGAAAAAGCGTAATACATGGTAGGTTGACATTATAATAGGATAATAATGGATAAAAAGAAATAAATAATGAATTATAATTATGCCACAATTAAACTATCATGATGTTAATGTGTGTTCCTGCTTACATGTTGAAAAGTGTGATATATGGTAGGTTGACATTATGATAGGATCATAGTAAATAAAAGAGAAAAAATCATTAATAATGAACACACAATTAAACAATACATAATACTAAAGTGTGTTCATACTTACAGGCTGAAAAAGTGTGATATGTGGTAGGTCAATTTTTAATAGAATCACAGTATATAAAAGAGAACAATACTTAATAATGAATACACAATTAAACAATGCATAATACTAATGTGTGTGACACATACTCGCTAAATAAGTAGGATATAATGAAAGTTGTCAGCATAATTTGAATTGTAGACAAAAAAGAGAAAAAATTGATTACAATTAGAATACACAAGTAAAAAATATATAATACTAATATGTATTCATACTTGTGCTATGTAATGCCTTAAACAACCAATCAGATTGTTTCATTCCAGGTCAAGAAATAACTTTTACACCTCCTGATGAAGTGTATAATTTCTTATACAACCTTTTCTTAGGCTATGATTTATAAAGTTATAACAACCAATTTGGCCAAAATTGATGCCTTATGTTTCTATTTTCTACAAATCAGTAAATATATTAAGGACAAACATTATAAAAATTTGAAGTTATTAGTAATAAATAGATCAGCAATATCAAATTTACAGAAACTCAAGTTATTTATATTTGGAAACTATGCTATTGAAAGTGTGAATGAAGCAAAGATTGAGATTTAATGAATAAGGTTAATGAATCTTGAGTGGGTAAATTTCAGTGGTAAGTCTTACATGAGGACTTCCTCTCTAAGCAAAGTGACTGGCTATTTAATGTTTCAATTTTCTCATTGATAGCCTAGAGTCAAATGCCAAGTAAAAACTTTTCCATGACCTTTAGTAAACATCATTGTTGATTTTGGCGTACAATCCTCTGTAATAACTGTTGCTTATGACCCAGGTTGGAATCTCTGACTAATTGGCACGATGTTTTACTGAACATCAAAGTAGGGAGTGAGGCTAATGAAAGTGTAACACTTAAGCAAAATAACTTTGCCATATATTATAAACAAAAGTGTAAATAAAAAAGTCCATTTCTTTTACTGCAAATAAAACATCTAAAGCCAATTAACAATTTTGACATACACACATCTAAAACATCAAACACAGCGTATTTAATGCATCAAGTGAAATGAAGCAATCTGATTGGTCAGCATGGTAAAGGTAAGTTATACACATTGGCCTCATTATAGCAATGTGTTTATACACCTCTGGCATCGATGTATAAATCACATATCTACCTCAACCTCAGTGTATAACCTATATTTAAATCCGAATAAGTGCAAACAGAGAAGGGTGTCATCATAATATGATCATAATAGATAAAAAAGATAAAAATAATGATTAATAATGAAGACACAATTAAACAATATATAATACTTACGTGTGCTTATACTTACCGACTGAAAAAGTGTGACATGTGGTAGGTTGACATGATAATAGCATCATAGTAGATAAAAGAAAAAAAAACAATAATTAATAATGAATACACAATTAAACAATATATAATACTAATGTGTATGACACGTACTTGCTAAATAAGTAGAATATAGCGTAAGTTGTCATCATAATATGATCATAGTAGATAGAAGAAAAAAAAATGATTACGTTGAATACACAAACAATACATAATACTAATGTGCATTCATACTTGTACCATGCAGCGCCTTAATCGACCAATCAGATTATTCCAATCTAGGTTAACAAATAACAGCTTCACCTCCTGAAGAAGTGTATAATTTCTTATACACTCTTTTCTCAGGCTATGATTTCCAGGTTTATAGTAACCAATTTGGCCAAAATTACTTGCTTCTATGTTTAAATTAAAATGCTTCTATTTTTTACAAATAATTAAATATATTAAGCACAATCATTATGAAAATTTAAATTTATTAGTAATAAATAGATCAGCAATATCAAAATTTACAGAAGCTCAAGTTGTTTATATATGGAAACTATGCTATTGAAAGTATGAATGAAGCAAAGATTGAGATTTGATGAATAAGGTTAATGAATCTTGAGTGGGTAAATTTCAGTGGTAAGTGTTACATGTGGACTTCCTCCCTAAGCAAAGTGACTGGCCTCATAAGGCTATTTAAGGATGTTTCAATTTCCCATTGAGAGCCAAATGCTAAGTAAAAACTTTTCCATGACCTTTAGTAAACATCATTGTTGATTTTGGAGTACAATCCTTTGTAATAACTGTTGTTTATGAGCCATGTTAGAATTTCTGGATAATTGGCACAAAACAGCAAACACAGCACATCTAATGCATCAAGTGAAATGAAGCAATCTGATTGGTCAGCATGGTAAAGGTAAGTTATACAAATTGTCCTCATTAACAATGTGTTTATACACCTCTGGCCTGCATCGATCCATCAGTATATAAATCACATATCTACCTCAATGTCAATGTATAACCTACACTTAAAATCTGATTAAGTGGGATACAGAGCAAGACATCATCAAAATATTGTCATAGTAAATAAAAGAGATAAAAATAATGCTTAATAATGAATACACAATTAATAATTCATAATACTAATGTGAATTATGCTTACTTCCTAAAATGTAGGATACAGTGAAGAATGTCATCACAATATGATTAAAGTAGATAAAAGAGAGAAAACAATGATTAATAATAAATACAAAATCAAACAATACATAATACTAATGTGTGTTCATACTTACAAACTGAATAATTAGAATACAGTTTTGGTCATCATCATAATACGATCATAGCAGATAAAAGAGAAAGAATAAAAACAATGATTAATAATGGATAAACAATTAAACAATACATAGTGTTAGTATGTGTTCATACTTACTGACTAAAAAATTGGGACGTAGTTTATCATCACAACATTTCATGGTTAGATAAAGAGAGAAAAAAAACAACTAACAATTGATATGCAATTAAACAACGTAAAATACTAATATATATGTTTATACTTATTCCCTAAAAAGCAGGGTATAGTGTAGACTGTCAATATAATAATTATGACCATAGTTAGATAAAGAGAGAAAAACAACAATTAACAATGGATATACAATTAAACAATACATAATACTAATATGTATTCATACTTACATGCTGAATAAGTAAGATATAATGTAAGATGTCATCATTATATGATCACAGTAGATAAAAGTGAGAAAAATAATGATTAAGAATGGTTTTGCAATTAAATAATGCATGCTAATAATGTGTGTTCATACTTACTCGCTGAATTAGTGGATACAAGGTGGGTTGATATTAATATGATTATGGCAGATAGAAGAGAGGACATTAAACAATTTATAATGGATACTCAATCATAAAATATATAATACTAAGTTGTATTCATACTTACTTGCTAAATAAAGTATGATAATACAATGTAGGTTATCATAAGGTGTGATCATAGTGGAGAAAAGAGAGAAAAACAAAATGACATACATACTTATGATACATGGGTATACAAAAATAAATAGTACATATTGAGTTACGTATATTACATCTAAAATCAATTAGAGGTCTGTATGTATTTTATTAATTTAATGAAAGACTCACAGGACGATTAGTATCTTCATCTTTTTTTTGATCCTCATCCATAACTCTACTCTTAATTCTATAAAAATAATAAAAGTTACAATTAAAGAAATAAAAACTGGTACAAATAATAGAGAAAATTGACAAAAAGAATGGGGCAAAGACTAGAGACTAGTGAAAGAACAGTAATACTATGAAGTAACACATACTATATAATGGTAATTATTACTACATTATTTAATTTCTTGGTTATTATGTGTTCCAGATCTAGTTCCACCCAAACTTTACTAAAATCTAAAGCGAAGTGGTAAGTGTTACAAGTTGGGAGTAGGTCTAGGAGCAATATAATGTAGCATAATATGTAATATAATAACTTGGAAAGTAGAAATAGATGTCAACCTTCAGTTTCTTTACAAGTCTTATTAGCCCTATAGAATAATTTTTGTATGGAGAGTGTTTGTATATGTAATACCTTTGGAAAAACCTTTTGGTCAGTTTTGCATTATTTCATTTGAGCTACAGCAGCAGATATATTTATTTTTAAAAAATTATCTGATAACAATAATTGTATTCATATTTTGTTAGTAACTTTTGTTGATTTGTTTATTTCTTTGGATACACTTTGTTTATGAATTTTGTTTTGCTTTCCTGCATATTCTAACTTTCTTCTGGTTTAGTTTAGTGCATTTGTTTTTCCTTTATTCTAAATTAAAAGTATTAGAAATAAAATAGATAAATGACGCTTCTTAATCTTATAATCTCACATGTATTGATATTTCTACTTACTGAGTGGCCAGCAAAACTATTTAAAAGTTTATCAATATATGGTCAAAGATTGACTTCAAGAGAAATGTTGTACATACACCTATATAAATATCTGTAGCTACTGTATAATACCTAACTTATACTTACAAAATCATTATCTCCTAGTTACGTTTCAGTGTGTGAGCTCTAGTTTCACTTCTGAAATATTTGAAATGAGACTGACACCCCCCCCCCCCCCCATAGGAACAACATAAAAGTAGCATAATGCTTTCAAAATTGGAAAGTAGGAACGGATGTCTGCCCTTGGCTTTTGTAGATCAAAATTTGTGTACATTTAAATAGTTTTGCTGGTCACTCAGTAAGTAAAATGCCAATATGTATGTGACATTATCACTATAGGATGTAGTATCACTAGCTTCTCATCAGTGATTTACCAGTTTCAGTAAACATGTTGTATTAGCTTTATATAATTATTTTTTTTACACATGCCCAATGATATATACCATATTAAAAGATTAATTGAGTTTAATAAACATATGTTGTCTTGAAAACCTAGATATTTTAACAAACAATCTTTTATTACACTTATTATGATATTTCTATCCTAGATAACAATGTTTATGCTTCAATTAAGATTAGCTTTAATTTTGCACAAAAATTATCAGGATAATTTATACACTATGTATGGCAGAATGTAGCTAATTTTGCTTAAAATGTTTAGGTAGCCAGCAGAGAAATGCTACATGTACTTTAATTAATACAATTATTGCAATTATGTTCGAATTCTAGGGTTTAAAGATTAGTCTAGAAATAATTTTACATTAAAGTATGGCATTGTCTGCCAGCTACCTCAGACACAGTAAATTTTCCTATAGTATTGAGCACTTTAATAGAAGTCCTATTACAGTTCCAATATTATGATCTGATTGCAAACTTTAGCCTATATAGGGTGACTGACTTTGAAGTGGCCTGTTCAGCTTCAAAATAGGCTGTCCAAATGATTAAAATCTATTTTAACATATCACATATAGGAGGTAGAAAGAAAGCCATTGGGATGATTAGATCTACATATTGTAGCTCAAATAAACAACTGCAAAACTGCTTAAAAGTGGGCTGGCCAGGTCAGTTTGAAATTGGGCATGTGCAAGCAGGCTTTAAAATGGTCTTGTCAGTTTCAAAATGGACTGGATCCAATAGTTTTTAAATGCTTCTTGAAGATAATTGTACATTTATACGCATATAATTAATAGTAACGTACCAAGTATGAATACCAAAGAAGCAGAACAAACAGACTTGAGTTAGTAGGCGACACTGCACATCTTAATTAAATATTCATAACAACTGTGCGCATGCGTATTCACTAGTAGCGTAGCCAGCCCTTAATTTGCTTTGTTCAATTCCTGCATTTGTGCATATTGGACTTACAAACTGAATTATCTCACACCACCTTCTTGTCAAAGACAAATTCAACCAACATACCCTGTAAATTGAGCCAGTTATTCCTAGATAGTTACAAAATATTGATCTCTATTGACATAGACTTTAAAATTTTCATAAAAGATATTATAGAATAATATATAGAGTATAGTTACAAAGATGACTAAAAATGAAATATTAAGAGCATGTAATATCCTTAGTGATCATTAGACAAAAATATGATATAGTAATCTATAGGAATAGGACATGTATTTCCAAATACCCTGTTCAAAAATAGGAGAGCATGGTGGTGACACAGACTAACTGTATAATCAAATACACAAAGGAACTCAAATTTGTATAATATTAATTAATCTTCATAATTAGGTTTAATAGATAACATATGACCAATAGGATTGTTGTCTACATCTTGAAAAATATAGGCTTGATCAATATAGCCACATTGAAGTTTTGTCTATAGGTTTTTATACAGCAAATTTATTGAATTGCTCATGAATAGATGTAGCTAATGAATATCTTCATTACAAAACATACACTGCTGCAAAGTTTGATGTTTGAGAATTAGTAGATAGTTATTAGTATAATGTCATTTTTAAAAAAATGGCAAATACAACTAACTTTTAGAGGACAAAAAGTATAATATGGAGCCCTTTAGTAGACTTTTAAAATGATTCATTAAGTACATCAATTTTGATGTCAAATACATTTACAAATGTAGTAAACTAATTAAAAAGGTGATTATGTATCCAACTTGTTTATATATTATATATAATCTTATTTTACAACAACTAATCAATTGTAAGAACTAGCAACAATATTTTGTAAATAAGACTAGTATTAGCAGATTAAATAAGTCATATAGTCAATGTGTACTAGTGCACTTCAAATTGCATGTAAGAGCCACATTCACATAAGATGACATTTCCTTGGCGGTGGCATATCAGGATTCATCAAACTATAGATAATAAATGATAACGTTATTGTTTATGCACAAACAATAATACCTTTCAGCAGCATTATTAAATCGTAAAGCTTGCAGTCTGTCATGAAGATCTTGATGTTGAACATTGTTTGAAACAGATTCTTGCCATTTCTTTAATACCCAGTATGCTTGTGTCTCTACCTCTTCATAGTCATGTTTTATCTCCTGTAGATTTCCAGAAGAGATACCAAGGGAGCCAGCAAGAATGGATATATTTCCACGAATATGACGAGTACATCGTAAAAGATCAACATCAGATATCATAGTAGAGGTAGGTGTGATTGTGGGTGGAGACTGAGGAGTAGAATTGGTAGATTCAGAACTGGCAGGTGGTATATTGATTGGATTAACCAATGGTTTTCGATTACTCTGTATAATAACTACAAATAAAGAAAACTTGTGTGTTTTAGAACTAACCAATTGTTGACTTCTCTTATTGCCTAACTTCTCAGGATCATACTCAGCTTCTTTCACCCTTAATTAGATTAAAAACACATTATTATTGCTTCTTATAACAAAATATCTTACATGTCAGCAAGTTGTGGTAAATCTATTTCTTTTAGAACTTCTACCATTTCATCACGTACACCTCCTTTATTATTTACCCACTCATATAATAGTTCAAAGCCAGCTCGTTTCTGCTTAGAAGGATCTTGAAGAATGACATTAAAATTTTGTGTCATTTCCAAACATGCAGCAAGCTCAAATAATTTCTCTTGGTTTGGAATTCTTTTGCTAATATCTAACATCTCTTTTTGCTGCAATGTAGTGGTTTTCTATAATTATAAAAATTTTATACAATTTTACGTATACAATTATACACAAGTAGTATTCACCTTCAATGCAGTGCTCTTGTCAGGAAACCAGAACCCTTCTTCAGGTAAAACTTTACGATGCTCACTACTATTTTCACAACGGAGATATATATCACAGTTGTGGCCTTTCTTGTGCTTTAAATAATGACAACCTGAAGTAGACTGACACTCTGGTGCAGCACATACAAATCGAACTTCTTTAAATACTTTACCAGACTCATCATTGTTATCAATATCATAGTCTATACCTTCACCAGCAAAAAGACATTTGTCAATATGTTTAGCTACTTCCTTAACAAAACTACACAATTCTTGGCAGACATGAGTAAACTTGTCAAGACTCTCACTTTCAGGTGCATATCGAAAGACCTCAACTTTAATAGCATGTGGTAGCTCACTTAAAATTACTTCATCAATTGGTGGGGTTCCAAACTCAATATTTATTTGATTGCGATATACACCTTTATCAAAGGTGATCTCACATAATGGTGACTCTGCAATTGTCGTAATAAAACGAGTAAAAAAACCTGGTGGTACAAACTCAGTTCTAAATGTGAGATGCAAAGGAGTAGCTCTTTGAAGGTAACCTGATGAAATTGATGCTTCCTTGACTGAAGGCAATACTAAAGGTAAGAAGTATTGCTTTACACTGGGATCATAAAATTGATCTGTCTTAACCTCAGCAGCAAGACGAAAGCACACCAATAAATTAATCAAAGACTCTGGATCAAGGCCTTCAACTTCTCTCCAGGCAGCTACATAGAGAGGTTGGACAAGGATTCCTTTGTTGCGTAATAGATCCCACATAAGTCGTGTTTTATGGTCTTCCCTTCCTTTTAACGTTAACACTTTACCAAGAACTTCCACAAACCATCTTGGACTGAGAATGACCACATTTTCTAGACCAGCAATATGAGGGTAGAACAAGAGCACTCCTAAGTCATGATAAAAAAGGAGTACTTTGGGAACAACATCACTGGGTATTTTGCATGCTATACCAATGGCATGAGCTTCTTCAAGACTAATAATATTCGCTTTAAGAGCTTGAATGACTTTACGAAAGAGTACCCAGCTAATTGGTGTTTTGACAATGAGCTTGTTGTAGGTGAAATCACGTATTGCACTTCGAACTTTAGAGAAATTGACATCTTCACCTTCACTACTCCCAGCAGTGGTATTATCAACAATATGAAAACCATCAATAAGAACTTCAAATGGTTTTCCTTGGCAATATGACAAAATTTCTTGTATCTTTTGGTCATATGCTTGACCCATAGCTTTGATCTTGTCACCATGTGTACCAATAAGTAGTACACGAGGATGATTAAAGAGTGCTCCCTTCTCATCATATTTTGCAAGATAAATATGAATATTGGACAGCCAATTGAGAAGGAGATCAATTGTGGTAATGCTAGCTTCTTCTTCAAACCTTTTCTTTCCCTCTACAGTCTGTACAGATTGCCACTTTTCCTCAAAACTCTTAGAGGCATCATATAAGAGAAGGAACATAGTACGAGAAGTAAGGAAGGCTGGGAGAATTTCTAGAAAAATAGGCTGACCACCACAATCCCAAACATGAAGAAATGGTTGTGGTTTAATAATTCTTGCTGAACTCATAGGTGTAGAATTAGCACGTGCTATAGCTTCTGAGAGAAGAGATTGAACATGAGATTTCTCAAATTCTTCAACCTTTTCTTCTGAAATTGAAGAGGTCTTTAGGATACGAGAATCTGGAAACAACTTAGTGGCAGCAATTACTTTGCTACTAAACTCATTTAAACTAGTTCTATTTTGATGTACAGCAGCCAGTAATTCTGCCATCTCATTTAACTCATCTTCTTCTGTGACTTCTCTCCATTTTTCCTCATCTTCACGACCTAACGTTTGCCACTCTCGTCCAATTGGTCTCAGAGAATGGACATCACAGACAATGGTGCTGTCAATGTGAGGGTTCCAAGGTTCTTTCATTAGTGATCGTTTGAAACTTGTCTTTCCAACACCAGCTGCTCCTAGAAACATAAGTCTGGCATATGCTACATCCATCTCTCCTTCAGCTAAAGCTTTTCTGTAAGCAATATCTATAAAAGTATAATTAATATTCATTTATTTTAAGGGAAAACAAAGCAAAAATAGTTTCATAAAATAAGAAAGAGCAACAAATGTCATAATTGCAACATTGAAGTGATTAACTCTTCCATCCTGTCTGCGTTTTTATAAGATTTGTATGACTTTTAAGCTTTCTATGACTTTGGTATCCATTTAGCTAGAACAAATACATAGTGCTGAATTTTTACAGTTTTCCTATCAAATTTTGTGCTTTTAGACTTGGTAAATGCTGACTTAGAGAAACATGCAACAATTGCTATAATTCTTGCCCACATTGAGAGTGGTAAGGGTTAATGAATAACTACCAAAAATTAATATTCAATTAATAAAGAGCCTTACCTTCCACAGCATGGAGTCTTTTAGCCTATAAAATGGAAAGAAGAGATAGGTATTTAAAAACACAATACAATTTAATACAATTTATAAGTATAATGAAAATCACAATTATCATCATCATAAATTTGTTTAAATAGAACCGATGTTGAGTGTTTCACTACATCTAGTCAAATTGGAACAAAGAAAAGCAATAAGATTCATCTTAATATGGATTACCAAGATTATTAATAACACAGGGTACAGAATCACAATGAGGTTGTGTCTTCTCTACAATTAATTGAACATGCACAGACAACATGCCCACATACAATCATAAGAACACATAATACATCAATGTTTTGAGGTATCTGTATGTTGATAAGTTGGCTATGAGGTCTACAAGTTCATTGAAGACAACAATGATTAGTTCTAAGAGAGAAAGCACTATTTTCAATACTTAGTAGAATTGGTTAGTTCCTTTTTCTCATCCACTTGATCAGTACAAATATCATCCAATTGTTCTACTCCATACTTGACCATCAGCAATTTTACTGAGAAATGTACATTTCTTAATAACAGTACCTTCAACCCATTGAGGTATTTTCATAATAGTCACTCAAACTGTCCAACATCTATGGTTCAGCTTTAACTTGTCATGCTAGCTCTTTTATGTAGTATGCTTATTACCTACTTGAGTAGACACATTTGGCTTCAGTGAATTCAGTAACCAATTATGTATGGCCAACATTAACCTATATGAAGCTACAGTTGGAGGTGTAGATTGGTGTTTCATGAGAAGCATATCTTGTTCTGATCTGTCTCCTTCATCCCCTTACACATATTTTTCTTAAAGGTATATATACTTGTCAACTCATAAATTTCTGCCCATTGGAATGCAAATTATAGAGAGAGCCAGCAACATTTACATGGATCCATTACCAAGGCTTTAGCCTTGGGTATGTTGGAGCAACTGATTGACATGCTGTACAGGACTTGCATGTCCTGATCTACACCAGGCCACCAACAATAGCTTCTTGCTAATAACTTCATTTTATTAATGCCTGCATGGACAACTATCACCATCATCATAAGGCTCATGGTTGAAAGTTACTACAAGTACTATCTGTACATGGGAAAACTCACAAAATCCTTTCTTGATATCAATGTAATTGCATGCTGGACCTATGTCAATTTCCATTAACACATACTTTGTTGATTAGCTGTACTTGGATGGGGCAGCTCTTCTTGACAAAGATTTAAACAGTCAAAGCAAGTCCTTACTATCTGAAAAAATATCTACTTCATTTTACAATTGCTGGGAGACTGTGTTGGTATCTGACATGTGGGATCCTTGAAGCAACATTGACTATGGATGTTTTTCATCTACCATAACAATAATACAGTGCTATGCCCTTCAGTCCTGCTAGGTGAGTACACTTTCTGAATTTCAGATTTCATTCCTCATCTCTCCCCTTTCATAATTTAGGCTCGATGGTAATCTCTTTCCATGCATTGGACAATCTTAACTCTAGACATAAAAAAAGCTTCTTTTCTACCAACAATTTCTTTAGCATAGCACTTGTTTGATAGTGACAAAATTGTATTCTTCTTTCTAAAACTTTCTATCTGTATACGCATACACTTTGGTCACCAAGCATAGCCAGGCTTCTAGGTTATGTAGTGAAGATACATGCTTCAAATTTGAGGCTTAAATTTCAGTAGTTTTTGTGAAATCTGTGAAATGGATAGACAGACACACTCACACACAGAAACTGGCAAAGTGCTATAATCCTTGAAGTCTACACTCAAGGATTAATGATTACCATTAGAAAACATACAGAAGCACTGGAGTACACCAAATTTTAGATTATCCATTAAATGGCTAGAATTAATACAAGAATCAAATTGTGGCCCAAAACAGTCTGAATGTACAAGAAGCACCAATAACATTCCTATACCAAGTAGAATGATATACACTGAAGCTTGATCAATTATGCTCAACTCAAAGTGCTTCCAGTAAAAGTAATGGTATATGTGAGCAGTTGGTGAATACTATATACAGGTTTACTTCATTCATCACTCTCGAATGTTGATTAAATAAAATGATGAAAACTGACATACCAAGTTACATATATATATAAAATTAAGTGTGGACTGTCTATCATGCATAACAATAACATAATACTAATGTGTGTTTATACTTACAGGCTAAATAAGTCAGATATAGTTTTAGATGTCATCATAATATGATCATAGTAAATAAAAGAGAAATAAACAATGATTTAAAATAAACACACAAACAAACAATACATAACACTAATGTTTCTTCAAACTTACAGGCTAGATAAGTGAGATATAGTTTTAGATGTCATCATAATATGATCATAGTAAATATAAAAGACATAAACAATGATTTAAAATGAACATACAATTAAACAATACATAATACTAAAGTTTCTTCAAACTTACAGACTAAATAAGTGAGATATAGTTTTAGATGTCATCATAATATGATCATAGTAAATAAAAGAGAAATAAACAATGATTTAAAATGAACACACAATTAAACAATACATAACACTAATGTTTCTTCGAACTTACAGGCTAGATAAGTGAGATATAGTTTTAGATGTCATCATAATATGATCATAGTATATATAAGAGATATAAACAATGATTTAAAATGAACACACAATTAAACAATACATAACACTAATGTTTGTTCAAACTTACATCCTAGATAAGTGAGATACAGTTTTAGATGTCATCATAATATGATCATAGTAAATATAAGAGAGATAAACAATGATTTAAAATGAACACACAATTAAACAATACATAACGCTAATGTTTGTTCAAACTTACACGCTAGATAAGTGAGATACAGTTTTAGATGTCAACATAATATGATCATAGTAAATAAAAGAGAAATAAACAATGATTTAAAATGAACACACAATTAAACAATACATAACACTAATGTTTCTTCAAACTTACACGCTAGATAAGTGAGATATAGTTTTAGATGTCATCATAATATGATCATAGTAAATAAAAGAGAAATAAACAATGATTTAAATGAACACATAATTAAACAATACATAACACTAATGTTTCTCCAAACTTACTTCCTAGATAAGTGAGATATAGTTTTAGATGTCATCATAATATGATCATAGTAAATAAAAGAGAAATAAACAATGATTTAAAATGAACACACAATTAAACAATACATAACACTAATGTTTGTTTAAACTTACGTCCTAGATAAGTGAGATATAGTTTTAGATGTCATCATAATATGATCATAGTAAATAAAAGAGAAATAAACAATGATTTAAAATAAACACACAAACAAACAATACATAACACTAATGTTTGTTCAAACTTACAAGCTAGATAAGTGAGATATAGTTTTAGATGTCATCATAATATGATCATAGTAAATATAAGAGAGATAAACAATGATTTAAAATGAACACACAATTAAACAATACATAACACTAATGTCTGTTTAAACTTACATCCTAGATAAGTGAGATATAGTTTTAGATGTCAACATAATATGATCATAGAAAATAAAAGAGAAATAAACAATGATTTAAAATGAACACACAATTAAACAATACATAACACTAATGTTTGTTCAAACTTACAAGCTAGATAAGTGAGATATAGTTTTAGATGTCATCATAACATGATCATAGTAAATAAAAGAGAAATAAAAAATGATTTAAAATGAACACACAATTAAACAATACATAACACTAATGTCTGTTTAAACTTACATCCTAGATAAGTGAGATATAGTTTTAGATGTCAACATAATATGATCATAGAAAATAAAAGAGAAATAAACAATGATTTAAAATGATCACACAATTAAACAATACATAACACTAATGTTTGTTCAAACTTACAAGCTAGATAAGTGAGATATAGTTTTAGATGTCATCATAATATGATCATAGTAAATATAAGAGAGATAAACAATGATTTAAAATGAACACACAATTAAACAATACATAACACTAATGTCTGTTTAAACTTACATCCTAGATAAGTGAGATATAGTTTTAGATGTCAACATAATATGATCATAGTAAATAAAAGAGAAATAAACAATGATTTAAAATGAACACATAATTAAACAATACATAACACTAATGTCTGTTTAAACTTACATCCTAGATAAGTGAGATATAGTTTTAGATGTCAACATAATATGATCATAGAAAATAAAAGAGAAATAAACAATGATTTAAAATGAACACACAATTAAACAATACATAACACTAATGTCTGTTTAAACTTACATCCTAGATAAGTGAGATATAGTTTTAGATGTCAACATAATATGATCATGAAAATAAAAGAGAAATAAACAATGATTTAAAATGAACACACAATTAAACAATACATAACACTAATGTTTGTTCAAACTTACAAGCTAGATAGGTGAGATATAGTTTTAGATGTCATCATAATATGATCATAGTAAATATAAGAGAGATAAACAATGATTTAAAATGAACACATAATTAAACAATACATAACACTAATGTCTGTTTAAACTTACATCCTAGATAAGTGAGATATAGTTTTAGATGTCAACATAATATGATCATAGAAAATAAAAGAGAAATAAACAATGATTTCAAATGAACACACAATTAAACAATACATAACACTAATGTTTGTTCAAACTTACACGCTAGATAAGTGAGATATAGTTTTAGATGTCATCATAATATGATCATAGTAAATAAAAGAGAAATAAACAATGATTTAAAATAAACACACAAACAAACAATACATAACACTAATGTTTCTTCAAACTTACAAGCTAGATAAGTGAGATATAGTTTTAGATGTCATCATAATATGATCATAGTAAATATAAAAGACATAAACAATGATTTAAAATGAGCATACAATTAAACAATACATAACACTAATGTTTCTTAAAACTTACACGCTAGATAAGTGAGATATAGTTTTAGATGTCATCATAATATGATCATAGTAAATAAAAGAGATATAAACAATGATTTAAAATGAACACACAATTAAACAATACATAACACTAATGTTTGTTCAAACTTACATCCTAGATAAGTGAGATACAGTTTTAGATGTCATCATAATATGATCATAGTAAATATAAGAGAGATAAACAATGATTTAAAATGAACACACAATTAAACAATACATAACGCTAATGTTTCTTCAAACTTACACGCTAGATAAGTGAGATACAGTTTTAGATGTCATCATAATATGATCATAGTAAATAAAAGAGAAATAAACAATGATTTAAAATGAACACATAATTAAACAATACATAACACTAATGTCTGTTTAAACTTACATCCTAGATAAGTGAGATATAGTTTTAGATGTCAACATAATATGATCATAGAAAATAAAAGAGATATAAACAATGATTTAAAATGAACACACAATTGAACAATACATAACACTAATGTTTGTTTAAACTTACATCCTAGATAAGTGAGATATAGTTTTAGATGTCATCATAATATGATCAAAGTAAATATAAGAGAAATAAACAATGATTTAAAATAAACACACAAACAAACAATACATAACACTCATGTTTCTTCAAACTTACAGGCTAGATAAGTGAGATATAGTTTTAGATGTCATCATAATATGATCATAGTAAATATAAGAGAAATAAACAATGATTTAAAATGAACACACAATTAAACAATACATAACACTAATGTTTCTTCAAACTTACATACTAGATAAGTGAGATATAGTTTTAGATGTCATCATAATATGATCATAGTAAATAAAAGAGAAATAAACAATGATTTAAAATAAACACACAAACAAACAATACATAACACTCATGTTTCTTTAAACTTACAGGCTAGATAAGTGAGATATAGTTTTAGATGTCATCATAATATGATCATAGTAAATATAAGAGAGATAAACAATGATTTAAAATGAACACACAATTAAACAATACATAACACTATGGCTTCATTCAATAACCGAATATTTGAATACTATTTGTTTAAATACATATTCAAATATTAAAATTGAAGCCGAATAATCGACATGTTTATCATAACACGGGTGGGATAATTAATTTGCCATGTCCCATGTGCACTGAAAAAATGGTAGAGGGTTAAAGACAAACGAGCGAAGTGTGGAAGTTTTTGAAAGAGAAGAAATCATTCACAAGTTGTTTGCTCACTTTGCAAATTCACTTTGAGATTCCATGGTGGCACCAGTTCTATGAGGGAACACCTAATGAGAAAACAACTAGTAGAGTCTGAATCGGTGGCCTCAAACGGCCCTCCTAAAAAGCATCTGAAGATAGATATCTATAGCAAAGAGCGGTCATGTTCTAATGAAAGGGGAGCTGCCATTAGTAACCTGATTACAGGTATGATTGTAAAAGATCAATGTAGTTAATGGAAAAGGATTCCAAGAATTGATGGCTTATCTTGAACCTGGTTATAAACTTCCCTCATAATATAGCAGTTATGTGCAAATTCTTATAAGAATTGTGCTATTTATGAAACAAGCATAAAGTTTTGTGAGCTGTTAGAAGACATCATTAGCAAGATTTTTAGATATAGGGACATTCCAAATTCTTCCCATTTTGTATTTAACACCTATCCAACTTCAAAGATCAAAAAATTGCATAATAATCAGTGTTATTGCACAGTCTATTGACCATTCCACCTGCTAAGGTATGCAGCTGAGAAGAGATTTGAACTCTGATTTGTATTTCTTAGCAAAGAAGAAAGGTCTAAAGGTTCCATGTAAGTCACAAATTTAGCCCAAAACAGCTCCAAATAAAAGCTTTCCCTATTATTTAGTCAGAGAATGGCAAAGGCTTACAAAATAATGGATGGTAGCACAACATCAGATAAGCTCGAGGAGAAACTACAAACGGATTGGAACAAATGCATTTTATGTCAGGAAGTCACTACAGAGGTCCTTCGGTGCCCAGCTGAGTCTACACGTGATCAGCAAGGAGCTGGCTACACAACTATTGCTGACCTACTACAGGGATTTAGTGATATAGGTTGCTTGCCAAAATCACTAGATTTGACTCGACTTGATGATGGTGAGGGGATTGAGACAACATTGAAACAGCACAAAGGCAAATGGCATGACTCGTGTAGACTACAGTACAACAGAACTCAGTTACAAAGAGCAGCAAAAAGAACAAGACACTCATTTCACTAATCTCATTGAAAAGTTCTATGCATCTGTAAAGATGAAAGTTATTGATATATTGTCTAAAGTTGTAGAGTTTCTGTCAATAACTGCTGATATATGGACAAGTATAGCAACAGAGAGTTATCTCAGTGTTACACTATATTACATAGACAACAATTGGGAAATGAAAAGTTTCGCTTTAGGTACATTTCCACTAACTGAAAGTCATACAGGAGAAAGTATAGAATGTTGGATAAAAGACCTATTAAAGGAGTTTAATGTTAATAGCAACAAAGTAGTTTCTTTCTTCTACGATAATGGGTCTAACATAGATCTAGCAGCAAGGTTATTAGAAAATGAACTGGGATGATTTTCTATGGGATGTGCTGGTCACACATTACAGCTTTGTGTGAATGCAGAACTAAAGGTGAATAGAAGTGTGGATCAAGCGATTGCTGTAGCATGTTGTCTTGTTCCTCATTTCAGGAAAAGTAAACCGTCAATGAGAGCTCTGAAAGGTCGTCAAACTGACATAAGAACACCTCGTCATTGTCTGATTCAAGATGTTTCTACCAGGTGGAACAGCACTTTTTTCATGATAGAACGTCTTCTTGAACAGCGATGGCCTGTAACTGCAGTTCTAGCTGACACTTCATGTATGAGTCTTTCCAGACTGTGATAGATAAAGGTTCTTTGGCTCAGATGATTTTAGATAAGAATGAATTACCTTTTTTTTCTTTTTCTAATTATACATTAAATTGAAAAAAAAACAAAATCAATGAATAAGTGAACAACATACACCGCCGGCCAAGACCGGAGGTCTTCAAAGTAACAATAATAATAATTAACTAATATTCATAAGGTAATAATAGTGCCTACTTGTGGACTGGTCTCTTGTAAATGCCAGTAGACATCTTAATGGTAGCAACTCGTACAATGCCATCTTTTCCAGGATGTACTTGTAGAACCTTGGCAAGAGGCCACCTTGTAGGAGTGAGTTTTTCTCCCTGCAGTACAACTATGTTGCCAACAGGCAAATTTTGTGAAGGTCCGTACCATTTAGCAAACTTATTGAAAGTGCAGAGATATTCTGTAGACCACCTTTGCCAAAAATGTCGAACAAGATTTTGACATAAATACCAATGACGGAGGAGAGGTATTGAACGATAAGAGAGAGAATGATCTGGAAGGGAATCCAGAGATCTACCAATAAGAAAATGACCCGGGGTCAACGCTTCAAAACCATCCTCATCACAAATTAAGGGAACAAGTGGTCTGCTGTTAAGACAGGCTTCAATTTGAGTCAATACGGTGGACATTTCCTCAAATGTCAGTTTGACTGTGGATACAATGCGTTTTAAATGATATTTGGTACTCTTCACTGCAGCTTCCCAGAGGCCGCCAAAATGAGGTGTACATTCAGGGATAAATTTCCATTCAATATTTTGAGATGAGCTGAATTTTGATATAATTTCTTGAGATTTTGGGGGTTCAAAAATTTCACCGAGTTCTTTTAATTCATTTTTTGCTCCAACAAAATTGTGCCATGGTCACTCCAGACAAGAGTAGGTCTGCCACATCTGGCAATAAAATGTCTTAAACTAGCAAGAAATGCTTCAGTAGTCAAATCACTGACCAATTCAATGTGAAATGCCTTGACTATAAGTGAGACAAAATACATAAGCCTTTACAATGACTGGTTTACATACATGTCCATGTTTAAGATAGACAGGACCCGCATAGTCCACACCAACTCTTTCAAAGACTGAATCGGGAGTAACATGTTCTAAAGCGAGCTGCCCTTGTAACTATGGTTTAGGTTTGGCAGAAATACGACGACAAGTAACACATCCTCAGGTGATGGAGTGAACTAGTGATCTTCATAGTTGAACTTGAATCTTTGTAAACTGCATGCATGGGGAGATAGAATACTTCATAAGGAGGCTTCTGTATGTCAGAAATTGGTATTGGTTCAGCATGGCCAACATCGAAGTATTCATCCATAACTTTCTTGAAATCTTCAAACTGATTTTTTGATCAAAGTGAACGTTCAAGAGATATAAATCTTCTCATGGCTTGTGATCTTGATTCACCAATTGGCTTCAAGTCTGGTCACTTAGGTAAAGGAACTATGACTCTTCCCTCATTGTTACGACGATGGTTAACTTTGAAGTGATGCACTATTTCTTGTTCATCCGATGAGAGAGCTAATTCCAAGTTTGGGGATTCCTCAATTTCCCAAAACCTGCGAATAATGTCGTCACCAGAAATGACAGAGGTATGAGTTGCGACATGAGCAGGGATGATCATGTCAATAATACCAGCGGGCACCCATCCGAAACTGGTCTCGAAAGCAAAAGGAAAGCCAGATGGTCCAGACCGCCGCCATGGCCCATTACATTAGTGAAGACATCAATTCTAAGTAGGACATCGATCCTTCCAGGTTGCCCAAAATCAGGATCAGCCAATTGAAGATCTGAAAGATGATCCCACTTGAGGTCAAATGGAACTGAGTGAAGAGGTAAATCACAGGTGACTTGAGGTGCAATGATTGCTGATACCTGGATTCTCGGAGATGGGGACCTGGAGGGAGATACAACAAAGTTACTAATAGATTGTGTGGGTGACTTGTGCGATAAACCTGCAATACCAGTTATATGTGTATTTCGGCTCAAGATCAGTGTTCGAGCCAAATGATCAGATATGAAAGAAGCAGATGAAGCACTGTCCAATATAGCTCTTGCTTCTGATGATGATCCCTTGGGAAAAACAACCAAAATTCGACAAGTCATTAAGAGTGAACTTGATTTTAGACCTGCATTCACGACAGTATGTGATGTTACAGGGCTTGAAGAGCTGTCTTCAGGGGGTGCTGAAGGAGTATCCTTAGGGGAATCCTCATGTAAAAGAGTGTGATGTGGTCTCTGACATCGCTTACATTTGTGATTGGACTTGCATTCTCTAACAAAGTGATTCGTTCCAAGACAATTCATACAAAGATTATTTGATTTGATAATTGATACTCTTTGATTGTGATTCATCGATTTGAATTGTGAACAAATATATAGTGGATGCTTATCTTGTTTACAAAGGATACAGTAATTAGAGTGACTATCGACTGTATTAGCTATCATCAAAGTGATTTGTTTGTTAAGTCTCCTTATGGGTAATTGTTCATCTTTGGACGTTTTTTAGAAGTGTCCGAAACTGAACTTTCAGATGCTTGGGTTTAAAGATCAATAAACTTTAGGAGTTCTTGATAGTGTGGAACATCCACACAATCTTGACTGTGTTTCTGCCACTCGAACATGGTGTTCATGTCTAATTTTAATTCCAACACAGAGGTAATGAAGGGACCTGATGGCTCATAACCTATTGACCGGAGTGCACGCAAGTGCTGTTGAACAGTGTCATGAAGTCGTCTTAACTCCTTACCGCTACCATCTTTAAGCGTGGGAGTGTTGAGTATCACACGAACATGAGCTTGATGGCAAAGGCGAGGTCTATCGTAACAAGTCTTGAGACAATCGATTGCTTCCATATAATGTTCATCAGATCGTGAGATCTTCTATGGCGTGTTTCGCCAATCCGTCCTTGAGAGCATTGCGAAGATAGACTAATTTCTCTGCCTCAGAGAGATTAGAACGATCATGTACAGAAATACAAAATTGTTCCCAGAAACACTTCCAATTCAAAATGTTCCCATCAAATGTTGGCACATCTAATTTTGGGAGTTTTATTCCTTTGTTGTTTAAGGAATCAGATGACAGTGATGAAGTTGAAGTTCCTAACAGCAACTCCTTTGTCTTTAGAGAGCAGTCGAAGAGCACATCTTGAAGTACAGAATGTTCGACAACTAATTCATCCTCGTCTGAGATGTTGAGAGAAAGTAGTTGAGTTTGAAGGTCAGCAAGGTCTTTCTTGTAATCTGCTAATTGCTCTTCATGTTGTTGGAGGCGACACACGTCTTCTGGAACATCGGATAATTCCCTAATTTTGTCACGAATAGCTAACAAGTTCTTCTACAGATGTTTAAGTCTGTGCATATATCAGGACCCATAGTCACTGTAGTGCAAGAGTTGACTAGCCTCTGTATGCGTATAGATAAGTTGGATACGACATCATCGTGATTATCTAAGTTCTCTTGTTCTCTTTGTAAGACGGCTTCGTCTTCTATAAGATCAATAAGTGCAAAATGATGGACCTTATATTCAGAGTTTAGAGTTCCCAATCTGATAAGAGAACGTTGGGCGTGGTCAAGCGTGTCGGGTTGATCGACTGCCGTTTCAAGTTCTCCAACGTGAGCTAGGAGACGAGTGATAGAGGCCTTGACAGTTCCTCTTTTCTTCCTTCCGTTTGATATAGCAGCTTCAGTCATCCTCGAGTATGAGATACCAAATATTGTGAGCATGTGCTTTCGACAACAACCAAAAACCAGCGAACGACAACTTTTCTGGGGAAGGCCCAAAACAAAGTGCTTCTAAAGTCTATCCGGTTCGGTGGACCAAAAATATGTATGAGTCTTTCCCAGACTGTGATAGATAAAGGTTCTCTGGCTCAGATGATTCTAGATAAGAATGAATTCTTATTTTTTTCTTTTTCTAATTATATGTTAAATTGAAAAAAGAACCAAAATCAATAATAAGTGAATAAGTGACCAACACTTCAGTTACTAAAACTAGTGACAGGTATTTTTAGAATTAAAAAGTGAACAATGGGATTTACTTGAAGCTTTAAAAGTAATTTTGCATCCACTACAAATAACAGCTACATATTTGAGTGCTGAGTATAATGTATCTGTTTCGGCATTGCTACCAGTACTGTTTGGGTTAGTGAAATCCTTACAACCAGTAGAAACTGACCTCCCAAGTATCTGCCAAGTTAAACGTGAAATATCTAATGAAATTGAAAGAAGATGGCAAATACAGAGATTAACTGCATCTTCTAAGAATGTTCTATTAATTTATATACTTTTTGATCCTAGATTTAAGCAGTGCAAATTCTTGTCAACTTCAAAACAGCTTGAACTCAAAGTAACCTTAACTACTTTATACTTACAGAAAGCAAGCATCAACAAGACAATGATTCTCAGCAGACTCAACCTTCAACTTCTCAATCTCATCTTCAGTCTCGTGTAACTGCTCTAGATATTCTTCTTGGAGATGAAGATGATGGCAGTGATAACGAATCAGAAACTATTTTAGATGAAGTTGACTCATTTTTACAGGAAAAATCTCTCAACAAAGAAAGAGTTTTTTCTCAATGGTGGAAAACAAATCAGCATCGTTTTCCTTTAATACAAATGATAGCCAAATGATTTTTGTGTGATATCAACACCGTCTGAAAGAGTGTTTTCTACTGCTGGCTAACAGTAACAAGACTAAGATCATCATTAACTCCAGAACATGTTAATATTTTAGTTTTTCTGAACAAGAACTTTGATTTTGTATAAACAGTTTGTTTAAGGTGGCGGTACAGTGGAAGTCAGAAGCTAAATAATTTATTATAATAATATTCATACTATATTCATAATATTCATAACACGCTCATTAACACATATTTGTGGTTGGTTTGCATTCTAAGTCACATGAAAACGTGCTATACACCATATTGTCAAAATATTTCACCTATTATTAACATGGGTGTGGTTCCAAGATAATGGCATACCTCTTCACATTCCAGTGGTTTCGTAGCAAAAGTTAATGAGCAAGTACAAACTGTTGTATTAAGGTACATTTATCTCAGCTATAATACTACACACAGGTAAGAAATCTTGAACAACCCTACCCAACGTGTGTACAAGTTATCCTGTGAAACCAATTTTTAAAAATGGCGTTCAGTTTTCCGAAGGCTCTCAAAGATTTGACTCTTATTAGTGTAACTCAGAAAGTATAGCAGTAATTCAAAAAAGCTTTCATAGAATTATAGATCTCATATAACTCTAATAGCAAGGTAAGTTTCTAATCTCTACCTATAAATTTTTTAGAAAAATGTACCTTTGTTCTGTATACTGTTACTCCAGTAACTCTTGATTGATACGTGCAATTGTTTTAAATTTTTATCAAAGTTGAAGACCATTGATATAATGTAGTAGTCAAAGGATGATATTAAAACAAGAAAAGATATAGAAATTATATAGAAAAAAAGTTAAGCTATGAATATCATTAGCGCTACCGTACTGCCGCCACCTTAAGAATAAGTACAGTTTTCTTAGTAATGTAAACAGTTGTGGTAAGTGTAAATTATTGTAAGCTCCACCTAGATATTATTAAGCCACACCCACAAATATTCGAATATTCATAAAAAATTTGGGAGAAGGCAAAAAAGTGATATTCGTTGGAGCCTTACATAACACTAATGCACATTTATATTGACAAACTAAATTAGTACAATACAGAGAAGGATGTCATCACAATATGACCATAGTAAATAAAAAAGAGATACAGTGCAAGAAGTCATCAGAATATGACAACAGTATATTAAAAAAAGAAAAACAATAAATAAAAATGAAATTTAACTGCTACAAATAATGGAGAAAAAGGTAAAAGATACGAAGAAAGAAATGATGTTGTAGTCAAATAACAATCACAATATTTTATATTATTTATGTATTATATCAGATGACTTTTTCTTTTACTAGAATAGTTACATTATGATTACTGAAGCGTTTCATGGTTCTTTGTAATTATCTCGTCTTACTGTATGGTATTTTTACTATTAAAGGTATTTTTAATGGTTTTTGAACTTTTACTAAAGTTAGAGAATGGTTGCACAATCATTTGTTAATAATATGCCAACTATACATGTTACATCAGCCATGGTGGAATGGAAAGAACACCATTCAATTACATGTGATTTCTGATTTGCAACTTTTTGCACTCTATTTTTTGGATAACAATTTGCAGACTTTTATGGGATTTTAATGGTGTAAACCAATTCTTTCTAGCTCATTCCTAGCTAAAGTTATAACTCTGATTTAGAGTTTATTATGAATATGAACAAAGTATCTAATAAATTTATTACTATTTGTGATTTGTGATAACAACTATAAAGATAAACTCACAAAATGACTATGGTCTTGATCTTGTTTTTGAGCCATTATGACACACTAATTCTATATAATGATAAAAGTTATAATAATAGTTGTTATAATAATAGAGGAAATTTATAGAGCAAAGACTAGAAACTAGTCAAAGAACAGTAATGTCATGTAAAAATACAATAATAGGAAAGATTATAAGAATGCTTTATTTTTTGTAATTATTTACTACTAGTATTGTCTGTATTCATTTAGAAAAAATCATCTAAAATAGACATAATATAGGAATAGTATTATATTATTCCAATAAAAAGGACATCTATGACATTATTGGTGTGTGTTGTATCTTATTTACATTATTGTTATTGTATTATTATACACACAATCACTATATTACATCGGTTTCTAAATTTTTGTCTGAAATAATTTTATTATCATTAGAAGATGTGTCATAATGTAGAAATCAATAGTTTTGTCTAAAATATAATTTGCAAAGTTGATGTCTAATTTTATAAAACTGTTTTAATTTTTTCCAAAAATAATTAGCTATCGTTTTTTTTGTCTTGATATTGTTTTGATCAACTGTCAAAAAAAGTTTCTTACAATTGTACATGATATGTATATATATATATATATATATATATATATATATATATACACCTTCACATTTTTAATAATTATATTGCTATGTGTGACTTTAAAGAGCAACAAAAGAAATTAAACCTCGTCATTAACAAATGACACATCTAGCAGCCAATGATTTTAATTAACACTAACCACATGTACAAGTGCTATGATAATGATTGTGACTGATAATGTTCAAACGATCTCACTAGCTTGCTACTATACCTATATTTGTATGATTCATAACTGTAGTCTTTAATAGATACTGCTGCTAATTATGCAATTATTGTAGTTCTAGTCAATGTTTCAGTGTGAAACTAGTTATAGTGTCTTCTAAAACCATCATAGGATGACTTGTTTAATTATAATCTAGTTTCAATACTATAGTGAGCAAATAGTTTCTCATGATATTTAATAGTGAGTGTAAACATAAGAATAGCTCAATAGTGACTATGGCCTCCACTTTGTGGACAAGCTGTCTTCTCTTAAAGTAACAATTTGTCAAAGTGGAGGATAAATTTGTAATAGAATACAGTCAAATAAATTTAGATAATTTACACTTTCTTAAAGTGATTAGCTTAGCATCAAGAAATTTAATGATTTAAAAGACAACACTCCAGTAATTTATCCCTAATTTAACCCATTCTTATTCCATATACAAATTATAACTAAGCATGTGTATTACCACCACATAGTGTTAGTTGTATAAACACTGTAGTTGCTTGTTATACTTGTAGTTCTGTATAGCTATTATGGACTTGTGATTTGTTCCTATATTCATATGACTTACTTCTTAAGTTTTAATTATTTAAAGGACAACACTCCTGTAATTTATCTCTAATTATACCGATTCTATTACATATACAAATTATTACTAAGAATGTTTATTACTACATGATGCTAGTTGTGTACAGCTATTATGCATGGACTTGTGGTTATTTCCTATAATCACATGACTCACTTCAAGGCAAAACCAAACAGATTTCAGTTATTACTAAGTTAGCGCACAATATTTTTAAAAAGGTCTGTTATTGAGATACAAAATAAATGTTAAATACTGCTAGTGTTTATGATTATGTAAATACTGTGGCTAGAGTCTTGATAGAAAAAAGCCATAATTTAATGTGAAATTAATGTATCGACTTACCAAATATGAAACACAAGGAACAAAGTCCAGCTATACCATGTATATATGTATATACATTCACCTTCACATTTAAATATATTATTGTGTGTGACTTTAAAGAACAATAAAAGATTTTAAACAGCATCCATTAACGGATGACACATATAGTAGCCAATGAAATTGGTTAACACTAACCACAAGAGCTGTGACAATCAGTATGATTACTAATACTCGAACAGTCTCACTAGCTTGCTTCTATGCCTATATTACTAACAATCTGTAGTTATAGTCTTTAACACACACTGCTGCTAATTTTGCAATCATTATAGCTCTAGTCAATGTTTCAGTGTGAAGTTAGTTAATATAGTATCTTCTAAAAACATCATAGGATGACTTGTTCAATTATAATCTAGTTTAATTATGTTCTTGTTTCAATACTTTAGTGAACAATAATATTGTCATGAGATTACATGGTCCGTGTGACGACCATAAGAATAGAATGATAGTGACTATGGCCTCCATTTTGTGGTCAAGCTGCTTTCTCTTAAAGCAACAATTTGTCAAAGTATTATAATGAATTCGTAATAGAATACATTCAAATAAATTCAGGATAATTTACACCTTTTTAAAGTGAATAGCTTAGCCTCAAGAAATTTAATGATTTAAAAGACAACACTTCAGTAATTTATCCCTAATTTAACCCATTCTTATTACATATACAAATTATAACTAAGCATGTGTATTACCACCACATAGTGTTAGTTGTATAAACACTGTAGTTGCTTGTTATGTTCTGTATAGCTATTATGGACTTGTGATTTGTTCCTATATTCATATGACTTACTTCTTGGTAAAACCCGTCAGATTATAATTTACCATAAAATATTTAAAAAGGTTAATACTGTGATACAAACTGAATGTTAAATACTGCTAGTGTTCTTGATTACATAAATGCTATGGTTAGAGTCCCAATAGAAAAAAAGCCATACTTTAATGCAAAATTAATACATTTATCTTCTGACATTTTGGGTTTAGGAACTACACTACAAATGCACAGAAGCTACATACATGAACTGTCAATCAACCAATCAAATTTTATAATGATCAAGATTACTCTTATAAATCGTGCATTAAATGCTAGCTTTCAACAAAGTCATTTTGATAATATAGTCAAAGCTACTTTCACATTGGATTTCCTAACTGTAATAGCTATTAAGAAAATTATGACATGAAATAACCAAAAATGTGATAAGGTTATACTATTATATTACATTAAGTTATTGTAAATCAAGTTAATTTTGTAGTAGTTTAATTTTTGCTAAGCTCACAATCTGTGAAAATTAATGTGTGAACATTTAATTTGTGCTTTTTTAACATGTTGGACTCATAGCTTTTCTGAAAATTAATCTCTATGTAAATTAAAATGTGATAATTTTTGTGTATGAAATAAACATTATCTATGGTATATTCCTTTTACAATGCTATAGGTTAAGATGAATTGAAAAATGGCAGTTGCTATTTCTGTGACAGGTCTGTTGCATATTATGATACTTATCCCAACCCCAAATATAAACTACGTATATACATACAACAAAGAAATTAAAGCACAACCTGATTGACAACTAGTCACAAATAATCACTCATTATAACTAAAAATTACTAAAGATCTCTGTATGTAAGTGCAAAAAGTGCGAGGAAAGCCCTCAGAAGAGCCTCTATGTGATATTTTTACACAATATTAGCAATGTTAAGTGCCAAACACCATAGTTAAGGGGGTGGACAATATATACACATATAAAACTTAAACCTTAGAACTATAGCTAAATGTCTTAATATTACATCATATCATGTAGTGTCCCCAATACTATAGACACCATTGACAGAATAGACATCAATATTTATTACAATAATGTGTAGGTTATAAATCGAGGTTGAGTAGATACAAGATTTATAAACATAACGTATATACTGATGGCTGCTTACCAAAGGTGTATAGGTACGTAGTCACGGTGTGTAAAAAACTTGTAGTTACTTACCAAATATGGAACACCAGGAACAAAGTCCAGCTAGCAAATACACACCCAAATACGTAAGGGAGATGGTATAGTCTCGCCCTCAGCTTAATACACCCAAAGTGAGTCTGGCCGCGCATAGATTAATAATGACGTCATTCTTGAATTTAGGATGGCCAATCACAAAGCTACACGTAATACGTAATAACAGTCAAACTAGCCAATCCCTCCCTCTGTGTGAAAGGAGAGCTGAGCAACAATGGCATTTTAAAAAGGGCTGCTTATCAGCAGACTTGCCTTGGTATTAACAATTTAATCAATATCGTAAAACACAGACAAACCATAGAAAAGTGCACCCTGCAATATTCGATTGATTTATTATTCTGTGTTGAACACTGCATGAGTTGTGATAGTTTATAGAATTGTTGAGTTTTGGTTGCATCTATGCAGTAATCGTATATTTAGTTTTCAACATCATGGAAAATTGGTCAAATCTCCTGCAAATATTATTAGCTCTACTGACGTCAAGAGTCACTAATCTGTCAAAGGGTAAGCCTAAATGTTCTGTTGTTGCCAGTTGATACTGAGGGGGTATATATGACTATAACTAAATTAAGTCACATGCATGCATGATGACAAAAGCCTGTACCACACCTACTAGAAATTCTCTTTTATAGTTCATTAAAATCATAAAGGTGCAATACATACACATACATGCACACATAAATTTACAGCTATGTATATATATCCTTGTACATTCTATTAATTTAGAATTTGAAGTACTCAATGTAATCTATAAAATAAAGCACTGTCAAGAGTACTGGTACTGTACTCTAAGAGAATCTAATACTATATCACATACCCTAAAGATTAAACTTTGAAACTTAGATGTGTCAATTTGCATGGTTTAATTGTTTTAAGGTAAGTGTCTAGAGTGCTAATAAGTGAATAGGTATTTGATCTGATCCTTAGACCATAGGTCTAAAAATTATATAAACTTATAAATTATTATAAAGTTTAAATTATAATTTCAGAAACAACTTGTATTCAAAAGCTTTTGCTCATGTTAAAAGCATGAACAATATTAGCAATCATAAATGTTGTCAGTAGACTGGAAATCCAGTGGACACCATATATATACTTGATATTAAACATATGAATGATGAAATAGCACTGCAACATCTGGTTGGAAAATCAATGTACTTATAAACTATTATTATTGAACATAATGGGAACCTTCTTAAGTATTTTACGACATCCTATTCAATTGGTTATCAGAATTTTGACCTAGAGTCAATATTTTAGCTCTTCTGTACATGTAATATTGTTATTGTCATACAGAGTAAGATATTTAATAATAGAGTTGAAGCAATTAACAGAGACTGATTTGAAATAAACTATGTATGTATTTATCATTAATTTGGCTATACAGTGCAATTTTTCCAGATAAAAGTATAAAGTTGTTTGACTGGTGGTTTTTATTGAAGGATGCACTCTTACCATATCATCATTCTTAAGTTTAATATTAATCTCATTAAAGATAATTTGAACAATATATAGACCATTTGTTGTATATAAGCATTCTCTTAATGGGAACTTGATTTAAAACAGTAATGAAGTCATCACATTTACTTATTTTTTATTTATACCAATAAGACATTAAGAAGTATAGTTCAATGTTTGAACTGCATGTTTAACAGGACACTTGTCATCTACAATGATGGTATATATTATAGTGTGCAATCAATAGTTAGTAATTTAACAATGGACTTTCTCATAATTAGAGACAATTTAATCAAGCTGTGGGGAAACTTCTAATCTAATAAATCTATGTACCTTGTAGCTGTGAGCTATTTTCTTAGCTATATACAAGTGACAATATTAAGGATATATATATAGATATGATATCTGTTATACTATACCAATGAATTACCTTATTACAAGATCTAAAACTTAAAACCTGAACTTATCAGTTTCATATTAAAATTTTGTGCTTTGTCACAACACTGTAGTCACTATCTTCCATTAAAATAGTCTTAGCATATATAAGCTAAACTAATAACATGCCAATGGGTATGTATGCAATGTTAAGAATTATTAAAATTAATTTTAAAAAAAACATTTATATTCAAGTACAATTAGAGTACTATCTATATATCTCTTTATTCATCAATAATAATTATACAGACTAAGAACATACCATTACCATTCCTATTACTGTAGTGTTGTTTTAGTTAACTATAACTATAACTAAAACTAGTTTAGTAAGCACTTTTGTGATTTAGTTAACTAACTATAACTGTAACTAAATTTATTTCAGGTAAGCACACTATAACTAAACTATAACTAAAATTTTTGACAATTTTAGTGAACATAGAGGTTTTATAGCCACATCTATACCCATGCTTCATTTCACTTACCACACCTATATTCATTTCACTTACCACACTATAGGTGTGCTAACTGCTACAGGAAGAGATTAGTGATACATAATAGGTGTGGTAAGTGATAATGAGTTCACAAGTTTACATAGTTGTCAATTATTGTAGATAGTAACACAGTAACTATAGAAGGACATGTTCTGCACATGACTGAGCACATTGCCAGTTGAGACAGTAGAAAAAACTTTAACTAAAACTAAAATAGACCTAATTTTAACTATAACTAATTTGTGTTTAATTTTAGTAACTTTACTAAAACTAAAACTAAAACTCCTACCAGTAGGTTAACTTTACTATAACTATTACTAATATGAAAATATGTAACTAAAACAACACTATATTACTGAATCAAACACAGAAGATCACACTCAACTTATGATTATTATGCCTATGACCACTTTAAGTCTGAGCAGATCACTGTTTAAAACCAATGAACTATTATAAGTCTATGATTAATATTTTTTATTGTAACTCAACAAATCGTTACAAAAAAAATCAAACTTAATTTGTAATCTGACAAAGCAAAATAACAAAGTGGTTTGAAAATTATAGTATTTTGAAACAATTAACAATTACATACTTCAGAAAATATTACTTTTTCAAAGCAAAATAGTTTCAATCACAGCAATTGTTACTTGGTGGTGGAATCTCAGGGTTTGTCAAACTATTGAAAGAAACAATAATACATTCTAAACATGTCAGAAATAATGATACCTTTCAGCAGCATTGTCAAATCCTAAAATTTTCAACTTGTTATAAAGATCTTGATGACCTGTATTCAGGTGAGCTTCCTGCCACTTCTTCATTACCCAGTAAGCTTGTGTCTCCACATCTTTATAGATGCGTTCGATTTTCTGAAGACTTGCAACAGAGATACCCAAGGACCAGCCAGGGTGGAGACATTTCTACAAATATAACGACTACTTCGTAAAAGATCATCATCAGATATCAAAGCCACAGCTGGTGTCAGAGGAGTGATTGTGGACAGACTTGGGGATAAATTTTGTTGCAATCTCACAATTGATATTGAAGCCTATGAAAAATGTTACTATCACATGACAGACTGAGTAAGTGGGAAACAGTGTAGAATGCATCATAATATGATCATAGTAAATAAAAGAGAGAAAAATAATGACTACATAAGTCGTATATATATAAAATATCTGATATGATTAAGAGAAAAGACATAAACAAATTACATGTATATTTGAGGCCCATGAATTCACAAAATTTCCTAGTGTTGAATGAGTTGACATGATTAAGAAGTCTATATGCATTTATTAACTCTGCCAATAAGGAAATTTGTAAAAAATATTGCTAGAGGACTATACCTAATTTTTTCCTAATAAGTAAACTGTAATCAAGTTATGTTACTAGCTTAAACTACTGCATATGTATACTTCTATAGTATCTATAGTATCTGCATATACTATGACAGACAAGAAATCTTTCTTCTTTGTCTGTTTTCTTTTTAGTAGATAATAACTACAGAATTTGCACCTCATCACATAGGTCAAATGTCCTTATGGTCGAATTGAATGAAATGACTGACTTACAGAAAAAGCCTTCAGTGTGTTAAGTCTTGAATTGTAATTGCCTTGTTACAACTGTGATATTAAAGAAGTTTTTGCTATATTTTTTTCTACTTAAAACTAATAATAACAATAGTATTGTCAGATGTCTGTTCCAAAAGATCAAAATAAGTTATGAATCATCACCTGAGTAGCAGTTACTATAGAGTGCAAATAAATCAATAGGACATCTCAAAACAGGTGTCATGGTGATTTAATAAATTTAACTGAAACAATTTGATTGGTCAAGTTTTACAAATGTGGTGAATTTTTGATGGATGAATATAATGCTTGGGTATTATTATATAAGACTAAATGATATGCTTTTCTCATGTGTTGGATGGTTTCAATAAGAGAAAGAAACTTAATTGTTACAAATAATAAGAAAAAGGTAGTGAAAAAATGGAGCAGCAAAGAAAGACTAATCAAAGAACAATTTTAATAGTTTATATTAGTCATATCATGATTATTATTAACATACTACTATGTGAATTAATTTTCCATATTATTACATTTTGCTAAAGATATCTTCTTTAAGAAAACATCCATGTACTATATGTCTCTAGCATTCTGCTAATTCTGAAACAGAAAGTAAAGATTAATTATTAACACTTACTAAGATATATTTTACACTAACCTTTATATTTTGCTACAATATTATCAGCTAAGTCATTTTGACTTAATTGTCTCAAAATATCCACGAAAATCTTTAAAATATTAGCGTTATGCTCAATACGACTTTTCAGACAATCAAGAATCTCTTCCAGGCGTGTCTCCTTTAAATCTCTAGTTTGGTTGTCTCTCACTCTTTTATAAACATCTTCAGGAATGATTTCTTTTGAATAGACTTTCCTTGCCAGAACAAAGGGATCAATAGTTGATTCAATAATGATATCAGTACATCGAACTAAAGCCCTTCTGGCCCATTCAGTATTCAGAACACCATCTATAGTGTATAGAGACATAATAGAATGGAACAATGAAAATGATCAGCATCTTTATTGATCATAATTACAGGCGGGTCACTATGCACAACTACTTCATGTTCTAAAGACCATATATAAATATCAAAATGACAGGGGTTAATATCAACATTATACTATATACAATATCATACGTAAATCTCCAGTAGTAGATACACTTTCATATGCTGTAGTTAATGCTGTACTTGACACTCCTTAAAAAGAACATTATGAATAAATATCATAATGTGCATCAATACTTACTATTACTATTATCACCAAGAGATCGTATAATATCTATCTTCATGTTATGAGGTTTAATTCCTTTTAATGGCACACAATATTTTATTCCAGCCACTGTATCAGGATAATGTTTAGCAGACACTGTGATCAGTATAGAAGCACAAAATGGAGGATCTTCAGAACCAAACATATCCACATCACTTTTATATAATACCTGTAAAAATTATTCATCCACACATGCAAATCTACAGTGTCCCATATACCACTGGGTCTAGGTGAGGATCAATATTCCATCCATTAAATGGATGATCTTGTTCTCCATTCAGATTTAATTCAATGTAATCATCTTCAAATGTGAAAGATAAGCAAATATCTTTGTCAACATCAGATGGAAGAGATTTCTTCATACACTATACACATATTGTATTATATAACACAACTCTATTAATGTTTTACTTACCTCTAGCAAAGCATTGAGGCATTTAGCAACCATAAAGTGCATCAACCATTTAGTACCATGACATTTAACCTCATATACTGTCTAAGCTACATACTTGTTATCAGGAAATGACTTGTTAACAAGAGACACATCTATAGAGGAATATATGCAAGAATATTATTCAAATAGGTAGTTTACTTTTTATCTGTGATTGTTCACTAGGTAGAGTTGCTGAGTGAGGAAGTTGTGGACTATGCTCTAAACTAAATGTAGACACATCTATAGAGTTGAGCTTATCATCAGTTGATGAAGAGGATGTCAATAATTTTGTTCTGTCTATGGCTCTGATACAAGAATTCATTACTGATGAATTGTCTATAATGAGAAAATATGTGAAGCAGCATTTTTTTATTTAGCATACCTTTTGCTAGACTGACTCCACTCCCATAATCTTGAGTAGGTGGTTCAGGAGCATCTACATAGAGTGATTCGTCATCAGAAGATGATCCACTGTTTGCAGGATATCCCAGCAATCTCTTGATAAATTTGATAATAGCCTTAAAAGAGAAATGCAAAAGACAGATACTGCCATACTGATTACCAGGGTGGAATTGTCCTCCTTCTTCAAGCTGGAACTGATAAGGGAGTCTAGTAGTAATACAAGCTGTAGCAAAACTCAGATAACTGGTATGATCTTGAGTGACTAGATCTGCACAGTGTTGTATCTCTAATTTAACTTGCTTGAGTAGTGGTTTGGAGACAGATACCGCATAGACAACACTAATTAATTCTGTGTTTTCAGGTAATTCAAACTGTCCACCAACCAGAGCTCTCACAACAACATCACTGGTATCTGTTGGAGACAAAGTCCCTTCAGGAGCAGTAATTTTCAATCCATATTTTTCCTAGTTGAAGAACTGAGGAGATTCTCCTTGAATTAGGAACATCTCCTCCCCTCCAATACACACACCTTTGAGAGTATCTATAAAACGGACTCACTTTAAAGAGGATCAACTATAAAATAGCAGTACCATTTGATGGGATGAGATAATTAAATTGCACAGAAACATCCTGTTTATTTACCGACAGATTCATTGATTCTGTTTGTATGCTCACACTTTTCCTTGCAGCTTCAAATGATTCTGTCTAAAAATATATATAAGAAAGTAATTAATTGTGATGGCATATGCAATCAGGTCTAATAAAAAACAAATAATAATAAAGTTAACTTTGTCTTTGCAATTAATAATTAATTACATGTATGTGTACTCTATTATTGGGTGAATGATTACTTATAGTAAACTGGTACATACCCTGTTCAATAATCTTGTCTTTTGTTGTCACTCTTTCCTTTAGCATCTCTATCTGTTGATCTTTTTCTCTTAATATAGAACGTAATTCTTTCTCAGTATCTATAAATTAGCAAAGGTTGTTATATATAAATTGCTTCATATATAGTTTAGGCTAGAAAACTCTTCTATACCTTTCAGTTTCTCTATTTCAATTGCTTTGACTTTGCTTATTTTTCTCTCTGCTTCTAGAGTCTTCTGTGTTGTTTCTACAAAAACATTTACCCATAATTTCAAATACTTGTTAGTGCCATTCATTAACTGATTATTAGTATCATCATAATGTTTTATCAATGAGGCTATTGCAATTATACACAACTTAGTATATAGTATGGCATCACACTTTAATAACAAATGAGCAAAGTTTTATAGAACATATAAAAGTCTTTTACTCACTGTTATTTGGTGTCTAGTGACATTGGTGGACACATCTTTCACCTTACTTGTTTGCTGTGAGCCTATGAGATAATGATTATAAAATCTTATCATATTTGCTTTCCATGAAGTTCTTCAATAACATTATGATTTATTATCAGAGGTACTACAATAGCTAAGTGATCATAATGCTATAAATTAATGATTACAAAGTATACAAATAGGCATGTAAGTATAAGATTACATTAGATAAAATATTATCTATGTCATACCTGTAAAATGTCGACTAGTCAATTCTTTCCTTTCTCTTTGTTGTAAAGTCAGTTCAGCAGTTTCATTTAATGTTATCACCTCTTGATCTTTCATTTTATCAGAAGCTATCAAATTAGAAACAAAAATTTAAGACCAGAAATCAAAACCAATTGATGGACCAATAGATATATAAAATGGACACATTGATAGAAACAGATATGTATACTCATTTCAATTATTTACCATACAAACTTGAACAAGTCGTAACTATTATAAAAGCTATTATTGCTGGAAGCAAAGAACTATTGCTGTATGCAACCATACTTGGCCATGTCCTTATTAATTATTATTATTATTATTATTATAGAGAGGACATTGTACTCATCAAAGTTTAAAAGCAAGACTAAATGAACATCATAGACTAGCTTTTGCTCTAATACAATGGTCAATTCATCAATTGGTGAAACTCCAAATTCAATATTTATTTCATTATGATATATACTTATATTGAAGCTCATCTCATATAATGGTGACTCTGCATTCGTTTTAATAAGACAAGTATAAAATGATGACACAAAAGTCAAGACAATTATGACAACACATAATACATCAATATTATATAGGTATCTGTATGTCAATAAATTGGTTGTAAGGTCTACAAATTCATTGAGGATAACAAGAATTATCTCAGAGAGAAAGCAACATTTTTAATATAATTAAGTAAAATTGGCCAGTTGCTTGATCTGTTACCAAGGCTTAAGCAATAGGTGTGATAAAACAGCATGTGTAGGAGCAATTGATTGACTTCGTAAGTTTCTGCATGTCTTGATCTATACCAGGCCAGCAACGCTAACTTCTTGCCAACAACTTCATTTTTTAATGCCTGGACGACTATAATGCATCATCTCTAAGACTCTTTGTTGAAAGTTACTAGTTTCTATCACACGTACACCTCACATCAATAAAATTTAACAGCTCTATTAAAATAAGGTTTAAAGACTCTGATATTATTAATAGTCAACTCTCTCTAGTGTATTATAAAACTCAAAACAACAATTTACAAGTGGTAGTGTTGTAACTTATTTCTCATGATTATTATTTCTTATGATTATTATGTGATATGTTGATATAATTATAGTTGGTAACTTCCTGCTTGGTATGTATATATAAGTCAGTTTTGTTGTGTAAAAGTCATTATTGTAAATTGTCATTCGTTCTCATTCAATGACTAAGTTCAGTATCTCAAGGGATCATTCCTATTCTCTTACTACCGGTCAAAACAGGTAGATAAGGTAATTGGTCTAGTTTAGTTGGATCTCACATAAGTGGAAAGTGGAACAATGCATCAGCATTCTCAAGTGGCTGTGTTGACTTGTACTTTGTGGTGTAGGTATAAGCTGATAATATTAAAGCAAACAAGTGGCTAATTTAAAAGAAAGATACAGTGTAAGAAGTCACCAGAATATGCATGATCACAGTATATTAAAGAAAGAAAAACAATAAATAGAAATGAAATTTAACTGTTACAAATAATGGAGAAAAAGATAAAAGATATGAAGAAAGAGACAATGTTGTAGTCAAATAACAATCACAATATTTCACATTATTTATACATTATATCAGATATTTTTTTTTTACTAGAATAGTTACATTATGATTACTGAAGCGTTTCATTTCAACAGTTTTTGAACTTTTTACTAAAGTTAGACAATGGTTGCACAATCATTTGTTAATGATATGCCAACTACATGTGACATCAGCCATGGTGGAATGTAAAGAACACCATTCGATTACATGTGATTTCTGGTTTGCGACTTTTTGCACTCTAGTTTTTTGATAACAATTTGTAGACTTTTAAGGCATTTTGATGGTACAAACCAATTCTTTCTAGCTCATTCCTAGCCAAATTTATAACTCTGATTTAGAGTTTATTATGAATATGAACAAAATATCTAATAAATTTATTACTATTTGTGATTTGTCATAATAACTTTAAAGATAGACTCACTAGTTGATTATGGTCTTGATCTTCTTTTTGAGCCATTATGATACTCTAATTCTATATAATGATAAAAGTTACAATGACAGTTGTTATAATAGATGGAGCAAAGACTAGAAACTAGTCAAAGAACAGTAATGTCATGTAAAAATACAATAATAGGAAAGATTATAAGAATGCTTTATTTTTTGCAGTTATTTGCTCATAGTATTATCTGTATCCGTTTAGAAAAATTCATATAACATAGACATAATGTTGGAGTGGTTCTATATTAATCCAATAAAAAGGACATCTATGACATTAGTGTTATGAACTGTATCATATTCACATTATTGTTATTGTATTATTATACACACAATCGATACATTACATCAGTTTCTAAAATTTTGTCTGAAATAATTTTATTATAATTAGAAGATGTGTCATAATGTAGAAATCAATAGTTTTGTCTAAAATATAATTTGCAAAGTATATCTCTAATTTTATAAAACAACACAGTTTTAATTTTTATCCAAAAAATAATTAGCTACTATTTTCTTTTGGTTTTGAGTTACCAGTTACAAAACAAGAATTTTAAAATTGTTTTTATTGTGATACATTTACAATGTTTGCATTATCTTTACTTTTGACTTTACAGATTGATTCTTTACACTAACATTACTATATATTGCTTACTACAAAGTTAATTTTAATATTATCAGTCTTGTTATAATGGCATCAAAATATCATTGGCATTTAAAAGCAATTCTTTCACCATTTTTCTCCATTATTTGTAACAGATAAGTTTTTTCCAGTTATAAAAACCATCCAACATGAGAAAAGCATATCAGAACTTAGCCTCTTGTCTTCATATTGTTTTAATCAACTGTCCAAAAAAATTTATTACAATTGTTTCAGACTACATGATATGTATATATGTCCACCTTCACATTTTTAATATATTGTTGTGTGTGACTTTAAAGAGCAACATAAGAAATTAAACCTCATCCATT
The DNA here is from genome assembly GCA_963965975.1 of Xestospongia bergquistia. Classification (NCBI taxonomy): domain Eukaryota; kingdom Metazoa; phylum Porifera; class Demospongiae; order Haplosclerida; family Petrosiidae; genus Xestospongia; species Xestospongia bergquistia. The sequence continues at coordinate 1,565,468 of OZ014420.1, read as the reverse complement.
AACAAATGACACAGCCAATGATTTTAATTAACACTAACCACATGTACAAGTGCTATGATAATGATTGTGACTGATAATGTTCAAATGATCTCACTAGCTTACTCCTATACCTATATTTGTATGATTCATAGATATAGTCTTTAACAGACACTGCTGCTAATTATGCAATTATTGTAGTTCTAGTCAATGTTTCAGTGTGAAGTTAGTTATAGTGTTTTCTAAAATCATCATAAAATCATCATTAATACAGTCAAATAAATTCAGGATAATTTACGCTTTCTTAAAGTGATTACCTTAGCCTCAAGAAGTTTTAACTATTTAATAGACAACACTCCAGTAATTTATCCCTAATTACACCAATTCTATTACATGTGCAAATTATAACTAAGCATGCGTATTACTACATGGTGCTAGTTGTGTACAGCTATATGGACTTGTGGTTATTTCCTATAATCACATGACTCATTTCAAGGCAAAACCCAACAGATTTCAGTTATTACCAAGTTAACGCACAATATTTAAAAAAAGGTCTGTTATTGAGATACAAACTAAATGTTAAATACTGCTAGTGTTCATGATTATGTAAATACTGTGGCTAGAGTATTGATAGAAAAAAAACATATTTTAATGTGAAATTAATGTATCGACTTACCAAATATGGAACACTAGGAACAAAGTTCAGCTAGCAAATATACAGCCAAATTACACAAGAGAGATGGTATACTATCGCCCTCAGGTCATTACAGCCCTAGAGTCTGGCCAGGCACAAGTTAATAATGACTTATGGCCAATGACAAAGCTAAGCGTAACAACTACAACTATCATCACGTGTGCCAGCCCCTCCCCTCCGTAAAAGGAGGGCTGGCTACGGCGAGACTAACCTACTGCTAACATCTTCAGACTTGTTTTAGTATCAACAATCTAAGCAGCATCATAAATCACAGATAGACCATGGAATCTATTGCTTTATTACTTTGTGTTGGACACTCGTGAATTGTGCTAATTATAATATGTACGAGTTTTGATTGCATGTATGTAGTAATCCTATGTTTAGTTTTGAACATCTACAACAAATATTGAATTAACTCTACTGATGTCAAGAGTCAAAAATACCTCAAAGGGTTAGGCCAAATATTCTATTATTACCAGTTAATACACTTTTCCTGTATGCATCTTTACCATCTTGACTTCCTATAAACAATAACTGAAAATAACAGTGTTAGTTCTTACTAGTGGAGACTTACCAACAGCTTTTTGTTTAATTGACCTTAATTAGAAGATCACCATATTGTGGATCCTCCACACTTGCATGTAGTTTTAAAGGTTATATAATTTACTTACTCAACAATCATGTGTATAGCATGAGCATATTGGCCCTCTCTATAATTAGGTTTGTGATCTTTAAAAAGATATTTAGGAAGACTGTTTTTCTAGATGTATCATGAACATCAATAATCTCTTCATGGCATATGACAGAATCAAAATACTTTCATGTGATTACAGCAATAAAAAATTCACAACCATATATTGCTCTCCTACATGATCAGTAGGATTGTCTTGTACATATTGAAATATAAAGGCTTGATCAATGACATCACCTCGAAGTTTAGTCTTCAGCTCTTTAGCAAACTAGTTGATTTGCTCAAACACACTATTGCAACTAATGAGATCTTCCATTAAAATAAACATTGATGCTAAGTTTGATGTGTTTGAGTCAAATAAACAATTAGTGGTATATTGTCATTTAAGGAATTGGAAGGTACATAGGAAATTCTAAGATCAAAAAAGAGGTCATCATATGGTATAGAGTGTTTTTATTGCTTTTCAACTGGTTCATTAGGTACTTCAACTTTCATATCAAAGTATGCGATTATTGAGTTAACAATTAATATATTTTACCACAAACAATCAACTATAATATAATAGTTAGAAAATGTTTAGTAGACAAGACTAGTATTAGCAAACTATGTTAGTTATACACAATACTGTGCTTCAACTGGCATGTTCAAGCCACACATATTCACACAATAATACAGTTACTTGGTGGTGACATCTTAGGATTCATCAAACTATAGATAAAGAAATTATAACTTTATTGTTCATGGACAAACAATGATACCTTTTAGCAGCCTTATTAAATTGTAAAACTTGCAGTTTGTCATGAAGATCTTGATGAGCATTGCTTGAGTTTGTAGTTTCTTGCCACTTCTTTAATACCCAATATGCTTGTGTCTCTACTTCCCTGAACTGATGTTTAATCTCTTGTAAATTTGTAGAAGAGATACCAAGGGAGCCAGCAAGAATGGATATATTTCCATGAATATGACGAGTACACCTTAAAAGATCAACATCAGATATCAAAGTAGCTGTAGGTGCAATCATGAGTGGAGTTTGGTGTAAATCATTGGCAATAGATATTGAAGTCTGTGTTAAAATAAAGTTTTAGTACAATGTGATATTTATTCATGAACACTTATACCTGATTGTTAGTGTTGTTTGTTGATTCATTAGGAAGACTTCCAAAATTTTGTATATTTGTCCTGAGCACACACACAGAGATGCACTTATATATATTCTTACACATTTTCTTACTGTTGATCTATTTGAAGCTCATTTTGTAAAGACTGTGACTCAGCTGGTTGGAAAGTGTCAACAAGATTTGTTAATGAGGTCTTTTGACTCTATCAAATACATGAGTAATATACAAATTATAAATGCACGCGCAAAATTTTTCATAGTGTTGCTATTGTAGTTTAAATTATGCAACATTAATAACTAGAAAGATCACAGACACTATAGTGCTACAAAGTGTTTATTATAAGTTTTAGAATGTTAAAGCTTGCAGAAATTGCTTCATGTCCGCTATGTGTGTCAGTGGCTAATAATACAAAGAATCAATTTTATTTGCAGCATTAATAGCCACATACCTTATGAAAACAGCATTGATGCAAAAGGATTACCCTAAAATCATTTCTATAATGACAAGACCCTTAAGCCTATAATTTATTATGTGTACTGATTTTACCAAAGTTAGTAAGTACTTAAAAATCAGAAAATTTGTATATGCTAAATTTTTCCTTCAAAAACAAAATTATATTAAATGTGGGTGTAGCTTACTTCATTTTCTATGTCATTTACTGATTCTTCAGAAAGACTTCTGTTATTTTGTATACTTGTCCTAAATACACCAGTAATGTACTTGAACATTTTATTCTAAAATTTCTTACTGTTTATTTATTTGAAGCTCATCTTGTGTAGACTGTGACTCAGCTGGTTGCAAAGTGTCAACTAGATTTGTTAACGAAGTCTTTTGACTCTATGAAATATATAAGTAGTATGCAAGATAATAAATCAAAAAACATTTCATAAAATTCTTATTGATGTAGTTGTAAATTATATAATATAAAAAAGTAAAGGACAAAAAAGGCCGTAGTATTGCAAGGAGGTTTTCTTAGAAGTCAAAGAATGCTAAAGTGCATTAGTAGTCAATAAGTCAACATAATTATATTTGTCAGAATCATAGTCACAAAGAAAGTACAACAAGTAAACAAAAAATAATAATGCAGAAAATAAACATACTTGTATACAATATATACCATATTGTCTAAAACTATTTGGGGTTTTCTGGCATAGTTCATGTACCAGGAAGAAAAAGCAGATTTCACTTTAACTTTAAATGCTTACCTGTTTTGACTTTTGTTTGTTTTTTAAGTTCTTGGAATCATATTCAGCTTTCTCTACCCTAAAAAAATGTTCATTATTTTGCAAGAAGGAAAATAATGTTGGCTCACATGTCAACAAGTTGAGGTAAATCTATGTCTCTTAAAGTTTCCACTAGTTCATCACGTGTTCCACCTTTATGTTCTATCCACTCATACAATAGCTCAAAGCCAGGTAGTTGGCTTTTATGAGGATCTTGAAAAATAGTATTGAGATTTGATTTCATTTCTAAGTGAGCAGCAAGCTCATTTAGCTTCTTTGGGCTGGGAATCTTTTGACTAATAAGTAACATCTCTTTTTGCTGTAATGTCTTGGTTTGCTGTAATTTTATGAATGATTAAAATATGACTCAAACTTTGATACTATATCATGCCATATCTATTTGTTTCATCTGTACATGCACTCAGTCCAAAGAGTTTTAAAAAAACATCACCCTCCTCACCTATTGTGTAAACATGAGTTCTAGTATCATAATTTGGCTCTCTTTTCCTTTTGCATTTGAATGAACAAAGTTCAACAAATGAGTATAAAAGAAGACAAACTAGTTTTTACTTTCATAACATTGCTATATGCACTCTCAAAACACCAGATACATTGAATTAAGAGCTAGATTATTCAGGATCAGATCATATACGTGCTTGGAATTTTGAACTCTGGATCAAAATTGTCAGAACAAATTCAGTTAGTTGCTGATCTCAAGATGGAGATAGCCATCCCTAAAGCTATACAAAGTGAGGCAGGTGGAAGGACTTGCCATCACATCAGCTTGTCAAAGATTCAGTGACTATGTAATGAATTATGAATGGCCTTGATAAGTTCAAATGGAGTTCTAGATCTATTTAATTATTAACTGTCAACTTTTTTCTTAATTTATTGACATTTCAAGACTGAACTGTTCTACATTTGAAGATTGTTAACTTAAATAAAAAGTATAAATTGCAAGACTTGATGTTCCTGAGATAGTAATGTCTAGTAAGAGACTATAGCTACAGTATTCATCTTGTCTGTTCAGTAAGTTTGCCAAGAATTACAGATTTATTCATACACACATAGCCTCACTACCTTCAAACTATCTAACAGCTTCTAAATAAGCCATCAGATCCATATTTAGCTCTTTTAATATACAAATTAATCCCAATACAGAATGATTATGCACCCTCTGAACTTCTCATGAATAGAAGAATTTGTGCCACAATTCCCATGATTCAAATTTAGCTTAAACTATACGTTTATAATTTTGATGAAGTCAAATTGACTTAAGGAAAACAAGTTGAGAATTAAGAGAAAGAAAAATATGATAATCCTCATTAGGATAGAGACTAAAAATATCTAAATACTGAAGACAAAGTGTGGCTACCAAAGAACAAGAGCTATGGCACACAGTATTAAAAGAAGTTAGACCAATCACCTCCACTATATCCTAAACTGTCGTAATGCAGTTGTTACTAGAAGTGTCAGTGTCAAAGTCACCGATTTGCATTAACCCAAGTTGGATTTAAAAAAGGAGTTGTAACAATGACCAATTATTTTTCATGCATACTCATTATTCATGTGTGTCGTAGATTATGCAAAAGGACAATGATGTATGATTTTCTCATTGTATGTTGCTATTTAGAGTTTGTTGAGTCAAAATTGGGTGTTTCTTGGTGTAACTTGTACTATGTTGATGACATTGATATGTGTCATAAGGATTAATAATGGTAACATGAATGTATGGTTTATTTTTGGTTTTTTGGGAGGGAGGGGGGGGGTTAGGTTTTAGGTTTTAGGATGCTTCTTGGTGTGACTTGTACTATGATAACATCACTATGTGTTATGTCATGTTGATGTCATCATAGTCAAGTTATACCAAGAACCACCCTAAAATCATTTCTATAATGACAAGACCCTTAAGCCTACAATATATTATGTGTACTGATTTTAGCAAAGTTATTAATTACTTTAAAATCAGAAAATTTGTATATGCTAAAATTTTTCCCTCAAAAACAAAATTATATTAAATGTTGGTGTAGCTTACTTCATTTTCTATGTCGTTTACTGATTCTTCAGAAAGACGTCTGTTATTTTGTATACTTGTCCTAAATATACCAGTAATGTACTTAAATTTTTATTCTGAAATTTCTTACTGTTCATCTATTTGAAGCTCATGTTGTGAAGACGGTGACTCAGCTGGTTGCAAAGTGTTAACTAGATTTGTTAATGAAGTCTTTTGACTCTATGAAATATATAAATAGTATACAAGATAATAAATCAAAAAACATTTCTATTAAGTTAGTTGTAAATTATGTAATATTAACTAGTAGAGGGCGAAAAAGGCTGTAGTACTGCAAACAGATTTTCTTAAAAGTCAAAGAATGATAAAGTTAATAGAAAATTAAGTGTGTTAGTAATCAATACGTCAACATAATTTTGTTTGTTAGAATCATAGTCACAGCTTAATTAAGAAAATATAACAGGTAAACAAAAATAATAATGTAGAAAATAAACATACTTGTATACAATATATACCATATTGACTAAAACTATTTGGGGTTTTCTGGCATAGTTCATGTACCAGGAAGAAAAAGCAGAGTTCACTTTAACTTTAAATGCTTACCTGTTTTGACTTTTGTTTGCTTTTTAAGTTCGTGGAATCATATTCAGCTTTCTCTACCCTAAAAAAATGTTCATTATTTTACAAGAAGGAAAATAATGTTGGCTCACATGTCAGCAAGTTGAAGTAAATCTATGTCTCTTAAAGTTCCAACTAGTTCATCACGTGTTCCACCTTTATGTTCTATCCACTCATACAATAGCTCAAAGCCAGGTAGTTGGCTTTTATGAGGATCTTGAAAAATAGTATTGAGATTTGATTTCATTTCTAAGTAAGCAGCAAGTTCATTTAGCTTCTTTGAGCTGGGAATCTTTTGACTAATAAGTAACATCTCTTTTTGCTGCACTGTATTGGTTTGCTGTAATTATGTGAATTACTAGCAGAATTTGCTTAGAAATACACATACCTTTGATGACTGCATCTTCTCACAAAACCATACGCCTTCTTCAGGCAAAACTTCACGATACACATCACTTTTCTCACAGTAAATATTTAGATCACATCTTTGTCCATTCACATGATTCAAGTAATGAGGGCCTGAAGTAGACTGACACTTCTGTGCAGCACATACAAATCGAATTTTTTTATATACTTTGCCAGACTCAGACTCATTATTGTCATTCTCCATTCTCAAACTACCAAATAGACATGCATCAACATCTTTAGCTACTTTTATAAGAAAGCTATGCAACTTTTGGCAGACATGAGTAAATTTACCAAGACTATTACATTCAGGTGCATATCGAAAAACATCAATTTGAATAGCATGAGGTAGCTCCCTTAAAATTACTTGATCAATCGGAGGCTCTCCAAATTTAATTTTTACTCGGTTACGAAATACATCTTTATCAAAGCTGATATGACATAACGGTGATTCTGCAATGGTTGCAATAAACCGAGTAAAAAAACCTGGTGGTACAAACCCAGTTCTAAATGTGAGATGCAAAGGAGTAGCTCTTTGAAGGTAACCTGATGAAATTGAGGCTTCCTTGACTGAAGGCAATACTAAAGGTAAGAAGTATTGCTTTACACTGGGATCATGAAACTGATCTGTCTTCACCTCAGCAGCAAGGCGAAAGCAAACCAATAAATTAATCAAAGACTCTGGATCAAGACCTTCAACTTCTCTCCAGGCGGCTACATAGAGAGGTTGGACAAGGATTCCTTTGTTGCGTAATAGATCCCACATAAGTCGTGTTTTATGGTCTTCTCTTCCTTTTAATGTTAACACCTTCCCAAGAGCATCCACAAACCATTTGGGACTGAGAATGACTACATTTTCTAGACCAGCAATATGAGGGTAGAACAAGAGCACTCCTAAGTCATGGTAAAAAAGGAGTACTTTGGGAACAACATCATTGGGTATTTTGCATGCTATACCAATGGCATGAGCTTCTTCAAGACTAATAACATTTGCTTTAAGAGCTTGTATGACTTTACGAAAGAGTACCCAACTAATTGGTGTTTTGACTATGAGCTTGTTGTAGGTGAAATCACGTATAGTATTCCGTACTTTAGAGAAATTGACATCTTCACCTTCACCACTCCCAGCAGTAGTATTATCAACAATGTGAAAATCATCAATAAGAACTTCAAATGGTTTTCCTTTGCAATATGACTCAATTTCTTGTATCTTTTGGTCATATGCTTGACCCATAGCTTTGAGCTTGTCACCATGTGTACCAATGCATAGTACACGAGGATAATTAAAGAGTGCTCCCTTCTCATCATATTTTGCAAGATAAATATGAATATTGGACAGCCAATTAAGAAGGAGATCAATTGTGGTAATGCTAACTTCTTCTTCAAACCTTTTCTCTCCTTCTACTGTTTGTACAGCATGCCACTTTTCCTCAAAACTCTTAGAGGCATCATATAAGAGAAGGAACATAGTACGAGAAGTAAGGAAGGCTGGGAGAATTTCTAGAAAAATAGGCTGACCTCCACAATCCCAAACATGAAGAAATGGTTGTGGTTTAATAATTCTTGCTGAACTCATGGGTATAGAATTAGCACGAGCAATAGCTTCTGATAGAAGAGATTGAACATGAGATTTCTCAAATTCTTCAACCTTTTTTTCTGAAATTGAAGAGGTCTTTAGCATACGAGAATCTGGAAACAACTTGGTAGCAGCAATTACTTTACTAAACTCATTTAAACTAGTTCTGTTTTGATGTACAGCAGCCAGTAATTCAGCCATTTCATTCAGCTCGTCTTCTTCTGTGACTTCTGTCCATTTCTCCTCATCTTCACGACCTAGTGATTGCCACTCTCGTCCAATTGGTCGCAGAGAATGGACATCAGAGACAATGGTGCTACTAATGTTAGGATTATAAGGTTCTTTCATGAGTGATCGTTTGAAACTTGTCTTTCCAACACTAGCTGCTCCTAGAAACATAAGTCTGGCATATGCTACATCCATCTCTCCTTCAGCTAGAGCTTTTCTGTAAGCAACATCTATTAAAATATAATTAATATTCATTTATTTTAAGGGAAAACAAAACAAAAATACAGTTTCATAAAATAAGAAAGTGCAACGTCATAATTGTAACATTGAAGTGATTAACTCTTCCATCCTGCCTGTGTTTTAAAAGATGTTTATGACTTTTAAGCTTTCTGTGCCTTTGGCATTCATTTAGCTAGAACAAATACATAGTGCTGAATATTTACAGTTTCCCTGTCAAATTTTTGGTTTTAGACTTTGTAGTTGCTGACTTAGAGCAACACACAACAATTGCTATAATTCTTGCCCACACTGAAAGTGGTGAGGGTTAATGAATAACTACCAAAAATTAATATTCAATTAATAAAGAGCCTTACCTTCCATAGCATGGACTCTTTTAGCCTATAAAATGGAAAGAAGAGATAGGTATTTTAAAAAACACAACACAAGTTAATACAATTTATAAGTATAATGAAAATCACAATTATCATCATCATAAATTTGTTCAAATAGAACAGATGTTGAGTGTTTCACTACATCTAGGTAAATTGGAAACAAAGAAAAGCAATAACGGTTCATCTTAATATGGATTACCAAGATTATTAAAAACACAGGTACAGAACACAATGAGGTTGTATCTTCTCTCCAATCAATTGTGCACAAACAACACACCCACATACAATCATAAGAACACATAATACACCAATATTATTGAGGTATCTGTATGTTGATGAGTTAGCTATGAGGTCTACAAGTTCATTGAAGACAACAATGATTAGTTTTGAGAGAGAAAGCACTACTCTCAATATATAGTAGAATTGGTTAATTGCTTGTTCTCATCCACTTGATCAGCACAGATATCATCCAATTGTTCTACTCCATACTTGACCATCAGCAATTTTACTCAGAAATGTAACACTTCTATATTTCTTAATAACAGTATCTTCAGCCCAGTGAGGTATTTTCATAATAGTCACTCAAACTGTCCAACAGCAATTGTTCAGCTTTAACTTGTCATGCTAGCTCCTTCGTGTAGCATGCTTATTACCTACTTGAGTAGACACATTTGGCTTCAGTGAATTTAGTAACCAATTATGTATGGCCAACATTAACCTATATAGAGCTACAGTTGGAGGTGTAGATCGGTGTTTCATGAGAAAGTTAGACAGTATCTTGTTCTGATCTGTCTCCTTCATCCACTTACAAATATTTTTCTTAAAGGTATATACTTGTCAACTCATAAATTCTGCCTATTGGAATGCAAATTATATAGAGAGCCAAAATCTCAATAATCTATTTGAAATTTCAATCTTCTATTAAAACAAGGTTTCAAAGACTCTGATAGTATAGATAGACAACTCTCTCCAGGGTGTTATAAAACTTTGCTCAAGACAAAAATTTTACCAGTGGTAGATCAGGTAATTGGCTTAGTTTACTTTGATATCATTTAGAGTGGAAGGTGGGACAAGGTATCTGCATTTTAATGTGACTGTGTGGTATGGTATAAGCTGATAACATTAAAGCCCTTCCATATAAACAAGCTGTTCATTGAAGGTAATATCTTTCTTAGGGTTAAATATAGAAGTAAGAGACCTGTTGTCTGTCAGCAGGTGGAATTATAAATATTGGTGAAACTTTTGATTGCCAAGCCTTGGGTAAAACTTCTCTTTCTACTTGAATGTAATTTACTTTGCTTTCAGTAGGGGTCTTGATATGTAAGTCATTGGTCTTTCAGTGTCATGTTTGCATACATGTAGACTGCATTGAAACCATATCGTGAGGTGATTGTTGCTAGAATAATACATAGTGCTGAAATATAATGTACTAACACTTTTGATGACACAGATGTTTGATTAACAGCTTAATTACACAATCCAGACTACCCTCACTTCACATCACTTGACAAGGCCTTCCATGGAGTGTAGCTCCTGAATATTCTGGGGTTTAAGAGTGTTTAAAATAGCATCAATCTTGTCACTTATAACATGCAATCCTTCTACATCAATGATGTCATCTTGGTACCAAACATACTCACAGAAAACCTTTAAATTTAGACTCTTTCACAGTTATACTATGGTGTTTGTTGTTGTTGGCACCAGTGACACAAATATCATCTATATAACAAATGATATGTGATACTCCCTGAAGTACGATGTCATTATCTTTGGAAAACTGGCAGGTGCTGATGCCACTACAAGGGACAATCTAATGCTAATAACAATACAAACACAATGAAAATTAATGGTGACTAGTTTCTAGAATTCTTCATCGAGTTGTAATTGTTGATAAGCTTGGGACACGTCATGAACAAAGAACTCACTTGAACAAACAATGAGTAAAAGGTCGTCAGGTTTTGGTAAAGGATATTGAACAAGATTTCTTTAATAGTTATTATAGTAACAACTTGAACTTTACAATCACTTGAAGTATGGCAGACCTTAGACAAGTCTAGTTTCACATTACCTACCCAATCTCTCTGCCTAATAAGGCTAGAATTCACCTTCAATGGCTACCAATGTCAAATGATGTCTCTGACTCTGGTGAATCACATCAATTGTAGTAAAAAGCTTGACCTCTTCAAATAACTCTATACATGGGAAAAACTTACAAAATCTTTTCTTGATATCAATGTAACTGCTGGACCCATGTCAATTTCCATTAACACATACTTTGTTGATTAGTACTTAACTGTACTTGGATGGGGCGACTCTCATTGACAAAGATTAAACAGTCAAAGCAAGTTCTTACTATCTGAAAAAACTATCTACTTCATTTTACAATTGCTGGAAGACTCATGTTGATATCTGACATATGGTATCCTTGAAGCAACATTGACTATGGATGTTTTTCATCTACCACAACAATATTACAGTGTTATGCCCTTCGTTGCTGCTAGGTGAGTACACTTTCTGAATTTCAGATTTCATTCCTCATCTCTCCCCTTTCATAATCTAGACTCATTGGTAATCTCTTTCCATGCATTGGGCAATCTTAACTCTAGGCATAAAATAGCTTCTTTTCTACCAACAATTTCTTTAGGATAGCACTTGTTTGATAGTGACAAAATTGTGTTCTGCTTTCTAAAAATTTCTATCTGTATACGCATATGCTTTGGTCACCAAACATAGCCAGGGTTCTAGGTTATGTAGTAAAGATACATACTTCAAATTTGAGGCTCAAATCTTGGTGGTGTTTGTGAAATCTGTGAAATGGATAGGCAGACACGCGCACACACAGAAACTGGCAAAGTGCTATAATCCTTGAAGCCTACACTCAAGGATTAATGATTACCATTAGAAAACATACAGAAGCACTGAAGTACACAAATTTTAGATTATTCATTTAACGGCTAGAATTAATACAAAAATCTAATTGTGGCCCAAAACAGTCTGAAAGTACAAGAACCATCAGTTAGATTCCTGTACCAAATAGAACAGTATACACAGAAGCTTGATCAATTACACCCAATTCAAAGTGCTTCCAGTAAAAGTAATGGTATATGTGAGCAGCTGTCGAATACTATATACAGGCTTACTTCATTCATCACTCGCAAAAGTTGATTAAATAAAATGATGAAACTGACATACCAAGTTACATATATAAAAAATTATGCGTGGACTGTCGATCATGCATAACAATACATAATACTGATGTATGTTTATACTTACAGGCTAAATAAGAGGGATACAGTGTAGATTGTCACCATAACATGATCATAGTAAATAAAAGAGAGATAAACAAATGATTTAAAATTAACACACAATTAAACAATGCATAATACTAATGTTTGTTTAAACTTACAAGCTAAATAAGTGAGATATAGTTTTAGATGTCATCATAATAATATGATCATAGTAAATAAAAGAGAGATAAACAATGATTTAAAATGAACACACAATTAAACAATACATAACACTAATGTTTGTTCAAACTTACTTCCTAGATAAGTGAGATATAGTTTTAGATGTCATCATAATATGATCATAGTAAATAAAAGAGAGATAAACAAATGATTTAAAATGAACACACAATTAAAAAATTACTTTTGTTCAAACTTACTTCCTAGATAAGTGAGATATAGTTTTAGATGTCATCATAATATGATCATAGTAAATTAAAAAGAGATAAACAATGATTTAAAATGAACACACAATTAACAATACATAACATTAATGTCTGTTCAAACTTACTTCCTAGATAAGTGAGATATAGTTTTAGATGTCATTATAATATGATCATAGTAAATTAAAGAGAGATAAACAATGATTTAAAATGAACACACAATTAAACAATACATAACAATAATGTTTGTTCAAACTCAGAGGCTAGATAAGTGAGATATAATTTTACATGTCATGATAATATGATCATAGCAAATAAAAGAGAGATAAACAATGATTTAAAATGAACACATAAACAATACATAACAATAATGTCTGTTCAAACTTACTTCCTAGATAAGTGAGATATAGTTTTAGATGTCATCATAATATGATCATAGTAAATAAAAGAGAGATAAAAAAATGATTTAAAATTAACACACAATTAAACAATACATAACACAAATGTTTGTTCAAACTTACTTCCTAGATAAGTGAGATATAGTTTTAGATGTCATTATAATATGATCATAGTAAATTAAAAAAAGATAAAGAAATGATTTGAAATTAACACACAATTAAACAATACATAACACAAATGTCTGTTCAAACTTACTTCCTAGGTAAGTGAGATATAGTTTTAGATGTCATCATAATATGATCATAGTAAATAAAAGAGAGATAAATAAATGATTTAAAATTAACACACAATTAAACCAAACTTACTTCCTAGATAAGTGAGATATAGTTTTAGATGTCATCATAATATGCTCATAGTAAATAAAAGAGAGATAAACAATGATTTAAAATGAACACACAATTAAACAATACATAACACTAATGTTTGTTTCAACTTACATCCTAGATAAGTGAGATATAGTTTTAGATGTCATCATGATATGATCATAGTAAATAAAAGAGAGATAAACAATGATTTAAAATAAACACACAATTAAACAGTACATAACACTAATGTTTATTCAAACTTACAGGCTAGATAAGTGAGATATAGTTTTAGATGTCATCATAATAATATGATCATAGTAAATAAAAAAGAGATAAACAATCATTTAAATGAACAAACAATTAAAAAATACATAACACTAATGTTTGTTCAAACTTACATCCTAGATAAGTGAGATATAGTTTTAGATGTCATCATAATATGATCATAGTAAACAAAAGAGAGATAAACAATGATTTAAAAAGAATTAACAATTAAATAATATATAACACTAATGTTTGTTTAAACTTACAACCTATATAAGTGAGATATAGTTTTTGATGTCATCACAATATGATCATAGTAAATAAAAGAGAGATAAAGAATGATTAAAAATGACCACACAATTAAAAAATACATAACACTAATGTGTGATCACACTTACAATCTAAATAGGTGGGATAGTTTCGGATGTCATCATAACAAGATCATAGTAAATAAATGAGAATTAAACAATGATTTAGAATAAACACACAATTAAAAAATAAGTAATACTAATGTGTGATCATACTTACATACTAAATAGGTGGGATATAGTTTTGGATGTTATTATAATATGATCATAGTAAAGAAAAGAAAGATAAACAATGATTTAAAATGAACACACAATTAAACAATACATAACACTAATGTTTGTTCAAACTTACACCCTAGATAAGTGAGATAGAGTTTCAGATGTCATCATAACAAGATCATAGTAAATAAAAGAGAATTAAACAATGATTAAAAATAAAAACACAATTAAACAATAAGTAATACTAATGTGTGATCATACTTACATACTAAATAGGTAGGACATAGTTTTAGATGTCATTGTAATATGATCATAGTAAATAAAAAAGAGATAAACAATGATTTAAAGTGAGCACACAATTAAAAAACACATGACACTAATGTCTGTTCAAACTTACACCCTAGATAGAGTTCGGATGTCATCAAGATTTATAGTAAATAAAAGAAAATTAAACAATGACTTAAAATAAACACACAATTAAACAACAAGTAATACTAATGTGTGATCATACTTACATACTACATTGGTGGGATATAGTTTTGAATGTCATCGTAATATGATCATAGTAAATAAAAGAGAGATAAATAATGATTTAAAATGAACACACAATTAAACAATACATAACACTAATGTTTGTTCAAACTTACAGGCTAGACAAGTGAGATATAATTTTAGATGTAATTATAATATGATCATAGTAAAAAAAGAGAGATAAACAATGATTTAAAATCAACAAATAATTAAAAAATACATTACACTAATGTTAATTCAAACATACACTCTAGATAAGTGAGATAGAGATTTAGATGTCATCATTATATGATCATAGTAAATAAAAGAGAGATAAACAATGATTTAAAAAGAATAAACAATTAAATAATATATAACACTGATGTTTGTTCAAACTCACAATCTAAATAGGTGGGATAGTTTTGGATGTCATCATAACAAGATCATAGAAAATAAAAGAGCGATAAACAATGATTTAAAATGAACACACAATTAAACAATACATAACATTAATGTTTGCTCAAACTTACAGGCTAGATAAGTGAGAAATAGTTTTAGACGTCATCATAATATCATCATAGTAAATAAAAGAGAGATAAACAATGATTTAAAATGAACACACAATTAAACAATACATAACATTAATGTTTGCTCAAACTTACAGGCTAGATAAGTGAGATATAGTTTTAGACGTCATCATAATATCATCATAGTAAATAAAAGAGAGATACACAATGATTTAAAATAAACACACAATTAAACAATACATAACACTAATGTTTCGTCAAACTTACAGGCTAGATAAGTGAGATATAGTTTTAGATGTCATCACAATATGATCATAGTAAATAAAAGAGCAATAAACAATGATTTAAAATGAATACACATTTAAACAATACATAACACTAATGTTTGTTCAAACTTACTTCCTAGATAAGTGAGATATAGTTTTAGATGTCATCATGATATGATCATAGTAAATAAAAGAGAGATGAACAATGATTTAAAACTTACATCCTAATTAAGTGAGATATAGTTTTAGATGTCATCATAATATGATCATAGTAAATAAAAGAGAGATAAACAAATGAATTAAAATGAACACACAATTAAACAATTATTTTTGTTCAAACTTACTTCCTAGATAAGTGAGATATAGTTTTAGACGTCAACATAATATGATCATAGTAAATAAAAGAGAGATTAACAATGATTTAAAATTAACACACAATTAAACAATACATAACAATAATGTTTGTTCAAACTTACTTCCTAGATAAGTGAGATACAGTTTTAGATGTCATCATAATATGATCATAGTAAATAAAAGAGAGATAAACAATGATTTAAAATGAACACACAATTAAACAATATATAACAATAATGTTTTTTCAAACTTACTTCCTAGATAAGTGAGATATAGTTTTAGATGTCATCATAATATGATCATAGTAATTAAAAGAGAGATAAACAATGATTTAAAATAAACACACAATTAAACAATACATAATACTAATGTTTATTCAAACTTACAGGCTAGATAAGTGAGATATAGTTTTAGATGTCATCATAATAATATGATCATAGCAAATAAAAAAGAGATAAAAAATGATTTAAAATAAACACACAATTAAACAATACATAACACTAATGTTTGTTCAAACTTACTTCCTAAATAAGTGAGATATTGTTTTAGATATCATCACAATAGTATCATAGTAAAGAAAAGAGAGACAAACAAAGATTTAAAATCAACACACAATTAAACCATTATTTTTGTTCAAACTTACTTCCTAGATAAGTGAGATATAGTTTTAGATGTCATCATAATATGCTCATAGTAAATATAAAAAAGATAAAAAATGATTTAAAATGAACACACAATTAAACAATACATAACACTAACGTTTGTTCAAACTTACTTCCTAGATAAGTGAGATATTGTTTTAGAGGTCATCACAATGGTATCATAGTAAATAAAAGAGAGACAAACAAAGATTTAAAATGAACACACAATTAAACCATTATTTTTGTTGAAACTTACTTCCTAGATAAGTGAGATATAGTTTTAAATGTCATCATAATATGATCATAGCAAATAAAAAAGAGATAAAAAATGATTTAAAATAAACACACAATTAAACAATACATAACACTAATGTTTGTTCAAACTTACATCCTAGATAAGTGAGATATAGTTTTAGATGTCATCAAAATATGATCATAGTAAATAAAAGAGAGATAAACAATGATTTAAAAATAAATAAAACAATTAAATAATACATAACACTAATGTTTGTTCAAACTTACATCCTAGATAAGTGAGATATAATTTTAGATGTCATCATAATATGATCATAGTAAATAAAAAGAGATAAACAATGATTTAAAATAAACACACAATTAAACAATACCTAACACTAATGTTTATTCAAACTTACAGGCTAGATAAGTGAGATATAGTTTTAGATGTCATCATAATAATATGATCATAGTAAATAAAAGAGAGATAAACAATCATTTAAATAAACACACAATTAAAAAATACATAACACTAATGTTTGTTCAAACTTACATCCTAAATAAGTGAGATATTGTTTTAGATGTTATCATAATATGCTCATAGTAAATAAAAGAGAGATAAACAATGATTTAAAAAGAATAAACAATTAAATAATATATAACACTAATGTTTGTTTAAACTTACAACCTATATAAGTGAGATATTATTTTAGATGTCATCACAATATGATCATAGTAAATAAAAGAGAGATAAAGAATGATTTAAAATGAGCACACAATTAAAAATACATAACACTAATGTGTGATCACACTTACAATCTAAAT
Organism: Xestospongia bergquistia; assembly: GCA_963965975.1. Taxonomy (NCBI): domain Eukaryota; kingdom Metazoa; phylum Porifera; class Demospongiae; order Haplosclerida; family Petrosiidae; genus Xestospongia; species Xestospongia bergquistia. The sequence goes on along the minus strand of OZ014420.1, from coordinate 1,547,738 downwards.
AGGTGGGATAGTTTCGGATGTCATCATAACAAGATCATAGTAAATAAATAAGAATTAAACAATGATTTAAAATAAACACACAATTAAAAAATAAGTAATACTAATGTGTGATCATACTTACATACTAAATAGGTGGGATATAGTTTTGGATGTTATTATAATATGATCATAGTAAAGAAAGAAAGATAAACAATGATTTAAAAGGAACACACAATTAAACAATACGTAACACTAATGTTTGTTCAAACTTACACCCTAGATAAGTGACATAGAGTTTCGGATGTCATCATAACAAGATTATAGTAAATCAAAAAGAATTAAATAATGATTAAAAATAAACACACAATTAAACAATATGTAATACTAATGTGTGATCATACTTACATACTAAATAGGTAGGACATAGTTTTAGATGTCATCATAATATGATCATAGTAAATAAAAGAGAGATAAACAATGATTTAAAATGATCACGCAATTAAAAAACACATAACACTAATGTTTGTTCAAACTTACAGCCTAGATAAGTGAGATAGAGTTCGGATGTCATCATAACGAGATCATAGTAAATAAAAGTGAATTAAACAATGATTTAAAATAAACACAATTAAACAACACGTAATACTAATGTGTGATCATACTTACATACTATATTGGTGGGATATAGTTTTGAATGTCATTGTAATATGATCATAGTAAATAAAAGAGAGATAAATAATGATTTAAAATGAACACACAATTAAACAATACATAACAATAATGTTTGTTCAAACTTACAGGCTAGATGAGTGAGATATAGTTTTAGATGTAATTATAATATGATCATAGTAAAAAAAGAGAGATAAACAATGATTTAAAATCAACACACAATTAAAAAATACATAACACTAATGTTTGTTCAAACTTACACTCTAGATAAGTGAGATAGAGATTTAGATGTCATCAAAATATGATCACAGTAAATAAAAGAGAGAAAAACAATGATTTAAAAAGAACAAATGCTTAAATAAAACATTGTTCAAACTTACAGGCTAGATAAATGAGATATAGTTTTAGATGTCATCATATATGATCATAATAAATAAAAGAGAATTAAACAATGAAAAATATCACACAATTAAACAATACGTAATACTAATGTGTGATCATACTTACATACTACATTGGTGGGATATAGTTTTGATGTCATCGTAATATGATCATAGTAAACAAAAGAGAGATAAACAATGATTTAAATGAACATACAATTAAACAATACATAACAATAATGTTTGTTCAAACTTACAGGCTAGATAAGTGAGATATAGTTTTAGATGTCATCGTATTATGATCATAGTAAATAAAAGAGAGATAAACAATCATTTCAAATTAACACACAATTAAACACTACCTAACACTAATGTTTGTTCAAACTTACACCCTAGATAAGTAAAATATAGTTTTAGGTGTCATCATAACAAGATCATAGTAAATAAAAGAGAATTAAACAATGATTTAAAATAAACACACAATTAAACAATACATAATACTAATGTGTGATCATACTTACATACTACATTGGTGGGATATAGTTTTGAATGTCATCGTAATATGATCATAGTAAATAAAAGAGAGATAAACAATGATTTAAAATGAACACACAATTAAACAATACATAACACTAATGTTTGTTCAAACTTACTTCCTAGATAAGTGAGATATAGTTTTAGATGTCATCATAATATGATCATAGTAAATAAAAGAGAGATAAACAAATGATTTAAAATGAACACACAATTAAACAATACATAACACTAATGTTTGCTCAAACTTACAGGCTAGATAAGTGAGATATAGTTTTAGATGTCATCATAATATGATCATAATAAATAAACGAGAGATAAACAATGATTTAAAATTAAAAATAATGTGTGATAACACTTACAAACTAAATAGGTTGGATAGTTTCGGATGTCATCAAAACAAGGTCATAGTAAATAAAAGAGAGATATACAATTATTGAAAATGAATACACAATTAAACAATACATGACACTATGTTTCCATCAAATAACTGAATATTCAAATACTATTTGTGACCTGATTTGCAAAAAGAGACCACTTCTGTCAAAGCACTTGGGACCTGATTTTGAAAAAAACACTGTTAAAACATATGAAAAACAGTTTGGATACATATAGAATAGTTATGCATTTATATAGCAACTGTATGCATACAAAACTGATATGTTCAATATGTTTTAATATGTTTTAATGGTGGTTTGTTCACAAATCAGGTCACAAATGTTTTGACAGAAGTGGTCCCTTTTTGCAAATCAGGTCTATGCATCTGTAAAGATGAAAGCTATTGATATATTGTCTAAAGATGTAGAGTTTCTGTCAATAACTGCTGATATATGGACAAGTATAGCAACAGGGAGCTATCTCAGTGTTACACTACATTACATAGAAAACAATTGGGAAATGAAAAGGTACATTTCCACTAACATACAGGAGAAAGTATACAATGTTGGATAAAAGACCTATAAAGGAGTTTAATGTTGATAGCAACAAAGTAGTTTCTTTCGTCAACGATAATGGGTCTAACATACATCTAGTAGTAAGGTTATTAGAAAATGAACTGGGATGGTTTTCTATGGGATGTGCTGGTCACACATTACAGCTTTGTGTGAATGCAGGACTAAAGGTGAATAGTAGTGTGGATCAAGTGATTGCTGCAGCACATTGTTTTGTTACTCATTTCAGGAAAAGTAAACCATCTATGAGTGCTCTGAAAGGTCGTCAACCTGACATGAGAACACCTCCTCATTGTTTGATTCAAGATGTTTCTACCAGGTGGAACAGCACTTTTTTCATGATAGAATGTCTTCTTGAACAGCAATGGCCTGTAACTGCAGTTCTAGCTGACACTTCAGTTACTAAAACTAGTGACAGGTATTTAGAATTAAAAAGTGAACAATGGGATTACTTGAAGCTTTAAAAGTAATTTTGCATCCACTACAAGTAGTAACTACATATTTGAGTGCTGAGTATAATGTATCTGTTTTGGCATTGCTACCAGTACTGTTTGGGTTAGTGAAATCCTTACAACCAGTAGAAACTGACCTCCCAAGTATCTGCCAAGTTAAACCTGAAATATCTAATGAAATTGAAAGAAAATGGCAATTACAGAGATTAACTGCATCTTCTAAGAATGTTCTATTAAATTCTACACTTCTTGATCCTAGATTTAAGCAGTGCAAATTCTTGTCAACTTCAAAACAGCTTGAACTCAAAGTAATACTTTACTTACAGAAAGCAAGCATCAAAAAGACAATGATTCTCAGCAGACTCAACCTTCAACTTCTCAATCTTACCCTCAGTCCATGTAACTGCTCTAGATATTCTTCTTGGAGATGAAGATGATGGCAGTGATAATGAATCAGACCCTATTTTAGATGAAGTTGGCTCATTTTTACAGGAGAAATCTCTCAACAAGGAAGAGTTTCCTCTCACATGGTGGAAACAAATCAGCATCGTTTTCCTTTAATACCAATGATAGCCAGATGATTTTTGTGTATTCCAGCAACATCAACACTGTCTGAAAGAGAGTTTTCTACTGCTGGGCTAACAGTAACAAGACTAAGATCATCATTAACTCCAGAACATGTAAATATTTTAGTTTTTCTGAACAAGAACTTTGATTTTGCATAAACAGTTTGTTTAAGAATAAGTACAGTTTCTCAGTAATATAAACAGTTGTGGTCAGTGTTAATTATTGTAAGCTCCACCTAGATATTAGTAAGCCACACCTACAAATATTCGAATATTCATAAAAAATTTGGGAGATTATTCGAAGGCAAAAAAGTGATAGCCTTACATAACACTAATGCACGTCGATATTTACAAACTAAATTAGTAGAATACAGAGAAGGATGTCATCACAATATGACCATAGTAAGGACATACAGTGTAAGAAGTCATCAGAATATGATCACAGTTTATTAAAGAAAGAAAAACAATAAATAAAAATGAAATTTAACTGTTACAAATAATGGAGAAGAGTAACAGATACGAAGAAAGAGACAATGTTGTAGTCAAATAACAACCACAATATTTTACATTATTTATACATTATATCAGACGACTTTTTCTTTTACTAGATTAGGTACATTATGATTACTGAAGCGTTTCATGGTTCTTTGTAATTATCTCGTCTTACTGTATGGTATGCTTACTATTAAAGGTATTTTCAACAGTTTTTTGAACTTTTACTAAAGTTAGAGAATGGTTGGACAATTGTTTCTTAATGATATGCCAAGTACATGCGACATCAGCCATGGTGGAATGTAAAGACCACCATTGAATTACATGTGATTTCTGGTTCACGCCTTTTTGCACTCTAGTTTTTTGATAACAATTTGCAGACATTTAAGGCATTTTGATGATGCAAACCAATTTTTTCTAGCTCATTCCTAGCCAAAGTTATAACTCTGATTTAGAGTTTATTATGAATATGAACAAAATATTTAATAAATTTATTACTATTTATGATTTGTGATAATAACTTTAAAGATAAACTCACTAGTTGATTATGGTCTTGATCTTCTTTTTGAGCCATTATGATACTCTAATTCTATATAATGATAAAAGTTATAGTAACAGTTGTTATAACAATAGAGGAAATTTATGGAACAAAGACTAGAAACTAGTCAAAGAACAGTAATGTCATATATAAATAGAATAATAGGAAAGAATATAAGAATGCTTTATTTTGTAATTATTTGCTCCTAGTATTGTCCGTATTCATTTAGAAAAATTAATCTAAAATAGACATAATATAGGAATGGTTCTATATTAATTTAATAAAAACATATATATCACATTAGTGGTGTGTGCTACCGTCTTATTGACTTAATAGTTATTGTATTAGTATATAAAAAACAAATGCTACATTACATCAGTTTAAAAAGTTTTGTCCACAATAATTTTAGTATCATTAGGAGATGTGTCATAATGTAGAAATCAATATTTTGGTCTAAAATATAATTTAAAAAGTAGATGTCTATTTTTTTAATTACACTAGCTGTTTCAATTTTTTAGCTATTTTAATTTTTTCCTGTTATAAAAACATATAACATGAGTAAAATGAATATCATAATTTAGCCTCTTGTTTTGATATTGTTTTAATCAACTGTCAAAAAATCTTTCTTTGAATTGCTTCTGACTACATACCATGTATATATGTATATACATTCACTTTCACATTTTAAATATATTGTTATGGGTGACTTTAAACAACAATAAAAGATTTTGGCAAAGTATATGATGAATTTGTAATAGAATACATACAAATAAATTCAGAATAATTTACACTTTCTTAAAGTGAATAGCTTACCCTCAAGAAATTTAACCATTTAAAAGACAATAATACTCCAGTAAGTTATCCCTAATTTTACCCATTCTATTACATATACAAATCATAACTGAACATCTGTATTATCACATGGTGTTAATTGTGTAAACACTGTGGTTGCTTGTAATATGTGTAGTTCTGTATAGCTATTGTGGACTTGTGTTTTGTTCCTATATTCATACGACTTACTTCCTGGTAAAACCCCACAGATTATAATTTACCATAATATAATATTTAAAAAGGGTTATTACTAAGATACAAACTGTATGTTAAATATAAATACTGCTAGTGTTAATGATTAGATAAATGCTGTTGTTAGAGTCCTGATAGTAAAAAAAGGCCATACTTTTAATGGAAAATTAATACATTTAGGTTCTGAGGTTTAGGGTTAAGGTTCTAGGGTATAGTATTGTCATCACATTTAAGTATTATGTTTTTTTTTGCTGGGATTGTAGAAAGCATGTAACACTGATAACAAGTTGGATACTATGTAGGGATTTTGTACAAATTTGTGTATTCATCCCAATATTGGTTCTTTCCTATTTATCAATGCCACCTGGAAATTTCTGCATAACCTTTCATTTTTGATAAAGGTTTTTATCATAGACCATACTTATATAAGTGTATGTGCATGAGTGCAGTTATAATGTACCAATGATGGAATGCCAAAGAACTTTTTCTCGGAAAGAACTGACTTGAGCAAAGTGCAAAAAAGGTCATATGCAGTGAATACTACGTATGTGCAGTAGCTGAACTGTCAATCAACCAAACAATTTTCATAATGATCAAGATTACTCTTATAAGTAATACATTAAATGCTAGCTTTCAATCAAGTCATTTTGACTATATTATCAAAGCTTTCACGTTGGATTTCCTATCTGTTATAGCTGTCATGAGTAAAATTATGACGCATGAACAAACTGAAGATATGATAAGAGTATACTATAATCAAAGTTAATGTCCCAATAGACTTCTTGTCATAGCTGTCATGAGTAAAATTATGACGCATGAACAAACCAAAGATGAGATAAGGGTATACTATAATCAAAGTTAATGTCCCAATACACTTCTTGTCATAGCTGTCATGAGTAAAATTATGATATGTTCTATTAAAAATGGTTGACTTAACCACTATTTGGCTACAATTACAAACTTATTTTTGTCAAAAAGTAAGTATAACACTGTTTTCATTACAAATGTACTACCAAAATTTGTGAAAAATAATGTATACAAACATTTATTTTATGCTTTTTTAACATGTAAGACCTGTAGCTTTTCAGAAAATTAACCTCTGTGTACTTTCATAATAAACGTGATCAAACAGTATAAAATGAAATAAACATGATCAAACAGTATAAAATGAAATAAACATGATCAAACAGTATATGCCTTTTACAATGTTTTAGGATAAGCAGCATAGATAAATGGCAGTTGTCATTTCTGTGACAGGAGAGGTTTATTATGCATTATGATACTTATCCCAACCCTAAATAGTAACTATACACAACAATGAAAGCACTTCCTGATTGACAACTAGTCACTAATAGTCACTTGTTATAACTTGAAAATTAATAATCTTGTCTCTGCATGTAAACACAAAAATGTATAGAGGAAAGTCTTCAGAAGAGCCCTTGTGTGATCTTTACATATGTCGCTATACCTAACGGGCTAACTCTAGTTGTAAATAATCTGTCCCTCTTTGTAACAGATATAAAGTAAAGAAGTAGCTATTTCTAAGAAAAATAACTGTTATCATTTGTTCACTGTAAAACTGTTTTTTTCTTTAACCATTATATTACTACTCTTTTTTGAATAAGTAAGATGATAAGATGTTTGACATTACTATATACTGTTGTACACTATCATAATAACAAACAAAAGCTACACAATTAGATTTTTAAATGTGGGGATCGAAATATAATTCATGGAGAACTATTAAAAACATCCTAATGAATATTCATATGCTACTAAGCTAAGGGTGATGATGTACATTCATGTATACATTATACACAAGGTAGATTGGACTTTCTGAAGATAGATGCTTTCTTAAATACCACCTTCAAATAATATCAACAACGTTAAGTGCCAAACACTGTACTTAAAAGGAGTGGACAATACACATATAATTTTGACCTTGGAACTATAGCTAAATGTCTTAATTTTACATCAAATGTAGTGTCCCCAATACTATAGACACTATGAACATTATAGATAGACACTAATATTTATTACAATGTGTAGATTATACACAGAGATAGAGTAGCTACGTGATTTATAAACATAATGTATACACCAATGGCCGCTTGCCAAAGGTGTATAGGAACATAGTTAAGGTGTATAACTGACTTGTTTATCAAATATGAAACACCAGGAAAAAAGTCCAGCTAGCAGATATACAGCCAAATTACGTAAGGGAGATGGTATAGTCTCGCACTCAGCTCACTATATCCCAGGAAAAATTGGGTCTGGCCAGGCATTGATTATTAATAATGACGTGATCTGGAATTTAGGATAAGTGTAATAATAGTCAAGCGTAGCCAGCCTCACCCTCTGTGTGAAGGAGGGCTGAGACTAATGAGCAACAATCTATAAAATAAGGCAGCGTCAAGAGTACTGGTACAGTACTTTAAGGGAATTTATTACTAGTATTTACTACACTCTAGATTCTAAGCATTAAGCATTAGAAATTAAATGTGTAAATTTGCATGGTTTGTTTTAAGGCCTAGGGAAGTGCCTAGAGTGCCAGTAATGGACAGATATTAGATTTGATCCTTAGACTAAAATTAATAATTTATAATATTTTATGTACCCTCCTCCTCCCAGCTGCCAACCAATCAACAAAATAAAAGTTTAAATTATAATTTCAAAAACAACTTGTTTTAAAAAGCTTTTGCTCATATTTAAAGCATAGGATCATAAATGTTGTCAGTAGACTAGAAATCCAGTGGACACCATATATATACTTGATATTAAACATATTGTACATGATGGAATACCACTGTAACATCTTGCTGGAGAATTAGTGTAGTTACTTACAAACTATCATCTTTGAACATAGTTGGAAACTACTTAAGTATTTTACGACATCCTATTCAATTGGTCTTCAATATTTTGACCCAGAGTCAGTATTTTGCTCTTCTGTACATCTAAAAGAGTTATTGTCCTATGGAATAAGATATTTAAAATAAAGTTGAAGCAATTTAACAGAGAAAGTTTTGAAAGAAACTATACATGTATTTATCATCAATTTGGCTATCAGTACAATTTTTGCAGATAAAAGTATAAAATTGTTTGTCTGATAGTTATTACTGAAGGATGCACTCTTATCATACCATCGTACTTAATTTTTAATATTAATGTCATTAAGGATAACTTGAATGATATACCATTCTTTTTTGCATATAAGCATTCTCTTTATGATATATTTTAGAATCTCATTTAAAATAGTAATAAACCATGTAACTGTAACCGTGTCATCATAATCAAGTTTAATATCATGGTCATTAAAGGTAACATATTAAAATATTGTGCTTTGTCACAACTCTGTAGTCACTATCTTCCATTAAAATAGTCTTAGCATATACAAGCTAAACTAATAACATGCCAATGGGTATGTATGGAGTGTTAAGAATTATTAAAATTAATAAAAACCATTCAAGGCATATTTATATTCAAGTACAATTAGATTACTATGTATGTATCTCTCTACTCATTAATAATAATTACAGAATAACAACATATCCATTACCATTCCTATTACTGAATCAAACACAGAAGATCACATTCAACTTATGATTATTATGACTATGACCATTATACATCTGAGCAGATCACTGTTTAAAACCAATGAACTATTATAAGCCTATGATTAATATTTTTATTGTAAATCAACAAATCATTACAAAAAAAATCAAACTTAATTTGTAATCTGACAAAGCAAAATAACAAAATGGTTTAAAAATTTTAATATTTTACAACAATTAACAATTACATACTAAATATTAAATATTACTTTTTCAAAGCAAAATAGTTTCAATCACATAACACAGCAATTTCTACTTGCTGGTGGCATTTCAGGATTTGCCAAACTATTGAAAGAAATAATAATACATTCTAAACATGTCAGAAATAATGATACCTTTCAGCAGCATTGTCAAATCCTAAAATTTTCAACTTGTTATAAAGATCTTGATGACCTATATTCGGGTGAGCTTCCTGTCACTTCTTCATTACCCAGTAAGCTTGTGTCTCCACATCTTTATAGTTGTGTTTAATTTCCTGAAGACTTGCAATAGAGATACCCAAATTACCAGAAAGGGTGGAGACATTTCTACAAATATGACGACTACTTCGTAAAAGATCATCATCAAATATCAAAGCCACAAGCTGTTGTCAGAGGAGTTATTGTGGACAAACTTGGGAATAAATTTTGTTGCAATCTCACAATTGATATTGAAGCCTATCAAAAATGTTACTATCACATGATTTTTCTTGATCAGTAAAACATTTACTTGATTGTCTGTGTTGTTTACAGGTTCCATAGAAAGACTTCTAGCATTTTCATATTTGTTCTAAATACACACATGAAGTTAAATACTTAAATATATTACTACAAACTTTCTTCCTGTTGATCTATTTGAATCTCCTGTTGTGAAGACTGTGACTTGGCTGGTTGTGAAGTGTGAGTAAGACTTGTTGATGAGGTTTTTTGACTCTATAAAAGTAAGTACTATAAAAGCAGAGTTAACTATAACTTATAAGTGTTTACCTGTTTTGAATTTTGTTTGCTTTTTAATTTCTCAGAATCATATTCAGCTACCTCTACCCTAAAAACATAAAATTATTATTGTTTTTATTCAATAGGAAATAATTTTGCCTTACATGACAGCAAGTTGAGGTAGATCTATATCTCTTAACGTCTCCACTAGCTCATCACATGTTCCACCTTTATATTTTACTCACTCATACAATGATTGAAGCCAGCTAGTTTACTTTTCTTGGTGAAGTCATGTGTATAAAATTAGCATGAGCAATAGCTTCTGAGGGAGCAGATTGAACATGAGATTTCTCAAATCGAAGTGCTTTGTAGCATGTGAGAATCTAGAAATAACTTGGTAGCAGCAGTTACTTTGCTATCAAATTTATTTAAACTTGATCTGTTTTGATGCGCAGCAGCCAGTAATTCTGCCATCTCATTCAACTCATCTTCTTCTGTGACGTGACTTCTCTCCATTTCTCCTTATCTTCATGTCCTAATGATCGCCACTCTCTTCCAATTGGTCGTAGACAATATGTATCAACGATAATGGTACTATTAGTATGAGGATTCCATGGTTCTTTCATGAGTGATCGCTTGAAGCTCGATTTTCCAACACCAGCTGTTCCCAGAAACATAAGTCTGGCATATGCTACATCCTACATCCATCTCTCCTTCAGCTAGAGCTTTTCTGTAAGCAACATCTTTTAAAATACAATTAATGTTTAACTAATTTCAACATTAAAAGTGAGACAAAGTATAATTTCATGAAGAAAAAGATGGAACAACACTAACATAATCATAATATTGCTTTGAAAAACACTCAGTCATATCTATCATTGTAGTGCTCATAAGAGGAATATTTGCATGCATAAAGGTTGGCCATTAGTAACTTTATTCATCAGTTTTGACTGTCACTACATGTATATATGTTTATTCATAAGACAAACTGCCAAGTATACTTCATAATATAAATAAATAGCTTCCATTATATTTAATTGTGAAAGAGCCCTACCTTCCACAGCACTGATTTTTTTAACCTATAAAACAGTAACAAGAGATAGGTATTTTAAAATTACTATACAAGATTATAATGAAAATAATTATAATGAAAACAACAATTATTATTTTCTTAAAATAGTGTTGCTCTTTATATTAATGTTTCACTATAATTGAAGAAATTTAGTACAAGCTAATAATAAATCTCTTAGAAACATTGATAATTTAGTTTGTTAGTTGCAGTGTAACCAGTAGTAACTGATTGCAGATTAGCTTCATATATTACCTTTAAAAGCTAACACAAAGCCAAAATATAAAACATTAAAATTAACAATACAGGTATACAAACAATGTCACATGAACAACATGCACAATTAACAATACATAATACTAAAGTGTATGTATTCATACTTACTATCTGTATAAATAGGATATAGTGCAAGTGGTCATCATCATATGATTATAGTAGATAAAAAAGAGAATAAAATGATTAACACACAATTTTTAGCAATACATATTACAAATTCGTATTTATACTTACTTTCTAAAATGCTGAATACATTACAGTATATCATCATGGTACAATCATAGTAGATAAAAAAGAGAATAATGGGATTCACAATTAAACAATACATAATACTAATGTGTGTTCATACTTACAGGCTGAAAAAGTGTGTACATTGTCATTATAATATGATCATAGTAGATAAAAGTGGGAAAAAAAGGAATAATAATAAACACACAATTAAACAATATATAATACTAATGTGTGTTCATACTTACTTTCTAAAATGTAGAATACAGTATAGGATGTCATCATAATATTGTCATAGTAGATAACAAAGAGAAAAATGATTGATAATGGATTCATAATTGAACAATGCATAATACTAATGTGTGTTCATATTTACAGGCTGAAATAGTGGAATGCAAAGTAAGATGTCATCATAATATGATTATGGTAAATAAAAGAGAGAAAAAGAATAATTAATAATAGATAAACAATTTTTCACTACAGAAAATACTAATGTGTATGCATGCATACTTTCTAAAATGTAGGATAAAGTGTACAACGTCATCATAATAGGTCATAATAAAAAAAAGAGAAAAACAATGATTGATAATGGTTCACAATTAAACAATACATATTACTAATGTTTGATTGTACTTACTATCTAAAATGTTAGGAATTGTGTAGGATATCATCATAATGTGGTCATAGTAAATAAAAAAAGAAAAACAATCATTAATAATCAATTCATAATTAAACAATATATAATACTAATGTGTATTCATACTTACAGGCTGAATAAGTGGGATGTAGGATAGGATAACATCATAATATGATCATAGTAGATAAAAGTGAGAAAAATATTAATTAATAATAGATGCATTATTTTAATAATTCAAAATATTAATATGTATTCATACTTACTTTCTAAAAAAGTTATATTGTCATAATATGATCACAATAAATAAAAAAGAGAAATATAATGATTATAATGAATACATAATTATTAACAATACATAATAGTTATATGTGTTCATACTTATCAACTGAATAAGTGGGATACATGTAGGTTGCTATCAAACATAATATGATCATAGTAGATAAAAGAGAGGAAAATAATGATTAATAATAAATATACAATTAAACAATACATAATACTAATGTGTATTCATAATTACTTTCTAAAATGTAGGAACAGTATAAGATGTCATCAAAATATAGTCGTAATAGGTAAAAAGGAAAAGTATGATTAATCATGGTTACATAATTAAAGAATACATAATACTAATGTGTGTTCATACTTACATCCTATAAATTGTAGGATACAATATGGGTTGTCATCATGGTGTGACCATAATAGATAAAAGAGAGAAAAACAATAATTAATAATTGATACACAAATTAGCAATACATAATACTAATGTGGGTTCATACTTACAATCTGAATAAGTGGGATATAGCGTAGGTTATAAGAAAAAGAAGGAACAATGATTTATAGTGGTCACATAATTAACAATACATATATCAGTGTTGTGCATTTGTATTTACCTTCTGAATAAGTGGAATACAGTGTAGGATTTAATCATAATATGATCATAATTGATAAATGAGAGAAAAATAGTGTGTTACCAGGAATATCCAATTATATTTATTTAAACAATCCATAAAACTAAAGTGTGTTCATACTTACTTCCTGAATAATTGGATACAATGTAGGTTGTCATCATAATATGATCATTATAGATAAAAGAGAGATAAACAATGATTAACAATGAATACACAATTAAACAATACATAATACTAACGTGTGTTCACACTTTAAGGCTGAATAGGTGGGATACAGTGTAGGATGTGATTATAATTTGATTATGGTAGATAAAAGAGAGAAAAGCAATGATCAATAGTCAATACACAATTAAATGTACTATTGTGTGTTAGGCTTAACAGATAGTACATAATGATATATGATAAATTCAATTACCTCAAAATGATATTAAAATTAACCTTTAAGTTATGCTGATATATGTTTGATATTATAGATCATATCCATTGTATTTTATGTTTTGGGACTTTCTTCAATGTTAGCAACTTAAGCATTGCACTAAAAGCACAAGGGGCTGTGCCATCTTGTCATATCAGATCTTCTTAATGAGACATTATTAGTCTTAAAATGACACAAGGTTACTTCAAGTTAACAGAAGTATATATATATATTGGCTGTATGAGAAAAGACCTGAACATCTGGGTAGGATAATGTTAATAATATTCATACTAAAATTCACCAAACAAATTGAGCTCTTACTTTTACTTTATCATTATTTAAGCCACTGATGAAGATAGTTGTACTAACTATTGGAACGATTGGCGTTAATTATTTGTTTGGTAAATTATAATATGAATATTGTCAACATATTAGCGCTATAATTTAGGGTTTATGAAAACTCATGGGTGAGTTAGCAAACAATGTAATAACTCTAGCATAGTACTTGCTTGGTTACTCTGCTTTGAGAAAGCTTTGTGCCATTTTGAGACACTTTTGGTCACAAGCTGTGTTTTAATCATATGGATAGTGTGTAAAGTAGTATAATCTCCTTTAGTCATACACTATTTTTTACACTTAAATCACTATGGTAACACCCAAGTGTTTTTCCATCACATAATGTACAAATAACTAGAATATGTTCATGTGGCCTCTAACTTCTTGCTGTCATACATTTTTCAGCTATCTGCAGTGTTGGCTATCATAGTCTTAGTTTTTCTTAATATTATTTAATGACTAATATAAACTAACTTTTGATAATTTTCTTATAACATCCAACTGTCATTTAAGCAAGGTAGTGTGTATAGGTCCAGCAGAAAATCATACTTTGCTGTGTATAGTTAATCTTTAAGGTTTAGAGAGTGGGGATCACTTTAATACACAACAAAATATGCCTTTTCTGCTGGACAAATTGGTATTACTTTCAAGACAAGCAAGTTAATAGTACATTTAACACAATCATAGCAAGTAGTCCCTTTTTATGTAAATCACATTAAAAAAAATGGCACAAACAAATGAACATTTTGACTTATGAATCAATTAATACCTCATATCGATGAGATCTATATGAATGTTAATTATATTATAGGAATGATTGCATAATTGATTACATTAACATTACACTATAGTTTTTCATCAGGTAGACTTTCACAATTAAAGGACAATATACTCACAATATGATCATCGTCTTGTTTGTGAGCCATAATTGTATTCTCATTCTATAAAATGATAAAATACTATTGAAACAACATGATAATTGAAACAATCATCCTATTAGTAAAAACATTTTATGGTATAATTCTGGTGCAGCAGTAGCTATCATATTATCAAATGCTGGGATTTAACAAAAACTACTCTGTCTCTAAGTCCAAGAGCTAGACTTTATAGGGAAACATTTTATCATAGAACTTTCTTTACTTACAATCCTACATCAAGGTAAAAGATATCACTTCAGAATGTTGAACCTAACTGTATTAATGTCAGATAAAAGTACAGTTTACGTACACCTAACTATAGATACGGCGTATATTATATCCTTTTAATTTACAAATTATACTGAAGAACTTGTAATTCTATAGTAACGTACCAACTACAGGATACTAACAGAACTTGCAAATGAGGAGTCCAATATTGAATTACCACAAAGCAAAAACTGGTCTAATTCAGTATAATAAAGCCAACTAGAAGCCAAAAAGTACTCTTTGTAGTTTATGTCCAATAACTGAAACTATGAGGGAGAGATAGATAATATTACAACTAAACTAATTGGGTTTGTTAACTTGAAATAGTACCTCCTTATAACTTCAATTGAAGTCATGATTCAATTACTATAGCAAAGTGGGTGTAAAAGCAATGTGGTTGTAGATGCAACCAGTTGGCTTTATGCATTGAGTTTCACCAATATCATCTTAATCATCATATTGATGAAACTATGGTAACAAAAACCTCAGTTAAAATGACAAAATGCTTTTTTCAGTATATAAAATAAATCATGCAATTTTATAGAATATACTGATTTATGTGGCTATGTGTGAGGATACAGTATTTAGTCTGTGTACATGTAACAGCTGTTAAGTACTAGTCTACTACAATGTAATTGCTAAATAAACCTGATCATGAATTCAAACAGCTGAAATTCAAAAGCTTTTCTTTCTAAAAACCATTGAAGCAGATCACAAACATTATTTAATTTTTTTAATATACAATTATAGGTCAATACTGTCAGTGGACTATGGATGCAATACTTGATAATGAGAGATAAAAACAATATAAATGATAGAATACTATAATTAGTAATTTCCTTTTAATATTTAAACTACTTTTACGAGTTACAATCTCATTTTCTACAGTTATTGTTTTTACATGCTGTAATTAGTGTAAAATAATGTAGAATTATACTGATATATAGTGTCAACATCATTGAGACCACACTCTTTTGCCCATGCAAAAAACAGTCCGTGCATGGTGGTAATAGCTACACAGTATAGGGTATACATCATAATAATGTGTGAAAAGTTTGCACCAGTAGTCAAGATAAAACCACTAGTGTCGAACGGTTGGATAATATTTCAGTTAAGATCTAATTGTATCTAAATTAATCGTAAAAACACAATATGTTCTCAACATTATATAAGATGCTTTTACTTCTCTCACATTTTTCAGTGGTGTGGATAAAAATAAAGGAGTATAATACTGATTTAAACATTTGATTCTTTCATGTGTGTCATTGTGTGATGTTTTATCCTATACAGTGAACAGCCAATACCATCACAAACATTTTTTTACAATCACTAATACAGTTTATGGAACACTATATATATCCTGTAAAACAGTTAATAATATTCTCATCAGAACAACTAATTTGATTTGGTCAAATGATTTACTTGTATCATTTCAGTTGAGTATAACTATTTGAGAGCTTCACTTGCATCCCTTTGTTGTAGCTTTTGATCAATCAGTGTTGCATTCATTTGTTGGACTTCTGTTGTCAATTGGACCAACTTTAATTTGTGATTTAATTGCACCATATGAATTCAAATAGAATCAAAAGTATTTTAGACTTATGAACTGAGTTATCACACACCTTTTTGTCAGTATAGTTACAGAAATAACAAAAAATAAAATATTAAGAGCATGTAATATCCTTGATCATTAGACTAAAAATTAAAATATAATCTAGTAATCTATAGGTAATGTACACATTCTAAAAACCAAGGACAAACAAGGTAGAAATAGGAAGTGACCAATACTTTGTGACTTAAATTATATAAACAACCAAAGCAAAACATTTGACTTACAATCACTAACCAAAGGTGAAATATGATCACTTAAAATCTCTTCTAGCATATAATATGTAAACTAAGTTCTTACAATTACATATTATAATAGCTTGCTAAAAATATGAGAGCATGGTGGTAACACAGACTAACTATATAATCCAATACACAAAGGGATTCAATTTGTATATATTAATTAATCTTCATAATAGGTTGTAATCTTTAAAAATATATAGTAGGAAGACTAATTTTCTACATGTATCACAAACATAACAAATCTCCCTATGACATATGTCAGAATCAATACTTTTATGCAATGACAACAATAATGATACCACTTAATTATTGCCCTCCCAAGATTTATAGATAATACATGACCAATAGGATTGTTGTCTACTTCTTGAAAAATGTACCCTTGATCAATACAGCCACATTGAAGTTTTGTCTACAGGTTTTTATATAGCAAATTTATTTAGTTGCTCATGAACAGAGTAGCTAATGGATATCTTCATTACAAAACATAAACTGCTGCATAGTTTGATGTTTGAGAATTAATAGACAATTATAGGTATAATGTCATTAAAAAATTGGCATGTACAGTAAACTTTTGAGAGGTCATTGTATAGTATGGAGCCCTTTTGTAGATTTTAAAATGATTCATTAAGTACATCAATTTTCATGTCAAATGCATTTATAAATGTAGTAAAAGGTGATTATATATCAAACTTGTTTATATAATTATAATTAATCTTATTTTACAACAAATAATCAATTGTAAGAACTAGCAACAATATTTTGTAGACAAGACTAGTATTAGCAGATTACATAAGTCATATAGTCAATGTATACTAGTGCACTTCAAATTGCATGTAAGAGCCACATTCACATAAGATGACATTTACTTGGTGGTGGTAATGGTGGTGGCATATCAGGATTCATCAAACTATAGATAATAAAAGATAACGTTATTGCTTATGCACAAACAATAATACCTTTCAGCAGCATTATTAAATCCTAAAACTTGCAGTTTGTCATGAAGATCTTGATGTTGAACATTGCTTGAAACAGATTCTTGCCATTTCTTTAATACCCAGTATGCTTGTGTCTCTACCTCTTCATAGTCATGCTTTATCTCCTGTAGATTTGCAGAAGAGATACCAAGGGAGCCAGCAAGAATGGATATATTTCCACGAATATGACGAGTACATCGTAAAAGATCAACATCGGAAATTAAAGTAGTTGTAGGTGAGATTGTGGGTGGAGACTGAGGAGTAGTAGATTCAGAATTGGTAGATTCAGAACTGGCAGGTGGTATATTGATTGGATTAACCAGTGGTTTTCGATGACCCTGTATAACTACAAATAAAGAAAACTTGGGTGTTTTAGAACTAACCAATTGTTGACTTCTCTTATTGCCTAACTTCTCAGAATCATACTCAGCTTCTTTCACCCTTAATTAGATTAAAAACCCATTATTATTGCTTCTCATAACAAAATATCTTACATGTCAGCAAGTTGTGGTAAATCAATTTCTTTTAGAAATTCTACCATTTCATTACGTACACCTCCTTTATTATTTACCCATTCATACAATAGTTCAAAGCCAGCTCGTTTCTGCTTAGAAGGATCTTGAAGAATGACATTGAAATTTTGTGTCATTTCCAAACATGCAGCAAGTTCAAATAATTTCTCTTGGTTTGGAATTCTTTTGCTAATATCTAGCATCTCTTTTTGCTTCAATGTAGTGGTTTTCTATAATTATAAAAATATTATACAATTTACATATACACAAGTAGTATTTACCTTCAATGCAGTGCTCTTATCAGGAAACCAGAAGCCTTCTTCAGGTAAAACTTTACGATGCATATCATTGTTTTCACAACGGAGATATAGATCACAGGTCTGACCTTTCTTGTGCTTTAAATAATGATAACCTGAAGTAGACTGACACTCTGGTGCAGCACATACAAATCGAACTTCTTTAAATACTTTACCAGACTCATCATTGTCATCAATATCATAATCTATACCTTCACCAGCAAAAAGACATTTGTCAATATCTTTAGCTACTTCCTTAACAAAACTACACAATTCTTGGCAGACATGAGTAAACTTGTCAAGACTCTCACTTTCAGGTGCACATCGAAAGACATCAACTTGAATAGCACATGGTTGCTCACTTAAAATTACTTCATCAATTGGTGGATCTCCAAATTCAATCTTTATTTGATTGCGATGTACACCTTTATCAAAGTTGATCTCACATAATGGTGACTCTGCAATTGTTGTAATAAAACGAGTAAAAAAACCTGGTGGTACAAACTCAGTTCTAAATGTGAGATGCATAGGAGTAGCTCTTTGAAGGTATTGTAGTGAGACTGATGCTTCCTTGACTAAAGGCAATACTAAAGGTAAGAAGTATTGCTTTACACTGGGATCATAATATTGATCTGTCTTCACCTCATTTTCTAGACCAGTAATATGAGGATAGAACAAGAGCACTCCTAAGTCATGGTAAAAAAGGAGTACTTTGGGAACAACATCACTGGGTATTTTGCATGCTATACCAATGGCATGAGCTTCTTCAAGACTAATAACATTTGCTTTGAGAGCTTGAATGACTTTACGAAAGAGTACCCAACTAATTGGTGTTTTGACAATGAGTTTGTTGTAGGTGAAATCACGTATCGTATTTCGTACTTTAGAGAAATCGACATCTTCATCGATCCTTCTCCCAGCAGTGGTATTATCAACAATGTGAAAACCATCAATAAGAATTTCAAATGGTTTTCCTTTGCAATATGACTCAATTTCTTGTATCTTTTGGTTATATTTTTTGCCCATAGCTTTGAGCTTGTCACCATGTGTACCAATGCATAGTACACGAGGATAATTTAAGAGTGCTCCCTTCTCATCATATATTGGACAGCCAATTGAGAAGGAGATCAATTGTGGTAATGCTAACCTCTTCTTCAAACCTCCTCTCTCCTTGTACTGTTTGTATAGACTGCCACGTTTCCTTAAAACTCTTAGAGGCATCATACAAGAGAAGGAACATAGTACGAGAAGTAAGGAAGGCTGGGAGAATTTCTAGAAAAATAGGCTGACCTCCACAATCCCAAATATGAAGAAATGGTTGTGGTGTAATATTTCTTGCTGAGCTCATATGTATAGAATTAGCACGAGCAATAGCTTCAGAGAGAACAGATTGAACATGAGATTTCTTGAACTGTTCAACCTTTTCTTCTGAAATTAAAGAGGTATTTAGCATACAAGAATCTGAATACAAATTGGCAGCAGCAATTACTTTGCTACTAAACTCATTAAAGCCTGATATGTTTTTATGTACAGCAGCCAGTAATTCTGCCATCTCATTCAGCTCGTCTTCTTCTGTGACTTCTTTCCATTTCTCCTCATGTTCATGACCCATCATTTGCCATTCTCGTCCAATTGGTCGCAGAGAATGGACATCACAAACAATGGTGCTACTAATTTTAGGGTCATAATGTTCTTTCATGAGTGATCGTTTGAAGCTTGTCTTTCCAACACCAGCTGCTCCTAACAACATAAGTCTGGCATATGCTACATCCATCTCTCCTTCAGCTAGAGCTTTTTTGTAAGCAATATGTATTAAAATATATTTCATATTCAGTTATTTTAAGGGAAAATGAAGCAAAAATACAGTTTCATAAAATAAGAAAGAGCAACAATGTCATAATTGTAACATTAAAATAATTAACTCTTCTATCCTGACTACGTTTTTAAAAGATCTTTATGACTTTTAAGCTTTCTATGACTTTGGCATCCATTTAGCTAGAACAAATAAATAGTGCTGAATATTTACAGTTTCCCTGTCAAATGTTGTTGCTTTAGACTTTGTAGTTGCTGACTTAGAGCAACATGCAACAACTGCCATAATTCTTGCTCACACCGAGAGTGGTGAGGGTTAATGAATAACTACCAAAAATTAATATTCATTTAATAAAGAGCCTTACCTTCCACAGCATGGACTCTTTTATCCTATAAAATGGAAAGAAGAGATAGGTATTTTAAAAACACAATACAAGTTAATACAATTTATAAGTATAATGAAAATCACAATTATCATCAATCATAAATTTGTTTAAATAGAACTGATGTTGAGTGTTTACTACATCTAGTCAAATTGGAAACAAAGAAAAGCAATAAGGCTCATCTTAATATGGATAATTAATAACACAGAATACAGAATCACAATGAGGTTGTGTCTTCTCTATCATTACAGTGGAAGGTTGGACAAGGTATCTGCATTTTCATGTGACTGTGTTGACCTGTACTCCGTGGTGAGGTATAAGCTGATAACATTAAAGCCAGTCCATATAAACAAGCTGCTGATTGAAGTTAATATCTTTCTTAGGGTTAAATATAGAAGTGGTCTGTCAGCAGGTGGAATTATAAACATTGGCGAAACTTTTGATTGCCAAACCTTGGATAAAACTTCTCAGAAAGAACATAATTACATAGCACAGCAGGTAGTTTTTTTCTGATGCCATCTTCTTCTTAACATGTGATGATTTGAAAAGAGCAGCTAGATTATATACCTGAGTCCTCTGTAAAATTTACACAAGATGATAGCAAAAGATTATTAATGGATGTGCTAAGTGTACAAAGAATTTGCAGCCTTTGTGCTTAAAAGTCCTTATAAAGTGCTTTAAAGCACTAATGCTATAAAGTGCTTAAGGACAAGTACAAGCATAAATGCTTATATATAATAAATGCTTGAAAGCATCTCCAAACACTCCAAAAAATGTGGTAAAAGCGCATTCAAGCACAAGCACTCAAGTGCTTGCCCCATGTCTGCATGAAGACTGCATTGAAACGATATTATGAGGTGATTGTTGCTAGAATAGTACATAGTGCTGAAATATAATGCACTAACGAGTAACGACACAGATGTTTAATTAACAGCTTAATTACACAATCCAGACTACCCTCACTTCACATCACTTGACAAGGCCTTCAATGGAGTGAAGCTCCTGAATATTCTGGGATTTAAGAGTACTAAAATAGCATCAATCTTGTCACTCATAACATGCAATCCTTCTACGTCAATGACATCACCTTGGTACTGCACATATTCACAGAAAAACGTTAAATTTAGACTCTTTCACAGTTATACTATAGTGTTTGTTGTTGTTGGCGCCAGTGACACAAATATCATTCATATAACAAATCATGTGTGATACTCCCTGAAGTATGATGTCCATTATCTTTGGAAAACTAGCAGGTGCTGATGCCACTACAAAAGACAATCTAATGTTAATAACAGTACAGACACAATGAAAATTAATGGTGACTGGTTTCTAGAATTCTTCAAGTTGTAAGCTTAGGATACGTCATGAACAAAGAACTTACTTGAACAAACAATGAGTCAAAGGTCCTCATGTTTTGGTAAAGGATATTGGTCAAGATTTCTTTGATACTTATTATAATAACAACTAGACTTCACCTTCAATGGCTACCAATGTCAAATGATGTCTGACTCTGGTGAATCACATCAATTGTAGTAAAAAGTTTGACCTCTTCAAAATACTCTGTACATGGGAAAAACTCACAAAATCCTTTCTTGATATCAATGTAACTGCTGGATCCATGTCAATTTTCATACTTTGTTGAATACTAGAGTCTACTTAACTGTACTTAGATGGGCTGACTCTCCTTGACAAAGATTAAACAGTCAAATGAAGTCGTTACTATCTGAAAAAACTATCTACTTCATTTTACAATTGCTGGAAGCCTCTGTTGTATCTGACTCTGACATATGGCATCCTTGAAGCAACATTGACTATGGATGTTTTTCATCTATCACAACAATAATACAGTGTTATGCCCTTCATTGCTGCTAGGTGAGTACACTTTCTGAATTTCAGATTTCATTCCTCATCTCCTCGTCTTTCCCCTTTCATAATCTAAGCTTGTTGGTATTCTCTTTCCATGCATTGGGCAATCTTAACTTTAGACATTAAAAAGCTTCTTTTCTACCAATAATTTCTTTAGGATAGCACTTGTTTGAGAGTGACAAAATTGTATTCTGCTTTCTAAAACTTTCTATCTGTGTACACATATGCTTTGGTTACCAAATATAGCCAGCATTCTAGGTTATATAGTGAAGATATATACTTCAAATTTAAGGCTTAAATCTTGGTAGTTTATGTGAAATCTGTGAAATGGATAGACAGATATGCACACACACAGAAACTGGCAAAGTGTTATTAATGATTACCATTAGAAAACATATAGAAGCACTGAAGTACACCCAATTTTAGATTATCCATTTGATGACTAGAATTAATACAAGAATCTAATTGTGGCCCAAAACAGTCTGAAAGTACAAGAACCAACAGTTACATTCCTGTACCAAGTAGAACAATATACACAGAAGCTTGATCAATTACACACAATTCAAAGTGCTTCCAGTAAATGTAATGGTATATGTGAGCAGTTGGTGAACACTATATACAAGTTTACTTCAGTCATCACTCTTGAAAGTTGATTAAATAAAATGTTGAAACTGACATACCAAGATACATATATATAAAAAATGGAGTGTGGACTATCTATCATGCATAACAATACATAATACTAATGTGTATTTATACTTACCAGCTAAATAAGAGGGATGCAGTGTAGAATGTCATCATAACATAATCATAGTAAATAGAAGAGAGATAAACAATAATTTAAAATGAAGACACAATTAAACAATACATAACACTATGTTTTGTCTGAACTTACATGCTATATAAGTAGGATATAGTTTAGATGTCATCATAAAATGATTATAGTAAATAAAAAAGAGATAAAGAATGATTTAAAATGAATACACAATTAAACAATACATAATACTAATGTGTGATCATATTTACAATCTAAATACGTGGGATAGTTTTGGATGTCATCATAAAAAGATCATAGTAAATAAAAGAGAACCAAACAATGAATTAAAATTAATACACAATTAAACAATACATAACACTAATGTTTGTTCAAACTTACACGCTAGATAAGTGAGATATAGTTTTAGATGTCATCATAATATGATCATTGTAATAAAAGAGAGATAAACAATAATTTAAAATGAATAAACAATTAAAAAATACATAACATTAATGCTTTCCAAACTTACAGGCTAGATAAGTGAGATATAGTTTTGGATGTCATTGTAATATGATCATAGTAAATAAAAGAGAGATAAACAATGATTTAAAATGAATACAATTAAACAATACATAATACTAATGTTTGTTTGAAGTTACAAGCTAGATAAGTGGGATATAGTATTAGATGTCATCATAATATGATGAAAGTAAAAGAGAGAAAAATGATTCAAAATGAATACACAATTAAACAATACATAACACTAATGTTTGTTTGAACTTACACACTAGATAAGAGGAACATAATTTTAGATGTCGTCATAATATGATCATTGTAATAAAAGAGAGATAAACAATAATTTAAAATGAATAAACAATTAAAAAATACATAACATTAATGCTTTCCAAACTTACAGGCTAGATAAGTGGGATATAGTTTTAGATGTCATCATAATATGATCATTATAATAAAAGAGAAATAAACAATGATTTAAAATGAATACACAATTAAACAATACGTAACACTAATGTTTGTTTGAACTTACAAGCTAGATAAGTGAGATACAGTTTTAAATGCCGTCATAATATGATCATCGCACATAAAAAAGAGATAAACAATAATTTAAAATGAATAAACAATTAAACAATACATAACACTAACGTTTGTTTGAACTTACATCCTAGATAAGTGAGATGTAGTTTTGGATGTCATTGTAATATGATCATAGTAAATAAAAGAGAGATAAACAATAATTTAAAATAAATACACAATTAAACAATACATAACACTATTGTTTGTTTGAACTTACAGGCTAGATAAGTGAGATATAGTTCAGATGTCATCATAATATGATTATATTAAATAAAAGAGAGATACACAATGATTTATAATGAACACAGAATTCAACAATACATAATGCTAGTGTTTGTTTAAACTTACATCCTAGATAAGTGAGATATAGTTTTGGATGTCATTGTAATATTATCATAGTAAATTAAAGAGAGATAAACAATAATTTAAAATGAATGCACAATTATACAATACATAATACTAATGTTTTTTCAAACTTACACACTAGATAAGAGGAACATAATTTTAGATGTCGTCATAATATGATCATTGTAATAAAAGAGAGATAAACAATGATTTAAAGTGAATACACAATTAAACAATATATAACACAAATGTTTGTTTGAACTTACAGGCTAGATAAGTGAGATATAGTTTGAGATGTCATCTTAATATGGTCATTGTAATAAAAGAGAGATAAACAATGATTTAAAGTGAATACACAATTAAACAATACATAATACTAATGTTTGTTTGAACTTACAGGCTAGATAAGTGAGATATAGTTTGAGATGTCATCATAATATGATCATTGTACATAAAAGAGAGATAAACAATAATTTAAAATGAATACACAATTAAACAATACATAATACTAATGCTTTTCAAACTTACAGGCTAGATAAGTGGGATATATGTCATCATAATATGATCAAAGTCGATAAATTAAAAGAGAGAAAAACGATTCAAAATGAATACACAATTAAACAATACATATAACACTAATGTTTGTTTGAACTTACAGGCTAGATAAGTGAGATATAGTTTTAGATGTCATCATAATATGATCATAGTAAATAAAAGATATAAACAATTATTAAAAATGAACACACAATTAAACAATACATAACACTAATGTTTGTTTGAACTTACAGGCTAGATAAGTTGGATACAGTTTTAAATGTTGTCATAATATGATCATCGTACATAAAAGAGAGAAAAACAATAATTTAAAATGAATAAACAATTAAAAAATACATAATACTAATGTTTTTTCAAACTTACAGGCTAGATAAGTGGGATATAGTTTAGATGTCATCATAATATGATCATAGTAAATAAAAGAGAGATAAACAATAATTTAAAATGAATGCACAATTAAGCAATACATAACACTAATGTTTGTTTGAACTTACGTGCTAGATAAGTGAGATATAGTTTTAGATGTCATCATAATATTATCATTGTAATAAAAGAGAGATAAACAATAATTTTAAATGAATAAACAATTAAACAATACATAACGCTAATGTTTGTTTGAAGTTACAAGCTAGATAAGTGGAATATAGTATTAGATGTCATCATAATATGATGAAAGTAAAAGAGAGAAAAACGATTCAAAATGAATACACAATTAAACAATACATAACACTAATGTTTGTTTAAACTTACATCCTAGATAAGTGAGATATAGTTTTGGATGTCATTGTAATATTATCATAGTAAATTAAAGAGAGATAAACAATAATTTAAAATAAATACACAATTAAACAATACATAATACTAATGTTTGTTTGAAGTTACAAGCTAGATAAGTGGGATATAGTATTAGATGTCATCATAATATGATGAAAGTAAAAGAGAGAAAAATGATTCAAAATGAATACACAATTAAACAATACATAACACTAATGTTTGTTTGAACTTACACACTAGATAAGAGGAACATAATTTTAGATGTCGTCATAATATGATCATTGTAATAAAAGAGAGATAAACAATAATTTAAAATGAATAAACAATTAAAAAATACATAACATTAATGCTTTCCAAACTTACAGGCTAGATAAGTGGGATATAGTTTTAGATGTCATCATAATATGATCATTATAATAAAAGAGAAATAAACAATGATTTAAAATGAATACACAATTAAACAATACGTAACACTAATGTTTGTTTGAACTTACAAGCTAGATAAGTGAGATACAGTTTTAAATGCCGTCATAATATGATCATCGCACATAAAAAAGAGATAAACAATAATTTAAAATGAATAAACAATTAAACAATACATAACACTAACGTTTGTTTGAACTTACATCCTAGATAAGTGAGATGTAGTTTTGGATGTCATTGTAATATGATCATAGTAAATAAAAGAGAGATAAACAATAATTTAAAATAAATACACAATTAAACAATACATAACACTATTGTTTGTTTGAACTTACAGGCTAGATAAGTGAGATATAGTTCAGATGTCATCATAATATGATTATATTAAATAAAAGAGAGATACACAATGATTTATAATGAACACAGAATTCAACAATACATAATGCTAGTGTTTGTTTAAACTTACATCCTAGATAAGTGAGATATAGTTTTGGATGTCATTGTAATATTATCATAGTAAATTAAAGAGAGATAAACAATAATTTAAAATGAATGCACAATTATACAATACATAATACTAATGTTTTTTCAAACTTACACACTAGATAAGAGGAACATAATTTTAGATGTCGTCATAATATGATCATTGTAATAAAAGAGAGATAAACAATGATTTAAAGTGAATACACAATTAAACAATATATAACACAAATGTTTGTTTGAACTTACAGGCTAGATAAGTGAGATATAGTTTGAGATGTCATCTTAATATGGTCATTGTAATAAAAGAGAGATAAACAATGATTTAAAGTGAATACACAATTAAACAATACATAATACTAATGTTTGTTTGAACTTACAGGCTAGATAAGTGAGATATAGTTTGAGATGTCATCATAATATGATCATTGTACATAAAAGAGAGATAAACAATAATTTAAAATGAATACACAATTAAACAATACATAATACTAATGCTTTTCAAACTTACAGGCTAGATAAGTGGGATATATGTCATCATAATATGATCAAAGTCGATAAATTAAAAGAGAGAAAAACGATTCAAAATGAATACACAATTAAACAATACATATAACACTAATGTTTGTTTGAACTTACAGGCTAGATAAGTGAGATATAGTTTTAGATGTCATCATAATATGATCATAGTAAATAAAAGATATAAACAATTATTAAAAATGAACACACAATTAAACAATACATAACACTAATGTTTGTTTGAACTTACAGGCTAGATAAGTTGGATACAGTTTTAAATGTTGTCATAATATGATCATCGTACATAAAAGAGAGAAAAACAATAATTTAAAATGAATAAACAATTAAAAAATACATAATACTAATGTTTTTTCAAACTTACAGGCTAGATAAGTGGGATATAGTTTAGATGTCATCATAATATGATCATAGTAAATAAAAGAGAGATAAACAATAATTTAAAATGAATGCACAATTAAGCAATACATAACACTAATGTTTGTTTGAACTTACGTGCTAGATAAGTGAGATATAGTTTTAGATGTCATCATAATATTATCATTGTAATAAAAGAGAGATAAACAATAATTTTAAATGAATAAACAATTAAACAATACATAACGCTAATGTTTGTTTGAAGTTACAAGCTAGATAAGTGGAATATAGTATTAGATGTCATCATAATATGATGAAAGTAAAAGAGAGAAAAACGATTCAAAATGAATACACAATTAAACAATACATAACACTAATGTTTGTTTAAACTTACATCCTAGATAAGTGAGATATAGTTTTGGATGTCATTGTAATATTATCATAGTAAATTAAAGAGAGATAAACAATAATTTAAAATAAATACACAATTAAACAATACATAATACTAATGTTTGTTTGAACTTACAGGCTAGATAAGTGAGATATAGTTTGAGATGTCATCATAATATGGTCATTGTAATAAAAGAGAGATAAACAATGATTTAAAGTGAATACACAATTAAACAATACATAATACTAATGTTTGTTTGAACTTACAGGCTAGATAAGTGAGATATAGTTTGAGATGTCATCATAATATGATCATTGTACATAAAAGAGAGATAAACTATAATTTAAAATGAATACACAATTAAACAATACATAATACTAATGCTTTTCAAACTTACAGGGTAGATAAGTGGGATATATGTCATCATAATATGATCAAAGTCGATAAATTAAAAGAGAGAAAAACGATTCAAAATGAATACACAATTAAACAATACATATAACACTAATGTTTGTTTGAACTTACAGGCTAGATAAGTGAGATATAGTTTTAGATGTCATCATAATATGATCATAGTAAATAAAAGAGAGATAAACAATAATTTAAAATAAATACACAATTAAACAATACATAATATTAATGTTTTTTTTCAAACTTACAGCCTAAATAAGTGGGACTTAATTTTAGATGTCATCATAATATGATCATTGTAAAGACAAAAAGATAAACAATAATTTAAAATGAATGAACAATTAAATGAAATGCACTAAAGTGTTTAACCTCGCTGCAGTCTTATCTAGAGACACTTTTTTATTCTTTTTAGCCTCCTTAAGTGACCTATACCACAGAATACAGACAAAAGATATCTCACTTAATGCGCAAGATGATTATTGATGACTCATAATTTCTCTTCAATCAAAGGGAAAAAGGCTTTGCTGTTTAGTGCGTCTACTGGGTACATTGCACTCTAATTGACAAAAGGTTCAATACTTTCCAACTTCTTAGTAAAAGTTAGTCATTCTCCAATAACAGTTATGGTGCTAGTAGTTTTAGTTTGCACTCAATGTATCGACAAAGATAACTGCAAAAAGTTAGTAAAACTGTCATAACGTTTCAAAGAAGTATTTTGACACAAAATTATCACTTTAAAAAGTTGGAAATGTCATAAGCTGTACGCAGAAAGTTTTATTGAATTCTCGAGTCTTCAAAGGTTTTTCAGACTTTTAAAGCTTTTTGTTTGTTTGACACTCCTTTTGGCAGTATTATTAAGAAGTACAAAGTTTTACTACCGTCCACTATAGTATGGTGGCTACCAGTGACTTATTTACTGAGTTAAAGCAGTTCAAAGCCATTTGCCAGGGTAATAAACAAACACACTAACAGACTACAGTAACCCTCACTATGTGCCTACGTGCAGCGAGGTTAACAATACATAACAATAATGTTTGTTTAAACTTACATGCTAAAGAAGTGAGATATAGTTTTAGATGTCATCATAATATGATCATAATAAATAAATTAAAAAAGAGAAAAACAAATAAAAACACAATTAAACAAAACGTAATAGTAATGTGTGATCACACTTACAGACTAAATAGGTGGGAAATAGTTTTGGATGTCATCATAATATGATTATAGTAGATAAAAGAGAGATAAACAATGATTTAAAATGAATACACAATTAAACAGTACATAACACTAATGTTTGTTTGAACTTACAAACTATACAAGTGAGATATAATTTTAGATGTCATCATAATATGATCATAGTAGATAAATTAAAAGAGAGAAAAATGGTTAAAAATAAAAACACAATTAAACAAAACGTAACAGTAATGTGTGATCACACTTACAGACTAAATAGGTGGGAAATAGTTTTGGATGTCATCATAATATCATCATAGGAAATAAAAGAGAGATACACAATGATTTAAAATGAACACAGAATTCAACAATACATAATGCTAATGTTTGTTTGAACTTACAGGCTAGATAAGTGAGATGTAGTTTTGGATGTCATTGAGATATGATCATAGTAAATAAAAGAGAGATAAATGATAATTTAAAATGAATAAACAATTAAACAATACATAAAACTAATGTTTGTTCAAACTTACAAGCTAGATAAGTGAGATATAGTTTTAGATGTCATCATAATATGATCATAGTAGATAAATTAAAAGAGAGAAAAATGATTAAAAATAAAATCACAATTAAACAATTCTTAATACTAATGTGTGATCATACTTACAGACTAAATAGGTGGGATATAGTTTTGGATATCATCATAATATGATCATAGTAATTAAAAGAGAAATAAAGAATGATTTAAAATTAACACACAATTACACAATATATAATGCTAATGTTTGTTCAAACTTACACGCTAGATAAGTAGGATATAGTTTAGATGTCATTATAATATGATCATAGTAAATAAAAGAGAGATAAACAATGATTTAAAATGAACACACAATTAAACAATACATAACACTATTGTTTGTTGAACTTACAAACTATATAAGTGAGATATAATTTTAGATGTCATCATAAAATGATCATAGTAGATAAATTAAAAGAGAGAAAAACGATTAAAAATAAAAACACAGTTAAACAAAACATAATAGTAATGTGTGATCACACTTACAGACTAAATAGGTGGGAAATAGTTTGGATGTCATCATAATATGATGATATTAGATGAAAGAGAGATAAACAATAATGTAAAATAAATACACAATTAAACAATACATAACACTAATGTTAGTTTGAACTTACACGCTAGATAAGTGAGATATAGTTTTAGATGTCATCATAATATGATCATAGTGTATAAAAGAGAGATAAACAATAATTTAAAATGAATACACAATTAAAAAATTCATAATACTAATGTGTGATCATACTTACAGACTAAATAGGTGGGATATAGTTTTGGATATCATCATAATATGATCATAGTAATTAAAAGAGAGATAAAGAATGATTTAAAATTAACACACAATTACACAATACATAATGCTAATATTTGTTCAAACTTACACGCTAGATAAGTAGGATATAGTTTAGATGTCATTATAATATGATCATAGTGTATAAAAGAGAGATAAACAATGATTTGAAATGAATACACAATTAAACAATACATAACACTATTGTTTGTTTGAACTTACAAACTATATAAGTGAGATATAATTTTAGATGTCGTCACAATATGATCATAGTAAATAAATTAAAAGAGAGATAAACAATGATTTAAATTTAACACACAATTAAACGAAATGTAATAGTAATGTGTTATCACACTTACAGACTAAGTAGGAGGAAAATAGTTTTGGATATCATCATAATATATCATAATAATTTAAGAGAGATAAAGAATGATTTAAAATTAACACACAATTACACAATACATAATGCTACTGTTTGTTCAAACTTACATCCTAGATAAGTGATAGATAGTTTTGGATATCATCATAATACGATCATAGTAAATAAAAGAAAGATAAACAATAATTTAAAAACAATACATAATGCTAATGTTTGTTTAAACTTACATCCTAGATAAGTGAGATATAGTTTTACATGTCATCATAATATGATCATAATAGGTAAATTAAAAGAGAGAAAACAATTAAAAATGACAGACAATTAAACAGTACATAACACTAATGTTTGTTTAAACTTACAAAATATATAAGTGAGATATAGTTTTAGATGTCATCATAATATGGTCATAGTTAAAAAATTAAAAAAGAGAAAAAAGATTAAAAATGAACACACAATTAAACAATACATAATACTAATGTGTGATCATACTTACAGACTAAATAGGTTTGATATAGTTTTGGATGTCATTATAATAATATGATCATAGTAGATAAAAGAGATATAAACAATGATTTAAAGTGAACACACAATTAAACAATACATAACACTAATATTTGTTCAAACTTACACGCTATATAAATATGATATAGTTTACGCATCATCATAATATGATCATAGAAAATAAAAGAGAGATAAACAATGATTTAAAACAAAAAACAATACATAACACTAATGTTTGTCCAAACTTACATGCTAGACAAGTAGAATATAGTTTACGTGTCATCATAATATGAGAGATAAACAATGATTTAAAATTAATACACAATTAAATAATACATAACACAAATGTTTGTTTGAACTTACAGGCTAGATAAGTGAGATATAATTTTAGAAGTCATCATGATATGATCATAGTAGATATTTTAAAAGAGAGAAAAATGATTAAAAATGAATACACAATTAAACAATACATAACACTAATATGTGATCATACTTACAGACTTAATAGGTGGGATATAGTTTAGATGTCATCATAATATGACCACAGTAAATAAAAGACAGATAAACAATGATTTAAAATTAACACACAATTAAACAATATATAACACTAATGTTTCTTCAAACTTACATCCTAGATAAGTGAGATATAGTTTAGATGTCATCATAATATGATAATAGTAAATAAAAGAGATAAACAATGAAACAATACATAACATTAATGTTTGTTCAAACTTACAAGCTATATAAGTGAGATACAGTTTTAGATGCCATCATAATATGATCATAGCAAATAAAAGAGAAATAAACAATGATTTAAAATGAATACACAATTAAACTATACATAACACTAATGTTTGTTTGAACTTACACGCTAGATAAGTGAGATATAGTTTGAGATGTCATCATTATATGATCATAGTAAATAAAAGAGAAATAAACAATAATTTAAAATGAATACACAATTAAACAATACATAACACTAATGTTTGTTCAAACTTACAAGCTGCATAAGTGAGATATAGTTTTAGATGTCATCATAATATGATCATGATAGATAAATTAAAAGAGAGAAAAAAAGTAAATACACAATTAAACAATATATAAGACTAATGTATGATTATACTTACGATCTAAATATGTGGGATATAGTTTAGGAAGTCATCATAATACGATCATAGTAAATAAAAAAAGAAAGATAAACAATGATTTAAAATGAATACACAATTAAACAATACATAACACTAATGTTTGTTCACACTTACAGGCTATATAAGTGAGATATAATTTTAGATGTCATCATAATATGATCATAGTAAATAAAAGAGAGATAAACAATAATTTAAAATGAATACACAATTAACCAATACATTAACACTAATGTTTGTTTGAACTTACACGCTAGATAAGTGAGATATAGTTTTAGATGTCATCATTATATGATCATAGTAAATAAAAGAGAAATAAACAATAATTTAAAATGAATACACAATTAAACAATACATAACACTAATGTTTGTTCAAACTTACAAGCTGCATAAGTGAGATATAGTTTTAGATGTCATCATAATATGATCATGATAGATAAATTAAAAGAGAGAAAAAAAGTAAATACACAATTAAACAATATATAAGACTAATGTATGATTATACTTACGATCTAAATATGTGGGATATAGTTTAGGAAGTCATCATAATACGATCATAGTAAATAAAAAAAGAAAGATAAACAATGATTTAAAATGAATACACAATTAAACAATACATAACACTAATGTTTGTTCACACTTACAGGCTAGATAAGTGAGATATAATTTTAGATGTCATCATGGTATGATCATAGTAAATAAAAGAGAGATAAGCAATGATTTAAAAAGAACAAACAATTAAACAATATATAATACTAATGCACGTCTATATTTACAAACTAAATTAGTAGAATACAGAGAAGTATGACATCACACATGACCATAGTAAACAAAAGAGAGATACTGTGGAAGAAGTTACCAGAACATGATCACAATATTTTAAAGATAGAAAAACAATAAATAAAAATGAAATTTAACTGTTACAAATAATGGAGAAAAAGGTTAAAGATACGTACAAAGAAATTATGTTGTAGTCAAATAACAATCACAATATTTTACATTATGGATTATATCAGATGACTTTTTCTTTTACTAGAATAGTTACATTATGATTACTGAAGCGTTTCATGGTTCTTTGTAATTATCTCATCTTACAGTATGGTATGTTTATTATTGATGGTATTTTCAACAGTTTTTGAACTTTTACTAAAGTTGGAGAATGGTTGCACAATCATTTGTTAATAATATGCCAACTATGGCTGATGTCACATTCCAACATGTGACATCAGCCATGGTGGAATTTAAAGAACACCATTCAATTACATGTGATTTCTGGTTTGCGACTTTTTGCACTCTAGGTTTTTGATAACAATTTGCAGACTTTTAAGGCATTTTGATGGCGCAAACAAATTCTTTCTAGCTCATTCTTAGCCAAAGTTATAACTCTGATTTAGAGTTTATTATGAATATGAACAAAGTATCTAAGAATTTATTACTATTTGTAATTTGTGAAAACTTTACAGACTCACAAGATGATCATGATCTTGAACTTGTTTTTGAGCCATTATGATATACTTTAATTCTATATAATGATAAAAGTTATAATAACAGTTGTTATAATGGAGGAAATTTATGGAGCAAAGACTAGAAACTAGTCAAAAAACAGTAATGTTATGTAAAAATACAATAATAGGAAAGATTATAAGAATGCTTTATTTTTTGCAATTATTTGGTCATAGTATTGTCTGTATTTGTTTAGAAAAATTCATCTAAAATGTAGGAATGGTATTATATTAATCCAATAAAAGGACATCTATGACATTAATGTTATGAGCTGCATCATATTTACACTATTGTTATTGTATTATTATACCCACAATCACTACATTACATTGGTTTCTAAATTTTTGTCTGAAATAATTTAATAAAAATTACAAGATGTGTCATAATGTAGAAATCAATAGTTTTGTCTAAAATATAATTTGTAAAGTATATCTCTAATTTTATAAAACAACACTGTTTTAATTTTTATCCAAAAATGGTTAGCTACTATCTTTTTTTAGTTTTGAGTTACCAGTTACAAAACAAGGATTTTTAAATTGTTTTTATTGTGATACACTTACAATGTTTGCATTATCTTTACTTTTGATTTTACAGATTGATTCTTTACACTAACGTTGTTATATATTGCTTACTACAAAGTTAATTTTAATATTATCAGTCTTACATAGTTGTTATAATGGTATCAAAATATCATTGGCATTTCCAAAGCATTCTTTCACCATTTTCTCTCATTATTTGTAACAGGTAAGTTTTGTTCAGTTATAAAAACCATCCAACATGAGAAAAGCATATCAGAACTTAGCCTCTTGTCTTGATATTGTTTTAATCAACAGTCAAAACAAAGTTTCTTACAACTGTTTCAGACTACTGTAATATCCTGCCTTAGTTAGTAACTTATTAATATTAGTAAGTTAGTTTGGTACTTTTTCTATTTGAATGAGTGAGTTTTGGTATTGATATTGTTATATAATACTGTTATTTTTGAGTCATTTGTGTTGAGTTTCATCTGATGTTATTTACTAGTTCTTTGTTGACTGTGGCATTTTTTGTGACTGTCTGCGTCTGGGTCATTTCATTTGGCGACTAGGGTCAAACAGTTGAATATAAGCTTACTTATCAGTATAGCAAATCATGGACTTCATATTCTGAAAGACTGGGATACTACTTCATGGCTAACGATATTACAGATGAAACAAAAAGAAATCAATTTTGGTGTTGTGCAGCGGAGCAGCCACATACGATTTATTGAATCTCCTTCAACCTACCAGTTTGAATGATAAATCTTACAATAAACTAGTCAAATTCCTGTCTGACTTCTTCAATCCTAAACCAAGCACTATTGTGCAGCATTTTACATTCAATACTCGTGTTTAGAGAGTCTGGAGAATCAGTCGCAAGTTACATGGCTGCCTTAAAATCACTAGCCGAATATTGTGATTACAGTATGAAGTTAGAACAAAATGGTGCGAGACTGTATTGTACGTGGTATTAATAACTCAAGAATACAGAGTCGGCTACTACAAGAAAGAAATCTAACTTATCAAATTGCATTGGGCACAGCTCAGGGTATGGAATTAGCTGCCAAGGATATTGCAGATATGCAAAAAGGAACTCCTTCAACCATGGTACCTCATCAACCAGTTCATCAACTAAATCCGTCTAAAGAGAGGAAACAAAGAATAGTTTCAATAACCATTGAGTGCTATAGGTATGGAGGAAATCATTATGCAACGAAATGCAAATTCAGAAATGTAGATTTTAGATCAAGCGGCAAGAAAGGTCATCTAGCAATTGCTAGACTTTTCTTGCCACATGATCTAAAGGTTGGCAATAAAGAGAAACTGAAGGTTGTTTTTATATCAACACTACATTCTCTAACTGAAACTGATACACAGGATGTAAGGTAATTATATTGTAACGTGATGGCAGCACTCTACCATTTGTGTGCCGTAATATCTTGTATAGTCTAGTGAAGCTAGTATGCACCAACTGGTACCTCAGATCACAAGTCTGAAACTAAGACTTTTACCAGAAGAGTAAGAAGGAGATTGCCCTTGTCAGAAGATGATGATGAAGATAATACTGATGGGTCATCATTAGATGCTAACACAAGTGATGCATCATTGTTTGACAATAGCAACAGTAAAAAGAAGAGAAAAGTTGAAAAATGTTCAAATGACTCCATACCATTGTTAAACCCATTTCCTTTGCCAAAGCATTTTCGTCATAACATAGAGGTGACATTAGAAAACTAAGCAGTTGACAAAGGAGACTCATAGTCAATTTTTTTCAGCTGTAGCATCTTCTATGCTAGCTTACAAGTGTTATCAAACTGCTAAGAACTATAGAAATGTCAACGTTAGTATTTGTGACAAGTACAAGTATATGAAGTCACCTGTGGGATCACCATATGTACACTATATAATAATGTAACTATAATTACAGTTACCATTTCAGGATGCAATTATTCAATCCCTTATGAACTGTTTCAAGGAATTCAGAAGAGATAAAAAACTATGGCCTGTGAAGCAAGAATCCTCAGATGATATGGAAGTAGTTCTTTCAACTTCAAGTGGTATAATCATGTGAATGATGTTGTGTAACATGATGTCTAATGTAGCTGCCAAATCACAACCTCCTGAGCAAACTGTCGTTTTAAAGAAACCATTACCTATATCTTGTAGTCAAAGATTTTAAAGATCTTTATCATTTTGTTTCATAGGTAAAGACAAAATGGTCTTTACGAGACACAACAAGGCTCTTATTGCTGAATTCGAAAAAACCAAAGCTAATGTTCAAGTTGTGGATGAGCTCATGGATTCTTCCTTTCCTATGCGTTGCAGGACATCCTTGATAACCCTTGTAATTTAGTGTCTTTATTTGAAAAGTATCCATTCCTATAAAAGGAAAGAGAGGTAAAACATTTCTTTTTCTACTGATGGACATGTTTTATGCACTTGAAGCTATAGATGGAAATGCAGAGGCTTTGTGACAACAGTATTACACTTAAAGATTCTCAAGATGCATGGCAAGAGCTTTATCCAATGTTACTTCAACAGGCTAAACGCGATGCTCAGAATTCTGTACAGTTAAAGAAACTGCTGGACGAAATATCAGATACTCAGTTCATAATTTGTAAAAAATTGCACTAATTTTGACATACATAGGTAATGATTAATTGTTAGGTTTGGTTATCCTGCCACTGTTACTTCCAGATTCCAGGACAAAAGCTGACCCAAGTAAGGTTATCTACTTTACAAAGGTATAGTATGACAAAAAGTGTTAATGTGAAATGAAATGTTTGATGTAGGGTGCCATGGATATTGAGAAAATTGTAAAGGAAAAAAGCAGCCACAACCTTACCTTTTAGCAACTGGCCATTTGGAAAGACTTGGTCAATGCTACTTAGTTGTTGATTGTGTCATTATTCATGAAGTGAAGGAGTGTCCTCCATTGAGTCTTTTTGAGCTGTATATTTCATCTACAATGGAAACTCTTCTCAGAGACTTACCATACATTTGTGTTTCCATTGACGATATTCTCGTCACTGGAACAGATGAACAAAATCACCTAAATAACCTTGAACTCATTTTACAAGATTAGAATCAGCTGGATTGACACTAAAGAAGTCAAAATGTATTTTCCCAGCAATGTCAGTTCAATATTAGGAAATGTAATTGACAAAAATGAGTTACACCTATCTCCTTCAAAAGTACAAGCAATAACACAAGCTCCACAATCTAATAATGTTCCTGAATTAAAATTTTTTCTTGGTTTAGTGAATTATTACCACAAGTTCCTCCCTAACTCACTTCCCCCATTACATTCACTGCTACATAAGAATAGTCGTTGGAATTTGTCTATGGAACATTCAGAAGCATTTACAAAGGTAAAATGTTTATTACAATCCTCTTCTCTTTTAGTTCACTATGATGACAAGAAACCATTACTGCTGGCCTGTGATGCTTCTCCATACAGCATTCGTGCTGTACTTTCTCATCGTATGAATGATGGTAGAGACAAACCAATAACTTTCATTCTTGCACTTTAGCTCCTGCTGAAAAGATTTCCTCACAATTAGAAAAAGAAGCTTTAGCAATAGTTGTCGGGGTCAAAAGATCGCACCACTATCTCTATGGTTGTCACTTCACAATATACTCAGATCACCAACCACTGAAATACATACTGAACAAATCTAAACCAATACTAGTAGTGTCGTCATCAAGAGTCCAGCGCTGCGCATTAACAATTAACATTATCAGCTTACGATTACAGTATCCAGTACAAACCAAATAAGTAACGCTGATGCTCTCAGCAGATTACCACTCTCAAGCACTATCTATTACATACCTACACCTTTTACTTTAATTTACTTGAAATTTACTTCTTTTATTTAGTCAGTTATCAAACAAATCGTTTTCATCATATTGATATTGAAGATGCATTTGACCATTCAGATGATTTGAAGATTTGTTTGATGATTGATAAATTCATCCATCCTCTAGTGCCAAATCAAACACCTGTTGAATTACATACTACTCCTACAAGTACGGGTGAAACACTGCATCGCTCGAGTGGGGTACGTTGATCAGTTACTATGAATGCTTAACTGGTTTTAAAGTAGAGGGGAGTATAATATCCTTCCTCAGTTAGTAACTTATTAATATTCATAAGTTAGTTTGGTACTTAAGTCTTTGGTTTTTATATTTGAGTCAATATGTTTTGGTAGTCACATTGTTATATAATATTGTTATTTGAGTCATTTGTGTTGAGTTTCGTCTGATGTTATTTACTAGTTCTTTGTTGACTGTGACATTTTTTGCAACTGTGTGCGTCTTGGTCATTTCAACTACATGACATGTATATATATCCCCTTTCACATTTTAAATATATTGTTGGTGTGACTTTAAAGAGCAACAAAAGAAAGTAAACTGCATGTATAAACGAATGACACCTCTAGCAGCCAATGATTTTAATTATAGGCTGTCCATGTTGAGAAGAGCCACCCAGACATGTGAATAACTTTGCCGTTTTACGTGCTATCGACATGAACTTGCACAATCGATTTAGCTTGCAAATGCGCATTTTATATATAAAATTTGGCTCTCTAGCACTACGAGAAAGTAGCAAACTAGAAAACTCCATACATTTTCAATGGCATACCTTTCACATACTTAAAATTGCACACCTTCGAGGGTTTAATAAAAAACAATTTTCGCTTTGAGAAGTCAGCCATCTGTCACGTGGCAATTCAAAATTACAATTCTAATTATATGAACAAATGGTATATTATAACAATTATTATTAAAATAATAACCAGGTATCGTCTTTTGTGATTTGAGGCAGCTATAAAGCCACCATGGTTTTGAATAACCATGGTGGCTTTATAGCTGCCTCAAATCACAAAAGACAAAGAAGGAAGACTGAGAATACCTAGAACTAATCATCATCAGAACTATCAGATTGATCCGAATCATCAGACTCATCTGATTCACCTCCAACTCAAATGATGAATTCATCCACTAACTCTTCATAGAGGCCATCATTAGACCAATAGTGGTCTTCATAGTGGATCTTAACATGTTGAATGAGGCTCTTCCAACGGTCAGGTGTCACAACATCGAAACCCTCCCATGCCAGCTTCTCAACCTCATGGAGGTTAAATGCACGAGTGTTGGCCTTGATGTGACCTTTAACCTGTGCCCATGCCAACTCAATAGGATTAAGAGTGCAGTGAACAACAGGGAGTTAGACCACCTCATGCCCTGTATGATGTACATATCAATAAATACAAAGGCTATCTTGACTAAGTTCTTACCTGCAGCAGCAGCCATGTCATCAACAACATGGTGAGGGGTAGGTTTCAATCTTTGTATGATGCTATACAATTCAGCTTTCAAGGCATTTGTTAGGAATTGAACTCCCTTTGCCTGAAGCCAATCTTGCATCTTTTGCTTTGTCCAACTTTTGACTGGAACAGGGTCACTACAACGGCTATGATATGATGCATTATCCATGACAATAAGACTGTTAGGTGGAACATTTGTGAGAAATTTAGTACCAAACCACTCCTCAAAATGATCAGCAGTCATCTCATCATGGTAATCACCAGTATTTTTTTGGGATCTGAATATGAGAGTGGTATTGGGAATCCAACCAATCTCACCACCAGCTCCAAGAATAATAAGCTGTGCAATCCTTCCCAGGAGGCCTTTTTATACCACCAAGGGTTCCACCAGTCACATCATCCCTCTCCACCCAAGCACAATCCTTACCATCATGAGCATTGGCCCAGGTTTCATCAAGGTAAACAACTGGCCTATTCTCTGGTGGTTCGTCATCATTCAACGAAGGTAATAATGCCTCTGTTCCATAATGTGTGGTTGTTCATAGTAGTGGCGTCTGTCATCCACTTGCTTATGTCTATAAAGTACAATATTAATGGGCATCATAACAAAAGTTATGGTGACTCACTTGAAACTAGGTTTGAGCGGTATTGAGCAATATAGTACCACGGTATTTTCAACAAATATATTATGATATAACTAAATACCTACTAATTTTTGAGAAATTAAAAAAACCCCACTGAACTCAAACACCTAATTTTTGAGAAATTAAAAAAACAAAAACAAAACTGAACTCAAACACATGGTTACTACATTGACTGTCTATCATACCTGTACAAGGCTAGACCGCTGGAATAAGTGATACAATAAGAAGCCAATAAGTGATATACAATAAGAAGTCAACAGGTACAGTCACTTCAAATTTTTAGAGAGAAATGTAAGCATATTGACTTTGTCTGGACTAAGTCTGGCTCGGGCAGGATTCACAATCTGTCCAGAGGTAGTGAAAATACGCTCAGAGGCAGCACTAGTAGCACAAACAGTGAAATACTTTTGAGCCAATTCCTTCAGGTTAGGATACTTTGAAACGTTAAGCTTCCACCATACAAGCGGATCTTCTTCAAAATTGAGATTTTCTGTGTCAAGATATTTTTCCAGCTCAGCATTTACCTGTTGCTGAGGGGATACAGAGGGGGGTTCACTGTTACACTCTTGGTCTTTGAATAAACTTCCCAACGTTTTTCGTTTTTTAGGAGGAGGTGGTGGATTAGGCTGTGTTGATGATGGTGTGGTACTAACCGTACTATCTTGAGATGACGCTAAGACAGAAAGACATTTGGTTGCTATCTCTTCTTTTAAATCAAGAATAAAATCTTCATTTTGAATCGTGGATCAAGAACAGTTGAGACTTGTAGAATACTGAAGACATCATATCCTAACCTCATTTCAGTGTAGCGCTTATTAAGGTCAACCTTAATACGACTTTTAAGATTTTTCGTTAGTAGAGTATCATCTTCACTTTCTTTCAGTAACGTGTTGTTGAGAAGGTTCAGAATAAGGAATACTGCTGATACAGTGGCATACGTTTCCCCAGAAAGTATATCGGTCAAAGACGAAATAGGAGCAAAGGCAGCATCAATCGACTGAAGTACATCTATATCCTGCCAAGTGAGGATGAAATGAGTGGTTTTTTGATCTGCGCTTAACACAATCCTGATTGCTTCCTCTTGTTGTAAAATCCTTTTGATCATTTAAGCTAATGACCCCCACCTTGTTGCACAGTCCTATGCAAGTTTTAAAAAAAAATCCCAAAAATTCCTCAATAAAAAACATGCATGTTTTAACTTAATTAACTTACAGCAACTAGACATTTATTTTTCAGTCCAAGGTTCAGCTGAGCTTTAGTTAAATCCCGCTTTCTTTTCCAGCTCATGGA
The DNA here is from genome assembly GCA_963965975.1 of Xestospongia bergquistia. Lineage (NCBI taxonomy): Eukaryota > Metazoa > Porifera > Demospongiae > Haplosclerida > Petrosiidae > Xestospongia > Xestospongia bergquistia. The sequence goes on along the minus strand of OZ014420.1, from coordinate 1,504,914 downwards.
AAAAGCACTAACAATTTTTCGGCACAAGCTAATAGCTCGAGTACATCGAGAATCGTCTCTTATGGACTTGGTGATGGCTAAGTGCAAATTATGACCAAAGCATGAAAGTCTACAAATGGTAAGTTGATTGGCTGCTGAGGTAATATTAGTTCCGTTGTCAGTTGTTAAACATATTTGATTATTCATATCTAAATCCCATGACTCCAAAGTCACCTTTATGGCCTCAGCTAAATTCTCTCTAGTGTGGTCTTCGGGAAGAAACTGTGTCTCCAAGCATCTGTTCTGCATCTGCCAATCATTATCTAAGAAGTGGATGGTATAACTCATATACGGCAGCATTCCTTCACTTGACCATAGATCTGTTGTGGTGGAGAAATTGTTTATATCACAGATTTCCCATTTGATCTGGTCTTCTGTGGCTGCATAAAGATTTGGCAGAGCATTCCTGGAGAAATAACTTCTGGACGGAATACTATATCTTTCATCAAAAGCCCGGACAAGACGTTTGAACCCATCCTTTTCGACAGTATACAGTGGCTGGTCGTCTTTGGCTATGAAGAATTTTATGGCATCAGCTAGTTGTTGCCATCGCTTTCCTTTCTGTTCGTATGATCGACAGCTTTCTACTGTTTCCTCAATGGTAGGTTGACTGACCACAGTTTTAGTAACAGCTGTTTGAACCCATCCTTTTCGACAGTATACAGTGGCTGGTCGTCTTTGGCTATGAAGAATGTTATGGCATCAGCTAGTTGTTGCCATCGCTTTCCTTTCTGTTCGTATGATCGACAGCTTTCTACTGTTTCCTCAATGGTAGGTTGACTGACCACAGTTTTAGTAACAGCTGTTGAACTCAAAGGCTGTCTTTGTGTCATGGCCTCTTTCGCTTCAGCATACAACTTGCCATGATTGGCTTTTAGGTGTGAAAGTAGATTTGATGTGTTCCCGTGTTTGGCTAGCACTCTTCGACGGCAAGTATGACAAATTGCTGAACTATTGTCAACGGGCTTCCCATCTCTACCTTTTTCTAGCCCAAAATAAGTCCAAACAGGGCTTTTTGTTCCAAGTTTAGGCACCAAATCCATAGATCGTTCTCTTCATCCAAACAATTGACAGGTGCAGGCTCGTACACGTGGCACAATGAATACCGTATACAGTAATGCGATATTTCGATTTTTCTATAGTTGTATTTCCAAAAAATCCAAATAATACCACTACAGTTTAAATTTCATACTATGATACAACTAAATACCGGTATACCGCCCAAGCCTACTTGAAACCCATTTCCCTTAGCAAGGTGTGGAAGGTTGACCTCTGACCATGAAAGAGGTTATCCTCTTTCAACACAACAAACAACTTGGATAGTGTCACATGCTCTTTGCACCAATAGAGGTGGTATATTTTTCGTCTGATGGCTTCACGATCAAAATCATCAACTAACAGGCGTCTGGAGAATCTGTACCTCTTTGTTGGAGTTGAAAAGGTAGCTCCCCCTGTGCTAAGTTTCTCCTTCTGTAAATTCTTGATGCTGGTACATGAAAGTTTTGTAGCATCAGAGGTTCGTTTCAGAATCCTTCAGTCCGTTTACGCCTGCCAGGTTCCTGAAAATATTCATAGACATTCACAACAACCTCCTTTGTTTGCACTCTCAATCTCTTTCCAGTTGGCATGTTCACAAACACGAGAGAAAACGTGGTGTGTTCGCATGACATTCACGTGAACAAGTAATGAATATAATTAAAATTCTTCTCTTCTCAACTTGGACATAGTATAACACTAACCACATGTACAAGTGCTATGATAATGATTGTGACTGCTAGTGTTCAAATGATCTCACTAGCTTGCTACTATACCTATATTTGTATGATTCATAACTATAGTCTTTAATAGACACAGTTGCTAATTATGAAATTATTGTAGTTCTAGTCAATGTTTCAGTGTGAAATTATAGTGTCTTCTAAAACCATCATAGCTAGGATGACTTTTTTAATTATAATTTAGTTTCAATACTATAGTGAACAATACTTTTCTCATGATATTTAATGGTGAGTGTAAACATAAGAATAGCTCAATAGTGACTATGGCCTCCACTTTGTAGTCAAGCTGTCTTCTTTTAAAGTAACAATTTGTCAAAGTGGAGGTAAATTTGTAATAGAATACAGTCAAATAAATTCAAGATAATTTACGCTTTCTTAAAATGATTAGCTTAGCCTCAAGAAGTTTTATTTATTTAAAAAAGACAACACTCCAGTAATTTATCTCTAATTACTCACCAAATATGGAACACCAGGAACAAAGTCTAGCTACCAAATATACAGCCAAATTACACAAGGGAGATGGTATACTGTCGTCCTCAGGTCACTACAGCCCTAGGAAAAAGCGAGTCTGGACAAGCACAACTTAATAATGACGTGTAAATCTGGAATTTAGGATGGCCAATCACAAAGCTAGCGTAACAATTACAATCACGTGAAGCCAGCCCCTCCCCAGCGGTAAGAAGGGCTGGCTACGGCGAGCAACCTTAAAAATGGCCCAGCAACATCTTCAGATTTGATTAGTATCAACAATCTAAGCAGCATAAATCACAGACAGACGATGGAAAGTGAATCAAACTCCCCTGAAAGAGCACACTCTGCAATAGTTGATTGCTTTATTACTTTGTGTTGGACAGTCGTGAATTGTGCTAATTATATGTAGAAATTTCGAGATTTGGTTGCATGTATGCAGTAATCCTATGTTTAGTCTTGAACATCTACAACAAATATTCAATTAACTTTACTGATGTCAAGAGTCAAAAATACCTCAAAGAGTCAGTCCAAATATTCTATTGTTACCAGTTAATACACTTTTCCTGTACATGTATGCATCTTTACCACCTTGACTTCCTATAAGTAATAACTGAAAATCACAGTGTTAGTTCTTACTAGTAGAGACTTACCAACAGCTTTTTGTTTAATTGACCTTAGAAGATCACCATATTGTGGATCCTCCACACTAGTAGTTTTAAAGGGTATATAATTTACTAGAATTGCTTGACAATCATGTGGGTAGCATGAGCATATTGGCCCTCTCTATAATTAGGTTTGCAGTCTTTAAAAAGATATTTGGGAAGACTGTTTTTCTAGATGTATCATGAGCATCAATAATCTCTTTATGGTATATAACAGAATCAAATACTTTCATGTGATTACAGCAATAAAAAATTCACAACCATATATTGCTCTCCTACATGATCAGTAGGATTGTCTTTTACATGTTGAAATATAAAGACTTGATCAATGACATTACCTTGAAGTTTAGTCTTCAGCTCTTTATCAAACTAGTTGACTTCCTCAAATGGAATATTGCAACTAATGAATAAAATAAATATTGATGCTAAGTTTGATGTGTTTGAGTCAAAGAAACAATTACTGGTATAATGTCATTTAAGGAATTGGCAGATATATAGTAAATTCTAGGATCAAAAAAGTGGTCATCATATGGTATGGAGTGTTTTCATTGATTTTCAACTGGTTCATTAGGTACTTCAACTTTCATATCAAAGTATGGGATTATTGAGTTAACAGTTAATATATTTTACCACAAACAATCAACTATATAATAGTTAGAAAATGTTTAGTAGACAAGACCAAACTACATTAGTTACAGTGCTTCAACTGGTATGTTTGAGCCACATATATTCACACAATAATACAGTTACTTGGTGGTGACATCTTAGGATTCATCAAACTATAGATAAAGAAATTATAACTTTATTGTTCATGCACAAACAATGATACCAGCAGCCTTATTAAATCAGAAAACTTGCAGTTTGTCATGAAGATCTTGATGAGCATTGCTTGAGTTTGCAGTTTCTTGCCACTTTTTTAATACCCAATATGCTTGTGTCTCTACTTCCCTGAACTCATGTTTAATCTCTTGTAAATTTGTAGAAGAGATACCAAGGGAGCCAGCAAGAATAGATATATTTCCATGAATATAACGAGCACACCTTAAAAAATCAACATCAGATATCAAAGTAGCTGTAGGTGCAATCATGAGTGGACTTTGGCGTAAATCATTGGCAATAGATATTGAAGTCTATGTTAATATAAGGTGTTAGTATAATGTGATATTTCTTCATAAACACTGATACCTGATTGTCACTGTTGTTTGCTGATGCATTAGGAAGACTTCCAAAATTTTGCATATTTGTCCTGAGCATAGATGCATTTTAATATATTACTAGAAATTTGCCTCGTGTTCACTATGTGTGTCAGTGGCTAATAATACAAAGAGTCAATTTTATTTGCAGCAATTAATAGCCACATACCTTGTGAAAATAGCATTGATATAATACTCCTACAATATCTAAAATGTGACTTAAACTTTGATACTATCATGCCATATCTATTTGTTTCATCTGTACATGCACTCTGTCCAAAGATTTTTTAAAAAAACATCAGCCTTTTCACCTATTGTGTAAACAAGAGTGCTAGTATCAAGATTTGTCTCTCTTTTCCTTTTGTATTTGAATGAACAAAGTTCAACAAATGAGTATAAAAGAAGACAAACTAGTTTTTACTTTCATAACATTGCTATATGCACTCTCAAAACACCAGATACATTGAATTAAGAGCTAGATTATTCAGGATCAGATCATATACATGCTTGGAATTTTGAACTCTAGGATCAAAATTGTCAGAACAAATTCAGTTAGTTGCTGATCTCAAGATGGAGATAGCCATCACTAAAGCTAGACAAAGTGAGGCAATTGGAAGAACTTGCCATCACATTGGTTTGTCAAAGATTCAGTGAGAATGTAATGGCCTTGATAAGTTCAAATGGAGTTCTATTTATTTATTAGCTGTCAACTTTGTTCTCCATTTATTGACATTTCAAACCTGAATTGTTCTACATCTGAAGATTGTTAACTTACATAAAGAGTATAATTGCAAGACTTGGTATTCTGAGATAGTAATGTCTAGTAAGAGACTATAGCTACAGTATTCATCTTGTCTGTTCAGTGAGTTTGCCAAGAATTACAGATTTACCCATACACACGTAGCCTCACTACCCTCAAACTATCTAACAGCTTCTAAATAAGCCATCAGATCCATATTTAGCTCTTTTAATATACAAATTAATACCAATACAGAATGGTTATGCACCCTCTGAACTTTTGATGAATAGAAGAATTCATGCCACAATCCCCTATGACTCAAATTTAGCTTAAACCATAAGTTTATAATTTTGATGAAGTCCAATTGAAAGAAAACAAGTTGAGAATTAATAGAAAGAAAGATACGATAATCCTCATTGGGATGGAGACTAGAAATATCTAAATACTGGAGACAAAGTGTGGCTACCAAAGAACATGAACTATGGCACAGTATTAAAAGAAGTTAGACCAATCATCCTCCACTATATCCTAAACTGTCATAATGCAGTTGTAACTAGAAGTGTCAATATCAAAGTCACTGATTTGCATCAACTCAAGTTGGATTTAAAAAAGGAGTTGTAACAGTGACTAATTATTTTTCATGCATACTCATTATTCATGTGTGATTATGTAAAAGGACCATCATGTATAATTTTTGTCATTGTATTGCTTGTTGAGTCAAAATTGGGTACTTTTTGGTGTAAATTGTACTATGATGATGACATTGATATATGTCATAAGGGTTAATGATGGTAATGTGAATGTATAGTTTGTTTTTTTGGGGGGGGGAGGGGGGGTTAGGTTTTAGGTTTTAGGGTGTTAGGTGCTTCTTGGTGTGACTTGTACTATGATAACATCACTATGTGTTATGTCATGTTGATGATCATCGTAGTCAAGTTATACCAACAACCACCTTTAAATCGTTTCTAGATCCTTAAGCCTATAATTTATTATGTGTGCGATTTTAGCAAAGTTAGTAAGTACTTTAAAATCAGAAAATTTGTATACGTTAAGATTTTTCCTTTAAAAACAAAATTATATTAAATGTGGGTGTAGCTTACTTGATTTTCTATGTCGTTTACAGATCCTTCAGAAAGACTTCCATTATTTTGTATACTTGTCCTAAATACACCAGTAATGTACTTAAACATTTTATTCTGAAATTTCTTACTGTTCATCTGTTTGAACATCATGTTGTGAAGACGGTGACTCAGCTGGTTGCAAAGTGTCAACTAAATTTGTTAATGAAGTCTTTTGACTCTATGAAATATATAAATAGTATATAAGATAATAAATCAAAAAACATACCAAATTTAGTTAGTTGTAAATTATGTAATATTAACTATTAGAGGGCGAAAAAGGCTGTAATACTCTAAACAGATTTTCTTAAAATCAGAGAATGCTAAAGTTAATAGAAAGTCAATAAGTCAACATAACTTTGTTTGTCAGAATTATAGTCACATAGCTTAATTAAGAAAATACAACAAGTATACAAAAATAATAATGTAGAAAATAAACATACTTGTATACAATATATACCATATTGACTAAAACTATTTGGGGTTTTCTGGCATAGTTTATGTACCAGGAAGAAAAATGCAGAGTTAACTATAACTTTAAATGTTTACTATTTTGACTTTTGTTTGTTTTTTAAGTTCTCAGAATCATATTCAGCTACCTCTACCTTAAAACAAAAATATTCATTATTTTACAAGAAGGAAAATAATGTTTCCTCACATGTCAGCAAATTGTAGTAAATCTATGTCTCTTTAAGTTTCAACTACTTCATCACGTGTTCCACCTTTATCTTCTATCCACTCATACAATAGTTCAAAGCCAGGTAATTGTCTTTGATGAGGGTCTTGAAAAATAGTATTGAGATTTGATTTCATTTCCAAATTAGCAACAGCTCATTTAGCTTCTTTGGCTGGGAATCAATTTGACTAATTAGTAACAACTCTTTTTGCTGCAATGTCTTGGTTTGCTGTAATTTTATGAATGACTAGCAGAATTTGCTTACAAATACACATACCTTTGATGTAAGTATATCTTCTCACAAAACCATAGGCCTTCTTCAGGCAGAAATTCATGATACACATCACTTTTCTCATAGTAAATATTTAGATCACAGCTTTGTCCATTCACATGATTCAAGTAATGAGGGCCTGAAGTAGACAGACACTCTGGTGCAGCACATACAAACCGATTTTTAAAAATACTTTGCCAGACTCGGACTCATTATTATCATTCTCCATTCTCAAACTGCCAAATAGACATGCATCGACATCTTTAGCTACTTTCATAAGAAAGCTATGCACATAAATTTTATAGAGTGTTCTAAATTTATGTGGCTATGTGTGAGGATACAGTATTTAGTCTGTGTACATGTAACAGCTGTTAAGTCTACTACAATGTAATTGCTAAATAAACCTGATCATGAGTTCAAACAGCTAAAATTCAAAAGCTTTCCTTTCTATAGAGAAAAAAACCTTTAAAGCAACTCACAAATATTATTTAATTCTTTAATTGACAACTTCAGATCAATACTATCAGTAGACTAGAAATCCAGTGGATGCAATACTTGATAATGAGAGATAAAAACAATCCAAATGATAGAATATCATACTTTGTAGTTTCCTTTTAATATTTAAATTATTTTTATGAAGTTACAATCTCATTTTTTGTAATTATTGTTTTTACATTCTGTAATTAGAGTATAATAGTGTAGAATTACACTAATATAGTGTCAATACAACATCATAGGGACCACATTCTTTTGGCCATGCATGCAAAAAAACAGTCCATGCATGATGATAGTAGCTACACAGTTTATGGTACACATCATAATAATGTGTGAAAAGTTTGCACCAGTAGTCAAGGTAAAACAATAATGTCAAATGGTTTCATTGCTGGATAATATTTCAATTAACATGTAATTATATCTAACTAATCAAAAAAACACAATAAACTTTCAAGATTACATAAAATGCTTTTACTTTGGTTTTCTTTCTCATATTTTTCAATGGTATTGATAAAAGGAATGGATATATGTACTGACTAATGATTTGATTCCTTTGTGTGTGTCATTTTGTGATGTTTTATCCTATACGCGGAACAGCCAATACTGTCACAAATATTTTTCTACAATCGCTAATATCATTTTTAGACACTCCATCCTGTGTAGGTTTGGCTATGTAAGACAGTTAATAATATTCTGATCAGAACAACTATTCTGATTTGGTCTAATGATTTCATGTATCATTTCAGTTGAGTATAACTTTTTGAGACCTTCACTTATAACTCCTTTAAAAAATCCCTTTGTTGTAGCTTTTGATCAATCAGTCATTTGTTGGACTTCTGTTGTCAATTGGACCAGCTTTAATTTGTGATTTAATTCCAGCATATGAATTCAAATAGAATCAAAAGTATGTTGGACTTATGAACTGAATTATCCACACCTCTTTCTTGTCAAAGACAAATTCATCTGAATATCCCAAAAATTATACTTTATATTAAGTTAATTTACTTGTTTTTATTGAAGTATAACATATACAATTAGTCTTGTAGTATTCTATATATGGGGGAATCAAATAATTGATTATCTTAGTACCAAATGTAAAAGAATGATTACACTTGGATAGCTAATTACTTTGGAACAGTTAGATGATATATACTTGTCATTATTAAAAAATGATTTCTTATTATCTATCTCAATGCATGACTGGTAGAAAGGTATTAAGTTGCATTGAAGCCAGGGAAGAATTTGGAATGTCCACTATATATAGCTGTATAATAAAATGATACTAATGTAATCCAGCTGAGTATGTTGGAGCTTGAGATATTTTCAAGCTGGCTAGATGGTTACAAAATATTGATCTTCATTGACATAGATTTAAAATCTTCATAAGAGATATTATACAATAATAAATACAGTATAGTTATAGGTATAGCTAAAAACAAAATATTAAAAGCATGTAATATCCTTGATGATCTTTAGACCAAAATATGATCTAGTAAAATATAGGTAATGTATGTATCCTAAAAACGAAGGACAAACAAGGTACAAATAGGAAATGACCAAGACTTTGTGACTTAAATTATAACACCAACCAAATTAAAACATGTGACTTACAATCACTAACCAAAGGTAAAACATGATCAATTAAAACTCTTCTAGTATATAACGTGTTAACTAAGCTCTTACAAATTACATGTACTTCCAAACAGTTTGCTAAAAATAAGAGAGTGTGGTGGTGACACAGACTAACTGTACAATCCAGTACATAAAGGGATTTAGTTTGTATATATTAATTGATCTTTATAGTTAGGTTTGCAATCTTTGAAAGTAGTGGGAAGACTAATTTTCTACATGTATCAAAAGCATAAGAAATCATTGTATAACATATGTCAGAATCAAGAAATATTTATGCGATAATGGCAATGACAATATCACTACCATTTATTGCTCCTCTAGCTTAGATTTTGTGGACCATACATGACAAGCAAGATTGTTCTCTACATCTTGAAAAATAAAGGCTTAAGCTTGATCAACACCATCACCTTGAAGTTTTGCCTTCAGGTTTTATACAACAACCTCGTTGCTCAATTGAACTATTGTAGCTAATGAAGATGTTCATAACAAAACTACTGCAAAGTTTGATGTTTGGGATTGACAGGTAATTGGTATAATGTTATTTAAAAATTTAGTAACTACAGCAAACTTTTGAGGATTAAGTATACTTCAAGTTTAATGTCAAAGTACACACATTTATAAATAAAGTAAACTGACTAAAAGGTCATTTTGTGTCTAACTTGCTTACCAGTATATATATATATATATATAATTATATATATATATATATATATATATATATACATATATATATATATATATATATATATATATATATATAATAAATCTTATTTTACCACAAACAAATCAATTATAATAATTAGCAACACCATTTTGTACAAGACTAGTATTAGCAGATTACAATAGTTATATAGTCAATGTATACTACTGCAGTATGTACGATCCATATTTATATAAGAAGATATTTTCTTGGTGGTGGTGGTGGTGGCATCTCAGGATTCATCAAACTATAGGTAATAAATAATAATATTATTATTCATGTACAAAAAATGATACCTTTCAGCAGCATTATTAAATCCTAAAACCTGCAGTTTGTCATGAAGATCTTGATGTTGAACATTGCTTGAGACAGATTTCTGCCATTTCTTTAATACCCAATATGCCTGTGTCTCTACTTCTTCATAGTCATGTTTTATCTCTTGTAGAGTTTTAGAAGAGATACCAAGGGAGCCAGCAAGGATGGATACATTTCCATGAATATGACGAGTACATCGTAAAAGATCAATATCAGATATTAAAGTAGTTGTAGGTGTGATTGTGGGTAGAGACTGAGCAATAGCAGATTCACAACTGGCAGATTTAGAACTAAAAGGTGGTATATTGATTGGATTTACTGATGGTTTTCGATGACCCTGTATAATAACTATAAGTAAAGAAAACTGTTGTGTTTAGAACTAACCATTTGTTGACTCTTCATATTACCTAATTTCTCAGGATCGTATTCAGCTTCTTTTACCCTTAATTAGATTTAAAACACAGTTTATCATTTCTTATAATAAAATATCTTACATGTCAGCAAGTTGTGGTAAATTTATTTCTTGTAGAAATTTTACGATTTCATCACGTACACCTCCTCTATTATTTACCCACTCATACAATAGTTCAAAGCCAGCTCGTTTTTGCTTAGAAGGATCTTGTAGAATGACATTAAAATTTTGTGTCATTTCCAAATGTGCAGCAAGCTCATGTAATTTCTCTTGGTTTGAAATCTTTTTGCTAATATCCCACATCTCCTTTTGTTGCAATGTAGTGGTTTTCTATAATCATAAAAATTTCATACAATTTTACACATATAATTATATATAAGTAGTATTCACCTTCAATGCAGTGCTCTTGCCAGGAAACCAGAAGCCTTCTTCAGGTAAAACTTCACGATGCTCATCGCTATTTTCACAACGTAGATATAAATCACAGGTCTGGCCTTTCTTGTGCTTTAAATAATGACAATCTGAGGCAGACTGACACTCTGGTGCAGCACATATAAATCGAACTTCTTTAAATACTTTGCCAGACTCATCACTGTCAATAATATCATCACAGGTAAATAGACATTTGTCAACATCTTTAGTTACTTCCTTAACTAAACTACACAATTTTTGGCAGACATGAGTAAAATTTTCAAGACCATCACTTTTAGGCACATATCGATGGACATCAACTTGAATAGCATGTGGTAGCTCACTTAAAATTACTTCATCAATTGGTGGATCTCCAAATTCAATAGTTATTTGATTGCGATATACACCTTTATCAAAGTTGATCTCACATAATGGTGATTCTGCAATTGTCGCAATAAAACGAGTAAAAAAACCTGGTGGCACAAACTCAGTTCTAAATGTGAGATGCAAAGGAGTAGCTCTTTGACGGCATTGTGGTGAAAGTGATGATACCTTGACTGAAGGCAATACTAAAGGTAAGAAATATTGCTTTACACTGGGATCATAAAATTCATTTGTCTTCACCTCAGCAGCAAGACGAAAGCAAACCAATAAATTAATCAAAGACTCTGGATCAAGACCTTCAACTTCTCTCCAGGCAGCTACATAGAGAGGTTGGACAAGGATTCCCTTTTTGCGTAATAGATCCCACATTAGTCGTGTTTTATGATCTTCCCTTCCTTTTAATGTTAACACCTTCCCAAGAGCATCCACAAACCATCTTGGACTGAGAATGACTACATTTTCTAGACCAGCAATATGAGGGTAGAACAAGAGCACTCCTAAGTCATGGTAAAAAAGGAGTACTTTGGGAACAACATCACTGGGTATTTTGCATGCTATACCAATGGCATGAGCTTCTTCAAGACTAATAACATTTGCTTTGAGAGCTTGAATGACTTTACGAAAGAGTACCCAGCTAATTGGTGTTTTGACAATGAGCTTATTGTAGGTGAAATCATGTATTGTACTTCGCACTTTAGAGAAATTGACATCTTCACCTTCACCACTCCCAGCAGTGGTATTATCAACAATATGAAAACCATCAATAAGAATTTCAAATGGTTTTCCTTTGGAATATGACTCAATTTCTTGTATCTTTTGGTCATATGTTTGACCCTTTTCTTTGAGCTTGTCACCATGTGTACCAATGCATAGTACACGAGGATAATTTAAGAGTGCTCCCTTTTCATCGTACTTTGCAAGATGAATATGAATACTGGACAGCCAATTGAGAAGGAGATCGATTGTGGTAATGCTAACTTCTTCTTCAAACCTTCTCTCTCCTTTTACTGTCTGCACAGCCTGCCATTTTTCCTCAAAACTCTTTGAGGCATCATATAAGAGAAGGAATATAGTACGAGATGTAAGGAAAGCAGGAAGAATTTCTAGAAAAATAGGCTGACCTCCACAATCCCAAACATGAAGAAATGGGTGTGGTTTAATTTTTTTTGCTGAGCTCATGGGCATGGAATTAGCACGAGCAATAGCTTCTGAGAGAACAGATTGAACATGAGATTTCTCAAATTCTTCAACCTTTTCTTCTGAAATTGAAGAGGTCTTTAGCATACGAGAATCTGGAAACAACTTGGTAGCAGCAATTACTTTGCTACTAAACTCATTTAAGCTAGTTCTGTTTTGATGTACAGCAACCAGTAATTCTGCCATCTTATTCAGCTCATCTTCTTCTGTGACTTCTCTCCATTTCTCACGACCTAGTGATTGCCACTCTCGTCCAATTGGTCTCAGAGAATGGACATCAGAGACAATGGTGCTGTTAATGTCAGGGTTCCAAGGTTCTTTCATGAGTGATCGTTTGAGGCTTGTCTTTCCAACACCAGCTGCTCCTAGGAACATAAGTCTGGCATATGCTACATCCATTTCTCCTTCAGCTAGAGCTTTTCGATATTTAACATCTATAAAAGTATAATTAATATTCTGTTATTTTAAGATAAAACAAATTAAAAGTTTCATGAAATAAGAAAAAGCAACAATGTCATAGTTACAACATTGAAACAATCAACTCTTCCATTTGGTCTGTGCTTTTTAAAGGTCTATCTCTTTCAAGCTTTCTATGCCTTTGGCAGCCATGTAGCTAAAAGAAACTTATAATGCTCAACTTTCACAATTTCTCTCAAATTTTGTGGCTGTGGACTCTGATATTGCTGACTTGGAGCAACACACAACAATTGTTATGACTTTTTCCCATGCTAAGAGTGGTGAGGGTTACTGAATAACTACCAAAAATTAATATTCATTTAATAAAGAGCCTTACCTTTCACAGCATGGAGGTTTTTAGCCTATAAAATGGAAAGAAGAGATAGGTATTTTTAAAACACAATACAAATTAATACAATTTATAAGTATAATGAAAATCACAATTATCATCAATCATAAATTTGTTTAAATAGAACCAATATTGAATGTTTCACTACATCTAGTCAAATTGGAAACAAAGAAAAGCAATAAGGTTCATCTTAATATGGATTACCAAGATTATTAATAACACAGGGTACAGAATCACAATGAGGTTGTGTCTTCTCTACAATCAAGAGCATGCACAAACAACACGCCCACAGACAATCATAAGAACACATAATACATTAATATTATTGAGGTATCTGTAGGTTGAAATGTTGGCTATGAGGTCTACAAGTTAATTGAAGACAACAATGATTGGTTCTGAGAGAGAAAGCACTATTTTCAATATACAGTAGAATTGGTTAGTCGCTTGTTCTCATCCACTTGATCAGCAAAGATATCATTCAATTGTTATACTCCATACTTGACTGTCAGCAATTTTACTCAGAAATGTAACACTTTTATATTTCTTAATAACAGTATCTTCAACCCAGTGAGGTATTTTCACAATAGTCACTCAAACTGTCCAACATCTATGGTTCAGCTTTATCTTGTCATGCTAGCTCTTTTGTGTAGTATGCTTATTACCTACTTGAGTACATTTGGCTTCAGTGAATTTAGTAACTAATTATGTATTCCCAACATTAACCTATATAGAGCTACAGTTGGAGGTGTAGATTGGTGTTTCATGAGAAAATTAGACAGCATATCTTGCTCTGATCTGTCTCCTTCATCCCCTAACGCATATTTTTCTTAAAGGTATATACTTGTCAACTCATAAATTTCTTTCCATTGGAATGCAAATTATAGAGAGAGGCAGAAAAATTTACATGGATCCATTACCAAGGCCTTGGGTGTGATAAAACAGTTGATATAGAAGCAACTGATTGACATGCTGTACAGGACTTAGCAAGTTTCTGCATGTCCTGATCAACACCAGGCCACCAACAATAGCTTCTTGCTTCATTATTATTAATGCCTGGCAACTGTCATGCATCATCATAAGGCTTATGGTTGAAAGTTACTAAGTACTCATCACATATACACCCCACATATACATCAGAACACCACATTCAATGAAATTTCCATGATCTATTGGGCAATCTTAACTCTAGACATAAAAAAGCTTCTTTTCTACCAACAATTTCTTTAGGATAGCACTTGTTTGATAGTGACACAAAATTGTATTCTGCTTTCTAAAACTTTCTATCTGTATACGCATACACTTTGGTCACCAAATATAGCAAGGGTTCTAGGTTATGTAGTGAAGATATATACTTCAAATATGAGGCTTAAATCTTGGTAGTTTTTGTGAAATCTGTGAAATACACACACACACATACAGAAACTAGCAAAGTGCTATAATCTTTGAAGCCTGCACTCAAGGATTAATGGTTACCATTACAAAACATACACAAGCACTGAAATTTTAGATTATCCATTTGATGGCTAGAATTAATATAAGAATCTAATCGTGGCCCAAAACAGTCTAAAAGTGCAAGAACCATCAGTTACATTCCTGTACCAAGTAGAACAATATACACAGAAGCTTGATCAATTACACCCAAATCAAAGTGCTCCCAGTAAAAGCACTGGCAGATCCAGAGTGTAAAAATAGGGGGTGTACTGTCCACACAAAATTTTTAACCCTTCATATTATTTATTATTCATAGCACACCCTTTTAATTGTAAAGTGTGGATGCAAGAATTGCCATGAATATACCTAAAATAATAATTATGTACCACAGGGTGTGACTGAATGATTGACTATGAATATCATTATAGAATAAAAAGGGTAATGAATGAAGGCACCTCCCCCCCCCCCTAGATCCACCAGTGAAAAGTATTGGTATATGTGAACAGTTGGCGAATGCTATATACAGATTTGCTTCATTCATCACTCTCGAAAGTTTATTAAATAAAATGATAAAAACTGACATACCAAGTTACATTTATATATATAAAATTGAGCGTGGACGGTCTATCATGCATACAATAGATAATACTAATGTGTGTTTATATACTTACAGGCTAAATAAGAGGGATACAGTGTAGAATGTCATTATAACATGACCATAGTAAATAAAAAGAGAAGAACAATAATTTAAAATGAATACACCATTAAACACTGGCGGATCTAGGGGGGTGCCTGGAGTGTACAGGCACCCCCTTTTTATTCTATAATAATATTCATAGCCAATCATTTAGTCACACTTTGTGGTACATAATTATTACTTTAAGTAAATTCATAGCAAATTCTTGCAGCCACTCCTTACAATAAAAGGGTGTGCTATGAAAATAAATAGATATGAATATTTATTAGTGTTAAAAATTTAGCCGCATGCTACACGCACGGTCTATGCACTCCCTATTTTTTCACTCTGGATCCGCCGGTGCAATTAAACAATACATAACACTAATGTCTATTCAAACTTACAGGCTAGATAAGTGAGATATAGTTTTAGATGTCATCATAATATGATCACAGTAAATAAAAGAGAGATAAACAATGATTTAAAATTAACACACAATTAAACAATACATAACACTAATGTTTGTTCAAACTTACAGGCTAGATAAGTGAGATAAAGTTTTAGATGTTATCATAATAATTATGATCATAGTAAATAAAAAAGAGAAAAACAATGATTTAAAATTAACACACAATTAAACAATACATAACACTAATGTTTGTCCAAACTTACAGACTAGATAAGTGAGATATATTTTTAGATGTCATCATAATATGATCATAGTAAATAAAAGAGAGATAAACAATGATTTAAAATTAACACACAATTAAACAATACATAACACTAATGTTTGTTCAAACTTACATACTAGATAAGTGACATATAGTTTTAGATGTCATTATAATATGATCATAGTAAATAAAAGAGAGATAAACAATGATTTAAAATTAACACACAATTAAACAATACATAACACTAATGTTTGTTCAAACTTACATACTAGATAAGTGACATATAGTTTTAGATGTCATTATAATATGATCATAGTAAATAAAAGAGAGATAAACAATGATTTAAAATTAACACACAATTAAACAATACATAACACTAATGTTTGTTCAAACTTACAGACTAGATAAGTGAAATATAGTTTTAGATGTCATCATAATATGATCATAGTAAATAAAAGAGAGATAAACAATGATTTAAAATTAACACACAATTAAACAATACATAACACTAATGTTTGTTCAAACTTACTTTCTAGATAAGTGAGATATAGTTTTAGATGTCATCATAATATGATCACAGTAAATAAAAGAGAGATAAACAATGATTTAAAATGAACTTTATATACTTACAGGCTAAATAAAAGGGATACAGTGTAGAATGTCATTATAACATGACCATAGTAAATAAAAAGAGAAGAACAATAATTTAAAATGAATACACCATTAAACACTGGCGGATCTAGGGGGGTGCCTGGAGTGTACAGGCACCCCCTTTTTATTCTATAATAATATTCATAGCCAATCATTTAGTCACACTTTGTGGTACATAATTATTACTTTAAGTAAATTCATAGCAAATTCTTGCAGCCACTCCTTACAATAAAAGGGTGTGCTATGAAAATAAATAGATATGAATATTTATTAGTGTTAAAAATTTAGCCGCATGCTACACGCACGGTCTATGCACTCCCTATTTTTTCACTCTGGATCCGCCGGTGCAATTAAACAATACATAACACTAATGTCTATTCAAACTTACAGGCTAGATAAGTGAGATATAGTTTTAGATGTCATCATAATAAGATCATAGTAAATAAAAGAGAGATAAACAATGATTTAAAATTAAAAAACAATTAAACAATACATAACACTAATGTTTGTTCAAACTTACTTCCTAGATAAGTGAGATATATTTTTAGATGTCAACATAATATGATCATAGTAAATAAAGAGAGATAAACAATGATTTAAAATTAACACATAATTAAGCAATACATAACACTAATGTTTGCCCAAACTTACAGACTAGATAAGTGAGATATAGTTTTAGATGTCATCATAATATGATCATAGTAAATAAAAGAGAGATAAACAATGATTTGAAATGAACACACAATTAAACAATACATAACACTAATGTTTGTCCAAACTTACAGACTAGATAAGTGAGATATAGTTTTAGATGTCATCATAATATGATCATAGTAAATAAAAGAGAGATAAACAATGATTTAAAATGAACACACAATTCAACAATACATAACACTAATGTTTGTTCAAACTTACTTTCTAGACAAGTGAGATATAGTTTTAGATGTCATTATAATATGATCATAGTAAATAAAAGAGAGATAAACAATGATTTAAAATTAACACACAATTAAACAATACAAAACACTAATGTCTGTTTAAACTTACAACGTATATAAGTGAGATATAGTTTTAGGTGTCATCATAATATGATCATAGTAAATAAAAGAGAGATAAACAATGATTAAAAATTAACACACAATTAAACAATACATAACACTAATGTTTGTTCAAACTTACTTCCTAGATAAGTGAGATATAGTTTTAGATGTCATCATAATATGATCACAGTAAATAAAAAAGAGATAAACAATGATTTAAAATTAACACACAATTAAACAATATATAACACTAATGTTGTTCAAACTTACAGGCTAGATAAGTGAGATATAGTTTTAGATGTCATCATAATATGATCACAGTAAATAAAAGAGAGATAAACAATGATTTAAAATTAACACACAATTAAACAATACATAACACTAATGTTTGTTCAAACTTACAGGCTAGATAAGTGAGATAAAGTTTTAGATGTTATCATAATAATTATGATCATAGTAAATAAAAAAGAGAAAAACAATGATTTAAATTAACACACAATTAAACAATACATAACACTAATGTTTGTTCAAACTTACAAACTAGATAAGTGAGATATATTTTAAGATGTCATCATAATATGATTATAGCAAATAAAAGAGAGATAAACAATGATTTAAAATTAACACACAATTAAACAATACATAACACTAATGTTTGTTCAAACTTACAGACTAGATAAGTGAAATATAGTTTTAGATGTCATCATAATATGATCATAGTAAATAAAAGAGAGATAAACTATGATTTAAAATTAACACACAATTAAACAATACATAACACTAATGTTTGTTCAAACTTACTTTCTAGATAAGTGAGATATAGTTTTAGATGTCATCATAATATAATCATAGTAAATAAAAGAGAGATAAACAATGATTTAAAATTAACACACAATTAAACAATACATAACACTAATGTTTGTTCAAACTTACTTTCTAGATAAGTGAGATATATTTTTAGATGTCATCATAATATGGTCATAGTAAATAAAAAAGAGATGAACAATGATTTAAAATTAACACACAATTAAACAATACATAACACTAATGTTTGTTCAAACTTACTTCCTAGATAAGTGAGATATAGTTTTAGATGTCATCATAATATGATCATAGTAAATAAAAGAGAGATAAACAATGATTTAAAATTAACACACAATTTAAAATACATAACACTAATGTTTGTTCAAACTTACTTTCTAGATAAGTGAGAGATAGTTTTAGATGTCATCATAATATGATCATAGTAAATAAAAGAGAGATAAACAATGATTTAAAATTAACACACAATTAAACAATACATAACACTAACGTTTGTTCAAACTTACAAACTAGATAAGTGAGATATATTTTAAGATGTCATCATAATATGATCATAGCAAATAAAAGAGAGATAAACAATGATTTAAAATTAACACACAATTAAACAATGCATAACACTAATGTTTGTCCAAACTTACAGACTAGATAAGTGAGATATAGTTTTAGATGTCATCATAATATGATCATAGTAAATAAAAGAGAGATAAACAATGATTTAAAATTAACACACAATTAAACAATACATAACACTAATGTTTGTTCAAACTTACTTCCTAGATAAGTGAGATATAATTTTAGATGTCATCATAATATGATCATAATAAATAAATTAAAAGAGACAAAAATGATTAAAAATTAACATACAATTAACAATACGTAATACTAATGTTTGTTTGAAACTTACTTCCTAGATAAGTGAGATATAGTTTTAGATGTCATCATAATATGATCATAGTAAATAAAAGAGAGATAAACCTTGATTTAAAATTAACACACAATTAAACAATACATAACACTAATGTCTGTTTAAACTTACAACCTATATAATTATATGAGATATAGTTTTAGGTGTCATCATAATATGATCATAGTAAATAAAAGAGAGATAAACAATGATTTGAAATGAACACACAATTAAACAATACATAACACTAATTTTTTTTTAAAACTTACATCCTAGACAAGTGAGATATAGTTTTAGATGTCATCATAATATGATCATAGTAAGTAAAAGAGAGATAAACAATGATTTAAAATTAACACACAATTAAACAATACATAACACTAATGTTTGTTCAAACTTACTTGCTAGATAAGTGAGATATAGTTTTAGATGTCATTATAATATGATCATAGTAAATAAAAGAGAGATAAACAATGATTTAAAATGAACACACAATTAGACAATACATAACATTAATGTTTGTTCAAAGTTACAAGCTAGATAAGTGAGATATAGTTTTAGGTGTCATCATAATATGATCATAGTAAATAAAAGAGAGATAAACAATGATTTAAAATTAACACACAATTAAACAATACATAACACTATGGCTCCATCGATTAACCAAACATTTGAATACTATTTGTTTAACTACATATTCGAATATTAAAATTGAAGCTGAATTGTTTATCATAACATGATTGGGGTAATTAATTTGCCACGTGCACTGAAAAAATGGCAGGAGGTCAAAGACAAACAAGCGAAGTGCGGAAGTTTCTTGAAAGAGAAGATCATTCACAAGTTGTTTGCTCACTTTGCAAATTTACTTTGAGATTCCATGGTGGCACCAGTTCTATGAGGGAACTCCTAAGGAGAAAACACCCAGTAGAATCTGAATCGGTGGCCTCAAACGGCTGTCCTAAGAAGCAGCTAAAGATGGATAATTATAGCAAAAAGTGTTCATGTTCTAATGAAAGGGCAGCTGCCATTAGTAACCTGATTGCAGGTATGATTCTAAAAGATCTTCATCCAATCAATGTAGTTAATAGAAAAGGATTCCAAGAATTGATGGCTTATCTTGAACCTGGTTATAAACTTCCCTCAGGCACTCATTTCACTAATCTCATTAAGAAGATCTATGGATCTGTAAATATTAAAAGTTATTGATATATTGTCTAAAGATGTAGAGTTTCTGTCAATAACTGCTGATATATGGACAAGCATAGCAACAGAGAGCTATCTCAGTGTTACACTACATTACATAGACAACAATTGGGAAATGAAAAGTTTTGCTTTAGGTACATTTCCACTAACCGAAAGTTATACAGGAGAAAGTATAAAATGTTGGACCTATTAAAGGAGTTTAATGCTGATAGCAACAAAGTAGTTTCTTTTGTCCACAATAATGGGTCTAACATAGATCTAGCAACAAGGTTATTAGAAAATGAACTAGGATGGTTTTCTATGGAATGTGCTGGTCACACATTACAGCTTTGTGTGAATACAAAAGTAATTTTGCATCCACTACAAGTAGCAACTACATGTTTTGAGTGCTGAGTATAATGTATCTGTTTTGGCATTGCTACCAGTACTGTTTGGATTAGTGAAATCCTTCCTCCCAAATCCTAGATTTAAGCAGTGCAAATTCTTGTCAACTTCAAAACAGCTTGAACTCAAAGTAATACTTTACTTACAGAAAGCAAGCATCAACAAGACAATGATTCTCAGCAGACTAAACCTTCAACTTCTCAATCTCACCTTCAGTCTGCTCTAGATATTCTTCTTGGAGATGAAGATGATGGCAGTGATAACAGACCCTATTTTAGATGTTGATTCATTTTTACAGGAGAAATCTCTCAACAAGGAAGAGTTTCCTCTCACATGGTGGAAAACAAATCAGCATCGTTTTCCTTTAATACAAATGATAGCCAAACGATTTTTGTGTGTTCCAGCAACATCAACACCATCTGAAAGTGTTTTCTACTGCTGGGCTAACAGTAACAAGGCTAAGATCATCATTAACTCCAGAACATGTTAACATTTTAGTTTTCTGAACAAGAACTTTGATTTTGTATAAACAGTTTGTTTTTAAGGATAAGTATACAGTTTCTCAGTAATGTAGACATCAGTGTTAATTATTGCAAGCTCCACCTAGATATTAGTAAGCCACACTCACAAAATTTGAATATTCATAAAAAATGGGATATTATTCGAAGGCAAAAAAGTGATATTCGTTGAAGCCTTTCATAACACTAATGCACGTCTATATTTACAAACTAAATTAGTAGAATACAGAGAAGGATGTCATTACAATATGACCATAGTAAATAAAAGAGTATAAGAAGTCACCAGAAAATGATTACAATATATTAAAGAAAGAAAAACAATAAATAAAAATGAAATTTAACTGCTACAAGTAATATGAGAGGTGATTAGTGCCAAAATAGTCACATTAAAGAGAGGCTAGTGAAATCTTAGAAAGGGTACTAAAGTCTTAAATAGGGTGGTGGTTTTTTAAAATAGGGTAATGACTTTTTAAAATAGGGCGGTGACTTTTTAAAAATAGGGTAGTGACTTTTTAAAATAGGGTAGTGACTTTTTTAAAATAGGGCAGTGGTTTTAAATGTAGTAGCATTTAAATAGCGTAGTCTTTTTGAGCAAAATGTTAGTCTATTTTGAAAAGGGTAGTGTCTTTTAAAGTGATAACATTCTAATAGGGCTGTGTTTTTTAAATTAGATAGTATCTTTCAATGTAAAATATGGTCTTTTGTGCAAAATGATAGTCTATTTTAAAAAGAGTTCTTTTGCTGAGTGACAACATTCAAACAGGATATAGTCTATTAGAAATATAGGGTAGTGTTTGGCCTGGTATGTTTCTGTCTCCTCTCCCTCTCTCTCATGACATATTATTATATATTAGATTTTAACATTTCTTTATAATATTTCCATAGTTTCATATCAATCCAACAAGTCTTATTTAATTGAAATTATTAAAGCAGTCTGCACTTTCGCATGCGCAATCACCAGGTGCTGTCATAATTATTAACTGATATTACACAATTGTTTACTAAAAAATAGGTGTTGTGTCAGATATACTTGATACCAGAATATCCAAACGTGGTATCGAAGCATAGAGTACCTACCATTAATGGATTTCCAGGTTCAGTATAAGTGAACTAGTTATGTCTTCGAAGTGGAGTATAAATGCTCTGAGGCGGATCACTAGCAACTTTGAAGCTCTCTCAAACAGAAGAAACATATGCTGTGATGCTTTAGAATCATCTTTACTCTCTTTAGAGCTTGTTTATTGAGAATTTATTGCTGCAGAAAGTATAAGAGTACTAAGTTTGAATGAATAGTCAGGACTCAACTTTATCAGATTTGCCCTGGACATGCTTAAGAACGTCAGGGATTGTGCTTCAGAAAATACAGAGCAATATTCACCCCCAGTTGAGTGCAATGGACTCATTGGCTGACCTAGATTTGTTATTCCACGACAGCAATTGTTATATCTCGTTGAGAATCACCTCACTGCCCCCCAAATGTCAGAGATGCTTGGGGTGTCTGTGAGAACTCTTCACAGAAGACTGTCCCAGTATGGTCTTTCTACTCGCTCCCAGCTAGTATTCAGAACTAACAGACAATGACTTAGACAGACTGATAAAAAGCATTTATGACCATTCCCCATGTGTGGATACCATCAAATGAATTATCAAAAGGATTTAGAATACAACAGTGGAGAATCAGAGACTCCCAAAGAAGAATCTGTCCTGAAGGAACAATGATGCATCAATTGAGATGTCTTTGTAGACGAGAATACAGAGTGGCAGCACCAAGGTCTCTGTATCACATTGATGGCAATCATAAATTGATCAGCTGAAGTTATTATTTAGTTGATCAGTTACAGCTATCACATTTATATCATAATAGATCATTTTCTATTTAATTTACAGATGGAGGTTTGTCATTCATAGATGTATTGATGGATTCAGTTGTAGAATAATATATCTACATTGCGCTGACAATAATTGAACAGAAACTGTCCTACAACTGTTTGTTGACCAAGTAAGAGCCACTGCACTGCCAAGTAGAGTACGTTCAGATAGAGGTGGTGAAAATGTACGCATTGCAGTGTTCATACTTCAACATCCCCTCAGAGGACCAGGCCGAGGTAGCTTCATTACTGGACGCAGTGTCCACAACCAAAGAATTGAGAGGCTCTGGCGTGATGTATTTCTGCAATGTACTATTCTTTTCTACCAACTGTTTTACTACATGGAGGATCAGGGCATATTGGATATTGATGATGAAGTACATTTCATTTGTCTCCTTTATGTGTATATACAACAAATGAACTCAGCACTACGTCTCTTTCAGGATGCTTGGAACAATCATCCTCTTTCATCTGAAGAGTATCTTAATCCAATGCAGCTTTAGATAAGTGGACTATGTAGACAACCTCCACCTGATGAGCTAACAGAGGTATTTTGTTTATATATATGACCATAAATATGAAAATATATATATAGATATGTATTTGTTGTTACTTGTGTGGGTGGATGAAAGACACCGCCTATTCTATATTTCCCATAAAGCAGGAAGCGTTCAATATGACTGATATTGCAAGTTTGATATGATTGTAGCATTACTTTTCATTGAGATTATTGATCGTTTTCTAAGGAATGCTTCATGATGGTTATATCTTCCTTTCTTGCTCGGGTTTCTCTTTCTTTCCACACTTTCCAATTTTTCTTTTTCTTTGCCTCTTTGAATTTCATTGGCTCATGCTTAGTAACGCATAGCAACAAATGACGTTAAACAGTAAAGCTGACAAGAAATGAAAGATTAGCTCAAGTAACAACAATAAACCAGATAATGTACTGTTACAGTGCTATATGGGTTATATGGCACTCGGTTTGTGGTCTTGAGACTGATACAGGAATTGGCTTTGCCTCATGCTGTATCAGTCTCTTGACCACACCCCTCATGCCATACAACCCATTCAGTACATTACAGTAACAGTACATTATCTATTACATATTGTGCCTTAACAGATGTCTATATGCACTTGACTAGTCTTGTTTCTTTCAACAGGAGGAGGCACGACTCTATGGAGTTGACTGGGATGGTTCATTATCAACCAAAGATGATCTGAGTACTCCCAATGAAATTATTGTTCCTGCTATAGAATGTCCTCTGAATGAAAATGATTACTCTGAACTAGAGGAAACAGTTCAAGTACTTTCTCCCTCAACCAACTATGGCATTGACTTGTATTTGGCAACATTTCATTTTGTGAAGAATAGATTATGACAAAAATTAGATTAACACCCTTCCAAATCTGTTCATTTTTACACAACAATATGAATATCCATAGTAATCAAATTTGATCACCAAATCATTGTATATACTGATAAGTGACAATTGAAGTAACTGATCATGAATACTGATGATGCACAGTTTATGATATTTCTAATAGAGTATATCCTATTTGAATGTTATCACTGCCCTATTTTAAAAAGTCACTACCCTATTTTAAAATATCACCACCCCATTTAAGACTTTAGTACCCTCTCTAAGATTTCACTAGTCTCTCTTTCTAATATGACTATTTTGGCATTAATCACCTCTCATACAAGTAATGGAAAAAAAGGCAAAAATATGAAGAAAGAAACAACGTTGTAGTCAAATAACAATCACAATATTTTATATTATTTATACATTTATATCAGATGACTTTTTCTTTTACTAGAATAGTTACATTATGATTACTGAAGCCTCTCATGGTTCTTTGTAATTATCTCATCTTACTGTATGGTATGGTTACTATTAAAGGTATTTTTTTAACAGTTTTTGAACCTTTTACTAAAGTTAGAGAATGGTTGCACAATCATTTGTTAATAATATGCCAACTACATGTGACATCAGCCATGGTGGAATGAAAAGAACACCATTCAATTACATGTGATTACTGGTTTACGCCTTTTTGCACTCTAGTTTTTTGATAACAATTTGTAGACTTTTAAGGCATTTTGATGGTGTAAACCAATTCTTTCTAGCTCATTCCTAGCCAAAGTTATAACTAGTTTATTATGAATATGAACAAAGTATCTAATAAATTTATTACTATTTGTGATTTGTGATAATAACTTTAAAGATAGACTCACAAGATGACTATGGTCTTGGTCTTGTTTTTGAGCCATTATGATACTCTAATTCTATATAATGATAAAAGTTACAATAACAGTTGTTATAATAATAGAGGAAATTTATGGAGCAAAGACTATATAGAAACTAGTCAAAGAACAGTAATGTTATGTAAAAATACAATAATAGGAAAGATTATAAGAATGCTTTATTTTTTGTAATTATTTGCTCCTAGTATTGTCTGTATTTGTTTAGAAAAATTCATGTAAAATAGACATAATACAGGAATGGTATTATATTATTCCAATAAAAAGGACATCTATGACATTAGTGTTGTGAGTTGTCATCTTATTTACATTATTATTATTGTATTATTATACACACAATCGCTATATTACATCGGTTTCTAAATTTTTGTCTGAAATAATTTTATTATCATTAGAAGATGTGTCATAATGTAGAAATCAATAGTTTTGTCTAAAATATAATTTGCAAAGTTGATGTCTAATTTTATAAAACTGTTTTTATTTTTTCCAAAAACAATTAGCTACTGTTTTCTTTTGGATTTTAGTTACCATTTACAAAACAATAATTTTTAAATTGTTTTTATTATAATACACTTACAATGTTTGCGTTATCTTTACTTTTGACTTTACAGATTGATTACAAAGTTAATTTTAATATTATCAGTCTTATAATGGTATCAAAATATCATTGGGATTTGCAAAGGATTTTTCTTTCACCATTTTCTCCATTATTTGTAACAGATAAGTTTTTTCAGTTATAAAAACCATCCAACATGAGAAAAGCATATCAGAACTTAGCCACTTGTCTTGATATTATTTTAATCAACTGTCAAAAAAAGTTTCTTACAATTGTACATGATATGTATATATATATATATATATATATATATATACATACATATATACACCTTCACATTTTTAATAATTATATTGCTGTGTGTGACTTTAAAGAGCAACAAAAGAAATTAAACCTCATCCATTAACAAATGACACATCTAGCAGCCAATGATTTTAATTAACACTAACCACATGTACCAGTGCTATGATAATCATTGTGACTGCTAATGTTCAAACAATCTCACTAGCTTGCTCCTATACCTATATTTGTATGATTCATAACTATAGTCTTTAATAGGCACTGTTGCTAATTATGAAATTATTGTAGTTCTAGTCAATGTTTCAGTGTGAAACTAGTTATAGTGTCTTCTAAAATCATCATAGCATGACTGGTTTAATTATAATCTAGTTTCAATACTATAGTGAACAATAGTTTCTCATGATATTTAATAGTGAGTGTAAACATAAGAATAGCTCAATAGTGACTATGGCCTCCATTTTGTGGACAAGCTGTCTTCTCTTAAAGTAACAATTTGTCAAAGTGGAGGATAAATTTGTAATAGAATACAGTCAAATAAATTCAGGATAATTTATGATTTCTTAAGTGATTAGCTTAGCCTCAAGGTTTAATTATTTAAAAGACAACACTCCTGCAATTTATCTCTAATTATATCCATTCTATTAAATATACAAATTATAACTAAGAATATGTATTACAACATGATGCTACTTGTGTAGAGCTATTATGGACTTGTGGTTATTTCCTATAACCACATGACTCACTTCAAGGCAAAACTCAACAGATTTCAGTTATTACCAAGTTAACACAAACTAAATGTTAAATATTGCTAGTGTTCATGATTATGTAAATGTTGTGGCTAGGGTCTTGATAGAAAAAAGCCATACTTTAATGTGAAAGCTGTATACCTATGAAGGGACTTTCTACAGATTTGTGTATTCCTCCTAACCTTGATTCTTTCCTTTTTGTCATTACCATCTGGCCCAACTCTACATTACCTTTCATTTGTGGAAATGGTTTTATCATAGACTCTACTTATGTAAGTGTGTATGTGTGTTGAAGTTATAACGTACTAAGTATGGAACACCAAAGAATCTTCTTTTCTCAGAAAGAACTGCAAAGTGCAAAAAAAGGTCATATGCAATGAACACTGCAAATGCACAGAAACTACATACATGAACTGTCAATCAACCACTCAAATTTTATAATGATCAAGATTACTCTTATAAATCGTGCATTAAATGCTAGCTTTCAACAAAGTCATTTTGACAATATAGTCAAAGATACTGTCACATTGGATTTCCTAACTGTTATAGCTATTGAGAAAAATGTTGACATGAAATAACCAAAAATGTGATAAGGTTATACTATTATATTACATTAAGTTATTGTAAATCGAGTTAATTTTGTTGTAGCTTAATTTTTGCTAAGCTCATAATCTGTAAAAATTAATGTGTGAACATTTAATTTGTGCTTTTTTAACATGTTGGACTCATAGCTTTTCTGAAAATTAGCCTCTATGTAAATTAAAAAGTGAAATAAACATTATCTATGGTATATTTCTTTTACAATGCTATAGGTTAAGTAGCATTGAAAAATGGCAGTTGCCATTTCTGTGACAGGAGGTCTGTTGCATACTATGATACTTATCCTAAATATAAACTACATACAACAATGAAATTAAAGCACTACCTGATTGACAACTAGTCACAAATAGTCACTTATTATAACTTAAAATTATTAGAGATCCCTGTATGCAAGTGCAAAAAGTGCGAGGAAAGCCCTCAGAAATGTGTGATATTCTTACACAATATTAGCAATGTTAAGTGCCAAACACCATAGTTAAGGGGGTGGACCATACATATATAAAACTTAAACCTTAGAACTATAGCTAAATGTCTTAATATTACATCAAATGTAGTGTCCCCAATACTATAGACACTATAGACGCAATAGACATCAATATTTATTGCAATAATGTGTAGATTATAAATCGAGGTTGAGTAGCTACAAGATTTATAAACATAACGTATACACCGATGGCTGCTTACCAAAAGTGTATAGGTACATAGTCACGGTGTGTAAAAAACTTGTAGTTACTTACCAAATATGGAACACCAGGAACAAAGTCCAGCTAGCAAATACACACCCAAATACGTAGGGAAGATGGTATAGTCTCGCCCTCAGCTTAATACACCCCTACGAAAAAGTGAGCCTGGCCGCGCATAGAGTAATAATGACGTAATTCTGGGATTTAGGATGGCCAATCGCAAAGCTACATGTAATAACAGCCAAACTAGCCAGCCCCTCCCTCTGTGAGCTGGACTAGTGAGCAACAATGGCATTTCAAAAATGGCTGCTTATCAGCAAAATCTTCAGACTTGCTTTGGTGTTAACAATTTAACCAATATCATAAAACTATAGAAAAGTGCACCCTGCAATATTCGATTGATTTATTATTCTGTGTTGAACACTGCATGAGTTGTGATAGTTTATAGAATTGTTGAGTTTTGGCTGCATCTATGCAGTAATCGTATATTTAGTTTCAACATCATGGAAAATTGGTCAAATCTCCTGCAAATATTATTAGCTCTACTGACGTCAAGAGTCACTAATCTGTCAAAGGGTAAGCCTAAATGTTCTGTTGTTGCCAGTTGATACAGTTTTCCTGAGGGGGTATATATGACCATAAATAAATTAAGTCATATGCATGCATGATGACAAAGGCCTGTACCACACCTACTAGAAATTCTCTTTTATAGTTCATTAAAATCATAAAGGTGCAATACATACACATACATGCACACATAAATTTACAGCTATGTATATAGATCCTTGTACATTCTGTTAATTTAGAATTTGAAGTACTCAATGTAATCTATAAAATAAAGCACTGTCAAGAGTACTGGTACTGTACTCTAAGAGAATCTAATACTATATCCCATACCCTAAAGATTAAACTTTGGAACTTAGATGTGTCAATTTGCATGGTTTAATTGTTTTAAAGTAAGTGTGTAGAGTGCCAATAAGTGAATAGGTATTTGATCTGATCCTTAGACCATAGGTCTAAAAATTATATAAACTTATAAATTATTATAAAGTTTAAATTATAATTTCAGAAACAACTTGTATTCAAAAGCTTTTGCTCATATTAAAAGCATGAACAATATTAGCGATCATAAATGTTGTCAGTAGGCTGGAAATCCAGTGGACACCATATATATACTTGATATTAAACATATGAATGATGAAATAGCACTGCAACATCTGGTTGGAAAATCAATGTACTTATAAACTATTATCATTGAACATAATGAGAACCTTCTTAAGTATTTTACGACATCCTATTCAATTGGTCATCAGAATTTTGACTTAGAGTCAATATTTTAGCTCTTCTGTACATGTAATATTGTTATTGTCATACGGAGTAAGATATTTAATAATAGAGTTGAAGCAATTAACAGAGACTGATTTGAAATAAACTATGTATGTATTTATCATTAATTTGGCTATACAGTATCTACAATTTTTCCAGATAAAAGTATAAAGTTGTTTGACTGGTGGTTATTACTGAAGGATGCACTCTTACCATATCATCATTCTTAAGTTTAATATTGATATCATTAAAGATAATTTGAACAATTATATAGACCATTTTTTGTATATAAGCATTCTCTTAATGACATATTTTAGAACCTGGTTTAAAACAGTAATGAAGTCATCACATTTACTTATTTTTTATTTATACCAGTAAGACATTAAGAAGTATAGTTCAATGTTTGAACTGCATGTTTAACAGGACACTTGTCATCTACAATGATGGTATATATTATAGAGTGCAATCAATAGTTAGTAATTTAACAAATGGACTTTCTCATAATTAGAGACAATTTAATCAAGGTGTGGGGAAATTTCTAATGTAATAAATCTATGTACCTTGTAACTGTGAGCTATTTCCTTAGCTATATACAAGTGACAATGTTAAAGGCTATATATATAGATATGATATCTATATTATACTATACCAACGAATTACCTATATTACAAGATCTAAACCTGAACTTATCAGTTTCATATTACAATATTGTGGTTTATCACAACACTGTAGTCACTATCTTCCATTAAAATAGTCTTAGCATATACAAGCTAAAATAATAAGATGCCAATGGGTATGTATGCAATGTTAAGAAATATTAAAATTAATTTTTAAAAAAACATATTTATATTCAAGTACAATTAGAGTCAAACACAGAAGATCACATTCAACTTATGATTATTATGCCTATGACCACTGTAAGTCTGACCAGATCACTGTTTAAAACCAATGAAATATTATAAGTCTATGATTAATATTTTTTATTGTAACTCAACAAATCATTACAAAAAAAATCAAACTTAATTTGTAATCTGACAAAGCAAAATAACAAAGTGGTTTGAAAATTATAATATTTTGAAACAATTAACAATTACATACTTCAGAAAATATTACTTTTTCAAAGCAAAATAGTTTCAATCACAGCAATTATTACTTGGTGGTGGAATCTCAGGATTTGTCAAACTATTGAAAGAAATAATAATACATTCTAAACATGTCAGAAAAATGATACCTTTCAGCAGCATTGTCAAATCCTAAAATTTTCAACTTGTTATAAAAATCTTGATGACGTGTATTCGGGTGAGCTTCCTGCCACTTCTTCATTACCCAGTAAGCTTGTGTCTCCATATCTTTATAGTTGCATTTAATTTCCTGAAGACTTGCAATAGAGATACCCAAAGGACCAGCAAGGGTGGAGACATTTCTACAAATATAACGACTACTTCGTAAAAGATCATCATCAGATATCAGATATCAAAGCCACAGGTGGTGTCAGAGGAGTGATTGTGGACAGACTTGGGGATAAATTTTGTTGCAATCTCACAATTGATATTGAAGCCTATGAAAAATGTTACTATCACATGACAGACTGAGTAAGTGGGAAACAGTGTAGAATGCATCATAATATGATCATAGTAAATAGAAGAGAGAAAAAGGAATGTTTAATAATGACTACATAAGTTGTATATATTTATAATATCTGATATGATTAAGAGAAAAGACATAAACAAATTACACGTATATTTGAGGCCCATGAATTCACAAAATTTCATAGCATTGAATGAGCTGACATGATTAAGAAGTCTATATGCATTTATTAATTCTGCCAATAAGGAAACTCGTAAAAAATATTGCTAGAGGACTATACCTATTTTTTCCTAATAAGTAAACTGTAATCAAGTTATGTTACTAGCTTAAACTACTGCATATGTATACTTCTATAGTATCTGCATATACTATGACAGACAAGAAGTCTTTCTTCATGTTTTAGAGCTTTTTCTGTTTTCTTTTTAGTAGATAATAACTACAGAATTTGCACCTCATCACATAGGTCAAATGTCCTTATGGTCGAATTGAATGAAATGACTGACTGACAAAAAAAAGCCTTCAGTGTGTTAAGTATTGAATTGTAATTGCCTTGTTACAACTGTGATATTAAAGAAGTTTTTGCTATATTTTTTTCTACTTAAATTGTGAAATAAAACTAATAATAACAATAGTATTGTCAGATACCTGTTCCAAAAGATCAAAATAAGTTATGAATCATCACCTGAGTAGCAGTTACTATAGAGTGCAAATAAATCAATAGGACATCTCAAAACAGGTGTCATGGTGATTTAATAAACTTAAATGAAACAATTTGATTGGTCAAGTTTTATAAACGCGGTGAATTTTTGATGGATGAATATAATGCTTGGGTATTATTATATAAGACTAAATGATATGCTTTTCTTGTGTGTTGGATGGTTTCAATAAGAGAAGGAAACTTAATTGTTACAAATAATAAGAAAAAGGTAGTGAAAAAATGGAGCAGCAAAGAAAGACTAATCAAAGAACAATTTTAATAGTTTATATTAGTCACATCATGATTATAATTAACATACTACTATGTGAATTAATTTTCCATATTACTACATTTTGTTAAAGATATCTTCTTTAAGAAAACATCCATGTACTATATGTCTCTAGCATTCTGCTAATTCTGAAACAGAAAGTAAAGATTAATTATTAACACTTACTAAGATATATTTTACACTAGCCTTTATATTTTGCTACAATATTATCAGCTAAGTCATTTTGACTTAATTGTCTCAAAATATCCACGAAAATCTTTAAAATATTAGCGTTATGCTCAATACGACTTTTCAGACAATCAAGAATCTCTTCCAGGCGTGTCTCCTTTGAATCTCTAGTTTGGTTGTCTCTCACTCTTTTATAAACATCTTCAGGAATGATTTCTTTTGAATAGACTTTCCTTGCCAGAACAAAGGGATCAATAGTTGATTCAATAATGATATCAGTACATCGAACTAAAGCCCTTCTGGCCCATTCAGTATTCAGAACACCATCTATAGTGTATAGAGACATAATAGAATGGAACAATGAAAATGATCAGCATCTTTATTGATCATAATTACAGGCGGGTCACTATGCACAACTACTTCATGTTCTAAAGATCATATATAAATATCAAAATGACAGGGGTTAATATCAACATTATACTATATACAATATCATACCTAAATCTCCAGTAGTAGATACACTTTCATAAGCTGTAGTTGATGCTGTACTTGACACTCCTTAAAAAGAACATTATGAATAAATATCATAATGTGCATCAATACTTACTATTACTATTATCACCAAGAGATCGTATAATATTTATCTTCATGTTATGAGGTTTAATTCCTTTTAATGGCACACAATATTTTATTCCAGCCACTGTATCAGGATAATGTTTAGCAGACACTGTGATCAGTATAGAAGCACAAAATGGAGGATCTTCAGAACCAAACATATCCACATCACTTTTATATAATACCTGTAAAAATTATCCATCCACACATGCAAATCTACAGTGTCCCATATACCACTGGGTCTAGGTGAGGATCAATATTCCATCCATTAAATGGATGATCTTGTTCTCCATTCAGATTTAATTCAATGTAATCATCTTCAAATGTGAAAGATAAGCAAATATCTTTGTCAACATCAGATGGAAGAGACTTCTTCATATACTATACACATATTGTATTATATAACACAACTCTATTAATGTTTTACTTACCTCTAGCAAAGCATTGAGGCATTTAGCAACCATAAAGTGCATCAACCATTTAGTACCATGACATTTAACCTCATATACTGTCTGAGCTACATACTTGTTATCAGGAAATGACTTGTTAACAAGAGACACATCTATAGAGGAATATATGCAAGAATATTATTAAATAGGTAGTTTACTTTTTATCTGTGATTGTTCACTAGGTAGAGTTGCTGAGTGAGGAATTTGTGGACTATGCTCTAAACTAAATGTAGACACATCTATAGAGTTGAGCTTATCATCAGTTGATGAAGAGGATGTCAATAATTTTGTTCTGTCTATGGCTCTGATACAAGAATTCATTACTGATGAATTGTCTATAATGAGAAAATATGTGAAGCAGCAATTTTTTTTATTTAGCATACCTTTTGCTAGACTGACTCCACTCCCATAATCTTGAGTAGGTGGTTCAGGAGCATCTACATAGAGTGATTCATCATCAGAAGATGATCCACTGTTTGCAGGATATCCCAGCAATCTCTTGATAAATTTGATAATAGCCTTAAAAGAGAAATGCGAAAGACAGATACTGCCATACTGATTACCAGGGTGGAATTGTCCTCCTTCTTCAAGCTGGAACTGATAAGGGAGTCTAGTAGTAATACAAGCTGTAGCAAAACTCAGATAACTGGTATGATCTTGAGTGACTAGATCTGCACAGTGTTGTATCTCTAATTTAACTTGCTTGAGTAGTGGTTTGGAGACAGATACCGCATAGACAACACTAATTAATTCTGTGTTTTCAGGTAATTGAAACTGTCCACCAACCAGAGCTCTCACAACAACTTCACTGGTATCTGTTGGAGACAAAGTCCCTTCAGGAGCAGTAATTTTCAATCCATATTTTTCCCAGTTGAAGAACTGAGGAGATTCTCCTTGAATTAGGAACATCTCCTCCCCTCCAATACACACACCTTTGAGAGTATCTATAAAGCGGACTCACTTTAAAGAGGATCAACTATAAAATAGCAGTACCATTTGATGGGATGAGATAATTAAATTGCACAGAAACATCCTGTTTATTTACCGACAGATTCATTGATTCTGTTTGTGTGCTCACACTTTTCCTTGCAGCTTCAAATGATTCTGTCCAAAAATATATATAAGAAAGTAATTAATTGTGATGGCATATGCAATCAGGTCTAATAAAAAACAAATAATAATAAAGTTAACTTTGTCTTTGCAATTAATAATTAATTACATGTATGTGTACTCTATTACTGGGTTAATGATTACTTATAGTAAACTGGTACATACCCTGTTCAATAATCTTGTCTTTTGTTGTCACTCTTTCCTTTAGTATCTCTATCTGTTGATCTTTTTCTCTTAATTTAGAACGTAATTCTTTCTCAGTATCTATAAATTAGCAAAGGTTGTTATGTGTAAAATTGCTTCATATGTAAATAGTTTAGGCTAGAAAACTCTTCTATACCTTTCAGTTTCTCTATTTCAATTGTTTTGACTTTGCTTATTTTTCTCTCTGCTTCTAGAGTCTTCTGTGTAGTCTCTACAAAAACATTTACTCATAATTTCAAATATTTGTAGTGCCATTCATTAACTGATTATTAGTATCATCATAATGTTTTATCAATGAGGCTATTGCAATTATATACAACTTAGTATATAGTATGGCATCACACTTTAATAACAAATGAGTAAAGTTTTATAGAACGTATAAAAGTCTTTTACTCACTGTTATTTGGTGTCTTAGTGACATTGGTGGACACATCTTTCACCTTACTTGTTTGCTGTGAGCCTATGAGATAATGATTATAAAATCTTATCATATTTGCTTTCCATGAAGTTCTTCAATAACATTATGATTTATTATCAGAGGTACTACAATAGCTAAGTGATCATAATGCTATAAATTAATGATTACAAAGTATACAAATAGGCATGTAAGTAAAAAGATTACATTAGATAAAATATTATCTATGTCATACCTGTAAAATGTCGACTAGTCAATTCTTTCCTTTCTCTTTGTTGTAAAGTCAGTTCAGCAGTTTCATTTAATGTTATCACCTCTTGATCTTTCATTTTATCAGAAGCTATTAAATTAGAAACAAAAAATTAAGACCAGAAATCAAAAGCAATTGATGGACCAATAGATATAAAATGGACACATTGATAGAAACAGATACGTATACTCATTTCAATTATTTAGCATACAAACATGAAGAAGTTGTAACTATTATAAAAGCTATTATTGCTGGAAGGAAAGAACTATTGGTATATGCAACCATACTTGGGCTTGTCCTTATTAATTATTATTATTATTATTATAGAGAGGACATTGTACTCATCAAGGTTTAAAAGCAAGACTAAATGGACATCATAGACTAGGTTATCCTCCAATGCAATGGTCAATTCATCAATTGGTGGAACTCCAAATTCAATATTTATTTCATTATGATATATACTTTTATTGAAGCTCATCTCACATAATGGTGACTCTGCGCTTGTTTTAATAAGACAAGTATAAAATGATGACACAAAGTCAAGACTAAATGTGAGATGCAAAGGGGTAGCTATTTGACAGTATCCTGGTGAAACTGGTGATATTTGAATGAAGACAATACTAAAGGTAGGAAGTATTGCTTTATGCTGGGATCAAAAATTAACTAATCTCGACAAAATGTCATCAAAGTTTCCATATATATATGTGTGTGTGTGTGTGTGTGTGTGGTTTTATCACACTAAAGAAGATGACATTGTTTTTCTGAAGCCCAAAACCACAGGTATGCAAGACCAAATATTTTGTTGCATCACAGAGAAAATAATACATTATCTATATGGGCCCTAAAGCAAATGCAAGTTAGGAATAAGCCTTTTTAATGGGAATTATCTTGCAATTATATTGTCTTAAAATCTATTCGGGACAATGGTAAGGTTTTATGATCAAAAATGTATACTCCATCATAAAAACTGGTGTATGCCTTAGTGAAGCACACAATCAATAACAGAGGTAAGTGGGATTCAAAACAGAAGTAAATTGCACATATATACACTATTAGTATGGACTGTGCTGATTTCATTCTTGTCTTACATGTCTTGTGAACACTTTGTTTATTGCTACCATTTCAATGAAGTTATGCAAGCTTTTTAATAGATGCTTGGTATCTCTGGCATGAAAAAGGTTTTCTAAAATCAGTAGGTACACTCTCTAGCTGACACTGTTAACACTATTCTCTTGACATTTATAACTAAACTTTTTAGTATCTGATCCAAGTCACAATTGGTCAATTTTGTTCTAATCACCTTCCCTCCTTTATCTATATGAGTGCACATAGCAGCTGTGACAGGAAATCTGTTGGGATAATAGCTTTAATAATAATGGCACCATTTTGTTTATGGTAATTTTATGTTGGAATTTATATTAAAACAGGCTTTTATATCCAGTTTTAACATAGCTGCAGGTGGTTTTTGTGAATTAAAAAGAAAAAATGATAACACATGGTTGTCTTACTTAAATTAGTTATTGAATGGCTGTCGATTTTCTTAGTTTGGTCACTCACTGCTGCCATTTCTTCAACAGATGGTTGTGGATTTTGTAAAAGAACTGTTGATGTAGGATTCAAAGGACAAGTAAGGGTTGAGACATTTTTATGAATGCGATGACCATATTGTAAAAAATCACCATCAGATTTCAGAGGCA
Organism: Xestospongia bergquistia; assembly: GCA_963965975.1. Lineage (NCBI taxonomy): Eukaryota > Metazoa > Porifera > Demospongiae > Haplosclerida > Petrosiidae > Xestospongia > Xestospongia bergquistia. The sequence continues at coordinate 1,467,499 of OZ014420.1, read as the reverse complement.
AAGCTGACATCAAAGGAGTGATTGTATGTGGAGTTTGAGATAAATTTGGCTGGAATCTGGCAATGGACATTAAAGCCTGTTTTAATATATAAATGTTACTGTAATCAATCATGTGATGTTTCATTACTAAGGCTAACCTGATTTTCTGTGTTGTTTACTGATTCATTAGGTAGACTTCCACCATTTTGTATACTTGTCCTGAATACACATAGATAGATATGCACTTAAATATATTACTACATGCTTTCTTACTGTTGATTTATTTGAACCTCTTTTTGTGAAGACTGTGACTTGGCTGGTTGTGAAGTGTTGACAAGACTTGTTGATGAGGTCTTTGAAAAGTAAGTACTAAAAAAGCAGAGTTAACAATAACTTTGAATGCTTACCTGTTTTGACTTTTGTTTGCTTTTTAATTTCTCAGAATCATATTCAGCTACCTCTACCCTAAAAAAAATAAAATAATTGTTGTTTATAAAAAGAAAATAATTTGCCTTACATGACAGCAAGTTGAGGTAGATCTATATCTCTTAAAGCCTCCACTAGTTCATCACGTGTTCCATCTTTATATTTTACCCACTCATACAATAGATTGAAGCCAGCTAGTTCACTTTCAGTAGGGTCTCGCAAAATGTTGTTGAGATTTGATGTCAATTCCAAGTGGGCAGCAAGCTCACTTAGTTTCTCTGGGCTGGGAATCTTTTGACTAATATGTAACATCTCTCTTTGCTGCAATGTCTTAGTTTGCTGTAATTATATGAATGATATAGCAACATTTATTTAAAAATACACATACCTTTGATGTAAGTCTCTTCTCAGAAAGCCAAACCCCTTCTTCATGCAAACCTTTTTTGCCTAACTTCTCAGGATCATACTTAGCTTCCTTTACCCTTAATTAGATATAAAACACTATTGTTTTATATAACAAAACATCTTACATGTTAGCAAGGTGTGGTAGGTCTATTTCTTGTAGAACTTCTACCATTTCATCACGTACACCTCCTTTATTATTTACCCACTCATACAATAGTTCAAAGCCAGCTCGTTTCTGTTTAGAAGGATCTTGAAGAATATAGCTTAAATTTTGTGTCATTTCTAAGCATGCAGCAAGCTCTTTTAACTTCTTTTGGCTGGGAATCTTTTTACTAATAAGTAACATCTCTTTTTGCTGCAATGTCTTAGTTTGCTGTAATTATATGAATGATATAGCAATATTTATTTATAAATACACATACCTTTGATGTAAGTCTCTTCTCAGAAAACCAAAGCCCTTCTTCATGCAAAACATTTTTGTCTAACTTCTCAGAATCATACTCAGCTACCTCTACCCTAAAAAATAAAATAATTGTTGTTTACAAAAAGGAAATAATTTTGGCTTACAGAACAGCAAGTTGAGGTAGATCTATATCTCTTAAAGCCTCCACTAGTTCATCACGTGTTCCATCTTTATATTTTACCCACTCATATAATAGATGGACGCCAGCTAGCTCACTTTTAGTAGGGTCTCGCAAAATGTTGTTGAGTCTTGATGTTAATTCCAAGTAGGCAGCAAGCTCATTTAGTTTCTCTGGGCTGGGAATCTTTTGACTAATAAGTAACATCTCTTTTTGCTGCAATGTCTTGGTTTGCTGTAATTATATGAATGATATAGCAACATTTATTTAAAAATACACATACATTTGATGTAAGTCTCTTCTCAGAAAGCCAAACCCCTTCTTCATGCAAACCTTTTTTGCCTAACTTCTCAGGATCATACTCAGCTTCCTTTACCCTTAATTAGATATAAAACACTATTGTTTTATATAACAAAACATCTTACATGTTAGCAAGGTGTGGTAGGTCTATTTCTTGTAGAACTTCTACCATTTCATCACGTACACCTCCTTTATTATTTACCCACTCATACAATAGTTCAAAGCCAGCTCGTTTCTGTTTAAAAGGATCTTGAAGAATGTAGTTTAAATTTTGTGTCATTTCCAAACATGCAGCTAGCTGATATAATTTTTCTTGGTTTGGAATCTTTTTGCTAATATGTAGCATCTCTTTTTCCTGCAATGTGGTTGCTTTCAATAATCATGAAAATATTAAATGTTTATGTATATACAAATAATACTTACCTTCAATTCTGTGCTCTTGTCAGGAAACCAGAGGCCTTCTTCAGGTAAAACTTCACGATACTCATCATTGTTTTCGCAATGTAGATATAGGTCACAGGTCTGGTCTTTCTTGTGCTTTAAATAATGACAACCTGAAGTAGACTGACACTCATGTGCAGCACATAAAAATTGAACTTCTTTGAACACTTTGCCAGACTTATTATTGTCAACAATATCATCACAGGTAAATAGACATTTGTCAACTTCTTTTGCCGCTTCCTTAACTAAACTACACAATTCTTGGCAGATAAGAGTAAACTTGTCAAGACCATCACTTTCAGGTGCATATCGACGGATATCAATTTGAATAGCATGAGGTAGCTCACTTAAAATTACTTTATCAATTGGTGGATCTCCAAATTCAATCTTTATTTGATTGCGATATACACCTTTATCAAAGTTGATCTCACATAATGGTGATCCCGCAATTGTCGTTATAAAACGAGTAAAAAAACCTGGTGGCACAAACTCAGTTCTAAATGTGAGATGTAATGGAGTAGCTCTTTGACGGTACTCTAGTGAAATTGATGCTTCCTTGACTGAAGGCAATACTAATGGTAAGAAGTATTGCTTTACACTGGGATCATAAAATTGATCTGTCTTCACTTCAGCAGCAAGGCGAAAACAAACCAATAAGTTAATCAAAGACTCTGGATCAAGACCTTCAACTTCTCTCCAGGCAGCTACATAGAGAGGTTGGACAAGGATTCCTTTGTTGCGTAATAGATCCCACATAAGTCGTGTTTTATGGTCTTCTCTTCCTTTTAAAGTTAAAACCTTACCAAGAGCATCCACAAACCATTTGGGACTGAGAATGACAACATTTTCTAGACCACCAATATGAGGATAGAACAAGAGCACTCCTAAGTCATGGTAAAAAAGGAGTACTTTGGGAACAACATCACTGGGTATTTTGCATGCTATACCAATAGCATGAGCTTCTTTAAGACTAATAACATTTGCTTTGAGAGCTTGAATGACTTTACGAAAGAGTACCCAGCTAATTGGTGTTTTGACAATGAGCTTATTGTAGGTGAAATCATGTATTGCACCTCGTACTTTAGAGATATTGATATCTTCACCTTCATCACTCCCAGCAGTGGTATTATCAACAATGTGAAAACCATCAATAAGAACTTCAAATGGTTTTCCTTTGCAATATGACTCAATTTCTTGTATCTTTTGGTCATATGTTTGACCCATAGCTTTCAGCTTGTCACCATGTGTACCAATGCATAGTACACGAGGATAATTTAAGAGTGCTCTCTTTTCAACATATTTTGCAAGATGAATATGAATATTGGACAGCCAATTAAGAAGGAAATCAATTGTGGTAATGTTAACTTCTTCTTCAAACCTTCTCTCTCCTTCTACTGTTTGTACAGACTGCCACTTTTCCTTAAAACTCTTAGAGGCATCATATAAGAGAAGGAACATAGTACGTGACGTAAGGAAGGCTGGGAGAATTTCTAGAAAAATAGGCTGACCTCCACAATCCCAAACATGAAGAAATGGTTGTAGTTTAATAATTCTTGCTGAACTCATGGGTATAGAATTAGCACGAACAATAGCTTCAGAGAGAAGAGATTGAACATGAGATTTCTCAAATTCTTCAATCTTTTCTTCTGAAATTGAAGAGGTCTTTAGCATACGAGAATCTGGAAACAACTTGGTAGCAGCAATTACTTTGCTACTAAACTCATTTAAGCTAGTTCTGTTTTGATGTACAGCAGCCAATAATTCTGCCATCTCATTCAGCTCATCTTCTTCTGTGACTTCTCTCCATTTCTCCTCATCTTCACGACCTAGTGATTGCCACTCTCGTCCAATTGGTTGCAGAGAATGGACATCAGAGACAATGGTGCTGTTAATGTTAGGGTTCCAAGGTTTTTTCATGAGTGATCGTTTGAAACTTGTCTTTCCAACACCAGCTGCTCCTAGAAACACAAGTCTGGAATATGCTACATCCATCTCTCCTTCAGCTAGAGCTTTTCTGTAAGCAACATCTATAAAAGTATAATTAATATTCATTTATTTTAAGGGAAAACAAACCAAGAGTAAAGTTTCATAAAATAAAAAAAGCAACAATGTCATAATTGTAACATTGAAGTGATTAACTCTTCCATCCTGCCTGTGTTTTTAAAAGATTTTTATGACTTTTAAGCTTTCTATGCCTTTGGCATTCACTTAGCTAGAACAAATACATAGTGCTGAATATTTTACAGTTTCCCTGTCAAATTCGTGGGTGTAGACTTTGTAGTTGCTGACTTAGAGCAACACGCAACAGTTGCTATAATTCTTGCCCACACTGAGAATGGTGAGGGTTAATAAATAACTAGCAAAAATTAATATCCAATTACTAAAGAGCCTTACCTTCCACAGCATGGACTCTTTTAGCCTATAAAATGGAAAGAAGAGATAGGTATTTCAAAAAACACAATACAAGTTAATACAATTTATAAGTATAATGAAAATCACAATTATCATCAATCATAAATTTGTTTAAATAGAACCAATATTGAATGTTTCACTACATCTAATCAAATTGGAAACAAAGAAAAGCAATAAGGTTCATCTTAATATGGATTACCAAGATTACTAATAACACAGGGTACACAACCACAATGAGGTCGTGCAATCAATTGAACATGCACAAAACAACATGCCCACATACAATCATAAGAACACAATATTATTGAGGTATCTGTATTTTGATATGTTGGTTATGAGGTCTACAAGTTCATTGAATACAACAATAATTGGTTCTGAGAGAGAAAGCGCTATATTCAATTTTCAATAAATAATAGAATTTGTTAGTTGCTTGTTCTCATCCACTTGGTCAGCACAGATATCATCCAATTGTTCTACTCCATACTTGACCATCAGCAATTTTCTCAGAAACTTCTAATTTCTTAATAACAGTACCTTCAACCCAGTGAGGTATTTTCATAATAGTCACTCAAACTGCTGCTTATTACCTACTTGAGTAGACACATTTGGTTTCAGTGAATTTAGTAACCAATTATGTATTGCCAACATTAACCTATATAGAGCTACAGTTGGAGGTGTAGATTGGTGTTTCATGAGAACGTTAGACAGCATAACTTGTTCTGGTCTGTCTCCTTCATCCCCTTACACATATTTTTCTTAAAGGTATATTAAATTTCTGTCCATTGAAATGCAAATTATAGAGAGAGCCAGCAAAATTTACCAAGGCCTTACTTAGCCTTGGGTGTGATAAAACAGTCAGTATAGGAGCAAGAGCAACTGAACAATATACACAGAAGCTTGATCAATTATGCCCAATTCAAAGTGCTTCCAGTAAAAGTAATGGTATATGTGAGCAGTTAGTGAATACTATATACAGGTTTACTTCATTCATCACTCTCGAAAGTTGATTTAAAAAGTGTTGAAAACCAACACACCAAGTTACATATATAAAAAATTGTGCATGAACTGTCTACCATGTATAACAATACATAATGTATTTATATTTACAGGCTAAATAAGAGGGATACAATGTAACAGTGAAAGAGATATAAACAATAATTTAAAATGAATACACAATTAAACAATACATAATACTAATGTGTGATCATACTTACATACTAAATAGGCGGAAAATAGTTTTAGATGTCATCAATATGATCATAGTAAATAAAAGAGAGATAAACAATAATTTAAAATGAATACACAATTAAACATTACATAATACTAATATGTAATCATACTCATTGATGTGGAAATAGCCGGTCATGGCGGACATGATTGTCCGTTTTTTGGCAAAATTGTCCAAAGATTTTGAAGGACACAGTTATCCGATTTTTAACCCTTCAGCCACAGAGGAAACGGACAAACAGCCACACCCATAATATTTTAGCTATATGCACGCAAAGATATCTGCCAGGAGTAAAGCGACCCCAAAACAGCTACTACATCGTCCAAACAAACAAGACATGATGATGAAGCTGATAGCAGGCAGCTTGTGAGATCTTGGTTGGAAGGTTTTTCATGGCTTTTCTATGACAGCAGTACCATACTGTAAGCTCATTATACTCATTATAAGAAGAATGTCACGTGGGTCAACTAATTTTAGAAGGTTGGCTTTAGTTGATCATGGTATATCACTAGAACATACTGATGCCATTAAAGCAGACCAAGATTCTCTCAATGCTGCTCCAATTTTCGCTTCTGCTACAGATCAAGCTGACAAAACAATGAAAGCTGCATATTTACTGATGATGAACATGTCCGGCATATATTTTCAATCATAGGGCAATTGTCCTATGACTGAAAATATTTCCACATTAGTTTTAGATGTCATCATAATATGATCATAGCAAATAAAAGAGAGATAAACAATGATTTAAAATGACTACACAATTAAACAATACATAATACTAATGTTTGTTTGAACTTACATGCTAAAGTGAGATATAGTTTTGGGATGTCATCATAGTATGATCATAGTAAATAAGAGAGAAAAGGATTAAAAATGAAAACACAATTAAACAGTACATAATAATAATGTTTGTTCAAACTTACAGGCTAGATAAGTGAGATATAGTTTTAGATGTCATCATAATATGATCATAGTAAATAAAAGAGAGAAAAAGGATTAAAAATGAACATGCAATTAAAGAATACATAACACTAATGTTTGTTTGAACTTACACGCTAGATAAGTGACATATAGTTTTGAGACGTCATCATAATATGATCATAGTAAATAAAAGAGAGATAAACAATGATTTAAAATGAACAAACAATTAAACAATACATAACACTAATGTTTGTTTGTACTTACACGCTAGATAAGTCAGATATAGTTTTGAGATGTCATCAATATGATCATAGTAAATAAAAGAGAGATAAATAATAATTTAAAATGAATAAACAATTAAACAATGCATAACAATAATGTATGATCACACTTACAATCTAAATTGGTGGGATAGTTTCGGATGTCATCATAATATGACCATAGTAAATAAAAGATAAATAAACAATGATTTAAAGGAATACATAATTAAACAATACATAACACTAATGTTTCTTCAAACTTACAGACTAGATAAGTGAGATATAGTTTTAGATGTCATCATAATATGATCATAGTAAATAAAAGAGAGATAAACAATAATTTAAAATAAATGCACAATTAAACAATACATAATATTAATGTGTGATCATACTTACAGACTAAATAAGTAGGAAATAGTTTTAGATGTCATCAATATGATCATAGTAAATAAAAGAGAGATAAATAATAATTTAAAATGAATAAACAATTAAACAATACATAACACTAATGTTTGTTTGAACTTACACGCTAGATAAGTCAGATATAGTTTTAGATGTCATCATAATATGATCATCGTAAATAAAAGAGAGATAAACAATGATTTAAAATGAACACACAATTAAACAATACATAACAATAATGTATGATCACACTTACAATCTATATTGGTGGGATAGTTTGTGATGTCATCATAATATGATCATAGTAAATAAAAGATAAATAAACAATGATTTAAAGGAATACACAATTAAACAATACATTAACACTAATGTTTGTTTGAACTTACAGGCTAGATAAGTGAGATATAGTTTTAGATGTCATCATAATAGGATCATAGTGTATAAAAGAGAGATAAACAATGATTTAAAATGAACACACAATTAAACAATACATAACACTAATGTTTGTTTGAACTTACACGCTAGATAAGTCAGATATAGTTTTGAGATGTCATCAATATGATCATAGTAAATAAAAGAGAGATAAATAATAATTTAAAATGAATAAACAATTAAACAATGCATAACACTAATGTATGATCATACTTACAATCTAAATAGGTGGGATAGTTTCGGATGTCATCATAATATGACCATAGTAAATAAAAAACAAATAAACAATGATTTAAAGGAATACACAATTAAACAATACATAACACTAATGTTTGTTTGAACTTACAGGCTAGATAAGTGAGATATAGTTTTAGATGTCATCATAATATGATCATCGTAAATAAAAGAGAGATAAACAATGATTTAAAATGAACACATAATTAAACAATACAAAACACTAATGTATGTTCACACTTACAATCTAAATAGGTGGGATAGTTTGTGATGTCATCATAATATGATCATAGTAAATAAAAGATAAATAAACAATGATTTAAAGGAATACACAATTAAACAATACATAACACTAATGTTTGTTTGAACTTACACGCTAGATAAGTCAGATATAGTTTTAGATGTCATCATAATAAGATCATCATAAAAAAAAGAGAGATAAAAAATAATTTAAAATGAATGCACAATTAAACAATACATAACACTAATGTATGATCAAACTTACAATCTAAATAGGTGGGATAGTTTGTGATGTCATCATAATATGATCATAGTAAATAAAAGATAAATAAACAATGATTTAAAGGAATACACAATTAAACAATACATAACACTAATGTTTGTTTGAACTTACAGGCTAGATAAGTGAGATATAGTTTTAGATGTCATTATAATATGATCATCGTAAATAAAAGAGAGATAAACAATGATTTAAAATGAACACACAATTAAACAATACATAACACTAATGTTTGTTTGAACTTACACGCTAGATAAGTCAGATATAGTTTTGAGATGTCATCAATATGATCATAGTAAATAAAAGAGAGATAAATAATAATTTAAAATGAACACACAATTAAACAATGCATAACACTAATGTATGATCACACTTACAATCTATATTGGTGAGATAGTTTCGGATGTCATCATAATATGACCATAGTAAATAAAAGATAAATAAACAATGATTTAAAGGAATACACAATTAAACAATACATAACACTAATGTTTGTTTGAACTTACAGGCTAGATAAGTGAGATATAGTTTTAGATGTCATCATAATATGATCATAGTAAATAAAAGAGAGATAAACAATAATTTAAAATGAATACACAACTAAACAATACATAACACTAATGTTTGTTTGAACTTCACATGCTAGATAAGTGAGATATAGTTTTAGATGTCATTATAATATGATTATAATAAATTAAAGAGAGATAAACGAAAATTTAAAATGAATACACAATTAAACAATACATAATACTAATGTGTAATCACACTTACAGACTAAATAGGTGGGAAATAGTTTTAGATGTCATCATAATATGATCAAAGTAAATAAAAGATAAATAAACAATAATTTAAAAGGAATACACAATTAAACAATACATAATATTAATGTGAGATCATACTTACAGACTAAATAGGTAGGAAATAGTTTTAGATGTCATCAATATGATCATAGTAAATAAAAGTGAGATAAACAATAATTTAAAGGAATATACAATTAAACAATACATAACACTAATGTTTGCTTGAACTTACAGGCTAGATAAGTGAGATATAGTTTTAGATGTCATCAATATGATCATAGTAAATAAAAGAGAGATAAACAATAATTAAAAATGAATACACAACGAAACAATACATAACACTAATGTTTGCTTGAACTTACATGCTAGATAAGTGAGATATAGTTTTAGATGTCATCATAATATGATCATAGTAAATAAAAGAGAGATAAATAATAATTTAAAAGGAATACACAATGAAACAATACATAATACTAATGTGTGATCATACTTACAGACTAAATAGGTGGGAAATAGTTTTATATGTCATCAATATGATCATAGTAAATAAAAGAGAGATAAACAATAATTTAAAATGAACACACAATTAAACAATACATAATACTAATGTGTGTTCGAACTTACACGCTAGATAAGTGAGATATAGTTTTAGATGTCAAGATAATATGATCATAGTAAATAAAAAAGTGATACAGTGTAAGAAGTCGTCAGAATATGATCACAGTATATTAAAGAAAGAAAAACTATAAATAAATTTAAATAAAGACATTTAACTGCTACAACTAATGGAAAAAAAGGTTAAAGATACGAAAAAAGAAAGAATATTGTAGTCAAATAACAATCATAATAATAATTAGTTATAACTATGATTTAGAGTTCATTATGAATATGAACAAAGTATCTAATAAATTTATTACTATTTGTGATTTATGATAACAACTTCAAAGATAGACTCACAAGATGATAGTGGTCTTGATCTTGTTTTTCAGCCATTATCATTACATTAATTCTATATAATGATAAAAGTTATAAGAACAGTTGTTATAATAATAGAGGAAATTTATAGAGCAAAGACTAGAAACTAGTCAAAGAACAGTAATGTCATGTAAAAATACAATAATAGGAAAGATTATAAGAATCCTATATCTTTTGTAATTATTTGTTCCTAGTATTGTCTGTATTCATTTAGAAAGGTTCATCTAAAATAGACATATATAGGAATGGTATTATATTAAACCAATAAAAAGGACATCTATGACATTAGTATTGTGAGTTATCTTATTTACATTATTGTTATTGTATTATTATACACACAATCACTACATTACATCGGTTTCTAAATTTTGTCTGAAATAAATTTATTATCATTAGAAGATGTGTCATAATGTAGAAATCAATAGTTTTGTCTAAAATATAATTTGTAAAGTAGATGTCTAATTTTATAAAACAACACTGTTTCAATTTTTTTTCCAAAAATGGTTAGCTACTATTTTCTTTTGGTTTTGAGTTACCAGTTACAAAACAAGGATTTTAAAATTGTTTTTATTATGATACATTTACAATGTTTGCATTATCTTTACTTTTGACTTTACAGACTGATTCTTTACACTAACATTGCTATATATTGCTTACTACAAAGTTAATTTTAATATTATCAGTCTTATGTAGTTGCTTTAATAGTATCAAAATATCATTGGCATTTTTAAAGCATTCTTTCACCATTTTCTCCAACAGATAAATTTTTTTCAGTTATAATAACCATCCAACATGAGAAAAGCATATCAGAACTTAGCCTCTTGTCTTCATATTGTTTTGATCAACTGTAAAAAATACGATTGTTTCAGACTATGTGATATGTATATATGTCCACCTTCACATTTTTAAAATATTATTGTGTGTGACTTTAAAGAGCAACAAAAGAAATTAAACCTCATCATTAACTAATGACAGCCCATGATTTTAATTAACACTAACCACATGTACAAGTGCTATGATAATGATTGTGACTGCTAATGTTCAAATGATCTCACTAGCTTGCTCCTATACCTATATTTGTATGATTCATAACTATAGTCTTTAACAGGCACTGCTTCTAATTATGCAATCATTATAGTTCTAGTCAATGTTTCAGTATGAAGTTATAGTGTCTTCTAAAATCATCATAGGATGACTTGTTTAATTATAATCTAGTTTCAATACTATAGTGAACAAATAGTTTTCTCGTAATATTTAATAGTGAGTGTAAAGATAAGAATAGTTCAATAGTGACTATGGCCTCCACTTTGTGGACAAGCTGTCTTCTCTTAAAACAACAATTTGTCAAAGTGGAGGATAAATTGGTAATAGAATACAGTCAAATAAATTCAGGATAATTTACGGTTTCTTAAAGTGATTAGCTTAGCCTCAAGAAGTTTTAATTATTTAAAAGACAACACTCCTGTAATTTATCTCTAATTATACTCATTCTATTACATATACAAATTATAACTAAGCATATGTATTACTACATGATGCTAGTTGTGTACAGCTATTATGGAGATGTGGTTATTTCTTATAATCACATGACTCACTTCAAGGCAAAACCCAACAGATTTCAGTTATTACCACGTTAACACACAATATTTAAAAAAGGTCTATGATTAAGATACAAACTAATTGTTAAATACTGCTAGTATTCATGATTATGTAAATGCTGTGGCTAGAGTCTTGATAGAAAAAAGCCATATTTTAATGTGAAATTAATGTATCGACTTACCAAATATGGAACACCAGGAACAAAGTCCAGCTAGCAAAATATACAGCCAAATTACACAAGGGAGATGGTATACTATTGCCCTCAGGTCACTACAGCCCTAGGAAAAAGTGAGTCTGGCCAAGAACAACTTAATAATGACGTGTAAATAGTATGGCCAATCACAAAGCTAAGCGTAACAACTAATCACATGTAGCCAGCGCTAGCCCCTCCCCTGCTAAAAGGAGGGTACCTTGGCATTCAAGAATGACTGCTTAATAGCAACATCTTCAGACTTGTTTTAGTATCAACAATCTAAGAAGCATCATAAATCACAGACAGACCATTGAAAGTGAATCAAACTCCCTTAAAGGAGCACATTCTGCAATAGTCGATTGCTTTATTACTTTGTGTTGGACACTCGTGAATTGTGCTAATTATATGTAGAAATTTCGAGATTTGGTTGCATGTATGCAGTAATCCTATGTTTAGTTTTCAACATCTACAGCAAATATTCAATTAGCTCTACTGATTTCAAGACTCAAAAATACCTCAAAGGGTCAGGCCAAATATTCTATTGTTACCAGTTGATACACTTTTCCTGTACACGTATGCATCTTTACCACCTTGACTTCCTACAAATAATAATTGAAAGTCACAGTGTTAGTTCTTACTAGTGGAGACTTACCAACAGCTTTTTGTTTAATTGATCTTAGAAGATCACCATATTGTGGATCCTCCACACTTGTAGTTTTAAAGGTTATATAATTTACTAGAATTGCTTGACAATCATGTGTATATATAGCATGAGCATATTGGCCTCTCTATAATTAGGTTTGCAATCTTTAAAAAGATATTTGGGAAGACTCTTTTTGTAGATGTATCATGAGCATCAATAATCTCTTTATGGCACATGTCAGAATCAAAATACTTTCATGTGATTCAGCAACAAAAAATTCACAACCATCTACATGATCAGTAGGATTGTCTTTTACATATTGAAATATAAAGGCTTGATCAATGTCATCACCTTGAAGTTTAGTCTTCAGCTCTTTAGCAAACTAGTTGGCTTCCTCAAACATACTATTGCAACTAATGAAGATCTTCCATTAAAATAAACATTGATGCTAAGTTTGAAGTGTTTGAGTCAAATAAACAATTAGTGGTATAATGTCATTTAAAGAATTGGCAGCTATATAGGAAATTTAAGATCAAAAAAGGATCATCATATGGTATGGAGTGTTTTCATTGATTTTCGACTGGTTCATTAGGTACATATTGTATATAGTATACAAGTATGTTTATTTTCTGCATTATTATTTTTGTTTGCTTGTTGTATTTTCTTAATTAAGCTATGTTACTATGATTGTGACAAATAAAATTTTCTTGACTTATTGACTACTAACACACTTAATTTTCTGTTATCTTTAGCATTCTTTGACTTCTAAGAAAACCTACTTGCAATACTACAGCCTTTCTTGCCCTCTACTATTTAATATTACATAAGTTACAACTACAATAAGAATCTTATGAAATGTTTTTTCATTTATTATCTTGTATACTAGTTATATATTTCATAGAGTCAAAATACTTCATTAACATATCTAGTTGACACTTTGCAACCAGCTGAGTCACAGTGAACAGCCAATACTGTCACAAATATTTTTCTACAATCACTAATACAGTTTTCGGACACACTATCCTGTGTAGGTTTGGTTATGTAAGACAGTTAATAATATTCTCATCAGAACAACTATTTTGATTTGGTCTAATGATTCACTTGTATATATCATTTCAGTTGAATATAACTTTTTGAGAGCTTCACTTGCATCCTTTTGTTGTAGCTTTTGATCAATCAGTGTTGCATTGATTTGTTGGACTTCTATTGTCAATTGGACCAGCTTTATTTTGTGATTTAATTGCAGCATATGAATTCAAATGGAATCAAAAGTATATTAGACTTATATGAACTGAGTTATCACACACCTTTTTGTCAGTAGAATTACAGAAATAACTAAAAATAAATATTAAGAGCATGTAATATCCTTGATGATCATTAGACTAAAATATAATGTTGTATAATCTGTAGGTAATGTACACATTCTAAAAACCAAGGACAAACAAGGTAGAAATAGGAAGTGACCAACACTTTGTGACTTAACTTATATCACCAACCAAAGTAAAACAAGTGACTTACAATCACTAACTAAAGGTGAAATATGATCACTTAAAACTTCTAACATATAACATGTAAACTAATTTCTTACAATTACATATATTTACAAATAGTTTGCTAAAAATAAGAGTATGGTGGTGACACAGACTAATTGTATAATCCAATACATAAAGGGATTCAATTTATACTAGTAATAAAAAAATTTTCTACAAAAATTAAAACATGTAGGGATGCTGCTATAAAAAACTAAAGAAACAAGAGCATGATAAGGATGACAATAGTAGGTTATCATCACTGCATAGCAGCACAGTGAAACAATACCATTAGACTAATGTAACAAACATAAGTTGGTGACAACATTGATTGTTGGATCTATTTGTAAGTGAATGTGAAAGGTGTGATGAAATTGTTAATCCTGCTTATCAAGATCAGCATCTTGCAGTACTGCAATGAAATATTACCAAATTTGGTAGTTTTGTCATATGCAAAATAAATGAAACTACCACTGGAGTAATTTGAACTATTGAACTAGCAATTCTGACATCACTGATCATTGTGTATATTCATTTAAACTAATGTGAATAATGTGATGAAATTGTCAAACTTAAGACAATAGAATGAAACATCGTTAAATGTTAACAACGGTTAATTGCTTTAGAAATGATATTGTATAGTATGGAACCCTTTTGAAGATTTTAAAATGACTCATTAATTACATCAACTTTGATGTCAATGCATTTATAAATTAGTAAACTAATTAAAAAGGTCATTATGTATCTATATTATAGTGTGCGGTTGCAACACTATATGCAGGGATGCCCCGGTAAAAATGGCGTCTTCATTAAACTCTATTACGCTTTACACGACGATATCTCTCAAAAATCGTGCGCGCTCGGCTTTATAACTGCTTTAAAGTCACTCTCTAAGCTGACCTCAGATGACTAAAACCTCGATAGTGACTAGAACGAAGTAGAATTCTAGATTCAGCAAATTACAAAAAGTCGAAAGTGTTCTTTCTTGCTTGCTTGCTTTCTTTTTCCACTGCCGTAGATCATTAACTACACAACCGCTTTCTTGATTTAAACACCAAAGATCAGTGCTTAGCACCCACTATGTGCTTTTGTCATAGAGAAAAAGCTACTGAAGAATTAACTTTGTAATGCTATGACAAATGTTATAGTCTCAATAGAATACGCCATTTTACTTGTAAACCCTCCTTGTACGGAAGATTACGGGAGAATAATTCACCACCTGACTGCAGAGAGAGAATTCTGGAGCTTTTCTGTTCGAGTTCTCAGGTATAGGAAACTTTGGAAACCTATCATAAATACTCCAAGGTTAGAAGTTGCTATTAGTAAGTCAATCTATTAGTTATTTTTATAACTTCTTTTATAACTATCGTAAGCATTGAGTTGGATCCATGTTGAAAAAGAAGCATTGAGTTTTAATCTGTTGACACTATTTGATGAAGTTTCAATAACATCATTAGCAAAAATAAGGTTAGAACTGTATACTTATAATTATTAGTGATATTATTTCTCTTTGGAATAGGATAAGAAAACTTTAATATACCTCAAGCAATCATACTAAAAAGACTCTTTAAACAAACTTTGTTTATGTGTCATGACATGTAATGTAAATTAGAAGTAATTTTGTAAACTACTGGTATTTAAAGAGAAAGATAATTATTTACAACCTTACTTAAACTAGACATTGACTCCATTACATCATGTGCAGTCACGTGAAGTCATTCAAAATAATAATTTATTTTAAAAAAAGAATGGAGACTAGTAATAAAAAAAATTTCTACAAAATTAAAGCATGTAGGGATGCTGCTATAAAAGCTAAAGAAACAAGAGCATGATAAGGATGACAATTGTAGGTTATCATCACTACATAGCAGCACAGTGAAACAATACCATTTCTAAAGCAATTAACCGTTGTTAACATTTAACGATGTTTCATTCTATTGTCTTAAGTTTGACAATTTCATCACGTTATTCACATTAGTTTAAATGAATATACACAATGATCAGTGATGTCAGAATTGCTAGTTCAATAGTTCAAGTTACTCCAGTGGTAGTTTCATTTATTTTGCATATGACAAAACTACCAAATTTGGTAATGTTTCATCGCAGTACTGCAAGATGCTGATCTTGATAAGCAGGATTAACAATTTCATCACACCTTTCACATTCACTTACAAATAGATCCAACAATCAATGTTGTCACCAACTTATGTTTGTTATATTAGTCCAATGATATTGTTTCACTGTGCTACTATGCAGTGATGATAACCTACTATTGTCATCCCTATTATGCTCTTGTTTCTTTAGTTTTTATAGCAGCATCCCTACATGTTTTAATTTTTGTAGAAATTTTTTTTTATTACTAGTTATATATAATCTTATATACAACAAATAATCAATTGTAAGAACTAGCAACAATATTTTGTAGATAAGACTAGTATTAGCAGATTACATTAGTTATATATTCAATGTATACTAGTGCACTTCAAATTGTATGTAAAAGCCACATTCACACAAGATAACATTTACTTGGCGGGGGCATATCAGGATTCATCAAACTATAGATAATAAATGATAACATTATTGTTTATGTACAAACAATAATACCTTTCAGCAGCATCATTAAATCCTAAAACTTGCAGTTTATCATGAAGATCTTGATGTTGAACATTGTGTGAAACAGATTCTTGCCATTTCTTTAATACCCAATATGCTTGTGTCTCTACATCTTCATAGTCACGTGTTATCTCCTGTAGATTTGTAGAAGTGATACCAAGGGGGCCAGCAAGGATGGATATATTTCCATGAATATGACGACTACATCGTAAAAGATCAACATCAGAAATTAAAGTGGTTGTAGGCATGATTGTGGGTGGAGACTGAGGAGCAGCAGATTCAGAATTGGCAGATTCAGAAGTGGCAGTTGGTATGTTGATTGGATTTACCAATGGTTTTGGGTGACCCTGTATAATAACTATAAGTAACATATGGATCTTAGAACTAACCTTTTGTTGACTTCTTTTGTTGCGTAACTTTTGAGAATCATACTCGGCTTCCTTCACCCTTAATTAGATTAAAACATTATTATTGCTTCTTATAACAAAACATCTTACATGTCAGCAAGTTGTGGTAAATCTATTTCTTGTAGAACTTCTACCATTTCATCACGTACGCCTCCTTTATTATTTACCCACTCATATAATAGTTCAAAGCCAGCTCGTTTCTGCTTAGAAGGATCTTGAAGAATGACATTAAAATTTTGTGTCATTTCCAAATATACAGCAAGCTCATATAATTTCTCTTGGTTTGAGATCTTTTTGCTGAGATCCCACATTTCTTTTTGCTGCAATTTAGTGGTTTTCTATAATCATAAAAAATTTTCACAACTTCACATATAATAATTATATAGAAGTAGTATTCACCTTTAATGCAGTGCTCTTGTCAGGAAACCAGAACCCTTCTTCAGGTAAAACTTCACGATGTTCACTACTGTTTTCACAACGGAGATATATATCACAGCTGTGGCCTTTCTTGTGCTTTAAATAATGACAACCTGAAGTAGACTGACATTCTGGTGCAGCACATACAAATCGAACTTCTTTAAATACTTTACCAGACTCATCATTGTCATCAATATCATAGTCTATACCTTCACCAGCAAAAAGACATTTGTCAATATCTTTAGCTACTTCCTTAACAAAACTACACAATTCTTGGCAGACATGAGTAAACTTGTCAAGACTCTCACTTTCAGGTGCATATCGAAAGACCTCAACTTTAATAGCATGTGGTAGCTCACTTAAAATTACTTCATCAATTGGTGGGGTTCCAAATTCAATATATATTTGATTACGATATACACCTTTATCAAAGTGATCTCACATAATCGTGATTCTGCAATTGTCGTAATAAAACGAGTAAAAAAACCTGGTGGTACAAACTCAGTTCTGAATGTGAGATGCAAAGGAGTAGCTCTTTGACGATAACCTGATGAAATTGAGGTTTCCTTGACTGAAGGCAATACTAAAGGTAAGAAGTATTGCTTTACATTGGGATCATAAAATTGATCAGTCTTCACTTCAGCAGCAAGGCGAAAGCAAACTAATAAATTAATTAATGATTCTGGATCAAGGCCTTCAACATCTCTCCAGGCAGCTACATAGAGAGGTTGGACAAGTATTCCTTTGTTGCGTAATAGATCCCACATAAGTCGTGTTTTATGGTCTTCTCTTCCTCTTAATGTTAACACCTTACCAAGAACTTCCACAAACCATTTGGGATTGAGAAGGACAACATTTTCTAAACCAGCAATATGAGGGTAGAACAAGAGCACTCCTAAGTCATGGTAAAAAAGGAGTACTTTGGGAACAACATCACTGGGTATTTTGCATGCTATACCAATGGCATGAGCTTCTTCAAGACTAATAATATTTGCTTTAAGAGCTTGAATGACTTTACGAAAGAGTACCCAGCTAATTGGTGTTTTGACAATGAGCTTGTTGTAGGTGAAATCACATATTGCACTTCGCACTTTAGAGAAATTAACATCTTCACCTTCACCACTCCCAGCAGTGGTGTTATCAACAATGTGAAAACCATCAATAAGAATTTCAAATGGTTTTCCTTTGCAATATGACTCAATTTCTTGTATCTTTTGGTCATATGTTTGACCTGTGTCTTTGAGCTTGTCGCCATGTGTACCAATGCATAGTGCACGAGGATAATTTAAGAGTGCTCCCTTTTCATCATATTTTGCAAGATGAATATGAATATTGGACATCCATTTGAGAAGGAGATCAATTGTAGAAATGCTAACATCTTCTTCAAACCTTTTCTCTCCTTCTACTGTCTGTACAAGCTGCCACGTTTCTTCAAAACTCTTAGAAGCATCATATAGGAGAAGAAACATAGTACGAGAGGTAAGGAAGGCTGGGAGAATTTCTAGAAAAATAGGCTGACCTCCACAATCCCAAATATGAAAAAATGGTTGTGGTTCAATATTTCTTGCTGAGCTTTTGGGTAAAGAATTGGCACGAGTAATAGCTTCTGAAAGAACAGATTGAACATGAATTTTTTCAAATTCTTCAACTTTTTCTTTTAAAATTGAAGAGGTTTTTAGCATACTAGTATCTGGATACAGATTGGTAGCAGCAATTACTTTGCTACTAAACTCATCCAAACTAGATCTGTTTTGATGTACAACAACCAGTAATTCTGCCATCTCATTCAGCTCATCTTCTTCTGTGACTTCTCTCCATTTCTCCTCATCTTCATGATCTAGTGATTGCCACTCTCGTCCAATTGGTCGCAGAGAATGGATATCAGAGACAATGGTGCTGTTAATGTTAGGATTCCAAGGTTGTTTCATGAGTGATCGCTTGAAGCTCGATTTCCCAACACCAGCTGCTCCTAGAAACATAAGTCTGGCATATGCTACATCCACCTCTCCTTCAGCTAGAGCTTTTCTGTAAACATCTATTAAAATATAATTCATATTCAGTTATTTTAGAGAAAACAAAGTAAAAATACAGTTTCATAAAAAAACAATGTCATAATTGTAACATTGAAGTGATTAACTGTTCCATCCTGCCTGTGTTTTTAAAAGATCTTTATGACTTTTAAGCTTTCTGTGCCTTTGGCATCCATTTAGCTAGAACAAATACATAGTGCTGAATATTTACAGTTTCCCTGTCAAATTTTGTGGCTGTAGACTTTGTGGTTGCTGATTTAGAGCAACACGCAACAATTGCTATAATTCTTAACCACACTGAGAGTGGTGAGGGTTCATGAATATCTACCAAAAATTAATATTTAGTTAATAAAGAGCCTTACCTTCCACAGCATGGAGTCTTTTAGCCTATAAAATGGAAAGAAGAGATGGGTATTTTAAAAACACAATACAAGTTAATACAATTTATAAGTATAATAAAAATCACAATTATCATCATCATAAATTTGTTTAAATAGAACTGATGTTGAGTGTTTCATCTAATGAAATTGGAAACAAAGAAAAGCAATAAGGTTCATCTTAATATGGATTACCAAGATTATTAATAACACAGGGTACAGAATCACAATGAGGTTGTGTCTTCTCTACAAATCAATGAACATGCACAAACAACACGCCCACACACAATCATAAGAACACATAATACATCAATATTATTGTGGTATCTGTATGTTGATATGTTGGCTATGAGGTCTACAAGTTCATTGAAAGCAAGAGAAAGCACTATTTTTAATATATAGGTTAGTTGCTTGTTCTCATCCACTTGATCAGCATAGATATCATTCAATTGTTCTACTCCATACTTGACCATTAGCAATTTTACTCAGAAATGTAACACTTCTACATTTCTTAATAACAGCACCTTAAACCCAGTGACTTTCCAAAGAAGTATTTTTGCAAAACTTCTCACTTTAAAAAGTTGGAAAATGTCATAAGCTGTATGCAGGAGATTTTTATTGAGTTCTCAAGTCTTCACTGAAAGCTGTAATTTTTTCAAAGGTTTTTCAGACTTTTAAAGCTTTTTGTTCGTTTGATGCTTCTTTTAGCAGTATTCTTAAGAAGTACAAAAGTTTTGCAACTGTCCACTATAGTTTGGTGGCTACCATTGCCGTTTACCCAGGTAACAGACACACTGACAGACTACAATACCCTTGCTATGCGCCCACGCACAGCGAGGTTAACAATACATAACTCTAATGTGTGAACACACTTACAATCTAAATAGGTGGGATATAGTTTAGGAAGTCATCATACACAATTAAACAATACATAACACTAATGTTTGTTTGAACTTACACGCTAGATAAGTGAGATATAGTTTTATATGTCATCATAACATGATCATAGTAGATAAATTAAAAGAGATAAAAAGAATTAAAAATAAATACACAATTAAACAATATGTAATACTAATGTGTGATCGTACTTACAGACTAAATAGGTGGGATATAGTTTTAGATGTCATCATAATATGATTATAGTAAATAAAAAAGAGATAAACATTGATTTAAAATCAATACACAATTAAAGAATATATAACACTAATGTTTGTTCAAACTTACACGCTAGATAAGTAGGATATAGTTTATATATCATCATAATATGATCATAGTAAATAAAAAAGAGATGAACAATGATTTAAAATGAACACACAATTAAACAATACATAACACTAATGTTTGTTCAAACTTACAAGCTAGATAAGTGAGATATAGTTTTAGATGTCATCATAATATCATCATAGTAAATATAAGAGAAATAAATAATGATTTAAAATGAACACACAATTAAACAATACATAACACTAATGTTTGTCCGAACCTACACGCTAGATAAGTAGAATATAGTTTAAATATCATCATAATATGATCATAGTAAATAAAAAAGAGATAAACAATGATTTAAAATGAACTCGCAATTAAACAATACATAACACTAATGTTTGTTCAAACTTACAGGCTAGATAAGTGAGATATAGTTTTAAATGTCATCATAATATGATCATAGTAAAGAAAAGAGAGATAAAAAATGATTTAAAGTGAATATACAATTAAACAATACATAACACTAATGTTTGTTTAAACTTACACGCTAGATAAGTGAGATATAGTTTTAGATGTCATCATAAAATGATCATAGTAAATAAAAGAGAGATAAACAATGATTTAAAATGAATACACAATTAAACAATATGTAACACTAATGTTTGTTCAAACTTACATGCTAGATAAGTGAGATATAGTTTAGATGTCATCATAATATGATCATAGTAAATAAAAGACAAATAAACAATGATTTAAAATGAACACACAATTAAATAATACATAACGCTAATGTTTCTTCAAACTTACATGCTAGATAAATGAGATATAATTTTAGATGTCATCATAATATGATCATAGTAAATAAAAGAGAGAAAAACAATGATTTAAAATTAAAACATCATTAAACAATACATAACACTAATGTTTTTTCAAACTTACATCCTGGATAAGTGAGATATAGTTTTAGATGTCATCATAATATGATCATAATAGATAAATTAAAAGAAAGAAAAATGATTACAAAATGAACACACAATTAAACAATACATAATACTAATGTTTGCTCAAACTTACATACTAGATAAGTGAGATATAGTTTTAGATGTCACCATAATATTGTTATAATAGATAAGATAAACAATCATTAAAAATTAAACAAACAATTAAACAATAAATAATAATAATGTGTGATCATACTTACATACTAAATAGGTGGGATATAGTTTTGGATGTCATCATAATGTGATCATAGTAAATAAAAGAGAGATAAGCAATAATTTAAAATGAATACACAATTAAACAATACATTAACACTAATGTGTGATCGTACTTACAGACTAAATAGTTGGGATATAGTTTTGGATGTCATCATAATATGATCATAATATATAAATTAAAAGAGAGAAAAAAGATTATAAAATGAATACACAATTAAACAATACATAACACTAATGTTTATTCAAACTTACAGGCTACATAAGTGAGATATAGTTTTAGATGTCATCATAATATGATCATATATAGTAAATAAAAGAGAGATAAACAATGATTTAAAATTAAATCACAATTAAACAATACATAACAATAATATTTGTTCAAACTTACATCCTAGATAAGTGAAATATAGTTTTAGATGTCATCATAATATGTTCATATTAGATAAATAAAGAGATAAACAATCGTCAAAAATAAATACACAATTTAACAATACATAATACTAATGTGTGATCATACTTACAAACTAAATAGGTGAGATAAAGTTTTGGATATCATCATAATATTATCATAGTAAATAAAAGAGAGATAAACAATAATTTAAAATAAACACACAATTAAACAATGCATAATACTAATGTGTGATCGTACTTACAGTCTAAATAGGTGGGATATAGTTTTGGATGTCATCATAATATGATCATAGTAAGTAAAAGAGAGATAAAGAATAATTTAAAATGAATACATAATTAAACAATACATAACACTAATGTTTGTTCAAACGTACAGGCTAAGTAAGTGAGATATAGTTTTAGATGTCATCACAATATCATCATAGTAGATAAATTCAAAAAGAGAAAAACAATTTAAAATGAATACTCAATTAAACAATACATAACACTAATGTCTGTTTAAACTTACAGGCTAAATAAGTGAGATATAGTTTTAGATGTCATCATATTATATGATCATAGTAGATAAATTAAAAGAGAGAAAACAATTAAAAATGAATACACAATTAAACAATACATAACACTAATTTTTTTTCAAACTTACATCCTAGATAAGTGAGATATAGTTTTAGATGTCATCATAATATGATCATAGTAAATAAAAGAGAGTTAAACAATGATTTAAAATGAATAAACAATTAAACAATACATAACCCTAATGTCTGTTTAAACTTACATGCTAGAAAAGAGAGATATAATTTAGATGTCATCATAATATGATCATAATAGATAAATTAAAAGAGAGAAAAATGATTATAAAATTAACACACAATTAAGCAATACACAACACTAATGTTTTTTCAAACTTACAAACTATGTAAGTGAGATATAGTTTTAGATGTCATCATAATATGATCATAGTAAATAAAAGAGAGATAAACAATGATTTAAAAAGAACAAATAATTAAGCAATACATAATTCTAATGTATGTCTATATTTACAAACTAAATTAGTAGAATACAGAAAAGGATGTCATCACAATATGACCATAGTAAATAAAAGAGAGATACAGTGTAAGAAGTCATCAGAATATGATCACAGTATATTAAAGAAAGAAAAACAATAAATAAAAATGAAATTTAACTGCTACAAATAATGGAGAAAAGGATAAAAGATACGAAGAAAAAAACGATGTTGTAGTCAAATAACAATCACAATATTATTTATACATTATATCAGATGACTTTTTCTTTTACTAGAATAGTTACATTATGATTACTAAAGTGTTTCGTGGTTCTTTGTAATTATCTCGTCTTACTGTATGGTATGTTTACTATTAAAGGTATTTTCAACAGTTTTTGAAACTTTACTAAAGTTAGAGAATGGTTGCACAATCATTTGTTAATAATATGCCAACTACATGTTACATCAGCCATGGTGGAATGGAAAGAACACAATTCAATTTCATGTGATTTCTGGTTTGTGACTTTTTGCACTCTAGTTTTTTTTCATTAGCAATTTGCAGACTTTTAAGGCATTTTAATGGTGTAAACCAATTCTTTCTACCTCATTCCTAGCCAAAGTTATAACTACGATTTAGAGTTTATTATGAATATGAACAAAGTATCTAATAATTTATTACTATTTGTGATTTATGATAACAATTTTAAAGATAAACTCACAAGTTGATTATAGTCTTGATCTTGTTTTTCAGCCATTATCATTACACTAATTCTATATAATGATAAAAGTTACAATGACAGTTGTTATAATAGACGGAGCAAAGACTAGAAACTAGTCAAAGAACAGTAATGCTATGTAAAAATACAATAATATGAAAGATTATAAGAATGCTTTATTTTTTGTAATTATTTGCTCCTATATAGTACTACTGTCTGTATTCATTTAGAAAAGTTCATCTGAAATAGACATAAAGTAGGAATGCATGGTTCTATATTAATTCAATAAAAAGCATATCTATGACATTAGTGATGTGTGCTGTCATCTTATTGACTTAATAGTTATTGTATTAGTATATAAACAATCAGTACATTACATCAATTTAAAAAGTTTTGTCCACAACAATTTTAGTATCATTAGGAGATCTGTCATAATGTAGAAATCAATATTTTGGTCTAAAATAAAATTTACAAAGTAGATGTGTAATTTTTTTTAATTACACTGCTTCAATTTTTTTGCCTATTTTAACTTTTTTCCTGTTACAAAAACATATAATGAGAAAAATGATTATCATAATTTAGCCTCTTGTTTTGATATTGTTTTAATCAACTATGAAAAAATCTTTCTTAGAATTGCTTCTGACTGCATACCATGTATATATGTATATACATTCACCTTCAAATTTTAAATTCTGATAGTAAAAAAGCCACACTTTAATGGAAAATTAATACATTTAGGTTCTGAGGTTTAGGGTTAAGGTTCTAGGGCATAGTATTGTCATCATATTTAAGTATTGTGTATTTTGCTGAGATTGTAGAAAGCATGTAACATTGACAACAAGTTGGGTACTTATGTACGGATTTTGTACAAATTTGTGTATTCATCCCAACTTTGGTTCATTCCTATTTGTCAATACCACCTGGCATATTTCTGCATAACCTTTCATTTTTGATAAAGGTT
Organism: Xestospongia bergquistia; assembly: GCA_963965975.1. Classification (NCBI taxonomy): domain Eukaryota; kingdom Metazoa; phylum Porifera; class Demospongiae; order Haplosclerida; family Petrosiidae; genus Xestospongia; species Xestospongia bergquistia. The sequence goes on along the minus strand of OZ014420.1, from coordinate 1,441,858 downwards.
TTTATCATAGACCATACGTATATAAGTGTATGTGCATGAGTGCAGTTATAATGTACCAAGTATGGAACGCCAAAGAATTTTTTTTCTCAGAAAGAACTGACTTGAGGAAAGTGCAAAAAAGGTCATATGCAGTGAATACTACGTATGTGCAGTAGCTACATGTATGAACTGTCAATCCACCAATCAATTTTCATAATGATCAAGATTACTTTTATAAGTAATGCATTAAATGCTAGCTTTCAACCAAGTCATTTTGACTATATTATCAAAGCTTTCACATTGGATTTCCTAGCTGTTATAGCTGTCATGAGTAAAATTATGACACATGAACAAACCAATGATGTGATAAGGGTATACTATAATCAAAGTTACTGTCCCAATAGACTTCTTGTCATAGCTGTCATGAGAAAAATTATGATATGCTTTATTAATAGTGGTTGATTTAACCACTATTGGGCTACAATTATAAACTTATTTTTATCAAAAAAGTAAGTATAACACTGTTTTCATTACAAATGTACTACCGTAATTTACCGATAAGCAGCCTAGATAAATGGCAGTTGTCATTTCTGTGACAGGAGAGGTCTATTATGTATTATGATATTTATCCCAATCCTAAATATTAACTACACACAACAATGAAAGCACTTCCTGATTGACAACTAGTCACCAATAGTCACTCGTTAGACTTGAAAATTACTAATCTTGTCTCTGCATGTAAACACAAAAATCTATAGTGGAAAGTCCTCAGAAGAGCCTTTGTGTGATCTTTACATATGTTGCTATACCCAATGGGCTAACTCTAGTTGTAAATAATCTGTCCCTCTTTGTAACAGATACAAAGTAAAGAAGTAGCTATTTCAAAGAAAAATAACAATGTTATCATTTGTTCACTGTAAACTGTTTTTTCTTTAACCATTATATTACTACTCCTTTTTGAATAAATAAGACGATAAGATGTTTGACATTACTAACTGTTGTACACTATCGTAATAACAAACAAAAGCTACACAATTATTAGATTTTTAAATGTGGATCTAAATATAATTCATGGAGAACTATAAATAATATCCTAATCAATATTCATATGCTATATGTACATTCAGTTATACATTGTACACAAGGTAGATTGGACTTTCTGAAGATAGATTCTTTCTTAAATATCACCATTAAATAATATCAACAAAGCTACGTGCCAAACACTGTACTTTAAAGGAGTGGACAATACACATATAATTTTGACCTTGGAACTATAACTAAATGTCTTAATTTTACATCAAATGTAGTGTCCCCAATACTTTAGACACTATGAACACTATAGACACTGATATTTATTACAATGTGTAGATTATACACCGAGAGTGAGTAGCTACGTGATTCATAATATACTGTAAAACTACTAATATTAGCATGCGACTAATTTTATCGATATTAGCGATTTGAAAAAAATCACTAAATTTAATATTCGCTTAAGTTAAGAATGAGTCACATGCGTTGAAAAAGAAGAAGCATGCAAACTGAACAGCGAAAGTCATGTCTCTTATAAGATGGCTTCGTGGGTCATCATCGTCAGAACTTGAAGAGGATGGAGCAACGGCAGCAGCAAACAGAAAGGTTGAAAAGGTGAAGCAAGTGCGAAAAAAAAGGGGCAGGTATCATCATTATGATGATGAAGCATGTGTTAAAATTGCCAAGTATCGTGTGAATGTGGAAATAAGGCAGCTGCTGACAAATTCACTAAGGAGCTTGGATTTTTGGTTACCGAAAGTACAGTAAGAAACAAGAAGAAGAGCTACCTTTCTATACTTAGAAAGGAGAAAGATCCTGAGAGAATACGCAGTCTTCCTCATGGATCTAGAGGGAGACCACTGATGCTTCGTGATTATGACCAGGATGTATCAAATTACATCAAAAGCCTAAGAGAAGCAGGAGGTATTGTAAATCGCTCAATAGTTGTTGCTGCAGCTAAGGGTATCTTGTCCCATAAGACCCCAGGACTCCTGAAAGAACATGGTGGTTCAATCTGTCTAGTTCAACCTGGGCAGAATCATTCCTTCGTAGAATTGGGTATGTGAAGCGTAAGGCCACCAAGGCTGCCCGCAAGTTGCCAGATGATTTTCCAGAAGTAAAGCAGCCATTCCTTCAGAGAGTCAAGAGTGAAGTTGAAACATGGAACATTCCACATGCCCTCATAATCAACTGGGACCAAACTGGATCCAAGTTAGTTCCAGTAAGTGAATGGACCATGGAAAGGGAAGGCACAAAACAAGTTGCTATCATTGGAGACAGGAAGATAAAAGGGAAGTTACTGTTCTTATGTCTGTAACTGCTTCTGGTATTCTACTTCCTTTTCAAGTCATCTATCAGGGAAAGACAATTGGGTGCCATGCTAAAGTCACATTTCCTAACAATTGGAACATTACTCAGAGTGACAGTCACTGGAGCACTGAGTCAACCATGTTGGAGTTTATTGACAAAGTTATTGTACCTTATGTAATGTTACACAGACAAGAAAAAAGCTCCAGCTTGCTTCAGACCAGCCAGCTCTTGCTTTATTTGACATTTTCAAAGCACATCGTTGTGAGTCTGTTCTGGAAAAGCTACGTCAACATCATATCCATCAAGTTTTCATACCAGCAGGATGTACAGGGGAGCTACAACTCCTTGATCTTTTCGTTGTTTAAAGTGTAAACCGCTTGAAAGCTGAGTTTTGCAGACTATCTTTTGTTATAACTCAAAATAATAATACTTATGAAAAACAAACTTATAATAAATATATGATTCAACGACAAGTGATATCTACTTAAATACAAAATCTTACAGAACATTCTAGTGAGTTCTAGAGATTGCATAATATTTCACACATTAATATAGTATTGTATAACACAATGGTTTTCAACAGCAAGGTTTGTTGTAATACAATCGTTACAGTAATGTATAGCACAATGGTTCACACTCGTTACAAAAGCATCTATGAAAGCTCACTTTTCCCGTTGGTATTCTACTGAAGTCAAAGAAGCTTTAGAGCAAGGGCAAGAATAGCTAATGTGAAGGTTGACCTTCAAGCTTCAATTGTAAAACCTCTGCATGGTAACTGGCTAATGATGGCATTCTCATTTCTCAAAGAAAAGAAAGGTATCATAGAAAAAGGATTTGAAAAAAGTGGAATTTTCAGTTCCATTGCAATTACCAGTACTTGATATACTCATAAAATTCAATTTTGATACTTTTGATACTAGTACTAGTAATTGCTTTTAACAACGTTAAATTTAATAGCCGCTAATGTGGTAATGAAGCAAAAACGCTAAAAAAAGTAGCCGCCAACATTAGTAGTTTTACAGTATATACACCAATGGCCGTTTGCCAAAGGTGTATAGGAACATAGTTAAGGTGTATAACTGACTTGTAGTGACTTACCAAATATGAAACACCAGGAACAAAGTCCAGCTAGCAGCGATACAGCCAAATTACGTAAGGGCTCGCACTCAGCTCACTACATTCCGGAAAAAGTGGGTCTGGCCGGCCGGCCAAGCATAAGATTAATAATGACGTCATCTGGAGACAGTCAAGCGTAGCCAGTCCCACCCTCTGTGTGAAGGAGGGCTAAGACTAGTGAGCAACAATGGACAATCTAGAAGTGTCTAGTACTAGTATCAAAATTTTCAGCTTGTTATAAAGATCTTGATGACCTATATCCAGGTGAGCTTCCTGCCACTTCTTCATTACCCAGTAAGCTTGTGTCTCCACATCTTTATAGTTGCGTTTAATTTCCTGAAGACTTGCAACAGAGATGCCCAAAGGACCATCCAGGGTGAAGACATTTCTACAAGTATGACAACTACTTCGTAAAAGATCATCATCAGATATCAAAGCCACAGCTGGTGTCAGAGGAGTGATTGTGGACAGACTTGGGGATAAATTTTGTTGCAATCTCACAATTGATATTGAAGCCTATGAAATATGTTACTATCACATGATTTTTCTTGATCAGTAAAACATTTACTTGATTGTCTGTGTTGTTTACAGGTTCCATAGTAAGACTTCTAGCATTTTTCATACTTGTTCTAAATACACACATGCTGTTATATACTTAAATATATTACTACACAGTTTCTTACTGTTGGTCTATTTGAGCCTCTTTTTGTGAAGACTGTGACTTGGCTGGTTGTGAAGTGTCAATAAGACTTGTTGATGAGGCTTTTCGACTTTTTCTTCCACCTTTATATTTTACCCACTCATACAATAGATTGAAGCCAGCTAGTTCACCTTTAGTAGGGTCACGCAAAATGGTGCTAAGATTTGATGCTAATTCCAAGTGGGCAGCAAGGTCGTTTAGTTTCTCTGGGCAGGGAAACTTTTGACTAATAAGTAACATCTCTTTTTACTGCAATGTCTTGGTTTGCTGTAATTATATGAATAATATAGCAACATTTATTTTTGAATGAACATACCTTTGATGTAAATCTCTTCTCAGAAAACCAAAGCCCTTCTTCAGATAAAAATTTGCAATGTTCATCACTGTTTTCACAATGAAGACATAGATCACAGGTCTGGCCTTTCTTGTGCTTTAAATAATGACAACCTGAAGTAGACTGACACTCTGGTGCAGCACATACAAATCAAACTTCTTTGAATACTTTGCTAGACTCATCACTGTCAATGATATCATCACAGGCAAATAAACATTTGTCAACATCATAAAATTGATCTGTCTTCACCTCAGCAGCAAGACGAAAGGAAGCTAATTACTTAATGATTCTAGATCAAGGCCTTCAATGTCTTTCCAAGCCGCTACATAGAGAGAATGGACATTGATTCCCTTCTCACGTAATAGGTCCCACATAAGTCATGTTTTATGGTTTTCTCTTCCTTTTAGTGTTAACACTTTCCCAAGAGCATCCACAAACCACCTGAGACTGAGAATGACTACATTTTCTAGACCAGCAATATGAGGATAGAACAAGAGCACTCCTAAGTCATGATAAAAAAGGAGTACTTTGAGAACAACATCACTGGGTATTTTGCATGCTATACCAATGGCATGAGCTTCTTCAAGACTAATAACATTTGCTTTGAGATCTTGAATGACTTTTCGAAATAGTACCCAGGTAATTGGTATTTTGACAATGAGCTTGTAGTAGGTGAAATCACGTATTACACTTCGAACTATGGATAAATTAATATCTTCACCTTCACCACTCCCAGCAGTGGTATTGTGAAAAATATCAATAAGTTATATGTTTGACCCATAGCTTTGAGCTTGTCACCATGTGTACCAATGCATAGTACATGAGGATAATTTAAGAATGCTCCTTCTCATCGTATTTTGCAAGATGAATATGAATATTGGACAGCCTATTGAGAAGAAGAACAATTGTGGTAATGCTAACTTTTTCTTCAAACCGTTTCTCTCCTTGTACTGTCTGTACAGACTCCCACTTTTCTTCAAAACTCTTAGAGGCATCATATAGGAGAAGGAACACAGTATGAGAGGTAAGGAACGCTGGGAGAATTTCAAGAAAAATAGGCTGACCTCCAAAAAAAGAGAAAAATAATGATTATAATGAATACACAATTATTAACAATTCTTAATAGTTATGCGTGTTCATACTTATCAACTGAATAAGTGGGATACATGTAAGTTGTCATCAAACATAATATGATCATAGTAGATAAAAGAGAGGAAAATAATGATTAATAATGAATATACAATTAAACAATACATAATACTAATGTGTATTCATACTTACTTTCTAAAATGTAAGATACAGTATAAGATGTCATCAAAATATAGTCATAATAGGTAAAAAAACCTATGATTAATCATAGTTATATAATTAAAGAATACATAATACTAATGTGTGTTCATACTTACATCCTAATTGTAGGATACAATATGGGTAGTCATCATGGTGTGATCATAATAGATGAAAGAGAGAAAAAAATGACTAATAATGATAACATGATTATCAATATATATAATACTAATGTGTGTTCATACTTACAATGTGAACAAGTGGGATATAGCGTAGGTTATAAGAAAAAGAAACAACAATGATTTGTAGTGGTCACACAATTTAACAATACATATATCAGTGTTGTGCATTTATGTTTACCTTCTGAATAAGTGGGATACAGTGTAAGATTTAAACATAATATGATCATAATTGATAAATGAGAGAAAAATAGTGTGTGACCATGAAAACCCAATTATATTTATTTAAACAATTCATAATACTAATGTGTGTTCATACTTACTTCCTGAATAAGTGGATACAATGTAGGTTGTCATCATAATATGATTATTATAGATAAAAGAGAGATAAACAATGATTAATGATGAATACACAGTTAAACAATACATAATAGTAATGTGTGTTCATACTTACTTCCTGAATAAGTGAATACAATGTAGGTTGTCATCATAATATGATCATTATAGATAAAAGAGAAACAAACAATGATTAACGATGAATACACAGTTAAACAATACATAATACTAATGTGTGTTCATACTTTAAGGCTAAATAGGTGGGATACAATGTAGGATGTGATGATAATTTGATTATGGTAGATAAAAAAGAGAAAAGCAATGATCATTGCAATGATTTTGGCATCACATAATGTACAAATAACTAGAATATGATGTTAATTCATGTGACCTAGCTTTGATGGATTGGTGTTGCCTTCATCTGCTGGATTATTATTGTCAATCAGACCAACTTTAATTTGTGATTTAATTGCAACATATGAGTTCCAATGGAATCAAAATTTATTGGACTTGCAAACTGAATTATCTCACACCTCCTTCTTGTCAAAGACAAATTCAACCAACATACCTTGAAAATTATACCATATATTAAGTCAGTCTATATGCTTTTTATTGAAGTATAACATATACAACTAGTCTTGTAATGTTCTATATGTGGGGGAATCAAATTATTGATTATGTTGGTACCAAAAAGTAAATGAATGAGATAGCCACCTACTATGTAACAGTTGGATGATATATACTTATCATTTTTTAAAAAAAGATTTCTTATTATGTATCTCAATGCCAGAATGGTTAAAAGTATTAAGTTGGAGCTAGAGAAGGTATTGGAATCTCCATTGCATCTGCATAATAAAATAATACTAGTGTAATCCAGGTGAGCAAGTTGGAGCTTGAGACATTTTAATGCTGTCTAGATGGTTACAAAATATTGATCTCTATTGATATTGAATTAAGATCTCCATAAGAGATATTACGGCTGGATAATAAACACAGCATGTTATACAGAAATAACTAGCAATCAAATACAAAAAGCATTTAATATTCTTGATGATCATTAGACCATTTGGTAATCTAGGCAATGGATATATCATAAAAACCAAGGACAAAAAAGGTAGGAATAGTAAGTGGCCAACATTTTCTAACTTTAAAACCTGTGACCTACAATTATTAAGCAAAGGTGGAAATAATATTATTATTTAGTGAAAACTCTTTAGTATACAACATATTAAATAAGTTCTTACAAATGCTTGTATTTCCAAAAAGCTTGCTAAATAAGAGTGTGGTAATCACACAGACTAACTGTATAATACAATACACAAAGGTTGAATAAATAAACCATTGTAGCCAATGAAGATCTTTATTTTAAAACAAAAATTGCTGCTAAATTTGATGTTTGAGATGTAATTGACAATTATTGGTATAATATCATTTCAAAATTGATAGCTACAGCAAATTATTGAAAGGTCACATTACAGTATAGAGCCTTTTTGTATATTTTAAACTGATTTATCAAGTACCTCAATTTTGATGTCTAAGTACAAACTGACTAAAAACGTCATTATGTGTCTAGTTTGCTTATATATATAATTAATCTTATTTTACAACATATAATCAATTATAATAATTAACGACAATACTTTGTAGACAAACTAGTATTAGCAGATTACATTAGTTATATTGTCAATGTATACTACTGCACTTCAAATATTATGCTAGAGATACATTCAAATAACAACACAACTATGTTGTTGTTGTTGTTGTTGTTGTGGTAGTGGTGGTGGTGGTGGTAGTGGTGGTGGTGGTGATGGTGGTGGCAATGGTGATGGTGGTGGCATCTCAGGATACATCAAACTATAGATAATAAATGATAATTATATTGTTTATGCACAAACAATAATACCTTTCAGCAGCATTATTAAATCCTAAAACTTGCAGTTTGTCATGAAGATCTTGATGTTGAACATTGTTTGAAACAGATTCTTGCCATTTCTTTAATACCCAGTATGCTTGTGTCTCTACCTCTTCATAGTCACGTTTTATCTCCTGTAGATTTGCAGAAGAGATACCAAGGGAGCCAGCAAGAATGGATATATTTCCACGAATATGACGAGTACATCGTAAAAGATCAATATCAGAAATTAAAGTGGTTGTAGGTGTGATTGTGGGTGGAGACTGAGGAGTAGCAGATTCAGAAATGATAGGTTCAGAACTGGCAGGTGGTATTTTTATTAGATTTATCAATGGTTTTTGGTGACCCTGTATAACAACTACAAATAAAGAAAACTGATGTGTTTTAGAACTAACCATTTGTTGACTTCTCTTTTTACCTAATTTCTCAGGATCATACTCAGCTTCTTTCACCCTTAATTAGATTTAAAACATGTTATTATTGTTTTTTTAACAAAATCTCTTACATGTTAGCAAGTTGTGGTAAGTCTATTTCTTGTAGAACTTCTACCATTTCATCACGTACACCTCCTTTATTAGTTACCCACTCATACAATATTTCAAAGCCAGCTCGTTTCTGCTTAGAAGGATCTTGAAGAATGACATTAAAATTTTGTGTCATTTCCAAACATGCAGCAAGCTCAAATAATTTCTCTTGGTTTGGAATTCTTTTGCTAATATCTAACATCTCTTTTTGCTTCAATGTAGTGGTTTTCTATAATTATAAAAATATTATATAATTTACATACATAATTATCTACAAGTAGCATTCACCTTTAAGGCAGTGCCCTTGTCAGGAAACCAGAAGCCTTCTTCAGGTAAAACTTGGCGATGTATATCACTGTTTTTACAACGAAGATATAGATCACAGGTCTGACCTTTCTTGTGCTTTAAATAATGACAACCTGAAGTAGACTGACACTCTGGTGCAGCACATACAAATTGAACTTCTTTGAATACTTTGCCAGATTCATCATAGTCAACAATATCATCACTGGCAAATAGACATTTGTCAACTTCTCTAGCTACTTCCTTAACTAAACTACACAATTCTTGGCAGACATGAGTAAAATTGTCAAGACCATCACTTTCAGGTGCATATCGAAAGATGTCAACTTTAATAGCATGTGGTAGCTCACTTAAAATTACTTCATCAATTGGTGGGTCTCCAAATTCAATCTTTATTTGATTGCGATATACACCTTTATCAAAGCTGATCTCACATAATGGTGATCCCGCAATTGTCGTTATAAAACGAGTAAAAAAACCTGGTGGCACAAACTCAGTTCTAAATGTGAGATGTAATGGAGTAGCTCTTTGACGGTACTCTGGTGAAATTGATGCTTCCTTGACTGAAGGCAATACTAAAGGTAAGAAGTATTGCTTTACACTGGGATCATAAAATTGATCTGTCTTAACCTCAGCAGCAAGACGAAAGCAAACCAACAAGTTAATCAAAGACTCTGGATCAAGACCTTCAATGTCTCTCCAGGCGGCTACATAAAGAGGTTGGACAAGTATTCCCTTCTCACGTAATAGGTCCCACATAAGTCGAGTTTGATGGTCTTCCCTTCCTTTTAGTGTTAACACCTTCCCAAGAGCATCCACAAACCATCTGGGATTGAGGATGACTACATTTTCTAGACCAGCAATATGAGGGTAGAACAAGAGCACTCCTAAGTCATGATAAAATAGGAGTACTTTGGGAACAACATCACTGGGTATTTTGCATGCTATACCAATGGCATGAGCTTCTTCAAGGCTAATAACATTTGCTTTAAGAGCTTGAATGACTTTACGAAAGAGTACCCAGCTAATTGGTGTTTTGACAATGAGTTTGTTGTAGGTAAATTCACGTATTGCACTTCGTACTTTAGAGAAATTGATATCTTCACCTTCACCACTCCCAGCAGTGGTATTATCAACAATGTGAAAACCATCAATAAGAACTTCAATTGGTTTTCCATGACAATATGACTCAATTTCTTGTATCTTTTGGTCATATGTTTCACCCTTTTCTTTGAGCTTATCGCCATGTGTACCAATGCATAGTACACGAGGATAATTTAAGAGTGCTCCCTTTTCATCATACTTCGCAAGATGAATATGAATATTTGATAGCCAATTAAGAAGGAGATCAATTATGGTAATGCTAACTTCTTCTTCAAACCTTTTCTCTCCTTGTACTGTTTGTACAGCCTGCCACATTTCCTTAAAACTCTTAGAGGCATCATATAAGAGAAGGAACATAGTACGAGAGGTAAGGAAGGCTGGGAGAATTTCTAGAAAAATAGGCTGACCCCCACAATCCCAAATATGAAGAAATGGTTGTGGTGTAATATTTCTTGCTGAGTTCATGGGTATAGAATTAGCACGAACAATAGCTTCAGAGAGAACAGATTGAACATGAGATTTCTTGAACTGTTCAACCTTTTCTTCTGAAATTGAAGAGGTATTTAGCATATAAGAATCTGAATACAACTTGGTAGCAGCAATCACTTCGCTACTAAACTTATTCATGGAGGTCCTGTTCTGATGTATAGCAGCCAGTAATTCTGCCATCTCATTCAGCTCATCTTCTGCTGTGACCTCTCTCCATTTCTCCTCGTCTTCATGACCTAATGTTTGCCACTCTCGTCCAATTGGTCTCAAAGAATGGATATCAGAGACAATGGTGCTGTTAATGTGAGGGTTCCAAGGTTCTTTCATGAGTGATCGTTTGAAGCTTGTCTTTCCAACACCAGCTGCTCCTAACAACATAAGTCTGGCATATGCTACATCCATTTCTCCTTCAGCTAGAGCTTTTCTGTAAGCAGCATCTATAAAAGTATAATTTATATTCAGTTATTTTTATGAAAAACAAAGCAAATTACAGATTTATAAAATAAGAAAGAACATTGTCATAATTACAACAGTGAAGAAATCAATTCTTCATCTGGTCTGTGTTTTTTTAAAAATCTTTAGGACTTTCAATATTTCTATGCCTTTTGCAGCCATGTAGCTAGAACAAATTCATAATGCTCAACATTGACAGTCTCTGTCAAATTTTGTGGCTATAGACTTTGTAGTTGCTGACTTAGAGCAACACATGACAATTGTTATAACTCTTTGCACACACTGAGAGTGGTGAGGGTTAAGTTAATGAATAACTACCAAAAATTAACATTCAATTAATAAAGCACCTTACCTTCCACAGCACTGAATTTTTTGGCCTATAAAATGAAAAAACGAAAGATAGACATTTTAAAAACAGAATACAATTTAATACAAGTTGTATTTGTAATGTAAATCACAATCATGATCAACTGAAAATTGCTTAAATGATCTGTTATTGACTGTTTCATTACAACTAGTCAAATTAGAAACCTAGAAAAGCAATAACCAATAAATAAGTTTATCTTCATATATGGATTCTCAAAGATTATTAATAACACACGATACAGCATCAGTCTAAATTAGAATGAAGTCTAGTGTCTGGTCTAAAATTAATTGAACATGTTCATAGAAGACCCACCCACACAATCATAACAACACAGTATTATCAAGATATCTGTATATCGATAAATTGGCTGTGAGATTTACAAGTTCATCAAGGATAATGACAATTGGTTCTGAGAGAGAACACTATTTCAAATATATGTTAGAATTGGTTAGCTACTTGTTATCCTCCACTTGATCATCACAGCAAAAGTAGACCTATTAATGCAGTTAATACATGATCCAAACTAATCCTAGAAATGGAATCCGAAAGCGGACATCCATTTCTGCATTTCTCAAAAGTTGATAAAAAATGGTGAAAACCAAAATAACCACATTGCATATAGAAAAAAATATAACACGTGAAACAAAAAATATTAGACAAAGCATGTAAAACAATACATAGTACTAATATATGTTCATACTTACATGCTGAATACCAGAGATAGAATGTAGGATGTCATCATAATATGATCATAGTAGATAGAAGATTCAAAAACAAACATTAATAGTGAACATAGAATTAAACAAAACATATGGCTAATGTGTGTTCACACTTACTAGCTAAACAAGTGAAATATAATGTGTAGGATGTCATCATAATATCATCATATAGTAGATATAAGAGAAAAAAACAATTGTTAAAAAAGAAAAAAATAATTAATTACTCAATCTTAATAGGTGTTCATACTTACTCGCTAAATAAGTAGAACACAATGTAGGATGTCATCATAGTATGATCATAGTAGATAAAAGAGAGAAAAACAATGATTAGTAATGAATGCACAATTAAACAATACATAATACTAATGTATGTTCATACTTACAAGCTGAAAAAGTTAGATAGAATAAGAATGTCATCATAATATGATCATAGTATATAAAAAAGAGAAAAACAATGATTAAAAATGAATGTACAATTAAACAATATTAAATACTAATGTGTATTCACACTTACAGGCTGAAAAAGTTAGATACAATAAGAATGTCATCATAATGTGATCATAGTAGAAAAAAGAGAGAAAACAATGATTATTATTGAATACACAATTAAACAATTCATAATGCTAATGTGTGTTCATACTTACATCCTAAAATGCACGATATAGTATATAAAGTCATCATAATATAAACAAAGAGAAAAACAATGATTCATATATAATGATTACATAATTGAACAATACATAATACTAATCTATATTCCTACTTAAATGGTGAATAAGTGGGATATAATGTAAACTCATCATAATATGATTATTGTATATATAAAAAAGAAAACAATCATTATTAATGAATACAGTAATAAAAAAATTAATATTAATATGCATTCATACTTACATGCTGAATAAGTAGAATAAGTAAAGGAAGTCATATCATAGTAGATCAAAGAGAAAAAAAACAATGATTAATAATGAATACCGTAAACGTCAAAATTTTCGAGGTAGTTATATTTTCGCGGTTGAGTGACATCGTGAAAATTAGACTCGTGAATAATTAATAATTAATAATTAGGTTTTCACAGTTGACACAAAACGCGAAATTATGAGTTCGGGAAAATTTTACGCGCGAAAGTTTGAGCAATGAAAATTTTGACATTTACGGTATATAATTTAACACTGCATAATACATGTGTGTTCATACTTACAGACTATATAGGTGGGATATGGTGTAGGATGTCAAAATAATATGATCATATTAAATAAGAGAAAAAAATCATTAATAATGAATATACAATTAAAAATATACAATACTAATGTGTGTTTATACTTACAAGCTGAATAAGAGGGATGCAGTGTAGGATGTCATGATTATATGAACATAGAAAATAAAACAGGAAAAGCAATGATTCATAATGAATACACAATTAAACAATACATAATACTAATCCATTCATACTTACAGACTTAACAGGTGGAATACAGTGTAGGACGTCATATAATAAAATCATAATAGATAAAAGAGCAATGATTAATAATGAATGCACATTAAACAATAGAAAATATTAATTTTTGGTCATACTTACAGTCTGAATAAGGGAATAAAGTGTAGGATGTCATCATAATATGATCATAATATATAAAAGAGAGGAAAAAAATAATGAACACACAATTAAACAAGAATGTTAATAATGTGTGTTGATACTTACAGACTAAATGGGTGGGATTAAGTGTAAGATGTCATTATAAAAGGATTGAATTAGATAAAAGAGAGAAAACAGTTATAAATAATAAGTTCAAAATTAAAATGCGATGTAATCACATTGATAAAAAATAAACACACAATATGGTAATACATAATACAAATGTATCCTCATACTTACCACCTAAATAGGCAAGATACAGTGTAGTAAGTCATCATAGTATGGTTATAGTAGACAAAAGAGAGAAAGCAATAATAAAAATAAGCACACAATTAAACAATACATAATATTAATGTCTATTCATACTTACAGACTGAATAGGCAGAATTAGGTGTAGGATGTCATCATAAATGATCAGAGTAGAGAAAAGAGAGAAACATGATGATTAATAATGAATACACAATTAAACAATAAGTTTACTAATGTGTGTTAATACTTACACCCTGAATAATTGAGATCCAGAGTACAAAGTTATCATAATATGATCATAGTAGATAAAAAAGAAAAACAATGATTAATATTAAGCTCACAATTTAGAAGTATGTAATCACATTGATTAAAAAATGAGAACATACAATATGGCAGTACATATTAAAAATGTATAGTCATACTTACCACCTAAATAGGTGAGATACAGTATAGTAAGTCATCATAATTATGGTTAGAGCAAAATAGATAAAAGAGAAAAACAGTGATTAATAAAGAATACACAACTAATAAATACATCATATTGATGTATGTTTAAACTTACAGACTGAATTGATAGAATAAAGAGTAGGAAGCCAACATAGCATGATCATTGATTAAAGAGAAAAAAATAATGAATAATGAATACACAATTAAAGAATACATAACAGTAATGTGTGTTCATACTTACAGCCTTAATAGGTGGAATTTAGTGAAGGATATCAACATATAAGGAAAATAGTAAGTAAAAGAGAAAAACAATCATTAAAGAAAATATAGAGTTAAACAAAACATAATAATAATGTTTGCTCATACTTACAACCTGAATATGTATGATACAATGTAGGAAGTAATGATCATAGTAGATAAAAGAGAAAAAAACATTGATTAATAATGAACACCTAATTACACAATACACTATACTAATGTGTGTTTATACTTACAAGCTGAATAAGTGAGATACATTGCAGGATGCGAACATAATTTGATAATAGTAGATAAAAGAGAGAAAAACCAATGATTTAAAATAAGCACACAATTAAATAATGCATAATGCTAATAGGGGTTCATACTTACACGCTAAATAAGTAAAATACAGTATAGAATGTCATCATAATATGATTATAGTAGATGCAAGAGAGAAAAATAATGATTAAAAAGTATAATATTAATAAATTATAACACTTACAAGCTAAACAGTAGAATACAATGTAGGAATTCATCAGGATATAACCATAGTAGAGAAAAGAGGAAAAAAACAATAGTGAAAGTGAAAACACAATTAAACAGTGTATAATATTAATACATGATAACACTTACATGCTAAACAGCAGTGTAGGAATTCATTAGGATATGATCATAGTAGAAAAAAAAGAGAAAAAATAATTATAAAAATGAACACACAATTAAACAATGTACAATATTAATATATAATCACACTTACACGCTAAACAGTAGATGACAGTGTAGCAATTCATCAGGATATGATTGTAGTAATAGGATACAGTATAAGAGGTCATTATAATATGATTATTGTGGATACAAGACATTTAAAAATGATTAATAATGAATACACAATTAAACAATACATGATACTAATGTGTGTTCATACTTACAGCCTGAAAAAGTGGAATAGATTGAGATTGCCATCATAATATGGTTGTTGTAGATAAAAGATAAAAATAATCATTAATAATGAATACACAATTAAACAATGCATAATACTAATATGTGTTCATACTTACATCCTTAAATGTAGGATATAGTGTAGGAAGTCATCATAATATGATCATTGTACATAAAAGAGAGAAAGGCAATGATTAATAATGAATACGTAATACTAATGTGTGTTCATACTTACATCCTTAAATGTAGGATATAGTGTAGGAAGTCATCATAATATGATCATTATAGATAATAAACAGAAAAGCAATGGTTAATAATGAATACGTAATACTAATGTGTGTTCATACTTACATCCTTAAATGTAGGATATAGTGTAGGAAGTTATCATAATATGATCATTGTAGATAATAAACAGAAAAGCAAATGGTTAATAATGAATACATAATACTAATGTGTGTTCATACTTACATCCTTAAATGTAGGATATAGTTTAGGAAGTCATCATAACAAGATTATTGTACATAAAAAAGAAAAAAGCAATGATTAATAATGACTACATAATACTACTAATGTGTGTTCATACTTACATCCTTAAATGTAGGATATAGTTTAGGAAGTCATCATAACAAGATTATTGTACATAAAAAAGAAAAAAGCAATGATTAATAATGAATACATAATACTACTAATGTGTCTTCATACTTACATCCTTAAACGTAGGATATAGTGTAGGAAGTTATTATAATATGATCATCGTACATAAAAGAGAGAAAAGCAATGGTTAATATTGAATACATAATACTAATGTGTGTTCATACTTACATCCTTAAATGTAGGATATAGTGTAGGAAGTCATAATAATGATTATTATACATAAAAGAGAGAAAAGCAATGGTTAATTATGAATACATAATACTAATGTGTGTTCATACTTACATCCTTAAATGTAGGATATATTGTAGGAATTAAGTCCTTATAATATGATCATTGTAGAAAAAAGAGAGAAAAGCAATGATTAAAAAAGAGCACACAGTTACACAATACATAATACTAATGTGTGTTCGTACTTACTCGCTAAATAATTGGGATGCAGTGTCGGTTGTCATCATAATATGGTCAAAGTAGATAAAACAGAGAAAAATAGTGATTAATAATGAATATACAATCATACATAAAATATCTGACAAAATAAGAGAAAAAAGAAAAAAATGGCATATATATTTCTGACGCATAGATGTACAATTAAATAGTACACAATGAGTCATAAGTAATGCTTAATTAACCCTGACAATGAGAGAAATTATAAAAGATATTGACAGAGGGGCATACAATATCAATGTTCTTGCTAATGAGTAAATTGTAATCAAGTTCATTTCTAGTTTAAGCTACTGGATCTGAACACTTGCATCTGCATCCACTATGGCTGACAAGAGGTTCTTTTTTCGTGCTTTAAAGACTTGTCTTTGTTATTTGAGAATGGATAAGAACCGTGTATTTTGTACTTTATTAAGTTGTTCGATATCTTTATGGCTGACTTAAATGAAAATGCCTGACACACAGACAAAAGCTTTGAATGTTTTAATTTTTGTCTTATAATTGTAATTGTTAAAACTATAATATTAAAGACTTTCTTGGATATTTTCTCTACTTTCATTGTGAAGTAAAGTCAGTCAGGTATCTGTTTTAAGAAAATATATTAAAAACCATTAACTTATTAACCTTGCTGTGCGTGGGTGCATAGCAAGGGTTACTGTCATTGTGTGTGTATATGTCTGTTACCCGGGCAAGTGGCTTTGAACTGCTTTAACTTGGCAAACACGGCACCAAACTATAGTGGAGTGTAGCAAAACTTCTATACTTCTTAAGAATACTGCCAAAAGGAGTGTCAAACTAACAAAAAGCTTTAAAAGTCTGAAAAACCTTTGAGAAAAAGCACAGCTTTCAGTGAAGACTCAAGACTTCAATAAAACCTCCTGCATACAGCTTATGGCATTTTCCAACTTTTTAAAGCGACTATTTTTGCAAAAATACTTTGGAAAGTTATGACAGTTTTACTAACTTTTGGCAGCTATCTTTGTCGATACATTGAGCATGAACTAAAAATACTATCACCATAGCTGTCATTGGAGAATCACTAACTTTTACTAAAAAGTTGAAAGGTATTGGACATTTTGTCAATTAGAGTGCAAAGTACCCAGTAGACGCACTAAAAGGCAAAGCTTTTTTCTCTTTGATTGAAGAGAAATACTGAGTCATCAATAATCATCTTGTGTATCACGTGAGATATCTCTTGTCTGTATTCTGTGGCATAGGTCACTTGAGGAGGCTAAAAAGAATAAAGTCTCTGGATAAGACTACAGCGAGGTTAAGCACTTTAGTGCATTTCATTAGAATCAGTTGCTATAGAGTGTAATTAAATCAGCAAGACATCTTAAAACAGGTGCCTTGGTTATTAATCTCAAATGAAGCAATTTGATTGGTCAAGCTTACAAGCATAGTGAATTCAATGGATAAATATAATACTTGGGAGTATTATTATATAAGACCAAATGATATGCTTTTCTCATGTTGAATGGTTTCCATAACAGAAAAGAAACCTAACTGTTACAATAAATGAAAAAGAAAAGGTGAAAGAATGAAGTAGAAGAAGAGAGAGGCTAGTCAAAGAATAATCACATTATGACATTATGATTGTTATTTCTATACTGCTATGTAAATAAATTTTCCACATTGCTACATGTTGTCTATACTTTGAGAAAGACTGTGATTTATGGAATTATAACAATGCCATCAATGCAACTGAGGTCCAGCATTGTAATTGCATAGTTTTGTACACTGTAAAAATTGATTAGTTGATTTAACCATTACTCAGTTATACAGGTTGCAATTACAAACTTATTTTGTTGAATAAATAAGCATAATACTGTTTTCATTACTAATGTCCTACTGTTTATATAGCTACATAACCACTAATTTCATAACACATTAGTAATCGAAATAATATTAAGTTTACTTTTTGCATATGCAACCTGAATAACCATGTATTAGTTAAGTCAACTAATCAATTTTTACAGTGTATGAATCATGCTGAATTTTTTTGGTTTTTTTGGGTTCTTTGCAGTTGTCTCTCTTAATCTATCCTACTTTTACCGTTAAAGGTAGTTGGGGTTTTTAAACATTTCTGCTGAAGTTAAAGAATATTTTTGCAATATATATTATAGTTTAATTTCATTTAGTTAATTAGTATTTGTTAATGATGTATCTTTTGTTAGGTTCAATTTTCATGTGTATTTGTTAATAAGTGCTTATTATATTTGTATATCTTTGCATTAGGTGACCCTTTGTTAATAATATGCAACTATTTGTGAAATCAGCCTTGGTGGAAAGCAAATAAAACCATTTGTCTTATGTGCGATTTCTGGTTTGCAACTTTTAGCACTCTAGTTTTAATATTAAAATACTGAATTTGTGTTTATTCTGGACATGTACAAACTATAAAAATTGATTGTTGATTTAACCATTATTTGGTTATAAAGGCTACAATTGCAAATTTGTTTTTGGTCAAAAAGTAAGCATAATACTTAGTAATATTCATTGATAATGTACTACACCTTGTGTAGGTACATAACCATCAATATCATAATACATTAGTAATCAAAATAGTATTATGTTTACATTTTGAAAATGCATACTGTATAACAATGTATCAATTAAAACAACAAATCAATTTTTACAGTGGCAGAGTATATAACATCTTATAACTATTTGCAATTTGTGATAATAAGTTTAAAGAAAGACTCACAAGATGATAATGGTCTTGATCTTGTTTTTCAGCCATTATGATACTCTAATTCTATATAATGATAAAAGTTACAATAACATTTGTTATAATAATAGAGGAAACATATGAAGCAAAGACAGTTACAGATACAAACAATAGGAAAGATTATAAGAGTTTTTTTGTTTTTGTAATAATTTGCTCTTGGTCAGTCTGTGTTCATTTAGAAAAATTCATCTAAAATAGACATAAAGTAGGAATGGTTCTATATTAATTCAATAAAAAGCATATCTATGACATTAGTGGTGTGTACTGCCATCTTATTGACTTAATACTTATTGTATTATTATGTAGACAACCACTATATTACATCGGTTTCTAAGTTTTTGTCAACAATAATTTTAGATGTGTCATAATGAACAATTAATATTTTTCGGTCTAAAATATGATTTACAAAAGCAAATGCCTAATTGTTAAATTACATTGCTTCAATTATATTCTTAAAAATGGCTAGCTACTATTTTTCTTTTAGTCCTGAATTACCACTCACAAAACAAGAATTCTTTGAATTGTTTTTACTATGATACACTTACAACGTTTGTATTCTCTTTATTTTGGCTTTACTGATTGATTTTCTACACTAACTTTGCTATATACTGCTTGCTACAAAGTAATTTTAATATCATAGCTATCAGTCTTTTATAGTTGTTAAAATAGTATTAAATTATGATTGGCATTCCAAAACATACTTTCACTATTTTTATCTATTATTTGTAACAGTTAAGTTTCTTATCTGTTATGGTAATCATCCAACATGAGGAAAGCATATCATCATCATCTAGCATCTTTGTAATATTGTGTTAATCAACAGTCAAAAAAATTTTTCCTGCAACTGTTTCAGACTGTGTGATATTTATATACGTCCAGTTTCATATTTTTAATATATTGTTATGTGCAACTTTCAATAGCAACAAAAGAAATTAAATCCTATCCATTAACAGATGATCTATATAGAAGCCAATGAATTTAGTTAAACTTGATCACAAGTGCTATGACAATGAGTATAACTACTAATGCTCAAACTGTCTCACTAGCTTACTTATCTGCCTATGTCTTTAGCATTCTTTAACTATAGCCTTCAACAGACACTGCTACTAATTATACAATCATTGAAGCTCTGGTCAATATTCAGTGTGAAGTTAGTATCTTCCAAAACTATCATAGGATAATTTGTTTAATCATAATCTTGTTTAATTATACTCGTTTCAAAACATTAGGGAACAAATAGCATTCTCATGAGATTAGATGGTACATGGTGGGAGTAACCATATGAAAAGTTCAATAGTCACTATGGCCTCCTGCTAGTAATCAAGCTGTCTTCGTGATCAACTTATAACTGAGCATGTACATTCCCATATGGTATTAATGTAAACACTGTGGTTGCTTGTAAATTAGTGGTTTTGTACTGCTATTAGGGACTTGTACTTTATTTTTACATTCACATGACTCACTCCAGACAAAACCTAGTAGATTCCAGTTATTCTCAAATTAAAATATAACATTTAAAAAAGGGCTGTTATTGAGATACATATTGAGTATTAAATGCTTGTACTGCCTTCATGATTAAACAAATTCTATGGTTATAAAGTCATGACAAGAAAAAAACTTTAATGAGAAATTAATACATTTATGTTATGAGGTTTTGGGTTAGGAACTAAGGTAGAATATTAAATAATTTCACATTTAAGTATTGTGCTTTCTGCTAGGACTGTAGAAAAGCATGTAGATTTGTGTATTTATCCCAACCTTAAGCTTGGTTCTTTCCTTCTCATTACAATCTGTCATATCTCCATATAATTTAAGCTTTCAGTTTTAAAATGGCTTTTACCATATAGATTATACTTGTATAAGCGTGTATATGCGTAATTATAACGTACCATATATGGAACACCAAAGAATCTCCTTTTTTCCTCAGAAAGAACTGACTTGCAAAGTAAGGTCGTATACAGTGAAGACTATACGCATGCGCATTTGCTACTAGTAGTAAATTAAATATTCATAAACTATGGTTTTATTTGAGGGAGAGCAATTTTTTCTAGGAACTAATGTACTTTACTTTTGTTGTATATTTAGTCATCTTTAAAATTAATCTTCTTTCATTAAAAACTGTATACATCATTCTTCAGCAAATTGTCTGACAATACAATATATTCCATAAACTTATCCCTTTACATTTTACATTAAGGTATTGTGCTCTTTCAGTCTTGTAAATTGCTACCTTTGATTAAAACATACACAAGGTAAACTGATGAACATACCAATGGGCAGTATTAAAAATATTTTTAGGCCGTGTCAGCGACTGTATAGGCAATTATGGTGAAAAACACATGTTAAAGTCTTTGTAGTTTAGCATGTACTTTTCACTATGACTATGATTATGCTATATATAATGTAGATTTGGACAAAGTAATGTTATAGAAATTAAGTTTCTGTTTTTGAATTCTACAAGTCATACTTCATTAGGTATTGACTGTTTTTTCTATATATATATTTCAATTTAAAAATTATATTTTTTATAAGTAGTGTTATTACATGGAAAGCACCAAGAGAGATAGATACATACATACATAGAGAGAGAGAGAGAGAGAGAAAGAGAAATGTAGATAACATAGATAAATAAATAGATAGTACTCTAACTGTTCTTAAATACAAGCTAATTTGAATAGGATCTTTCTTCATAATTTAAGCTTATATGATCATGTTACATTGTCCCTATATATTGTAACACCTGTCATGCATTGTTAGGCTTTAGGAAGATTCAAGGTTAATGGTCTCCATGATTACTATCTCTGCATGCTATCTATCTTCCTATCTATATATTCTATCTATCTCTTATTTATCTATCAGTCTATCTTAATTATCTATAACAATTACACACTAACAACATGCTGTTGCCATCCCCTATTACTAAGTGAAATATTATCACATTTAACCTATGACTATTATATATATGTCTAAGCAGATTGTTTGTTGTTGTTGCAACTCAACAAATCATTACAAAAAAATCAAACTTAACTTGTAATCTGACAAAGACAAATAACAAAATTGTTTTAAAATTATAATATTTTACCACAATTAACAATTACATACTTTAGAAAATGTTACTTTTTCAAAAGAAAATAGTTTCAATCACATAACACAGCAATTTCTACTTGGTGGTGGCATCTCAGGATTTATCAAACTATTAAAAGAAATAATAATACATTCTAAACATATCAGAAATAATGATACCTTTCAGCAGCTTTATTAAATCCTAAAATTTTCAGCTTATTACAAAGATCTTGATGAGTTGTATTTGGGTGATTTTCCTGCCACTTCTTCATTACCCAGTAAGCTTGTGTCTCCACATCTTTATAGTTGCGTTTAATTTCCTGGAGATCTTCAACAGAGATACCCAAAGGGCCAGCAAGGGTGGAGACATTTTTTTTAATATGGCGACTACATCGTAAAAGATCATCATCAGATATCTACATTAAAATAAAGTGTCACTATAACCTGATGTTTCTTGATAAACATTTACTTCATTTTCTGTGTTGCTTACATTTTGACTCTATAAAATGTAAGATCATGCATATATAAGAAGATACCATTGGTTGCTATGTGCATCACATGCCAGGCAGAATTCTATCTGTCATGTGAAGTACACCAGAAAAAACAAAGTCTATTATCACTATAAATGCTTACCTGTTTTGACTCTTGTTTGCTATTTATTTTCTCAGAATCACATTCAGCCTCCTCTACCCTAAAACAAAAATAATTTATTGTTCACAAGTAGGAAATAATTTTGCCTCACATGGCAGCAAGTTGAAGTAGATCTAGATCTCTTAAAATCTCCACAAGTTCATCACGTGTTCCACCTTTATGTATTACCCACTCATGCAATAAATGGAAGCCAGCTAGTTGGTTTTTAGTAGGCTCTCGTAAAATGGTGGTGAGATTCGATGTTAATTCCAAGAGGGCAGCAAGCTCATTTAATTTCTCTGGGCTGGGAATCTTTTTACTAATAAGTAGCATCTCTTTCTGGTGCAATGTGGTGCTTTGCTATAATTATGTGTCAATGATACAGAAACATTTATTTACAATGCCCATACCTTTGATTCACGTCTCTTCTCAGAAAACCAAAGGCCTTCTTCAGGTAAAACTTCACGAAACACCTCGCTCTCTTCACATCGAAGATATAGATCACGGCTATGGCCTTTCAAATGTTTTAAGTAATGAAACCCAGAAATAGATTGGCAGTCTGGTCCAGCACATACTAATCGAATATCTTTAAATACTTTACCAGACTCAGACTTGTTTTCATCATCTTTCATTCTCCCAAATAGACAAGTATCCACATCTTTAGCTACTCTTATAAGAAAGCCGTATAACTTTTGGCAAACATGAGTAAATTTACAGGGACTATTATTCTCAGGTGCATATCGAACAACAACAACTTGAATAGCATGAACTAGCTCACTTAAAATTACTTGATCCATTGGAGGGTCTCCAAATTCAATTGTTACTCGGTTACGAAATACACCTTTGTCGAAGCTGATCTGACATAACTGCGATTCTGCAATTGTTGTGACAAAGCGAGTGAAAAAACCTGGTGGCACAAACTCAGTTCTAAATGTGAGATGCAAAGGAGTAGCTCTTTGAAGGTAACCTGATGGAACTAATGATTCCTTGACTAAAGGCAATACTAAAGGTAAGAAGTATTGCTTCACACTAATGTCATTATATTGATCTGTCTTCACCTCAGCAGCAAGACGAAAGCGAACCAATAAATTAATCAAAGACTCTGGATCAAGGCCTGCAACTTCTCTCCAGGCAGCTACATAGAGAGGTTGGACAAGGATTCCCTTCTCACGTAATAGGTCCCACATAAGCCGAGTTTGATGGTCTTCTCTTCCTTTTAGTGTTAACACCTTCCCAAGAGCCTCTACAAACCATTTGGGACTGAGAATGACTACGTTTTCTAGACCAGCAATATGAGGGTAGAACAAGAGCACTCCTAAGTCATGGTAAAAAAGGAGTACTTTGGGAACAACATCACTGGGTATTTTGCATGCTATACCAATGGCATGAGCTTCTTCAAGACTAATAACATTTGCTTTGAGAGCTTGAATGACTTTACGAAAGAGTACCCAGCTAATTGGTGTTTTGACAATGAGCTTGTTGTAGGTGAAATCACGTATTACATTTCGCACTTTAGAGAAATTGACATCTTCACCTTCACCACTCCCAGCAGTGGTATTATCAACAATGTGAAAACCATCAATAAGAACTTCAAATGGTTTTCCTTTGCAATATGACTCAATTTCTTGTATCTTTTGGTCATATGTTTGACCCATAGCTTTGAGCTTGTCACCATGTGTACCAATGCATAGTACACGAGGATAATTTAAGAGTGCTCCTGTTTCATCATACTTTGTGAGATGAATATGAATATTGGACAGCCAATTCAGAAGGAGATCAATTGTGGTAATGCTAACTTCTTCTTCAACCCTTCTCTCTCCTTGTACTGTCTGTACAGCCTGCCACTTTTCTTCAAAGTTCTTAGAGGCATCATATAGGAGAAGGAACATGGTACGAGAGGTAAGAAAGGCTGGGAGAATTTCAAGAAAAATTGGTTGACCTCCACAATCCCAAATATGAAGAAAAGGTTGTGGTTTAATATTTCTTGCTGAACTCATGGGTATAGAATTAGCACGAGCAATAGCTTCTGAGAGAACAGATTGAACATGAGATTGTTTGAACTGTTCAACCTTTTCTTCTGAAATTTCAGAAGTTTCTAGCATGCGAGAATCTGGAAACAACTTAGTAGCAGCAATCACTTTGCTACTAAACTCATTCAAGGAAGTCCTGTTCTGATGTACAGCAGCCAGTAACTCAGCCATCTCGTTGAACTCATCTTCTTCTGTGACTTCTCTCCATTTCTCTTCATGTTCATGGTCTATCATTTGCCACTCCCGTCCAATTGGTCATAGAGAGTGAACATCAGAGATAATGGTGCTGTTAACAAGAGGGTCCCATGGTTCTTTCATTAGTGATCGCTTAAAACTCGTCTTTCCAACACCAGCTGCTCCTAGAACCATAAGTCTGCCATAAGCTACATCCATCTCTCCTTCAGCTAAGGCTTTTCGATATTCAACACCACCTATAAAGCATAAATATGCAGTTAAGTTCATGCAAAATAAAGAAGGGCTAGGCATATTTGAAAAACTAAAAATAAACAAAATCATAAATAGGTTGTGGAGCAAAAAATAGATATTAAAAAGTTGCTCAAGTCATATTAATCATAAGGTGCTCACAGCAGAAACACTATCATATTGGTTGGTATTTAAAGTGAATTAACTTTAAACTGTGAGTGTGCATGTACATAATATGTTTCTTAAATGGACTACCATACTATACACATTAGAGTGTATTAAAATAAAAAAATAATTACAAAATGTTTAGTATAAAGAATCATACCTTCATTATTATCGACTTCATTTATCTAAAAATGAGAGATTTTTAAATTACATTCCATATAATTTGATATGCTCTTTCATCTATCTTAAATTTCTAATGTTCTACTTGTTGCTAGAATAATTCCTTACATACAATTTAAAGTGATATCATATTGGGGATACAGTTGCAGAGCTTATGTTAGGAGGGTTTTTTCTATTTTGATGCTATGACTACTCCAAAATGAGAGGGCTCCAAATAATTATTTTTGCATTGACACTTATGACTTGAGTATTGGTAAATGTCAAATATAAAACTACTAATTTTAGCAACTCGTGGTGGAACTTCCTTCTCTGGTAAAGTTAAAAATGTCTGATAGTGTCTATAATTACACTAACTAGTGTATATATATATATATATATATATATATATTTCAAAATTGAACTTCCCAGTTCTCTACCCCAGTACACACTATCCTAGAATAAAGGTAAAGTAAAAAATTCAAAAAAATGAAGTAAATGTAGGGATGACTAATATTAGCCCAATACAAAGAATGCAAACAAGATAGTGGCCATCCCTTCATTTATAATATATATAGCATAATTGTATGTGAGTTGAAGACTGTGGTCTGTGGATGAAGAGGTTCAGGCTGTATGCATGGCAGAAAAAACATACTTCAGAAAATGTGTGAAGGAGTTTGTTTCCAAACAGAGAATGAGCTACTTTGTCTTCCATATCAACTGAGACTTTTAGAATGGACAGACTATTATGCACTTGTGGTAGCCTTCACAAAGTGCTATAATCCAATTGGAAAGTAACTGGAGTAGCAGTATTATCTACAAATGTGAACAAAGAAAATGGAAGAAATGCTATCAAATATGCAGATAAACTGAATCTGATAGCTGAGAAAGCCTAGTACAAAGAGCAGTCATCAATTGGTCAATTAGGAAGAAGCAGACAATGCTACATCAGTCTTTTCAGTATATAGCCCATAGATATGTTAGTTAGTCATGAGGCTAATGCACACTTGTGCATGGGTTGTGTACATCCACAGTAAAAAGAAGATAAAACATTCACATACCCTGCATGATGGAGATGTCATCAGTGCAATTCATTCAAATTTCACACCTTCTGGTCATTCCTATACTAAGAGAGGTCAAGCTAACCTCAGATTTCTTAAAAACAAATGTCTCCCTGTTGAGCAAAAAGAGCCATATTAGTGAATTGGGGAATACTCTATTAACTCCCTGGGGCTAAGACAATTAGATCTCCACCTAGAAGACTTCTATTTTATCAAAAACAGGAAACATAACAAGTAGTTGAAGACATGTTACAGGTTCATCCATTACAATGTCCCTAGTCATCCCAATTTTTAGTTAATAAAGGTTGGATCTACAAGATTCTAAGATGATTTCAGATGTTTGAATACCATCATACAAAGAATACTTAATCTGTAACTAAAAAAGATGATACAGCGGACACCCTATCAGGAAAATGTGTTTCTTCACATTAGCTTGGCTGGTGGGCATTGTAAACACCAGCTGTATGAAACTGACAAAGGAAAATTTGGCAGTCTCAACTTCCTTCAGACTCTATAAATGTAGAATCTTGCCATTTGGGTTGTCTAATTAATGCATGAGCAACCTTTGAATGTCTAGTCAAACATGTCTTAAGAAGTCTTCACTATAATAGTCAAATTTTTATTATATCTTCTCCATTGCAGAGTTGCCATGGACATCCCTGGTCGTCTACAAAAGACTAACAATCACAACAAATATCTGCAAAGTAACTGTTGGTGACTATTTTACCAAATTGACTGAAGCATACCCAATAAAATTCAACATGAAAGCTCAGATTGTTGCCCAAATTTGACAAGCTAATTCATCACTCAATGGAGTCCTTGAAACCTTATACATAGACCACAGCTGTAATTTTGAATCAATATTGGTTGTATATACCACATTCAAAAACAAAGGAAAACACTTTACCACCCACACAATTGGATGTGATTACAGCCTTACTGATGATAACCATGTAAACAATAACTACCAAAATTTACATTCTTTTACGTGATGTTATCAAATTACCAGTTAACATTATTGTGGTTGGTACACCTAATTCAGATGCTACTCCCTGTCAAAGTGAATATGTCTGATAACTACAATCAGTTTTACAAAACTTATGATAGTACATAGAAAATATATCATCAACAAGACTATCAAAATGACTCCTATGACTCAAAACAAAAAGAGTCACGCCTTAACCTATATGACAAAGAATCCTAGCTTGTTTCAGTGGTCTAACTAAAATGCATAAGCTAATTATTATGCCAATCAGTAAAAACAATCTCATGATTTGAAGAAGCGTATGTCAATGTAAAAGGTACTGTTAGAGCAAATAAGCTAATAAGGTTTCATTGTTAAGCTAAACAATTAGTATTACTGTCAGTGAGGTAAATGAACAAATAGCAGATTTACTTAGTCATTCACAACCTGTAAAAATGCTGCAATGTCTCTATATTCATTAGAATGCAAACTAGGCAGTAGTAGTGTCATCCTATAGTACATAGTGGACAAAGATTGATAAAGTGAAGGCTATGACTTGAAAAAACTGACTAAATTTGATATAAATACATTGTGATAGTGTACACAAGCATACTTAGCCAATGATATCACATTAGTTGCTATAGTTAGACAATTATAAATAATTCCTTTTAATGTTAACGAGAAACATGAGGTATCAATCTACTGATAGAGCTCATATGTGTTTTAAAATGAGGTATCTAATTCATATCTTATGTTTATTATTAACATCATAGAGAATTATTGCTGAGTCATCAAACTTGGGTTGGACTTGTGGTTGAACATAATATATCTAGGGCCCTATGATTTGTATGAGCATCACAACATTTGTATTTGTGTATGTAGTTGTTTTTAAAAGTTTTAAAAGCAGTGACTGTGAAGATAGATTGGTTAATTTAAACTATAACTTTATTTACATATAACATGACAAGACAATCAGAAGAACCACAAGACCAACACTGTGTTTATTACTAATTACTTATTACTAGTTAATTGTCCAGCAATGAAGAATTTGTCAATTTCTCATTGGTTAGACAAGTGTTGCCATACCACACAATCTCTCAATTCCATTCCATATAATGAATTCCAATTATTCTATAGTAATTAGTTCAGAATATGTTTTGATGTTTTAATTTTGTTTTGCTGGGTATGTATACACCCAAAGTAATAATGAATTGCAATGGATGGAATACTCCAGATATGGCTTTTGATAGAATAAATATTGCAATTAATTAAATTCTGATATTATACATTAATATTGTGCGGTGAGTAATTTGACAAATTTATAAAATTTGGTTAAATTGCCAAATTAGAATCTTAAGCAAATTTTGCCACTATAAATGGCAGGATATAGTTTACACTATCACTACAGTATCATCACAAGAGAGAAAATTTAACTTTATACTAATATACAATACTAATGTGTCTACACATTTACATCCTAAATATGTAGGATACAATATAGGTAGTCAGCATGGTATTACGAAGAGATAAATCAAACTTATACATTTTAAATAGATAGTAATGTATATATCAAACAGTGATGATCCATGTGTCTACATACTTACCTCCAAATCCTAAAGAAGTCAGATTCATTATAGGTTGTATAGATAAAGAAAAATCAATAGTTATATACTTTCAATTGATATGAATGCATTGTCAGTGCTAATGTTTCTATATAGTTACCTCCTAAGGCAATAGGATTCGTTATAAGTTATCAAGCACAACGTGATCATAGTAGAGAAGAAAGAAAACCCAAAATAAATTATATCATGATGATTGACAACATTTAATACTATAACAATACGCAACAATAAATCAGGTACATTTATACTTACATCCTGAATAAATAGGGTACAGTGAAAGTTTTCATTATAACAGATCATAGATTAGAAAAGAGTGAAAATAAATGACTTGTATACATTACTGATTTTAAACAATAACATTTATGCGTGTTCATACTTACATGCTGAATAAGTGGGACATACTGAAAGTGGTCATCCTAGTATGATCATATAATAGGAAAGGAAAGGAAAACCATAAATGATTGGACATACAATGATAAATAATATATAATGATAACGTATGCTTGTACTTACATCCTAAATATGTGTGGAGTAGGGAAATTAATCAGTATAGTATAATCAAAAGGGAAAGAAACCAAAAATGATTTATTCATAGGTATCAAAATATATATGACATTATAATGTTCACACTTACCTCCTAAAGAAGTAAACATGACCAGCATGGTATGGTCAAATTAGAGAAAAAGAAAGAATTCAAAATGGCTTATTATATTAATAATTAATAATGAATACACACTCAAACAATTAATAATATTAATGTGTGTTCATACTTACATCCTGAATAGTATATGGTATAGTGAAGTTTATCAGCATATAGCATTGTTAAACATAGCGTAATTAAGAAAAAGAAAAATTCAAAATTACTTTTTAAAATACATAAAACTACAATGTTTATTCAGAATTACAGGCTAAGTAGAATAAGGTGTGGTTAATAATCATAAGAGAGAAAAGCAATACAGTATGATTGTATAGTAAGAAAAGAAAGAAAATCATAATATATTGCTTATACATAATATAATACTAGTTCATACTTACAGTCTGAATATGTAGAATACAGTGTAGGTCATCATCATAGTATGATTATTGTGAAAAAAGAATAAATAATAAAAATATTTATTTAAATACTACTGATAGATGTGATATGTGTGTCACACTTACTTCCTAAAAATATAGGATTTTATGATGTTATCATCATAATATGATCATAATAGAGAAAAGGAAAAATAATGATTAATAATAATTGTTATTATACAATTAACAAGAACATAACACTAACATGTGTTTATACTTACATACTGAATGAGTAGGATGAATCATTATTAATAGAAAAAGATAAAGAGAAATTGACATATTTATAATTCATATAAACCATATTGAGCAATATTTAATACTATTATAAATTTTATACTTACGTCCTGAAGAATTAAGATGTATTTTGGGTTAGCATCATAATATGAATAGTAAAGGAAGGGAAAAATAATCAGTTTAATTTTAATGAAAATACAATATAAAAACACATTACAGTTACATATGTTTTTACTCACAGTCTAAATATATATCATACAATTTAAGTTAACACCATGGGATGATCATAGAGGAGAAATATATATATATATATATATATATATATATATATATACATATATATATATATTGGCATTTTTAAGATTAAGCTAGAATTATTGCCTCCTTCAATTCAGTCAGAAACATTTGCTGTAATCTTAGTAGATACAGTACTTAATTATTTAGAAACATAAAATTTAAAAGGAAAGGCAAAATGATAGCTTTATCTTAAGTTTAATTATTTCAGTAGACTTGCTTTATATGTCATGTGTTCCTAACATTGTTTTGGTCCATATATGTTATGGATCAGGTAATGATAGCTTTGATTATTTTATTCTATAATTTTATATTGTTGCCATTGTTGAATATAATTAACAAAATTAACCAATTATTAACTATTTGTTCAATTAAGGGTGGAACTTTAAACAAAATTATAGACTCACAATATCAATGTTGTCAATTTGCTTTGAAGCCATTATTATACTCCAATTCTAGAAAATTATAAAAATTATAATTACAGGCTTAATAAAAAATTAACATTATTGGTATAATAAGAAAAATATTTTTTTTAATAATAGTGTGCTGACTATACAGATGTATACTTGAAACTTATTATCAATTATTAGGACTGATCTGCTGCCATGTTTTAAGCTAGTCAACAAAGTTCAATATACAAATTATGTTTGTATACAATTGACAATGCCTATTCAATGAGACATAATATGATCTCTATTATGCAGCCAGCTGCCAAAAGAAGAAAAAAATAATGTCTTCTTCCTTTATGTATACTAACCTCGAACTAGAAGTAGACCACCTTAAATCATTAATTTATATCTAATTTAATAATAATTTTAATATTAATTTTAAATCTGTCATTAATTATGTAAATATTTACTTAGAGACAGGGAAACTATCAAAAGTTGAGTCACAGGTGTTAGCCCCAAGGCTGACTTAGCAGAACATGACTGCAATTTTTTTAATAGACAATGCACAATCAACCAGTGCCTCAACTTCAATCAATCGATCAATCAACAACAATGTCCTCACAGTCTACTCTGAATATTGATATACATCATCAATTGCTAATAACTAGCTCAAATAGTAATTTTTGCACCAGAGAGTACATGTTGTGATTTAGAAAATTGCTAACAAAATGATCCAAATATCTTAGAAAAGACTGACATGAGTAGAACTGTCATAAACAACATGTTTTATCATCACGATACAATACTTTCTATGGACACATTTGTCAAGTGAGACTTATGTTTTATTCTTTCCCTGTATGCTAAATGGCATTCATATTAGGTTTGTTAAAGGTCACAAGCTCCAAGACAGACCCAGTATTCCATTCTAAAGGCTTTTATAACTGAAAAAAGGCAGTCAAAATTAAGGAACTCTGTGTCGCACAAAATAATTCTTGCTACTAGAAACACATCTATAAAAAACAACTTCAAAGAGTGTGAAGTAAACCTAGTTGACATTAAGAGAAAAGTTACATATATATAAACAACTAGTTGCACATCACTATTTGGTTAGATCAAATCATAATGACCATAAAGGTGGTCTAAATTAATAGTAATGTTCCGTGAAGCTCTAGATGAAAGTTTATCAACTGAAGAAAAGTACCAATGATACAAAAGCATCAATTAAATGAATGATATCATGGCTCACAAGACATCATATAGTGTTTGTTATCTTATGTCTTCCCTCAACATAGATCTTTACTACTTGATGAAATGGAGACTTTGCTAATCAAAAAGAGTTCATTATATGTTTCAGATGGTTATCTGATTATTATGAAGTGTTTCAAAATTTGGTAGGCCTCTTATTCAACTAGATGATGCCACAGTTGAAACTATACGCTTATCTCTTGAAAAGTTTATTACTAGTCTAGGAGTTCTTTGATGTACTATATATCGGAACTCCCAAGTGAAGTTTGTATCACTATAAATGTTAATAATCTTTTTAACAACAAATATGTAGTTTACATAAGATGGATTACTATGCTATACAGGATTCATATAAATTACTCACTACAAAAAAATTTGTTAGTATGTTAATTTTAACTATTACATAATGAGTAATTCACAGAAAATTCTAGAATTATATAAATTCAATAGTAATCTGTCTATGTAAGCTATGAATCAGTTGGTTAAATATATTAATATATGTGACCTACACGGAAAAAATTGATTAGTTGATTTAACCAATACATGGTTATTCAGGTTGCATATGCAAAAAGTAAACTTAATATTATTTTGATTACTAATGTGTTATGAAATTAGTGGTTATGTAGCTATATAAACACTAGGACATTAGTAATGAAAACAGTATTATGCTTATTTTTTCGACAAAATAAGTTTGTAATTGCAACTTGTATAACCGAATAATGGTTAAATCAACTAATCAATTTTTGCAGTGTAATTTGTAATAACAAACCACTTCTGGCAAAACATTTGTGACATAATTTATGAAAAAGAATCACTGTTTAAAACATCATAAAAACAGTTTTGTGTACATATAGCTGCTATAATTGCACAACTATTCATGGAACTGCATCTATGTATGCAAAACTGTTTGTTAAGGTATTATATAACAGTGATTCTTTTCATAAAAATACCACAGTTGTTTTGATAGAAGTGGTCCCTTATTACAAATCAGGTCACATATATTAACATATTCATTCATACAATGTATTCAAAAATGTTGAAGGAAGACTGTTCTGCTAATGGTGGTATTAAAGCATTGAATTCAACAAGGTCTGATATCAGTTCAAACAATTCTTCATAATTATTATTATTATGAATCTCTACAGAGAACAATGGAGACTGCTTCACATGGGACTAATGACTATGGTAAACAAAAACAACAATTCAATTTGCAAATGCCTTCTGATGTAATCAAAGGTATATAATATAGATGGTGCAACAATTAGACAAATTACCACAATTCAGACAATCTATGACAATTTGAACATTTAAGTACAAAAAAATGTTTGACATAACTACATAAACTTTTAAGAATTTACTCGACAATTTCTGTAACAAAACTGAATGTACTTTCAATCTGTTCTTAACCTTTAGAGGATGAGACTCACTTTAATTTAACTACTAATAAAACAGTTCTTTTAAACTCTTAGTTAATTCTTTGTTTTTATGGTTCCCTAGTTCTATTTTTATGTAGGATCTTTGTGGATTGTGGATGCTAATCTTTGTGATTGAGACTTGACAATGCCTGTATGGCATCAAATTTTTGCATACCCTCGAAACCCCATACGATGGAAACATGTTTGCTTTAATAGAATACTTCATTTGACATGCATAAAACTTGTAGGTTATCATCTAGAGTTAGTTTTCAAGATTCAAATATTTAATGAAAATCATTACTTGTTGCTAGATAACAACACAATTCACTGGACAAATATTTCACATCCAGGTCAAGACAAATAACCACTGTCTAATTTCTAAGCCAGATAATGAACTCCTTTTTGGTTACTTCATTGCTTAGTGACTTTAAGAAGTGCTTTCATGCTCTCACCTGAAGCTCTGGCATTACATTAGCTTCTTTGGGTCACTAAGAACAAAGCAACCTCTGCCTTTGTTCATAGAAGCTAAAAGACAGCAGAATGTATGTAATATTATTGCTATCATCATTGCTGCAATATTTTGCTTGCAGGTACATATTAAGAATGAACTACTCATGGGATGTTATACCAATATGAAAACAGATTATCATATTACAAACAATTATGTAGCTTAATAGCTTCATCATATTATAATTATTAACTTACCAATGGAACACTAATAAAAGAATCTTTATGAAACGATAAGCTGGCAATGGGCAATTCAGCTGGAGATAGAGGGGATTTGCCATTTGAGTGACATCCAGTAATTATAATCATTGTGCGCATGCCCACTCGTGTCGCTTAGGTTCGTTATTCGGCTGAACTAGCGTGCTTGAACTTAAATACAGAGTTTTGACGATTCAGAAAGTGTTGCGATGTTAATACTAACGGCATGCTGTAGTTTCGTTACAATATTGGTATACAAAATCGTTGTAGTCTCGCGCGGCCAGCCGTTCTTATTATAGCTTATAAGGAAGGGAGCCCTGATCCCCACCTCGAGAAAATGTCATTGGCCATGCAATTTGCAAGACTATACAACCAGCGTATTAAATACAGTTGCTTATCAGTAATGGAGACAATATTAAGGCTGTCCATCAGGGAGACCACATTCCTTTTACAAAAAACAGCCCAGGGTAACAGGATAACAATAGCCAGTGTACATACAGAAGGGAGTTGTGTTCTCTATTGTATAGCCATTACTCCTTAGCACAATGATTCTAATCATACAGTCACTAGTTATATGTAATTGACTCAATACATGAAGAAAGCAACTTTCAATATTATTAATATAGTGGTGATCAACAACTTATTATTTGAAAAAAGGAGAAAAGTATACAAATAATTAGATACAAAAGCAAATATATCTATATAGTGACATTCCAGTTATTGCTTTCCTAAGTCTATTTTAAGCCTTAAAATGTTCTAGTCTCCCATTAAATAGCCAGATATTTTGAGGAGAGAGGTATATAATTAATAACTGCTGCAGGTGATAATCATTGAATAGCATGACCATATATACTACTTACCATATTATCAAAATTAAGTTAAATATTATGGTCATTAAAGATAACTTGAATGATAGACCTTTCTACATATAAGCATTCTCTTAATGACATATTTAGAATCTGATTTAAAACAATAATGAAGTCATCACATTTACTTATTTTTCATTCATACCAGTAAAATATTAAGAGCCATTCATTGTTTGAGCTGCATGTTTTACAGGACACCTTTCATCTACAATGATGGTATATATTATAGTGTGCAATCAATAGTTAGTAATTTAACAATGGATTTTCTCATAATTAGAGACAATTTAATCAGGTTGTGGGCAAACCTCTAATCTAATAAATCTAAATCACCTTGTAACTGTGAGCTATTCCCTTAGCTATATAAAAGTGACTTAATTAAGGCTATACATATAGATATGATATCTATATTATACTATACCAATGAATTACCTATATTACAAGATCTAAAAATTAGAACCTGAACTTATCAGTTTCATATTAAAATATTATGTTTTGTTACAACTCTACCTGAAGTCAGTATCTTCCATTAAAGTAGTCTTAGCATATACAAGCTAAACTAAAAAACGTCCCAATTGGTATGAATGCAATGTTAAGAATTATTAAAATTAATAAAAACACTTTCAAGGCATATTTATATTCAAGTACAATTAGATTACTATCTATGTCTCTCTCTATTCATCAATAATAATTACAGACTAAGAACATATCATTACCATCCCTATTACTGAATCAAACACAGAAGATCACATTCAATCTATAATTATTATGACTATGACCATTAATAACATGCCAATGGGGTATGTATGCAATGTTAAGAATTATTAAAATTAATTTTAAAAAAACAAACATTTATATTCAAGTACAATTAGAGTACTATCTATGTATCTCTCTATTCATCAATAATAATTATACAGACTAAGAACATACCATTACCATTCCTATTACTGAATCAAACACAGAAGATCACATTCAATCTATGATTATTATGACTATGACCATTATAAGTCTGAGCAGATCACTGTTTAAAACCAATGAACTATGATAAGTCTATGATTAATATTTTTTATTGTAAGTCAACAAATTATTACAAAAAAAATCAAACTTAATTTGTAATCTGACAAAGCAAAATAACAAAATGATTTAAAAAATTATAATATTTTGAAACAATTAACAATTACATATAATTCAGAAAATATTACTTTTTCAAAACAAAATAGTTTCAATCACATAACACAGCAATTTCTACTTGGTGGTGGCATCTCAGGGTTTGTCAAACTATATATTGAAAGAAATAATAATATTTCTAAACATGCCAGAAGTAATGATACCTTTCAGCAGCATTGTCAAATCCTAAAATTTTCAGCTTGTTATAAAGATCTTGATGACCTGTATTCGGGTGAGCATCCTGCCACTTCTTCATTACCCAGTAAGCTTGTGTCTCCGCATCTTTATAGTTGCGTTTAATTTCCTGAAAACTTGCAATAGAGATACCCAAAGGACCAGCCAGGGTGGAGACATTTCTACAAATATGACGACTACATCGTAAAAGATCATCATCAGATATCAAAGCCACAGCTGGTGTCAGAGGAGTGATTGTGGACAGACTTGGGGATAAATTTTGTTGCAATCTCACAATTGATATTGAAGCCTATGAAAAATGTTACTATCACATGATTTTTCTTGATCAGTAAAAATTTACTTGATTGTCTGTGTTGTTTACAGGTTCCATAGTAAGACTTCTAGCATTTTTCATACTTGTTCTAAATACACACATGAAGTTAAATACTTAAATATATTACTACACACTTTCTTACTGTTGATCTATTTGAACCTCTTTTTGTGAAGACTGTGACTTGGCTGGTTGTGAAGTGTCAGTAAGACTTGTTGATGAGGCCTTTAGACTCTATAAAAGTAAGTACTATAAAAGCAAAGTTAACTATAACTTTAAGTGTTTACCTGTTTTGACTTTTGTTTGCTTTTTAATTTCTCAGAATCATATTCAGCTACCTCTACCCTAAAAACATAAAATTATTATTGTTTTTATTCAAAAGGAAATAATTTTGCCTTACATGACAGCAAGTTGAAGTAGATCTATTTCTCTTAAAGTCTCCACTAATTCATCACGTGTTCCACCTTTATATTTTACCCACTCATACAATAGATTGAAGCCAGCTAGTTCACCTTTAGTAGGGTCTCGCAAAATGTTGTTAAGACTTGATGCTAATTCCAAGTGGGCAGCAAGTTCATTTAGTTTCTTTGGGCTGGGAATCTTTTGACTAATAAGTAACATCTCTCTTTGCTGCAATATCTTGGTTTGCTGTAATTATATG
Source organism: Xestospongia bergquistia (assembly GCA_963965975.1). Classification (NCBI taxonomy): domain Eukaryota; kingdom Metazoa; phylum Porifera; class Demospongiae; order Haplosclerida; family Petrosiidae; genus Xestospongia; species Xestospongia bergquistia. The sequence continues at coordinate 1,403,719 of OZ014420.1, read as the reverse complement.
AATGCAACATTTATTTATGAATGAACATACCTTTGATGCAAGTCTCTTCTCAGAAAACCAAAGCCCTTCTTCAGGTAATACTTTGCGATGCATATCACTGTTTTCACAATGAAGATATAGATCACAGGTCTGGCCTTTCTTGTGCTTTAAATAATGACAACCTGAAGTAGACTGACACTCTGGTGCAGCACATACAAATCGAACTTCTTTGAATACTTTGCTAGATTCATCACTGTCAACAATATCATCACAGGCAAATAGACATTTGTCAACATCTTTAGCTACTTCCTTAACTAAACTACACAATTCTTGGCAGACATGAGTAAACTTGTCAAGACCATCACTTTCAGGTGCATATCGACAGATATCAATTTGAATAGAATGAGGTAACTCACTTAAAATTACTTCATCAATTGGTGGGGTTCCAAATACAATATTTATTTGATTGCGATATACACCTTTATCAAAGTTGATCTCACATAATGGTGATTCTGTAATTGTCGTAGCAAAACGAGTAAAAAAACCTGGTGGTACAAACTCAGTTCTAAATGTGAGATGCAAAGGAGTAGCTCTTTGACGATAACCTGATGAAATTGAAGTTTCCTTGACTGAAGGCAATACTAATGGTAAGAAGTATTGCTTTACATTGGGATCATAATATTGATCTGTCTTCACCTCAGCAGCAAGGCGAAAGCAAACCAATAAATTAATCAGTGACTCTGGATCAAGACCTTCAATGTCTCTCCAGGCGGCTACATAAAGAGGTTGGACAAGTATACCCTTCTTGCGTAGAATATCCCACATAAGTCGTGTTTTATGGTCTTCTCTTCCTTTTAGTGTTAACACCTTCCCAAGAGCATCCACAAACCATTTGGGACTGAGAATGACTACATTTTCTAGACCAGCAATATGAGGGTAGAACAGAAGTACTCCTAGGTCATGGTAAAAAAGGAGTACTTTGGGAACAACATCACTGGGTATTTTGCATGCTATACCAATGGCATGAGCTTCTTCAAGACTAATAACATTTGCTTTGAGATCTTGAATAACTTTACGAAAGAGTACCCAGCTAATTGGTGTTTTGACAATGAGCTTGTTGTAGGTGAAATCACGTATTATACTTCGCACTTTAGAGAAATTGACATCTTCACCTTCACCACTCCCAGCAGTGGTGTTATCAACAATGTGAAAACCATCAATAAGAACTTCAAATGGTTTTCCTTTGCAATATGACTCAATTTCTTGTATCTTTTGGTCATATGTTTGACCCTTTTCTTTGAGCTTGTCACCATGTGTACCAATGCATAGTACACGAGGATAATTTAAGAGTGCTCCCTTCTCATCATATTTTGCAAGATGAATATGAATATTGGACATCCATTTGAGAAGAAGATCAATTGTAGAAATGCTAACATCTTCTTCAAACCTTTTCTCTCCTTGTACTGTTTGTACAGCCTGCCACTTTTCCTCAAAACTCTTAGAAGCATCATATAGGAGAAGGAACATAGTACGAGAAGTAAGGAAGGCTGGGAGAATTTCTAGAAAAATAGGCTGACCCCCACAATCCCAAATATGATAAAATGGTTGTGGGGTGATATTTCTTGCTGAGCCTTTGGGTATAGAATTAGCACGAGCAATAGCTTCAGAAAGAACAGATTGAACATGAGATTTTTCAAATTCTTCAACTTTTTCTTTTGAAATTGAAGAGGTTTTTAGCATACGAGTATCTGGATACAACTTGGTAGCAGCAATTACTTTGCTACTAAACTCATACAAACTAGATCTGTTTTGATGTACAGCAGCCAGTAATTCTGCCATCTCATTCAACTCATCTTCTTCTGTGACTTCTCTCCATTTCTCCTCATCTTCATGACCTAGTGATTGCCACTCTCGTCTAATTGGTCTCAGAGAATGGATATCAGAGACAATGGTACTATTAATATTAGGATTCCAAGGTTGTTTCATGAGTGATCGTTTGAAACTTGATTTTCCAACACCAGCTGCTCCTAAAAACATAAGTCTAGCATATGCTACATCCATCTCTCCTTCAGCTAGAGCTTTTCTGTAAGCAACATCTATAAATATTCATTTAATTTTAACATTAAAGTGAAGACAAAGTAAAATGCAATTTTATAACACAATAAAGAGCAACAATATAATTCTAACATTGGTTTCAAACACGCTCAGTGTTGCCTATCATGTAAGAGTCATATATTGCTATGTATAAAAGCTGACAATTATGTAATTTCCTTCATTACATTTGACTGCAAGTACATACAAACACAATCATTCTGACAACCAGTTGTCTGGGTACACTTCACAGTGATAATTAAATAACTACTAAATAATCAATTAATAAAGGACCTTACCTTCCATAGTACTGATCCTTTTAGCCTATAAATAAAAAAAGAGCAAATATCATTATATTTCCCTAAAACTGAAAATAGAAACCTAGAAGGTTAGTACAAATCTCAGAAATGTCTTAGCCCTAGTGGTATTGATAATTATATTCATTTTCATTTTCACATTGATTACAATCACTATTATTAAATAACTACATAATAATAATGTGTGTTTATACTTACAGGCTGAATAAGTGGGTTACATGGTAGTATATCATCATAATATGATCATAGTAGATAAAAGAAAAAGAAAATAATTAATAAGGAATACACAATTAAATAATACATAATACTAATGTGTGTTCATACTTACTTCCTAAATTGTAGGATATAGTGTAGGATGTCAACATAATATGATTATAGTAGTTAAAAGAGAGAAAAATGATTAATTAAACAATAATTAAACAGTCCATAATAGTAATAATTTGTGTCCATACTTACAAACTAAATAAGTGGGGGATAGTGTAGGATGTCGTCAAAATATGATCATAGTTAGATAAAAGAGAAAAAACAATGATTAATAATGACTACACAATTAAACAATACATAATACTAATGTGTGTTCATACTTACTATCTGTATAAGTGAGATACAGTGTACGTTGTCATCATAATATAATCATAGTAAATAAAAGAGAGAAAAACAAAGATTAACAATGGATACACAATTAAACAATAGGTATTAATTAAAGCACCATTCCAAGCACTATACAGGATATGGTGCACCAAAGATGTGGTCAAGGTGCTCATACAGCATGAAACAAAGCGAAGTGCTATATGAGCATCATGACCACACTCAAGTACAATTTATACCATGTAGCTTGAAAACAGAACAGTATTTTAAATGATTTATATACTGATATTTGGGTAGATCAAAGGCACTCAATGAAGCTACAGAGAAGCATGACAAATCTTTTAAATGCTGTAAAACAACAGTTCAGTCATAAAAATCACCATATCTATGGAGCTATATGAGTTTTCATACAGTATAATTGGCCTAATATGGCATATATAGCACTGTTGATGTCATTGATACACCAATATATCATACTATAAATAATTCCTAATGTATGTTCATACTTACAGGCTAAATAAATAAAGGATGTCGCCATATTATGATCAAAGTAGAAACAAGAGAAAAAAAGATTAATAATGGATTCATTAATATGTGTTCATACTTACATGCTGAATATACAGGATACAGTGATACAGTGTAGGTTATCATTATAACATGATCAAGTATATAAAAGAGAGGTTAATAATGAATATATATAATTAAACAATGCATAATACTATAATGTGTGTTCATACTTACATGCTGAATAAGTAGATAGAATATCATCATTAATATGATTATAGTGGATAAAAGAGAGAAAACAATGATTAAAAATAAATGCACAATTAAATAATACATAATACTAATGTCTGTCCATACTTACCAACTGAATAGGTGGGATAAATTGTAGAATGTCATCATAATATGATCATAGTAGATAAAAGAGAAAAACAATGATTAATACAAAATTAAACAATAATGTGTGTTCGTACTTACCAACTGAATAAATGAGATACAGTGTAGATTTTTATTGTAATATGACCATAGTAGACAAAACAGAGAAAAAAATATTAATAATGAATAAACAATTAAACAATACATAATACTAATGTTTGTTCATACTTACTGACTGAATGCATCGTAGGATATCATCATAATATGCCATAGTAAATAAAAAAAGTAAAAAAACAATAATTAAAATGAATACACAATTCAACAATACATAATCCTAATGTGTGTTCATACTTACTCGCTAAACAAGTAGAATACAATGTAGAGGTTATCACCACAAAATGATTATAGTAGATAAAAAAGAAAAGCAAAATGACACATCATTAATTATGTATGAGTTATATATAAAATATAATTTATAAGTCTATGTATGTGTTATGTCAATCCCACCAAGAGAATTTGTAGCCTGAGGTCAATACTGGTGTTATTAATGAGTAAATGACAAATGAGTTATTCAATGAGGTGTAATTTCTATAGCTATTCAACCAATGAGTCTTACAAATCTTGCAATGAATCTTACAAATTGAAAACAGTAACAAGAAACTGTTTTCAATTTGAAAAGTGGAGAAAGCCATCTTGTCAGCCATAGTGGATGTAGATGCTATAATTGTACGTACATGTATTAGTTTAAGTCGGTAACATAGTCCATTATCTTTATGGCTGACTAAAGAGATATAACTGACTCATAGTGACAGCTAATCCAAAGGAGTATGAACATAACTATATGATTTGTAATGTTGTGATAATAGACAAAAGGCTTTGAATGTGTTAAGTCTTGTGTTGTCATATCAAAGTAACTTTTGTAATTTTCTACTTTTCATTGTGAAAAAATTAGTAATAACAATAATCTTATCATTTATCTGTTCTAAAAAATAACTAACTGACAAATAATTGCTATAGATTTCAGGCTTCTGTAAGATACCTCAACTCAAACCAGCTGGTGTAGGTCTTGGTGATTTATTAAACTCATGCATGTGCAAATGAAACAATTTGATAGTCAGAGCTCACAAAGTGTTATAACAAAAATGGCTGAATATATAATACTTACTATATTTAGGAGCATTATCATGTAAAACTAATGATATATTTATCCCATGTCAGGTCTTTTCATATGATAATTATCATAATTTATTTTAACTAGTGACATGACTGTTTATTGTACTAGAGTAGTTATATTATGGTTATTATTATTATACTGCTTTGAAAGAAAGGAATTTTCCTTTAGAAAACACAATGACAATATAAAACAACAACCTATAACTATTCATTGTTTGTAATGGTAACTTAATGAAATACTCACAAGATCTTGTTGTTGAGCCATAACTATGGTAACTAAAATGATAAAATTACAATATCAGAAATGAAATACATAACTGTTACTATAATAGAAGAAATGTGATGAGCAAAGACTAGAGATTAGTCAAACAACAGTAATATAATGAACACATACTACAATATAGGAAATATTATACTGTTTCTGTTTTTGTAATTATATGTGCTCCTGGTTGCGTCCATGTTTGACACATACTGCTATAATGATTGCTACAAAATTAATTGTAATACTATTGGATTCCTGTGACGAAAGTTACCACACTCAATGAATTCAATTAATGCTCTTCTTTTTTTGCTTTCTTATAACTTTTCATTTATAAAAACTAAATGGTTGGATCTGTACAGATAGAGTATTCACTTTAAGGGGGTGTGATATATGCTTTTGTAGGCCTCATTTCAAGCATTTCAGAAAAGAAATTAGAGAAAGATCATTATCCAGTGTCATAGCACCTTGGTTTCCCCAGTTTGTGGCACCCCCGTCCATATAAGCCAGAGATGATTACACCCCCACATAATATTCACTAGGGATGCTAAATTCTCTAATGGGTTACCCAAGATCCCTAGAGATATTAGGTACTGAGGAATGCCAAATTCTTGGGGGTACCTAATTCCCTATGACATCAGCTATCACCAATTTTGGAAGTGGTGATGCCATAGATATTATAATATTTTAATATCTATGGTCATTGATGCCTTCTAATTTCATTAAATTAAACATTTTGTGGTAAGCATGTCTACTACAGTAATTCAAATAAAACAAATGAAAAACTGCTTAAAAGACTTTTATTATATAGAAGCATTATATTTGTGATTACAAAAACTATTTGTATGTGCAGTTTGAAAAAGCCATAAAACAACTAACAGTTTGAAAAAGGCCATAAAACAACTAACAGTAAGACCTTATATTTACTGATATCATATACTTATATAATGTTGTCATTGGAGATCAAATTGTTAGAAATTAGTAACTTTTCTATATGTGTTTAAAATAGATATACATAGGTTGACTAGTTGAAAATGGTTAGAGGTTTTAACAGTCATTGACATTATATAATTGCAATTGTATTGGTATAATATATTATATATACATATAATTAATAGTAACATACCAAGTATTGAACACCAAAGAATCTTTTTGCAAAACGAACAGACTCAAGTTGGTAGCGATACTGTTTATAATGGCTATACTCTGTTCACGTTGAAAATGACAACTATAGTTATCCAAAACTTGGCAATCGTATAGTAAATACCTTCATTATCATTGTGCGCATGCGCATTTTATAAATGATTTGGGCGACGGAGTGTCCCTAAACAATTAGTCACAAAATCACAATCAGTTGTCAAAACTAAATAAGATGATTTATTTTAATTTTTTGTCTGGGCTCTCACGGTTTTTCATGTGGGATCAGTCAGTATAATTATATCTATATCTATCTATCTATGTATAGATAGATAGATATAGATAATATAGATATAGGTGTAGATAGATAGATAAATAGGATAGATAATAATAATAGATATCAGAAAACACAGGTTTATAATCTACTATATATAGAACTGGTCTTTCACTTGATAGTGGAACTTTCACTTGATGGTAACAGGTCAAGATTCATCAAACTAATAATATATTACTCATGTAATAAGCAAAGATACCTTTCAGCAGCTTAATGAAATCCTAAAACATGCAGCATATCATGAAGATATTGAAGCCGAGCATTGCTTGAGTCAGATTCTTTCCATTTTTTCAATATCCAATATGCCTGTGTCTCTATTTCTTTGTAGTCTTGTTCAATCACTACTAGATTTGCAGAAGAAATACCAAGGTAGCCAGCAAGGATGGACACATTTCCATGAATATGACGAGTACATCGTAATAGATCAACATCAAATATCAAATTGGATGTAGGTGTTATTGTGGGTAGAGACTGGAGGGTGACATATTTAAAACTAGCAGGAAATATATTGATTGGATGTACCAATGATTTTCGGTGATCCTGCATAATAATTATAAGTAAAGAAAATTGATCTATCTTACTACTAACCTTTTTTTGACTCTTCTTACTGCCTAATTTCTCAGGATCATACTTAGCTTTCTTTACCCTTAACTAGATTTAAAACACAGGTTATCATTTCTTATAACAAAACATCTTACATGTCAGCAAGTTGTGCATGGTAGATCTATTTCTTGTAGAACTTCTATCATTTCATTACGTACACCTCCTTTATTATTTACCCACTCATACAATAGTTCAAAGCCAGCTCATTTCTGCTTAGAAGGATCTTGAAGAATGACATATAAATTTCTTGTCATTTCCAAACATGCAGCAAGCTCACTCTCTTGGTTTGGAATTCTTTTGCTAATATCCCACATTTCTTTTTGCTGCAATGTGGTTGCTTTCTATAATCATGAAAATATTATAATTATGCTTATGTGAATATAGGTAGTACTAACCTTCAATGCAGTATTCTCATTTGGAAACCAGAAGCCTTCTTCAAGTAAAATTTTGCGACACTCATCGCTATTTTCACAAATAGATGCTGATCACAGGTCTGATCTTTCTTGTGATTTAAATAATGACAATCTGATAGTTGTTATCATGCTAGTAGTATGCAATATGACAGAAAATAACAGATGATATTTACTCTTTTGTCAGATATACACAATCTAGTTCAACCTAAGTTTATGTTACATATAATGACAAACCAAAGAAGTAAATTTTCAAGAATTAAATGTTACTACAAAATGTATTATTGGAAATATAATGTATATAAATTAAATATAATATGTCAGCCATACATACGTGGTCAGCAGTTACTGTCAGTACAACTCTCAAAATATAACACATCTGTTAGACCTACACTAAAATTATAATTATTAGAACCATTATAAGGAGGATTATTAGCACATAATGATGCTAGACATTTCCATTTACCAGATGGAAAATAGACTGTTCTATGTGAGGAATTAGTTAACATTGGTGCTACTAAAAGTGTATTCCCAACTAAAAATTGATCATTGGTGTTGATAGCATTAGTATCTGTAGGAGCTATCCACCACAGCGGACGAATGATTGGATAGCTAGAGGTCTTTAAAAGTGGAATAATATAGTTTGTTGTGATTTGTTGATGTAAGAGCATCATATCACGAGCATGTTTAGTAATTGTAGCATTGTTATATCTCCATGGACCATATGAAAACTGCATGACTGGTAGGAATGTATTGAGTTGGAGCCAGCGTACATACAAGAGGGAGTCAGGTTCTCCATTGTAGCCATTACCTCCTATCATATCAGGCATGATAAAAGGATAGCCTGCTAAACCAAGAGCTAAAACAGTGGTGACAACTGAACGTAATCCATGGTCTAGTCCCCAAGTGGACTTAAAATCCAATATGCGAAAGAAAACTGGTTGTTTCTGGTTGAAATATCCCACTCGTACTTCTGATCTTGAAGCATAACTTTGGTTGCCTACAAACTCGACATACGCTTTAGAAAATTGTGCAGGATGAACAAGATCAGCAACATAGACGCAATGTGGTAGATACGACTCACCTCCGGCATCAAATTTCAAACCCGATAATTGGTATCTCTGTGTGAAATTATTAAGTCTCTTATGTTGCCACATCTGTGTGGTGTGATTAACATAATTAATTACAGCACCATATCCATTCCACCACTTGACCAATGATACACTGTTACCATCAATATCATTGGCACCTGGTAACAGTCTCCCACAGTCAGCCATGTCAGTAAAACCAGTTGCTGTTGGATTAACAAAGGGAGTTACCCAAGCTGATATACCTGGGACTCCTAGATTATATAAGGTCTCATTTAAGGAATAAGCAGAATTAGAAGGAAACTTTTCAGGATCAAATGAGAGGTCACCGTATTCTAAGGAGTACTTGTCATCAATTTCTAACTGGCTTATTGTGTAGTTGTATACTTGTGTAATGTTAGTAGCAAAATCAATGATTTTTTGATATGAAATGTTAGTTTTAAAAGCGGCCCAGGTAGACCAGATAGGATTTAAAAAGATCTCTGTATCTGGAGTAGTTTGTGGATAACTAATAGTATTGGATTCAGTTAAAAAAAATTGAGCAGCACGTGAGATATTTTCAAATCCGCAAACTGTGTATTTGAGTACAGTAGGACTAGAAGACTGAGGAAGACAAGAAAGAGAATAAGGCATTGACTGTAAACATATTTGTTTCTGTGACATGTTAGGATTATTAATGCTAACATGAAGAGGGACCTCCTCGTCTACAAATAGGACCACCCCTTTAGAGTTATACCAAACAGGATGCAAAATGGGTCCAAACCAATCAGGTGATGCATTACCAGCAACAAAATCACGTGGTAAAAATGGCGTCATGTTCCGACTGTCATTGTTGATAGGCCAAAATTGTTTGTAGGTTTCATAACCTCCGAACCAGGCAATATTGTCATCAAAATAAAAACAGTCTCTTAATGGAATATTAGGCGAAGCAGTTCCATTCCATTCAACACGAACACAATAGTCTTCACTAATATTATGACGAGTCAGTGACAGAACAGCATTATTGGTATAACTGTATACATCAATTTTTGGTTCCTCAATGTAAGTACGGAGCTGTCCTAGTTTACCTGAAATAAGTACCTCTCTGTCATGGCAAAGAGCAAAATCACCTGTAGATAAATGGAGATATATATAACAAAAGGTTAGTATAGAGCAAGAGACTATTAGAAATAGAGCAAATTTTTGGTGCCATGCCCACAATCATTATTATAGTATTTTAACTTGTAAAATGCCATTTTAGCAGAAACTCGCCTGCTTGCCGATAATCACCACTAGATCACACTGTTCATATGAACTTGCTTATTTAATAGTTGGACACATGCATTAATTGTTTCATATTCGTAAGAAGTTTACACACTAGTTGAAAATGAACCTGTCACAGCAAGCAATAAAGGAAAAACAAGCCTGCTATCATTATTATTTAAATTTAAACTTTCTTTTTTAACATCCTTTGGATAACTGATTTATCCATACTGTGGAGATCAATTTTCGTGTGTATAGATTAGTATGCAGAAGGTAAGTAAAACAAAAATGTAAAAAAATGACATACTTTCGTAACAATATTTAAAAATTAATAGTGACACACTTGATTTCTTAAATTATGAAAAGCAAATAAGAGAAGTAAACAAAATTGTTTGTTTATTACTAATTAACTATAGCATCATTAGTTATTAAAAGTTATAAAGGTCACATACAATAACATTAAAGGCTTACCTTGTCCAGCGTCAAACACGTATGGTGCATATTCCTTTTCATTAATGACATCAGAACAAGATTTACGCGGCATGCCATCCCATATACCTAAGGGGACAGCTATCATGAGGATGAGTAGAACTCCCAGACTACATACAAAGATAACCATTGTCACTTTCTTGCATCTAAAAAATAAAGATATTAGTATCAAGGGGCATAGCTAGTTATGAGCATGAAATAAACAAAGAAAAGCTTCAGTAATATCTAATGTTATTACATTTAACAAAAAGTATTGTCATATCTTTAAGCTGAACTGGAAAATCTGTTCAGTTTGTTTTTAAAGGTCTGTTTAATTATACTCTTCAATGGTATAAAGATATACTTCCTGTATATTATCTAGAATAGCTAAAAAGCTAACCTCTCCGTGCAGTATCGAGCTTTCCAAGGTAATAGTTTCGAGTCAGCATCTAATCCTTTGTCTTTGCTTATCAAATGATTACCAGATTCTTCGTCCGTTGTCTCAGAGTCTGGAGTTTCAGATCTAGCTAAAGAATCGTTGACCACAAGATTGTCTAAATCTTCTCCTACAGAGTTGTTAGCGCCAACCCTTCTTCTAGTTTCACCTTCCATCTTTTAGTTGGCAAGATAATGACACGCCCAATCATTTTTCAAAGGCACGAGAATCCATATTAATTAAACAACATTTGTTATATTTTTGTTTTGACAATAACAATGTAGTATGAATAAGTCAAAGAATTAAAATACATTTTAATGTAGTTTGTTAGATAGTATATTAACTAGATAACTGAAGCAGCCAAGTCTTTCATGACTTGACCTTGTAGACAAGGTTCCTTAGCAATACGTAGGAACTTACTACTATTGTATTTATTTTTGACAGCTTGTTGTTTCGATGTGTGCATATTAACAACAAGATGAGCCATTTTACAGGCACAAGGAAGAATATCAGCTTCTGAATAAAGACTGTAGTGCTTTAAAATGGCAGACTAGAGAAAAGAAATATTATAATCTGTTTATGTACAAATTGTATCATGCTTTTCTTAATCACCTATATATTTATTTATCTATAAACATTTTCTATTTGTTCATTCTTACCCATTCTCCGTCAGAATATAGTTTATTTGAGATATAAAGGGCAGCTGCTGCAATTTGAGATGGTAGATATTCTAACATGGAGTAGTCTGGCAGACAAATTTCCATAAGAAACTTTGCCATCGTGTGCATCTGAGGAGTTGCCTAGCAACGGTAAAGATTACATAATGATAACTACAAGATTGTCCATACTCACATCACCAGCTCTTGAGTTTCTTCGAAGGAAATGTAAACAAAGAGGATTACCAAAACTGTAGTCTAGAACTTTTAACATATTTCTCTCTGTTGCTCTAATCTCTTCACTAGTGTATGTGTTATCAGTGATATAGACAAAATCTCGTACTTCAGGTGCGTACATCTCTTCATATTTACTAGCTATTAACATGGCTGTCACACCAACTAGCTGTAGCTTATTCTTAGCGACTTCTGTGTGCTAGAGAAGAACATTGGTGGGCATTAGTTAGAACTAGATATGTAGTCTGAAGTCTGTCAACTTCAAAAGAAAAAATCTACATGTATTTCTTATCTAGGCTTAACTATTCACATGAAATTGCCTTTAGATAACCAACCAAGTATTACATTCCTAATAAATTCTATGTGTATTTTTACCAGAATACATGGCTAAACTAGTCTGGCTTCATTGACCCTTCACTAAGAGAGGAAAAGTCTAGGGACAAGCACACATATATATAGCAGGAATGCGGGTAGAGTATTCTTAGACCTGAGCATGTGTTAAGAGTGAAAAATCCAAAATGGCTATTACGACAAGTGCTGGTTTTGATGATGATCTTTTTAATAGAAACATATTACTTTTATTAACTAGTGCTGCCTCGTGTAACATATTGCTTTAAAAGCAAAGTTTCAAGCAGTTTGAAGGACTTTATTAGCCATTGTCGATTCACGACGAATATGTGAAAAGGAAGAGTATGTAAGTTCACAAGGCGTTTCTGTAGCCTGCAAGGTTTTTGTAAGCTGTATGAGTCCTACATGCACCTGTCCTCAGACCCTTTCAGTCTTAGGAAAGGGTCAGCAACACCAGACTATGGCAATATTCTATCTTACTTTGAGGTATCTGTCAATAATGGAGACTGTGAGATAAAGAGTCTCTTGTAGGAGAGTAAAACGATGATGGACTTGAATTAACCAGTCTATAAGAATTGATCTCATTCTCTCATTCAATTCAGGTTGATCTGTCATATATGTTGGTGAAACATGATACACGCACTGGATGATGATATATAAAATAATAAAGACAATGTGCCAGCAGATAAGTAATGAAAATAGTTACGCCAGAAATGCTTGTCATTTACTATTGTATTCATAGGTAATATGTTTTTTGTAGAAATATTGTGACAGCAGTGTCTGGTATTACTATTTTTCATCCACCATTAATCCCAATATAATTCCTTTATAAGTAATAGCTAGCAACTTATATGTCCATAATCTAAGTTCTTTATCAACCTATACATCCATTTGTCTGTCAACTGTCCATCCTCTAATCTATTTATTCATCTATTCTCACCTCAATCTCTCTCATATATTGATATATGTCTTTTGCATACTCAGCACAAAGCTGTGGATTATCAGCATCTTGAGTGTCAATATCATCAATATGTAACTGCTCAGAGAATGCTTCTGATATCTCAGTTATCTGATAAAGAAATACATTATAGTCCAAATAGTGATATGATATATTACTTTAAATAACAAATAATGTCATACATGTGATAAAGGGTAGATTTTTAGAAGGGTAGAAATCAGGTACACTTTGTGTGCTAACTATAACTAATGTTATAACTATTAAGTATAAAATGGATTTTATAGTAAAAGGAAGACTAAGAACAAAGAAATGTTTTAATAAGACTTGTAACGAAGAGTAAGATATGAGGCCACTCAGGCCACACCCAACATAGGTTGATAATGTTCTTTATATTCAAATACAACAACTCAAATTGGACAATATACATTTCATCATTTTCAAGTACTGTCAACAACTAACAACTACTAAATATTACTAGGACTACGTGGATACGCAGAGTTTGCTTTGAGCAGTGATAGGCTAGATTTAATAACAAATGTGATTTTGATCTTTCTTTAGTATGTCCAGAATAAACTCAACTTTAGAGCTAACTCTTAATTTACTCTTTGATCTTATTCACTTTCACTCTAGATGTCTGATACATATCTTTGATTATTTTAAATATGTCTACTTTTACCTTTATTCAAGTTTATTGCATCGTTAAACATCAAGCAAACATTTTCACTATGAACATAACTGATGGTCATGTGCTTTTGCATATCTGTGGTTCTGGGTTCTGGTAAGGCAATTATTACATTCTTAAGGGAGATCAAACCACACACACACACACACACACACACACACACACACACACACACACACACACACACACACACACACACACACAAGCTATGGTGAGATTTGCTGCACTGTTCAGATTAGTTGTCTCACATTAAGGCCCTCAGCAATAATATATCAGCTGGTGACATATTTAGTAATGTTGGTTCACTAATTTCCACCTCTCATTCATAAATGACTTATAAAGGGATAAACCTCTTTGACCTTATTACAACATGCCATGTTGATTACCACAAAATACAATATACATATCTACAACACTTACTTCTACCACGTCCATGGATTCTGGTGAAGGAGAATGACTCTTGATTGGCTCTTCTTTAACAGTGGGTAATATTGATGGAGCAAAAGTGGTAGCAACATGAGATGGTAATGTCGACTTGAGTGAAGATGCCTTCGGCTTCATGGCCTATAAAACAAAGTTAAGTATAAAACTTATTGCCAAATCTTGAACTTACATCATGAGGATTTCTTTCTGTGAATGTATTATGTATAGAACCAAGAGCAGGTCGAGCTTTGACTTCAGGAACACGAAAGAAGGATTTACCACCTCCTGGCCTACTGAGTTTACTAGTCACAGCGTTCTCTTGACTCACCTGTAAAGAGAGAGAACATGATAATGTTATAAATCTATTATACCTGAGTGTGTTGTCTAAACTGAACAGCCATTTCTAAAATATCCGGTAAAAAGATAAGCGTATACGAATGAAAAAGACGATTTTAAAAGTAAGCTGTACAAAATATTAACGAAAACGTAAAGCTGACTAATATAAAGGCTAAGCAAGTCTAGGCTCCAAGCTCCTTTGATTACTGCTTTCTGTTCTATCTCACCAAATTTTGAAAATTTGAATAAACGGACCAATCAGATTCAAGTTAATATTGTTTCAAATAATGCCCATTTTGAATAAAACATATAGTTATTAATAAAGGTGTGGTCACAATTTATGAATAATAATAATAATTATTAACTTTATTAAATGTGACATTGCACTTTTTATTGCATCTTGCTGGCAGTATCGCGATATGACGATTTTCTTGTTTAATTTTGTTGTAAGTTTCAACATTTCCATACTACACAAAAATAATACAAAGGTTGGACAGAATTCAATACATATACAGTTAAAAAAAATGAAGTCACAAGTAAAAGAAACAATAATAGGACTGAAGAAATTAATATTGCTAAAGGACAAAAAATAGCACATAATCATCTCACTCGTAATGAATCTATTGAGTCTAATATAGTAAATGATAAAGCTAGTCCTCTGAAAGTTTGTTCTAACCATCCACCACTCGCACCTCCACCCCCACCAGCGGCTTTTGAAGAGTTAAATGAAGTTGATCTTACACGAGGAAAAGCATCCTGGGAAAAGAGAGAGACAAATAAAACTAGGACAATTAAATCATGACATTATAGAACATCTGTGTAACTACATTAAGAAAAGCCACAAATCATAACTAAACTTAAGGATGATAGAAAACACTTTTATAGCTGATCACTGCAGATCATAATGCTATCATAATACTAATCAATATAATTGCTATTAACATCAATACGTTATTAAAGTATTCGTTTTTACTTCTTACCCAGCCTCCTTGTGATGTGATCCAGTCCCTAAGACGTCCAGATATAAACATGGCTGCCCATGGAGGAATACTGTCTGTTGGTGTAGGAAGACCTATTTCTTGAGCGTAATAACAAATATATTGACAAAATGCTAAAAATGCAGTGATACGGCCCCAATTGATCTCGTCATCAGTGAAGAAATTTTTCCAGACAACAAGTAAATTTGAATAAAAATTTGAAGTAGTTAATTTTAACATTTTGCAAGTGTTTCTGAAATACTCTGGTCTTTCTGCTATACTGTCTTTCACTACATGTAAAATATATCTTTGTTTCTCAGTTAACTGTTCATCTGTATGACCAGTACTTCCAACATCAACACAAGCTTTGATGAGCTTTTCCGTCTCTCTGTAGAATTCATCTTGTAATCTCAGGTCCATTGTCATAGTCATTTTGAACGAACAGGGAATGCCTGCTAACTAATTAATAATTTCTGCGTATGTTGGTAACTCAGCTGATAATACAGCAAATACGAATCGTCTCGATGCAAAGAGCGAAGATATCACCTCTAATGCGCCTATAACGATTAATTTCTTACAAATTGTGGCTCGCTTGAAAAGGCCCACAATTTATAACAGCAGCAAAACAAAGGACTTTGCCCTTCTCCTAGAACAGGAAAAGTCTGGCTTCGATAGCGTCACAAACTATTATATATATTTTTAAAATTAATTTTATTCATTATGCATAATAATTATATCCGTCAAAGGTCACGGTTACGTCATGATTAGCTTGAACAAGAACAATATAGGTATTACTTGGAGCGTTTATGAAATTGCTTGTGTTTTAAGATTTCAACTGATGTAAATTGAAACACTTTATTACATTCTTTGCAATGATACTCCTTAGCATTGGATGACGTTCTTTTTGAGACTTCAGACTCTTCAGATTTTTTTCCTATTGTAAGAAATTAAGATATTATAGATCAGTCTGTCTACCAGCTCTTCTATTCATCTGTCTGTCTAAATCTCACGTTTTTTCTGTTGCTGGACAATTTCACATTGACCTTGATGAGCTAGTCGTTCAGCCATATTAACAACCAATGAGTCCTGACAATGCGGACATATCCACACTGTACGCAGATGTTGCGTAAGTGAAGAAAATGCTTCGGCTTGACCACCATCAAGTAGACTAGAGAGAAAGAGAGAGAGAGTAAACAAGTATAATCAACTGGCTTACCAATCATAAGTGAGGTAGTCTGTGATCATAAAACCACCCTTCAAAGGATGAGGTAATGGGTTCTTCACAGCTAGTGATCATGTTAAGATCAGTGCATCAATTCATATCAAAATTTGATCACAAACTTACAAGGCTTTTCTTGTTCAGTTTTATGCTCATCTTTAGAGACCTCTTCAGTAGCATTGGGTCCTTTATACAAGTGAGGACGGATGGAAGAGGGAACTTGAGATAAAGAATATATATAATCTGTATCTAAGAACTCAGCTAAACGTGATCCTAAAAGTTCCTCCAGAGACTGAATATCAACAGACGATGAAGAAAGATGACTTACACTAAGAGACAATGACAGATCATCTTCACCATCTGTTTCTAGAAATTAGAAAGAATAGTTAAGGAAGGATTCTTCTATCTATGTAATGTAGTGATGAATAAAAAATAAATAAATAACAAGTGAATAACAGGTTTTAAAACATACACTCATGATTGACTGACAATGATATATAACAAACTTTTGTTTTAAACCTTATCATAAAGTTTTATCATAAATGTAATCCATTGACAATTGCATCACTAAACTAGATATATTTAAAATACAACATTATAGTGTCATGTCCGGCTATCACAATGACCAGGTGTTTTTCTCTCTAATATGTCAACAAAGCATAGAAACAAGGTGATAATGGAAACGATCATTACGATTTTGTTAGCGAGCATTGTGTTTAATGTCATAACAGAAATTATTAATTATATATGCTAATGTAGACAAAGTTAATGTACTTGAGATAGTCTACATGAAAACAATAGAGAATTAAACTAATAAATGCTTGAGACAATAGATTGAGATATGATATGTTCAATGAACAATATCCTTTATGTACATAAATGAGGTAAACTGTTTTGTTGAAAATAGTCAATTTAGCATTGTATACATAGTTTAGTGTTATACTCATTAGTGTAAAGTGAAGTTGAATGTATTTGTTAGAGAAATGAAAAATAAACAAAGAATCATTTGTGTTGTTCAAAGTAAACAAAACATATGACTTAATTGAAAAACAGTCTCCTTGTCAACTTAAACTGTTTATGCTATTTGTCATTATTGCACACACACACACACACACACACACACACACACACACACACAAACATATACACATATGTTGATAATATATTATTACCATAATAATAAATATTATATGTTTACCAATAGATACTAATCTAAGCAACCTTAGAAATGAGGGTTAATTTAATAACAAATAATACTACTGTAGTATCTATTTTTAGAATGAGACTTTACCACAAGATAACAGTACACAAGTTGTGTGGTTAAATGATATTTGATAGTCTGTCTCGTGTGCCTAGAGCAGTGAGAATCAATAGTGACCACTATTAGATTACTGTAATACTAAGTAAATAGATCATATGTGTTCAAACAAACATGACCACACAGTACTTCAGTATTCAGCAATATAAGTGTATACCAACATTATATACAGAGATACAAATATACTACTCATACATTGATATACTACGCGTTAATTAGAAAAGGAAAGTTAATTTCCTGCGACCTAGGTTGCCTTGTCATCTTATTACTTCACACTATTTCACTGACAGTACATTACAGTTTAACATTTATTGCTAGTGTTCTAGGAATGTTTTTGAACATGAAAGCAACTATCATTTAACATAATATATATCAATGCTTTTCAAACACCTTTAAAATAGGAACATTGTATGGCAGTTTTAAATGGAAGAGGGTTTCAACTCTATACATATATACTTTATTACTTTACTACAAAAATAATATCAAAGTCTTTGATGTCGAAAAGTGCATATTCATAGACAGTATAGTAAGTTCCTCCCACTCTATGTTTATTAACCCTTTAATGATAAAAACCGACTGCTTAGTCATTGTTAGTACAGGTTTTAAGAGGGAAACTACAGATGTGTAGCTTTGATCAGTCAACACCAGGTGTATAGTAATAGCTCCTTATTATTACTAATATTAGACTAATAGCAGATGACTAACATGAAAGCGCTACATAATATCACATCAAAGGTGGTGTCTATAGTGACCATCATACTGAGACCACAATGTCAGCTGTTAATGTCCATAATAGAATTGTATGGAAAAATGTTGGATAAACAAACAGTAGTGGAACTATTACTGGTATAATAGTAGCATTGATGATCTATATCACATATATAGGTAATGAACAACAGATAATACTCTACACATGCATTACTTGAAATACATTCATGATTTAGGCGTAGTGGTAAAGTCATTATTATCAATGACTCTGAAGATCTGATGGGCAGTATCTTCTACATAATAACATGTAGTACATATATATGTAATAGTGATTGAATTAGTAGTTGTTAATAGGACTGTCTATCTAATTGCTAGGTTGTTTCACATGTTAATACATTAATGTTA
The DNA here is from genome assembly GCA_963965975.1 of Xestospongia bergquistia. Lineage (NCBI taxonomy): Eukaryota > Metazoa > Porifera > Demospongiae > Haplosclerida > Petrosiidae > Xestospongia > Xestospongia bergquistia. The sequence continues at coordinate 1,384,454 of OZ014420.1, read as the reverse complement.
CATAATAATAAATTTATATGTAGTGGTGTAATAAATCTATTTATATCTGACATTTTTATAAGGTATCTGTAAACAATTGATTAATAAATTAAGATGTATTAAAGGCAAATGTTTATTGTTAAATATGTTTACAATTTCTAATTTGTATTCTTAAATCTGTATTAATAAAGGAATCTGCATACTTGTCTATTAATAGAAATAGTGTTATATGCTTTGACATCAAATATTTGCACAAAATAAGGGACTATGATATTATGAGGTAATACTCCTTAAACTAACTGAGATAGAGGGAGTATATGGTAGTAATTGATGACTTGGATAGATATTGATGGAAATGGATAACCCTCAAAGAATAAATAAATAGAGAAATATGTGGAATATTAATATGAGTGATCATATCAATATATTATATCATACAATAACTACTAATGTGTGAGTGATCATATCAATATATTATATCATGTAATAGCTATTAATACAAGATGTATAAATTTAACTAACTAAAAAATTAAAATAAATATAAAATTTGTCATTATCATAATTACAAACATGAGAACGTTTATGATGTAATTCTCTCTATTGGAAATGAATAGAGGTTTTAACAATATTCATAGTTTGTCAACTACTATTAATAACATTCAATATTATCATGTTCTTGGCACATGTTCAATGACTCCAATCTCACTAGTTTCACTGTCAACACACTTAGCACTATCTACGTATCAACTGCCACGCCCAAAATGAACATATTAGGTAAAAACGTAGGGATCATAATCATATGTTTATAGTTAAAAGTACAAACTGTGGACAAGATAGTGCTAGGGTAACCCCTAAAAACTGGTTGTTTCTATGAACTCATAGTTATTAGAGGGGATATGCTATTACTTCAGAGTACAAAGAGTGGACCCACTCTGTCATTGTGTGCTAGGTAGCATAATGAGATAATTCAAATAACATTATAAACTCTTTATATATCAGATATCTCAGCTGCCTTACATTAATAGTTCATATGACACTGGATGTAAAGTGCATGACAGTGCCATGAAACACTGAGTAATTAATCCATCAAGTAATATGAACCCTCAACTGTTTTATACAGTAACAGATTGTGTGTCAGACAGTGACATATTATTAGGAACAAATAATATAGTAAATAGTTATTGTTATAATATAACAATAATATACTAGAGGAGGCCATACTTGTAAACTATTTGTAGCTATTTATTTGATCATATCCGGAGAGTTCACACATATTGTAGTGCTAATATGATGTCAGACAATGTCAATGTCCGTAAACAATGCTAGAAATATAGCTGTGCTGTTGTTGACAGGGTCACTTAATATAAAGGTGGTGGGTTTAGATGTACAAGTACAATGATTATAATGAGATTAATACATTAGATATTACTAGTTGTACAAGGTCATGTGTTATTACTGAATACAATATCATAGTAGATTTGTAACTAATGAAAGTGATACAAACTACTACAAGGTTGAACTTTCTACTACAATAGTTATCATAGTATATTATGTTGTGTAGTAGGTATAATAGATAGACAAGAGTCACAAGATATGTTATGGAGAGTAGATAAGATTAAATAGAGCACATAATTATCATGTTATGATAGATGAAGGGGTAGCCTGAATGAACGAACAGATCAAAAGATAAATGAATGGATGAATAGACTGAATGAATGGACAGATGATTGGATGGTTAATCAACATACTCTGATGAGCTGCCAGTTTCATTTCTAAAATATATGACCAAGTTGTTCGTAATGTCTGAACAACAGATACCGCATCTTGTCCTAAGGATGCTTTCTCAAACTTGATTTCAAACCACTCATCCACTACTAGTCTAAATAAGGTAAAGATTGTCTCCGTTATTAGAATTATGGTCTCACTAACTAACCTTGCACAGTCAGTGTTAGTATCAATATTTTGAGAGAACAAAAGGAGAGTCTGCAATGCGGGGACTCGTAGGGTATTGACCATATATGGACGATTGGTTTCCAGTAATTTCCTGCAAGTACAATTGGATATTATTGGATATTTAAGAAACTGTAGCAAATATTTTCTGAACATGTCATTAAAAATCTATTTTACCTGATATTATTAACAACCAATATTACATATTTTGTTAGATATGAAAACTCATGCTATTTAATTAGTGTTCCACTGATACCAGTATCAGTACCAGTATCAGTACCAGTATCAGTACTTATATTGGTAAATTTTGAAATATTTTGGTATCAAATGCTGGTATTAATTTATGGGGCGTGGTCATGTAAAAAGTGATGTATTTCCTGAAGTACTTTTCTTTAGTGAACAACAATAACTCTTTGAAAAGTATGTTGTGTCTGAGTTTGAAAAATTGACTAATATCAATATTATAGTGATAGCTAAATATATTATTATTAATATCAATACTGATTGTATGAGTAATATGTTGTAATAATAATATTTAATAAGTCAATTTGTTCCAAGAAGACTATTTGTAGAGACAATAACAAAATAATTCCCCTACATTATAACTTGTGTGGTAATGATAGTGGAAATACTCTAGTAACCAAGTCATAATAATAATATAATAGATCAATGATTACAAATAAACACACACACATATATAGTGTGTAATGGAGATTACATGAGAGACGGTTGTCTCACAAATGAGTCATAACTTATGACAATAAATGTCTCTATGTACACAATAAACATATGAACAATGCATACTATGTACATAAGAGTACGATAATTATGTGTGTGGGTGTGTGTATGACTGTATTATGCAATAGTAAATTCATTTGTGTCACACACACACCCTACACTCCCAAATATAAATGTATTTTAAATATCTAATGATAATAAACCCAGATCATTATCAGTTAAATGACTACTTGTATTAGTAGTACAAGTTGAGGACCAAAATCAAATAATGTTAATGACTATTAATAACTATCAATAACTATCAATAACTATCAATAACTATTATTTCCTTTGTACTAAATATTGAATGAGTTGTCTAGAAGTGAAATGTATCTTATAATGTGAGTCTCACAAATAAGAATGGAGTTTATTGTTTAGCATTAATTATGTAAGTAAACACTGTGTGTTTCCTTTACAATGTTAATTACCCACAATGTAACATTTGTTGTGTAAATTATTAGTTTTAACAGCTTGTTACTTGTAAACACAACAATATTTATTACATTCATTGATTTTTAATAACATTCATGAATATTGTTATCTTAATATTATTGGTAAACACTCAATTCCAAATTGTTATCTATAAACAACAATTAACAACTGTCACATAATTGTCAATATTAAAATTATTGTCTTATGACTAACAAAGATGATGTTAATTTGCTGACATTTATAATGACAACAAATGAAACATTTCAAACTTGGAAGCCATTAACTATTAAGGTATTTGTGTATAGTTAGTAATTATTTAGACAAACTAGAAACCTTACCACAACAAACAACACTGTGATAATCTTTTACTCTTTACACGTTTCAATGTAATATATTATATGTTAGTGTACATCCTTAAAATAAACTACCACTATGATCCACAAATATAATATATACATTTTAAAGATTACTAAACACTAACAATATCTTTAACAAATGTATTCAATGTCATAACTCACTCATATGCTAATAATTGAGGTCTCTTGTGTGAATCCTAACAATAAAAACACACATACATTATAGCCATTATATCTTTTATAAAACATATAATTGTCAATTTCTCTATAAAAAATAGACAATTAAACTGACTCATTCCATTGTCCATCCATTCAATAGAAAACTATTACCGTATAGTGGGTATTATTGGCGGTCGAAATATTTGACAGTCTGCTGTCAAAATAAGCAAAATTAAAATTTGACGAAATTTAAATTTGGCGATTTGTTAAAAATAGTTGTTGTAATTAAATGTGGGTTGTATTAATTAACGGTGGGTGGTACTACGGGTACTATATAACACCAAGTGAACTCTCGTGAAAGCTCATTAGTTTCTTTTAGTTCTTTTCCAGGTAAGGATGCGCACTGTTCTTCATTAGGCGGGGCAGTTCTCTTCGTGAAATACCTAAGTAACGCCATTTACGCAGAAGGGTAGCAGATGGGGATCACGTGCAGGAAGGCATGAAAAGTTATTAACGGTTTTTGATTTGACAATTTTATTGCAGACCGTCAATACGGCAAATTAAATTCGCCGCCAATAATACCTGCTATACGGTATATCATATCATGTGGTACCTCTTGTTTTAAGTATTCTGGATTAGTAGAGAACACACTAGTTGGATGAAGTACAAGAAATGATTTAGACTGTAAAAAGAGAAGAAAGAGCATGAAGGAAGGGAGGATGAAAGGTATCAATTACTTTTGTATGAAATATTAACTCAGATCCTTTTCTTGAAGCATTACATTCATCACCAATAGCAACTTGTGGATATAAACCACTACAGAGGGGAGAGAGAGAGAGAAAGCTCTCAAAAATGCTACAAATAAATCACCCACATGGTGGTATGTTACTAAAAACATGATGTCATTTTTTTCACCAAATAAGAACAGGGAGTCTATAATGTTAATCATAGTCCAATCAGCACTCTAGTCAGCAGAACAGGTACTCTCTTGCTAATTTTTATAAGGAAATTGACTTAATCAGCAGGAAATAGAATATTAAACATTAGTTTACAAAAAAACATTGTAGGGAGTTCTCTCTATATAAAGTCAAAAGCAGTTAATATGAGTTCTGTTACTAAAATGTACCATATATCGGGTATTTCTTAGGGAAAATTCTAAAAGGGAGAAAATAGTTGTTAGTATCTAAGGGGAAGTCTATAAGTATACCAACAACAGAACAAACATTCCAGTGTTAATTTGTAAACTTGAACATAATCCCTTGATGTTATTATCAATGCTATTCAACTGAGAAGTCCAGAAATAGTCTGTGTCCTTCTTGTTCTGGTACATGTACAAAGTTAGTAATCAGAAGATAGAATGAATATAAATCTGTTTATAATAATGTTGATCGTGTTAAAGGCTTCGTTATATTTCTAATACACTAATTTATATGTCCTGTTATACAATTACATTGTGTATTAATTATACAGCTAGTATATTGTAACTCTATAGGATATGAAGACATTGGTTGATTACATGAGTAGTATCAAAGTCCCGATATTGAAACAAAGAACAAAATGATTACAGTTATCTAATTAAATAAATTGGTATGTAGAGCACATGTTAATCTTTGGTATAGATATAGCGCAACACAATCAAATGTTTGTTTAACACCACTGTTAGTTGACATTGAATGGTTCCTATTTATATATCATTACATCATTGTTAACAAATTACTAAGTTATATACAATTAGTAACATTATTGTATTTATTACATCATTGTTAAACAAATTACTAAGTTATATACAATTAGTAACATTATTGTATTTATTACATCATTGTTAAACAAATTACTAAGTTATATACAATTAGCAACATTATTGTATTTTGTAGAACAACGAAGACTACACTAATTGATTTAACATTTAATGATGAATCTTTTCCACTTGATACAGATCATATACCAGATAATCCTAAACACTTTGTCAATTTAACTGAACTATCACATACTAAATCATACATCATCCTATTCTATTGTTGTATTGGATTGTTAAGTGGTCAATAAAATTTCAACATACTCTAAACTTGACTACCAATACATTAAATCAATAAAAGTTACTAATTACTCGTTACACTACACAAGTATTTTGGGTGCGACTGAGTGATCATTAGTATTTCTAGAACACACCTTTAACTCCATTATAATATCAGATAACTTTCTACTTAGTATAGATAACAAAAATTAATACTTTATTGAACTGTTAAAACAATCACATGATTTCCTTCAATTACAATCTTTTTCAATGTATAACAAATAACACTTTAAATTGAAGTAACTTTACCAATTCTTATAATGTCTACTTTTCAAGTGTATTTTCCACTTACCTACATACCACAATCTTTAACAAGTTAATATCTCTAAGTGTGTAAGTCTTACGTTCACTGGATCCATCCTAAAACACAAAAAGAAAGTAATATATATATATGTGTGTTTAATACTAGAGGATAGTACAATATTAATATTAATATATGTGGTTAATACTACGGACTGTACCTGGAGTTGTGAGAGATCATGAAGAAGTTTAAACTCTAAATGTTTCAAATCTGCTGCCACTGATAAATCTTCCTCTCTATCTTCTCCATCATACTCACCAAGTACACTCTAACAATGTTAACACATCAGTAATAACTATATATCATTTAGACATGACCTACTCCTTCAGAATCCATTTTTAGAATTTTTCTTTTCTTGTTCTCTGTACGATGTCTCTTTCTCATCGCTCTCAATTCTTGTTGTTCTTTATCAGACAATTGAGACCAACGGCTACCTTTAGTGGTTCCACTATTCTCTCCTTGTCTCACTTCATCTCTCACTGACTCTACTGAGTCTAGGAGGTGATGATCCTATATTAAAAATTGAATTCTAAATTATGTTTCTTCCATTAAACTCACTGAAAGAACATCTCGAAACTGTTGTCTCAATTTGACCATTTCATAAAGACGCTGCTGCTCGATACCTCGTTTCCGACACCATTGAGCAGAGGCTCTTACTCCTTCAGACTTCACCTAAGAGAACAAACAGAGAGAGAGAGAACATTAATTAATTATAACAACATCACTTACTTCAATCCATTCATCAAAAGCATTCAATATTGTAAATGGATCGCCATGTTCAGATTCTAGCTCTTGTCGTATAGTTTGACTGTGAGCTTCATTTTGACTAAATGCAGATTGAGTAAATGGACTTTGAACACTGAGACCAGCTGCTATAATTAACACTGGCTCTATTACCTGAACCAAAAATGGACAAATAATAAAGAGTGGAAAGTGGAATACAATATGTGTAACACACCATATTAGATCACAAGGCAGAATTGTAACTACCACTAGTACTACTATTATTAGGAGTAGTTTCTCTAGGTAATGTATCTGTAGTTCATAGGACTATTAAGGAAATGAGACAATATTCTATTGTATTTGACTTACTATACGTCTACTATTAATTGTGTTTTGTGTGTAATAATTGAAATATTTCTAGTGAGAACAATAATTGTCAGTATGCAGTATGTGGTTGATACAACTGCGGTACAGAATGAAAAATGATACTTATGTTATTATTGTCTCCTCGCGTGTACATTTAGTATACCCCTTTCTTACATGAAATAGCGATCCCATGATAAGCATTTTACCAATGACAACATCCACTGGTAACTGAGCTAACATTTTACCAGTAGAGGTCAGTTTCTCGTCACTAGTTAGAGCACCCTTAATAAGAGAGAGAGAGAGAGGGAGGGGAGTGAAAATAAACAGATGCTACATGTACTTACTTGATCTTTTAAGAAAGCAATAGAAGTTTCAATATTAGACATAGAAGGGGGCTCAATAAATGGGAACCTGCAAAGACATCATTATTATATACAATAAATAGGAACCTGTAAAGACATCATTATTATATACAATAAATGGGAACCTATAAAGACATCATTATTATATACAATAAGCCAATGACATAGTACAGTAGACTCCATAATAATTGACATAATGATATCAACTCTAATTTTACAATTTAGATTACTGATTTGCTGGTACTTGTAATGAATGTTACCTTCTAGCATTCCCTAAGTCAAGAGCTGTGGTCTGAAGTACTATAGACTCTAAAGGTACTCGTTGTATTTCAGGTGTAGCATATTCAGGAAAAGAGTCATAATCTGATTCAGAGTATAATCTAAAACACACACCAGGACCAGTTCGACCTGAGAGAAAACAAATATGCTGTGAAGTTGATAGAACAGTTCATAATGTGTGACAGTAAGAAGATATAAACAAAAATAAAACTATTCTTGCAAAATAATATAAAAATACTATATTTATTAATATTTTCATTTATTCCTTTTATTACTGTCAGTACTGTACAAGTCTATACCTGCTCTTCCCTTTCTCTGTTCTGCACTTGCTCGACTGATCCAAAATTCTTGAAGTCTATTCATTTTAGTTTGTGGATCAAACCCCATCTCTTTTACCTAAAAAAAATCATAGTGTGTGTATGTGTGTGGTGTGTGTGTGTGTGGTATGTGTGTGTGTGTGTGTGTGTGTGTGTGTATGTGTGTGGTGTGTGTGTGTGGTGTGTGTGTGGTGTGCATCACAATAGTTACCTTTCCTGAGTCAATTACAAATCTTATACCATCAATAGTAATGGAGGTCTCAGCAATATTAGTTGATATTACACACTTCCTTACTCCATCAGGAGCCACATCAAAGACCTAAAATAGGAAATGGGAAGACAAGTAAACAGATAAAAATGGACATTAAATACTTTATCTTGTTGTTCAATAGACAGTGCACTATGTAGTGGTAATGCTATCCATCTATCAGTATGTTGTCCATATGTCTTGACTTCTTGTAATAATGTAGCTATCTCATTCATTCCACTTAAAAATATTAACAGATCACCTCTCTCATTTTTAGGATACTATGTGTGATTAGAGATGAGTTATGAGTGGATGGATGGATGGACAGGATAGATGGATGGATGGACGGACAGGATAGATGGATGGATAGACAGATAGGATAGATGACTGGATAGATGGAAGGATGGATGGACGAACGAACAGGATAGATGGATGGATGGACGGACAGAATAGATGGATGGATGGATAGATGGATGGATAGATGGAAGGACGAACAGGATAGATGGATGGACGGACAGGATAGATGGATGGACGGACAGGATAAATGGATGGACAAACAGGATAGATGGATGGACGGACAGGATAGATGGATGGACTGACAGGATAAATGGATGGACGGACAAGATAGATGGATGGATAGACTGGATAGATGGAGGGATGGACAGATTTACAAATCAATGGAGAGATCAATAAATGAATTAATCTTATAGAAATACCTTAGTATCAATAAGTTGTAGTACACGTAGATAAGGTTTAGGATCCAATTTTTGACTCTTTTCAAAAGCCTAAACTCAGACATACTATTAATATATCTGTCAGTAAATATTACACTCACAGTTGGCTGTAGTGCTGGAGCAGTACTAACTGGCATATACTGTAACTCAATTGGATACAAACGACCAGGAACCTACCAATAATAATACCCTCTAGACTTCTTGAAGTTAATTATTAACTTAATATGGTATTAATAGTTGTTAGTACATGTACATTTAATACTGGTATACTAATATAGTACATTACAATGATATCTATTAACTTACTCTGATGACAGGGGCACCTTGAAAATAGTCTGAAAATAGTTGAATATTAATTGTTGCTGACATTAAGATGAGTTTTAAGTCGGGTCTTCGATCAATTAACAGACGAAGAACACCAAGGAGAAAGTCACCATGAATATGACGTTCATGAACCTCATCTACTATGATAACATCATACCAACTCAGATCACTATCAGTACTTAATTGACGTAATAAAAGACCTATGAATATTATTAAAATAATACCAGATTTAGCAAAAGACACAATTTTGTCTAGTCCATGCTTTAGGAAGAATTATAGCAATTAAATAAGTACCTTCAGTGAGAAAGAGAACTTTTGTAGCTGGTGTTTTAGACCCTTCAAAACGAACTTGATATGCAATTTCTGTTCCATATTCATTGAGAGTTTCATAGCTAACACGTTTGGCTAAAGATAAGCATGCTATTCTACGAGGTTGTGTACAGGCTATCTTTCCATAGCCTGCTCTTAATAGGTACTGGGGAACCTAGAGAAATGAATGCATGAGATTATATATAACAACAAGAGGAAATGAATTAATATTATGTGTAATGTGATAAAGGGTTAATATTATCTGTTAAGAAATTGAAACAATGAATTAATGGTGGAGATATGGACAGATAGATAAATGAATGGATGGATTGATACATGAATGAAAAGATGAATGAAAAGATTGATGGATAGTGAATGGATTGATAGGTGAATGAAAAGATGAATGAATAGATTGATGGATAGTGGATGGATTGATAGGTGAAGAAATAGATGGATGAACAGACTGATGGATAGATGAATAGACTGATGGATAGATGAATAGATGGATAGATGACAAATTAAAATTAAATTATAGAGATATAACAATAGATAATTAAACTACTTACTTGAGTTGATTTACCACAGCCAGTATCTCCAGCTATTAAGATGACTTGGTGATCTCTGACACCAATTAATATATGTTCTTTGAATTGGAAAATTGGTAAATTGACTTGATCTTGACGTATTTTGAGAATACGATCAAATTTTTGTTTCTGTTGGAAATTAATAAAATGTCGTAATACAGTTCTGAATTCATTTAAATGTTCCAATGTCAATGAAGACTCTAAAGAAATAAGAATAAAATAATGTACATTAATACACCTGATGTTTTTAAATAGACTTAGATATTATACATATTAGTAATGTATAGTTCTTACTTTTAATTAGTATTAGTTAATTAGTTTTGACCTCTTTATGATTATTTTTAATTAGTTTAGTTAGTTAGTTTTGACCTCTTTGTGATTATTTTTAATTAGTTTAGTTAGTTAGTTTTGACCTCTTTGTGATTATTTTTAATTAGTTTAGTTAGTTAGTTTTGACCTCTTTGTGATTATTTTTAATTAGTTTAGTTAATTAGTTTTGACCTCTTTGTGATTATTTTTAATTAGTTTAGTTAGTTAGTTTTGACCTCTTTGTGATTATTTTTAATTAGTTTAGTTAGTTAGTTTTGACCTCTTTGTGATTATTTTTAATTAGTTTAGTTAGTTTTGCTCCTAAAAAATATTTTTAGTCAGTTCTAGTTAGTTATTTTTAACACTAATTACTTTAATTATTGTATGTCATTATAAATAGAGCACTGGACAATATTGTAAATTGATGTATAAAATAGATACTGTTCTGTTCAAGGTTTTCTTTCAATACTACATTAACTTCTATATTACATTCATTCAGTTAACTCCTCTTTTCTTTACCACATACAATAAGTGTTAGGTCTATAATATAACAGACTAAAGTTTATAAACATATACTTCAAACAACTATTAGTTTTATAGTACTAGTCTGGTGACTCAATATCACTGACAAATGTATTATATGGTGGATATTGACATGTATAGATGTGGCAAAAAATATGTATGTGTATATATATGTGTGTGTGTGTGTGTGTGTGTGTGTGTGTGTGTGTGTGTGTGTGTGTGTGTGCGTGTGTGCGTGTGTGTGTGTGTGTGTGTGTACTACTAATTAGGGTCTAGTGATTAGAATATAGTTGGTCAATTCTATTGTCTATTTATATTATGGTTCAACTTTTGCATGTGTCAATATAGGTACCAGTTTTAGTCAGTGACAACTAGTTCAGTTAATTGAAGTTAATTTTATATATTTTAGTATAATTTAGTTAGTTATAGACAGTTTACCATCTTTCATAATAATACTTAGATAATAATAATTACTTAATAGTTAATTAACTAAAACAACACTAAACATTAAAGGTATAAATATGAGTATAATATATTATATATGTATATACACATATGTACATACACACACACACACACACACACACACACACATATATATATCCTATATCTCTTCCTTTCTTCAAGCTATAATAAACTTTACTTTATCACTTACTTCTCTTTCCTTCATCTTCTCTTCTTTGCTGTAATTGACGAAGTCGATATGCTAAGTCATCAGTCATTACTGAAAAACTAATACAGTAAGATTTATCATATTGACGAGGGAATGAGAACAAAGAGTCATCGGTGTTATCATCTTTGTCATCTCTTGTATCACTACTACTACTAGCTCCTTGATCTATAAAATAAAACTAACTTAACTCTAGATTCATTCTGAGATTGCATAGTATAGGTACGAGGATATTAACTGATGGTCATTATATTACTGGTATAGAATTCAAATATAATTATATATAAACAGGTTACTAACTACCTTTACCACGCTGAGCTTGAAATTTCTGGTAGCGATAAAAGAATTTCCAAAAGTCTTTGTGATCCTGAGACCCCCTATACAATATAACAATGTATGCTATACCATCAGTATGGAGTATCTTTACCTTGATATAAGAGGAAAGTCCCGAAAAAATATACGATCTAATTCTTTCTCATGTTTACTCCACTCAAATCCTTCCGCCATTTAATTTATAATAAAGACCCAGCCCCTAGATTAAATTGTTTTTGATAAAAAAAAAACTAAAAATACTCAAGTGTTATTAAATGAAACCACACCTCTTAGATTAATTATTAATTATTAAGAAATATTGTTCGTTGTCTCTTTATATGCTTAAATCGTCCAGAAGTGGTTCACGATAACCCATCATTGATGCATTAGACATATCATCATCATTATTTATTGATACTGAAGAATGTAATTGAGAGGTTGTAGAAACAGCACCATATGTTTTGTTATTAAAACTATGCAGTGGCTTGTACCAAGACATGGTGTAATCAGACCATTTTATTCTCAACATATACAAAATCTTTTTCAGCACGTAGATAATCACAACAATAGCAAATTGAGCAGCAGCAATAGAAAGAGAGACATAAGTAGCAATCTCTTGACATTTACTTGAACCAGAATCTTGAGATGTGCAATACAATACAACAAGAGCATAGCTTCCAAGATTTAGATAAGCAAATGCTTCATAAAAATTCAGTATTTTTTGACGATAAATCCCCTTGCCACTCAAAACAAACACTGCCACAACCATTGCAAATAATGACATTACCATTAGATTTAAATGAGGGGAAAAGCTGCGGTCTAATGAAAATCCTATCAATACTAGAGTTCTTCCAAACAACAAAAGTCCAACCCAGTATCGTGATTTGTTATTGAATGGACCCATATAGGCATCTAGAAAAGGTTTGAGACGAACAATCCAACGTAATAATCTGAAATGTGTAAGTCTTTGTAACCATGGCATCCCAAATAGAAGAACTGAATAGGGTAAAATAAGGAAAAGTGCACTTATGAGTGCTAATGCAAATAAAATTCCATGTCGTAGTCCTAAGTATGGTATATTGGCATCAGGTAACCATATTTGGAAGTACTCGGGAGAAGTATTGCCACATTGGTATTTCACACTAGCTAAGGAAAATATTTGAATATTGTTGTTTAGTAGTTTTGTAAAAGAGAGGAGAAATAATGTTGCAAGAGCTGGTGTGCTATGTGGACCAAGAATACGATACATGAAAGAGAACTTGCGACTTAGATAGATTGCCAAAATAGCCAAAAGCCAAAGATAAATTGGAAATACAAACTGAAGTAGAGTTTTACTGAATTGGTTTAAACCATCAAAAAAGCAGGTCTCAATGTTAAGATCAAGATTTAGCCAGGCTATAAAGATAGTCAATGGGTTTTGCATGTGAAGTCTTGGATATAAAGTGTGTTTGTTCACATGGACAATGTTGGCATAGAATATAAGACCATTTAGAGCTCCAATAGAAACAGTTAAGTTAAAGAATGAGATAAACCACACTAGAACAATTCCAGCTAGTGCAAAGGCCAACAAAAGAAAAAGGAACATGTTTGTACATAGAGCACATCCATTTGAACCCAATTGTAAACTATAGCCTTGTGGACATTGCCCGCATAATAATCCAACTCTGTTATTAGCACATTGGTCATTTTGTGTTTCATTAGTTATGAAAGTGCCATCTATAGTACAGTAGTCAAAAGGACAATTATAATACAAGTATGCACAGTTATCATAATAACCCAAATAGAGGTTTCCCTTTACATGTATATAACCATGATGCACGTGACATTTGACTGCACTGTCACTTTCTGGAAATATATCGAGGCACACACACATTTTCTTTGTGTGAGAATGGGTAAAAAAAGGTGGACATGAAAGGACATGTACACGTACTGTCTTCCGATAATATTCTTGAATATTTCCAGAAATGTAAAGATCAAACTCAACAGAAGTGTCATTATTTGTTTGTATAACCAACTTCAGATTATCACAGAAATTTCCAAGTCTCCATGGCTTTGAAAATTTACTCAACAACCACAGATCTTCACCAATTGGAATACTAGCCATTACATCATTTGATGATGTCAAGCCATCCAGTTGACCAACTGGTACAGCACTTATCTGAAAGTATTCACCTGGGTACGCTTGAACTTCTTTTAATCTTTGATAACAATTAGGCTGTTTATTTTCACAAAAACAAACAGATGTTGCATGAGACGTTACTTGTGAACTAACAGGAGTGTAATTAAATATATGAATAAACTCATTAACTGCTGTTTCAGTTTTAACGTCCCAATAGATAAGAAAACAATTATTCAAACTCCCTCCATAAATATCGTAGCCATCAATTGCCTTATTACCTGACAGATAAATACTGGCATTATAATCAAATAGACTACTTACATTAGGAACTACACTATGTGGAAGAATTTGAAAGAAACAAGGTGGTTGAAGGTCATTAGTTAGAGCCACAAATGGAACATATATACCTCCTCCATAGCCTTGAGAAGTGTTGTTTACAACTGTAAATAAACTGTTAGGTGACAAAAAAAGAAATGAGTTACCAAGCAGGATCATACCACCACCGTAGCCTCCTTTATTACGTATTAATGATACATGACGGCATAACAACAATGAGTTCACCATTACCATTCCAATACACTGGTTATCTGTGATAATTACTTCATCAAGCATAATCACATTTTGTAGTCCATTGAAAAACAAAGTAGTACTTACACTAGAGTGAATACCATACGAAAGTTGACTGTTTTCATTTGCTGAAATGTTAAACAGAAAAGACTGAAATACAGAGTCAAGTTTTCTATTAAGAACTTTAACATATTGGTTTTCACCAAAATAAAGAGCAGCACCATAGTATCCTTTATTTTCATTAAAAAAAAGACGTTCCAATCTAAGATGATGAAAAAAGAAAGCTTTGTGTGATGGTGGCAAGTGTAGTAAGACAACCATTCCTCCTCCAACAACAGCATGATTATCTTTAAACTCCAAGTCATGAAATAATGAGGTCACATTTCCTGAATACAGTAGAAAATTTGGACAAAGATGAGCAGAGTCATTTGCAAACTGCTTGCCATACTCATAATAGATCCCTCCTCCCTTAGCTAATAAACTCATGTCCTTTATGACATCAATTAAAGGAGAATTCCCTGCGAGAATCATATTAGTTGCAATTTCAACACTTGACACAAGAACAACACTGTACAAAACAATGTGAAGGTTGGCCCCTTTATAAGCAACATTACCATGAAAAAAATTGTCCATAACTCTTACATTAACTGAATATGTTGACTGCACTAACAGAATACTAAGTCCACCTCCTATATGCATATCTTCTCCTGCTACAGGACTATAAGAAGAAAAGAAAGAAGTGTTTTGAACGTAGTTAAATCCATATTGAAAAATACTATGTCTCACTGTTAGATTAGAATCAGACAATCGTACACTGCAATTTTGATTCGCAATTTCAGCATATAGAAAAACAGCATTTCCACCATTGCATGTGGAAAAAAGTGCAGCATTTGTGCAGTCTATTTGCTTTGTCATCACATTATGAAGTAGGTTATTGTTGCTTGCATTAAAAAAGGAATTCTGCACAATCGAAGCTCCTAAAACATTTATTGCAGCTAGGCCTATACCAGAACTATTAAATACATGCAGAGAGTTTGCTTCAAAGTTGTATACATTCACAAGCCATATAGAGACTTTTTGTCCCTTTCTAATATGAAATGGCAAACGTACTAAGCCATATATTGACTCTATGATCTCTTTAGTTACATTTAGTCCACAGTTCTGGAATGTAATATGATTTATAGACAACTGAGAAAAGTTCATGAATGCAAAAGAAGCTTGTCCAGAGCAATCAACAATAGCATTATCTGTTCCATTGGCTGCCAGTGTGACATTTGACAAGTCTTTGAAAAGATACCATTGTGGTGTAACAGGAACGCTGTGTAGACCTGATGTAAAAACCAATACTTGATGGCTTTTCATGCAGTTCGATGCATTTTGAAGACATTCTTGAAGGCAGAGAGTGTTGTCTTGTTCATAATTACAGGATTGAGCAATAATGATGGTCTTGCCACTCACTATTCGGCTAAAAATAAAAGAGGCAATTATTAACAGAATAAAAGATAAGTTCTTTGAAGTTTTGGCAGGATCCATTGGTCTCAGCTTCACCGTTAAAATGCAATATCTTGAGGCTTTTAGAAGTGTAGTTATCCCTTGACAACACTGAAAGTGAAAGCGCTTGAGAATTTTCAGGAGACAAACAAACACGTGTGTTAATCATATATAATAACTAGCTCCACCCACTGCGTTAATTTACTATTAATATACGGTGTTATCCGATGTTTCCCTGTTTGTAAATGGCGCCTTATTGAAGTCGAACTAAGGTGTACCACAAAATCCTAATATTCCTATTTTCTGACTTAAAGAAGGAAATATTGCTCTATAAAAGAGAGAAAATTGTGTTAAAAGCTTAAAAAGCTAAAAAGATATGGCACAGGTAAGACGCCGCACTTGTTTAGCTGTTTGTGTGAGTCATAGGTCTTTAAATTTGATACTCACTTTCCTATTTTAGGCAATTCAGATCAAATTAGTATTGGGTCATTCTGCTCAATGGAGAAAGAAGCCAACACAAGAAGGATACACACATGACTGGACAATACTAGTTCGAGGTGAAGATGGTCAAGACATCAGACATTTTGTAGAGAAGGTGATATTCTTTCTTCATGAAAGTTTTGCAAAACCCAAAAGAGGTGAGCAGATTATATTCAATTCGGCATAAACTGGTTTTTGGAAGTTTATGTTAAAGTTTTTAAGGGGTTAAAATTTGAAGTTGGTCAGGCAATATGTTTAGCCACACCCCAAACTGTAAACTAACACAGTGTGTCCTTCTGTATACAAACTATGCCAAAGTGTTAATTCTAAGCAGTAAGTCTTACTTCAAACAAATATTTACTTTTACAAAGCTCATATTCTAAGCATCCCTTTCCAATAATCAAATTGAAAAATTCTAGATTTCCACTAGACATCTAAAGTTTGACATTTTAAAATTAATAATTTTTCTTTTATTAATTTGATATAAATCATTAGGGACCACCTCATCTATATTTTAATTTGTGTTCTATAGTTATAAAAGAACCACCATATCAAGTATCAGAATCAGGTTATGGTAGTTTTAACTTGCCTATTGAAGTCTACTTTCGTAACAAAGACGAACCTAAGAAAGTTCGTTTCGAATATGATCTTTTACTTCCTAATTTAAATGATCCTCCCATCAATCAAATACGCAGTGAATGTTTAACTTTTCAGAATCCTAGTGATGAATTTAAAGCAAAATTACTAAAAGCTGGGGGTGTTTTGACGGGAGCAGCACCAGGTTCAACACCATTACCTCCTCCAAAACCCAAAAGGCCAGCAGAAGAAACTGAAAAGAAAATCCCGAAAAAAATAAAGAAAAGTGGTGATTCAAGTGGCTCCAATTCTAGCAGTGAAAGTGAGAGTGATGACCAACCGTCGTCAATGGCAACAAAGACAACAAAGTCTAGTTCAAAAAAACCCTCACCAAATAGCTGGGATACAAATGCCCTCAAGCGTTTACACAAGCACCTCAATTCCTTGCAAGATCCACAACGACTGCAGGAAATCGTCAACATTATTGAACAGACTGGTCAGTACAATCTGACACAGTCTACTTTTGATTTTGATCTTTGCAAGTTAGATGACCACACACTTAATAAGCTTAGTAAATTCATGGATCCTACCAGTGCTAGCTGAATAGACAAATCTAACAGATGTCAACCAACTTACATTTCTCATTTAGTTTTCGTCGTATTTCTCCTTTTCTCTCGAAGCATTATTATTTCACTGAAGGAAATTTTTTTCTTCAAAAGATAGGCCTACCCTATTCATCGGTAATAGAAAAATCTCGCACTTTACTACATGTACATGTACATCTGTGTGACTAACATAACTATCTTGTTCACATTTCTAAAGAGTCTTCTAATATATTGATATATTAATGTTTAATTTAATTTCTTGTTAAAGTCTGGACCATAAGGGTGTAACTTGATGTATTCTCACTTTTTCTCTTTTTTTGGTCCCCAACTGCTATGTGTATAATATTGCACCCTTGAAAATTAGATTTTTTTAAACTTAATAATAATAAAATATTCATATACTTTAGGGCTCATTCCTTTGTTTGGGAGATAAGAGACTCATCCCAAGATCTTACTAGACATGGGAATGAGGGTTTATTAAGTATCAGAAATATACATATTCTAGGTCTTGCCATGGAAGCTTCTCCTCTTCTAAGATGTCAGATTCTATAGGATTATCACGGAGATCAAGTTTTACCAAGTTACTTGAGCTAATTAACCACAATGCATTCTCCTTTAGAATCCGATTAATGCTATTACCTCGGAGATTTAGAACTGATAAAAACTTGATACAATACACAACAACAGGGAATACCTGTAACATATTAAACTGTAGATATAATATCTTCAAATTTGACAGTCTTTCCAAGTTTTGTGGTAAGTCTTGGAGTTTATTCTTCGCTATTGATAACCATTCTAAAAATACTAAATTTGCCAGTTCATTTGGTAATGTAGTGAGCATATTTTCAGCTACTGATAATCTTTTGAGTTGGTGGAGCTGACAGATCTGTGCAGGAAATTCTGTCAATCCGGTGCATGTCAGCCACAGCTCTTGTAAATTCAGTAAATTGGAAAAGGACTGTGGGAGGCAATTAATAGGATTATAACTCAAATTCAAGATTATTAAAGTATTTAAAGTGCCAAAGTTTGATGGAAGAACTGTCAAGTTATTGTGTTCTAAGGACAACTGAGTCAGGTGAGGTAATTTTGTGACTTCTTCTGGAGGTAACAGTATCTTGTTATTATTCAGAAGCAAGATTTCTATCTGTTTAAAATTTGATATCTCCTCTGGTACCACTTTCAATTCTCTGTGACTGAAATTTATACATGTGGACATTCTATTACAAACTCCACCCCTATTAATTGTAATAAGCGCATGGCGCTTATATTCAAAAGTTAACTTGATATGTATTCAGTTTTAATAAGCATACAAGACAAGAAAACTGATGATTTGTTGAAAAAGTTCATTGTGTGAAAACGGTAATTAAAACAAAACAGACAATAATTGATAATAATAATAATAATAATAACAATAATAATAATAATAATAATAATAATAATAATAATAATGGCTCAAGAAGAGCCAACTTCACTTGTAATAAACCTTCTAAGTCTATCCAAATATTGTCCATAGAGCTCTACATCATTATGTCCCGCACCTTCCACCCAGAGAGGTTCTACTGTACGCGGAGCTCTCTCAAACATAGCTAGTCCGTGAGAAAAATCAATGACCTCATCTTCTGTCCCATGAATAACTAACACAGGTGATGTCACCCGAGTGATTTTTTCAATACTATAAAGAAAGAGACTTTATTATAATAAAGTATCTTTGCACAGCTATCATATATTGTGATATTTACTAGTTCTATAACAGCTATTCATGATGAAAGCAAGTTATTTGTTTATCTATATATACATCATGGAAGGTGGCATGTTTCTTTCTTTGAAGGGACAACCCTTCAATAACCACTTTAATAATAGCATGTGTACTCATGTTATCAAACTATGCTATTTTAATTAGCATTATCTTGTGAAGGCATTATTGTTTTGATAATAACACATCATGAGTATAGTATGCTCCATATCATGACATAAAGGCGACAAGTATAGGATACCATTATTGACACATCAGGAAATGACATTTGACAATACTACTGTATTGTAACATTGTTTTGTAATTAATTAATTGATTTCGTAATTAGGGTGAGTTATACAATCTACCTTGCAAATGGGTCAAAACACCACGTTCTCCTCGTCTCTGGGAAGGCCACTCTCATGCCAGACATTAGTGCTGAGTGTAATATCACACCTGCTACTTCATGTCTTGTTGCTAAGTCTACAGCAGCTGCTGTTCCTATACTTTGACCATATATAATAATTTGATCCGGTCGTAAGTTGTAGCGAGTAGACAGGGCATCCCAGGCAGCCTCAGAGTCAGAATATATATTCGCTTCTGAAGCAGTACCTGAACTGGCTCCATAACCTGAGTAGTCATATGCTAAGATATTACAGTTAATTCTTGAGCCAAGACCGATAAAGAAACTTGACATCTGTCCCAAATCGACAGCGTTACCATGGCTGAACAAAATAGTAAACTGAGGTGTGTCTGTGTTCTTCACGTACATACAGGCTATTCTGTTACCTCGTCTGGTTCTAGTATAAAATACTTCGATTGCTTCTAGTTCTCGATGGCTGTATTGCCACTCTGATCGCTCTGAAAGGTGTAGGGCACAACTGTTTTCCGATTCGTCATCATCAATGAAAGAATAAGTCGGTTCTGGAGGAAGGAAAGCTAATTTAGCAGCTATTCGAGAAGGACAAGGTGGACAACAGAAGAGATAGCACAGTTCTGATATAGAGAGACCATTCATTTCAGTACTCAGATGATAAGAAGAGAGATTCAAGAGTCAATAAACCGATGGTTACTAAGTCATTTATTATCACGTGATCTAGGCTTTTAAAGGCGTGGCTAAGATACACTCGTGGAACTTTTCACAATGCCTACTGTAGTGTTATTAGATATATCACTGTCTATGAAAAGACCAGTATCAACAACAGGGGACTTAAAAACACGACTAGCATTAGCGACAGATGGCCTGGAGAAACTATTCACATATTTTGAACAAGTGTTCCCATTAGAATATTTAGCTCTGTTGTCCTTTTCATCTACATGTGAACTGATGGTACCCTTTACAAGAGACCACTCAGAATTGCGTGAAGCATTAAGTTCTGTTTCAGTCTTAGATATTACTGATCTCACTGTAGCTATGGAATCATTCACAGAAATGGTTACCAAAGAATGGGGCATGTTTGTACCAGTTCAACTCATTTTAGTAACTGATGGTGTACTTGGTCTTCGTAAGTCGCCTAATGCATTCTCTTTCCCTTTTCCTTGCCAACTTAATGTGGTCTGTGTAGCTACAAGAGATGAATTAACCTCTCCTCATCACAACAAGTTGAATAGAATAAGTCAACTTCTTTGCATCCCCACTTCTGATATTATTGTGCCAAATGGAACCAAGTTGTCTAGAGAAAGTGTCTGTCAAGCTTTTTTAGAGCTTTCTAAGACAGTTTTCTATCCTTATAATGGCATTTTAAGATGTGGACATTTACAATCAAATATCAATCTATCACCATCTCCAAGAATGACCCAAAGTATCTCAAAAATGGTGACAGATCCTCACCATAGTTTTGAAAATCCTTACATTATCACAGAATTTCCAACAGAATTATTTATTTGCGGGTTTCTAGACATGAATATATTGTCGGCTCCTGCTGTGTTCAGTAAACACTTTCTTATTGACGCAGAAAGTACTGAAGATAAAATGGGAAAGCTATTGAAGACTTTATTGGATGACAATGAGATACCAGAAGAGATAAGTGATGAAGCAAGCAAACCTTCTTTCCGAGTTTTACTTCATGGAAGTTTAAAGTGTGAATCGAAAGCAGCTGTCATACAACTGGGGTAAGAACAAAAGTGCTAACAATTCTGTCAAGCTTATATTTAAGGATATTTCATTGATTTTACAATAAGTTTCTAAAAAAGGAATACTTGTATGCTATTATTTAGTTCACCCATTACCTCTACTCTGTAACAAGTGGTACTTTGTATCTGCCATTCATAGTGATATTGGCTTTCTTTTAGGGACAACTGGTTTGCTTTCTTGTCATCAGTAGCTTCTTCATCAAAGAAATCCAACCTCATATTGACTGTTCTCTTTCCAGATGCTGAAGTACCCTGGTTGGGACAGATACGTTATTTGGGTCCTAAGTCATCAGGATCTGACCCTCGTCTATTGGAGAGTGGTAAAAAAGATCACTTCCCTGTCTCTGTACCTCACATGTTAAGCTATCAAGCTCCAGCCAGTTTGTTCTGGGCTAAAGAGGCTGGTTTGCAGAATGACATAACCAAAGTCTTGAGATATAGTCACAAACTACCAGAAAAAGAGGCATCACTAATGAAGGTAGGTCTTTAACTTTACACTATGACTAAACAAGAGTGTAGTTTATGCTAGTACATGTATATTAATATACAAATATACTGTTTTGTTTTGTTGTTGTCTTTCATTTTAGGAGCTCAATAAACTTCGTCAAGTTGTTTTTACTTATAGCCTACCAAATTTAATGGACACAATTTGTCATATACTCTCAACAGAAGAAGCCTCAGCTCCTAATCCACAATCTAAAGCTATTCTTCAACGTTGTATTCAATTCTTAAGTACTAATAATAACCCTCAAGACAGATTGCTCGCTATGAGTTCAAAGTAAGTGTTGTAAAGATACAATATATTAATGTTTTCTCAGAACTTAAAATGTTACTTATTATAATAGTTTTGAACTATTGACTGTTTTCCTATGAAGTTCATAATGAAACTGAAACCTATTGTTCATTCATAACTTTCTCAGTTTTATTTTTATCTGTATCTGGTTGTGTTTTATCAAGTGGTATCTTCACTTTAACTCCATGCTCCTTATAAAATGCTTTAAGTTCATCTTGATATTCTCCATGGACATTATGTGGCTCTAAGAGATACCTTGGGAAAAAGAGAGATCATAAACAATAAACTAGAACATTTAGTTTACATTCCACTTGATGCCTGTAGCCAAATGTTGCCTGACTTGTCTTTACTTGCTAAGTAGATTTTTTTAACATGTCCAAACATCACTTGAAGCTCTTTGTCCTGTGATAAATACATATACAGTAAACAGGTATCCCATACTACTTTAGTGAGGCTATGTATGAGCTAGTATAATGAGGTAGTCTCACTTGATATTTTAGAAGTCCTGCTACCTTGAGTGACTTTAATTCACTGTTCTTCATCTTGCCTGTACACTTGAAGTTATAAAGAGTATAATATGGACCATGTTTTCCAGTTTGAAGGAACATTTGTGGATTCTCCCATCGTTTCTTTTCCTGGACTTTTCCTTGTGGAGAATATAATTATTAAAGTACACAAGATCTCTCTAACCTTGTTTTAGCTGTTTCTCCAGTTTAGATAGCTTTTCTATTTGCTACATATAAAATGTCATTCAATACATTGTTGTTCTTACTTTCATTAGGGAGTTTCTTTCTGAAGGTAAACTATTAAGAAAAATACAAAGTTTATTAATAATAATAATTATTATATTAATATTATAATATTAATATAATAAATAATAAACAAGATTACATACCAAGATCACATGACCTGATCCAGTTATTAAGAAACATAAAATAGTAACACCCACGCAACTAATAAGAGTTAATATGATATTATCACTTTGGTTGCCATAAACTGACTCCAAATACCAAAACTGACTTCTCTCCTCCAGCTCTATTGCTAAAAGAGAGTCAACTGCATAACTTGTTGATAAACTTAATATTTCTTTACCTGGTATATCTGCTTCAACTAATGGAACAAATAGTGTTTTTAATTTTGTAGGATTGTCACATATTTTATGAGGTCTATTAGCCCATATTTCTATTGTACAACCAGAAAATGAATCAGTCTTTTTAGTCGGTGTATCAGAGGAGTGAAGGTTGACCCAGTTTCTAGAGAAATATCACATATACTTTATGACTAGGTCTTATATAATAGTCTAATGCTAACTTCTTAGCAAAATAATAAACTTGTCTTTTTTTCAGTAAAGAAGAGAAAATACTAATAGGTGTGTTAGTCCAAGACAATTCCTGTCTGTCTTGAATTCCTGTTGCAATTAAGGTAGCTTTATGAATGAGCTCTTCCTCCTCAATAAGGTATATATCACCATGACGACATTGAATTTTAAGTTCTTGAAGATTGGTAACCTGATGTACAAATGATTAAATTATGTACGATATCATTGACTCTCACAAGATGTTCGTGCTGATAAGGTACAGTTAATATAACAGAGATAGCTCTCATAAAGACCAGATCCTTTCCATTAGGAGCAGCCAGTAATGTCTTGATAGCTCCGCTAGACGATTTGTGCTGTTGACCGATTGGAATGAGAAAATATTTTAGATCCATTAGTGGTAGAGCTGAAGCTAATAAAAAGAGAAGACATGTACATAATATATTGGGGATATTCTACATACTAGTATCTTAGTTAATAACTTAGTACTTGCTATATATAATGTTGATGTTGAGTATGGTTGTTCCAAGCACTCACCTTCTACTTGACAAGGATCATGAAATAAACCAGCATATGTAGTAATGATCTGTGAACATCGAAGGCTTTGAGAGGGATGACCCACAGGAACGTGAACTGTGATGTTGAGTTCACATTTGTGAGGCATAGATTTTTCAGAAATCGCCCTTAAGGCATCAAGTTTAAATCGTACTAAGCTTTCAGTTTTCTGTGGTATATAGATCCAATAGAAGTATTGAAATATTTAACTTAACTGGTCCTATCCAGACTGTTGTTTGACCATTTGAGGGATGAAGCAATATAAGATGTATAGTACATTTAACAGTTAGAGTAACATCAGCTCCACCCTACATATCAAAATACTACTGCTTTGACAAAATAGGATTGGCTGACTTGCCCATTGTTGTGTAGTTGAACTGAAAGTGTTGCTTCTCTCTCAAATGTTTCTTCTAATTTCCAAATCTTGTCACATACAGAAGGAGCTGTTAGTTCAAAATCTGGTTTCTATAGCAGAGAGAGCTTAAAATGTATGGATAAATGTAATCCAGTCTCACAAAGCCAGACCAGGAGAGTTTGGCTATGTGATACAACATATAATCCTGTATCTTACTAGCAATTTTGCTTTGATTATAGGTATATCAGAGATATGATCTGTGGAGCCGTCAGGAGCTGAGAGATAGATAAATTTCTTATGGCCTTGAGCATGATACAATGCTCGAGGGACAGTCACTTGATTGGAGAAATGTTGACTCATGGGGTGACTAGCTTTGCCAATTAATGAAGAAGGCATTTTATTTCTATCATGAGTCCAACCAGCAAATTCTGATACTCCAAATGGAGAGATAACCGGAAACCTTAGTGTTGATGTAAATGGTAACCCAATACAATCACCTATATAAATCAGACGATTATTTTGCAACTCAAATATTTATAGCTACCAAATTTTTTGTTGCAGAAGGTATGGTCTCTTTTCTGGACAATGTTTTTATATTGTAATATTCCATTACATTTATTATGGAGATTATCTCTTGGTACAAATATACCTTCATCAAGTGCGATAATAACCTCTTTGTGTTCAACCTCACTGACTGGTCGTACCAAGATGACATACCGACTGACAGCATCATACAAGAACTTTGGAATTCTGTACAAATATGAATGGCAGCTAAAATCAATTAAATAATACAAAAGTATCTACAAATTATGAACTATTATAATAACTGTTTGTTTGAAATTTGTTTGCACAATAAGACTGTCAGATTTGGTATATATAACCATTAGATATTAGAGTGCTCTAATATCTATGATATAACTTATGTCATGAAAAGTATAATTCTTTTTCTAATTTGAGTTCTATCATTAACTTTTACCAATTCTCAGTTCTGGTTTTGTTGAGTATACATTTTATATAAGCAATTGATCACTATTGATGTCTGTTAGTGTATTAGTGTAAGTTGAAAATATTTGAATGACACGATATTACATGTCACAGAATGAAGGCTCTATGTATTCTGTTATTATTTTGACCTACATATATGTCCAAAGAAGTCAACAAATTTATAATATTGGTTGTATAGCTATGTGATATAATAACCTCTTGTTGGAGTTAGGCCCGCCAAATGAAACCTTTCTAGTGACATCTATAAACAAGGAAACAAATATCCTAATATTGAATAATAAACGTATAAATATATATATATATATAATTATATATAACATATAAATATCTCCTCCTACACAAATATGGTATTAACTATCACTGTATACTATGCCTATTGGTACACCCTAGTTTGCTATAAATAGCCTTACAATATGATATGTATCATTCACATATAATTCCATACCATTAAATTGTACTATGACTTTTGTCTTGCTTTTTATTATCCAATCCTTTGCATTTTTTACATCAGGTATAAGTAGTCGATAGAATGGTCCTAATTGAATGATGTGATTAATAGG
Organism: Xestospongia bergquistia; assembly: GCA_963965975.1. Lineage (NCBI taxonomy): Eukaryota > Metazoa > Porifera > Demospongiae > Haplosclerida > Petrosiidae > Xestospongia > Xestospongia bergquistia. The sequence continues at coordinate 1,358,082 of OZ014420.1, read as the reverse complement.
TCCTCGTCGACCAGATTCACGAGTTCGATTAGAATCGGGATCACATCGATGCGAGTATATATATCTTGGTACGTGATTAGAGTGATATCGATAAGACTTGCCAAAGACAAATCGAGGATCAACTGGAGCTTTGAGTCCTCCTTCCATACTGAAATAACCATATGTATTGGAACTCCCTCCAAAAGGAAAGCTGGAATAAACAAAACTAAGAGTGTCATGGGTAATTAATTCTATAGTTCCTTTATCGGTAATTCTGCCTCTTATAAGATCAGGTGGTCCAAGTCCTGGTTGGAGGAACCTTCCACCAGGTCTTATCATTGGTTTTGCAGCTCTTGTGTGATAAATTCTCTCAACAATCTCATGAATAATTTGAGTCCCCACTGGAATTTGATACCATAAATCTAAACAGTACACGATAAATTATTGATATTCAAATTTTACATACCAGATCTCTGAAATTTGAGTGTCATTCCAACTGGTACAGCTACTGTGACATTGACACCTTGAAAATGTGCCTTTAATGTTGATGGTAATTGGATAGAACCACTACCGACACCAGATATTAAGACTGAGACTCTAAGCTAAACAAGAATCAAAAGATGGATGATGGATGGTTGGTTTGTTGTATGGGAAACTGTTTGGATAGATGGATATTGGATAAATGCTTGAATCATACATGATACCATAACATGAAGCCATCTTTGTTACACACACCTCATAATTTTGTTTTGTCTTTTCCACTAATATATGACCTTCATCTACAATCTCAAGACTAAACTTAGCTTTGACTGGATTATCATAAAATGGCTCAGGAAGTGGTCTCTTGAGTCTGACATTACAATATGGAGAATTAATAATAGGCAATGGCTGCCTTTTTCTCACAGCAATTGAATGGACATAGTACTCTCCAAATATGGATGCTGGGACGTAAGGAATCCAGGCACCACCAAATGCAGAGTCAGCTGTATAATACTTTTCTCCATCAATTACGAGATATAATTTTCTATTGGGAGAAATCCATTAATTACTTAACATATTAAAGTTGGACTCACTTGTAAATTCTTCTCTCATCAGATGTGATGTTGAAGATGTAATATCTTTTGCTTCTTGAAGACCCCACAAAACCTACAGATTGAGGAAGTATTTCCTGAAACTCTGCAATACTAGGTGTGAGAAAGGCTTCTGGCACTTGTCTCCAATCTCCATTTCTCCGTTCGTATGGATATGCTTGTGTTACAGCTCTCGAGAAAGTTACAATAAATGTCATATTTCCGTCACCTTCATTAGGAAGATATGAAAACGGAAGAGGTTCAATATCAATAATGTCAATGCATGTTGGAAATGTATCTCCTGGAAAATGAGACTCTTTGTCAAATAGATCGAGTGCCTTTAATGTAGAGATGTTAGCCAATAATACTAATGGTATTGAGTAGTAGTAATATACTAATGAGCTGTGAAACATTTTTGTTCAATTATTTTTACTACAAAAAAAAAGAAGAGAGGTAATTTTAAAAATTAATTTAATAAAATAACATACTGAAAACATTAAATCTCTGGTGTAGTGCAGCTGAATAAGAAGTGTACCATAAATATGCTAAGAAATTCTTTTTATTCGAAATGGTCCTACATCATACGGCACGCGGAGTATTTAAAGAAACTCTCGGTCTTGGCGTCTTCTAGTTCTAGCATTTTGATCTGTCAATTCTTTGAGCTTTTATGGCTGACACAAACTCATTAGAGAACGGTTCGTTACTTCAAGAAACTTTAACTATCGAGGAACAAGCTAGTCCAGCGAAAGAGAAAATGGACATTCATGAAACGGAAACAACCGGTGAGACGGACACACCTTCTTCTTCAGCCCACGTTACGAGCGATGCCTCTGTCGAAATCCCACCCTTGAGTGAAGGTAAATCTAATGGACACGCTCTAGGAACAAGTATATTGTCTGCATCAGAACTAATTATGTCTAATGATACTAATGCTGGAAGAAATACTCCAGAACTAGAGCTTGCATCAGGTCACGATGATTTAGAACCCATTGGAGAAGAGGGTGAGAATAATGAAGCAACCAATTTAAAACCAGTTGAGCAAGTTTCAAACATAGAGCACCAGTCTTCTACAGGAGGACCATCTTCTGAGTCAGTGGACACAACGAGGACTAATGGTGCTTCCAACGAAGGAGAGAAAGGCACAAAAGATTGGATTGATGTTCTTGGCAATGGATTCTTATTAAAGAAAGTGGGTGGATAGATGCATGGATAGATAGATTAGTAGATAGATTCTTGACAGCTGGTTAGATAAACAGATGGTTAGATAGTGAGGCAAGGATAAAGAGTTTTTATATTCAAACTTTAATTCCATATTAGGTATTAAGTGCTGGAGAAGGAGTATTAACGAGACCACCCCCTCAATCTCAAGTTAGAATCCGAGTTCGTGGTTTCCTATCAAATGGTACAGTTATAGACAAACAAAATGGTTTAACATTTACTGTTGGTGACGGTGATGTCATACAAGGTCCGTGAGTGATGCCCCTTGATATTCGCTAAAATAATTAATATATTAATCTTTCTATTAGCATTGGATATTACTGTTAGTTTAATGGAGAAAGGAGAGATATGTCAGATGAAGACAGATGCCCGATATGCTTATGGATCACATGGAAGGTTGGTATCTCTATACTTACTTAACATTTGTAATAACCTGTATACATGCACTGTTAATGGAGTAATACTTATGTTATACATTTTGAAGCTAAGAAGACTAAGTTCATAATAATACTGTCATCAGATGATTTCACATGTCATGTAAACTAACTTTTGTTTACATATGTATTTTCATCAGTTGTCTCATTTGATTATGTAGACAATGTGTTATTTATTTATTCTAACTTAACCAAACTGTTAATTTTTACTTTCTCCCATAGGTCTCCTGACATACCCCCAGAGTCTACACTAATGTATGAACTGGAGTTACTAGAGATTAATCCTCCACTCGATTTAACAACTATATCTGAGAAAGATCTAATCTCTTATTTGTGAGTATAATTGACATAAAGCTGTCTTGTTACAATTGTTACTATAGAAACAAAAAACGAGGGCGTGGCAATGATCTTTTTCAAAGAAAGGAGTTTCCTCAAGCTGTACATTCATATAGCAGGTTAGAGTACGAGACAAATACTGAAGTTGTAGCACATAATGTTGTGCCTGTGCACAGAATTAATAAAATTAAAAAATGTACATAATACTATATATTATTATATTTTGTAGAGCTGTAGAAATCATTAGAACCTACAGAGAAGAAGTAAGTCAATTGATCATTTGTATATTGTAGTCATCCTTTCTCTTCCTCCCTTGCTCTCTTCCTTCCTTCGCCTCTCCTTGTTCCCTCTCTCTCAGCAACAAGTAGTAGAATTCTCACCTGAAATAGCTGATTTGTGGATAAGGTGTCTCAATAACTTAGCAGCTGCGCAACTTAAAGTAGAATCTTTTATTTAATATAGACTGTCAAAGTTTTTGTGGTTCACTCTCTCTAGGTAGAGATGTATGACGAAGCATTGACATCTGTTGAAGAAGTGTTAAAATTTGAGCCACAAAATGTCAAAGCTCTTTATCGTTGTGGTAAAGTATACCTTATTAAAGGAGAACTTGATAAGGCAGTAACTAATCTACAAAAAGCCTCTGATCTTAGTCCTGATGAAAAGGTAGCTATTGGATATGAGGAATGGTTAGATCCAAACTGATGCTTTATGATACATTTTAGGCTATTCAAGCTGAACTTCAGAAAGCACTTCGCAAGAGAGATCAAGAACGAGGGCAAGAGAGGGCTTTATATAAAAGAATGTTGGCTCAAAATACACCACATACTCCATCTACTAGCAAGACCACACCCATAAACTCACCGCCTAACTCAAAATCATCATCGTGGGTAAGCCACTTGATCATTCATTATTAGTATAGTTTCTATTGAAGTATTCAATCACCAATATTTTTACTATAACAAATACTTATTTTTAATCTATTGATAAATTGTTATTAACAAATTTATTAATAGGGTTGGAAAGGCTTGTTATTAGGAGCTGGTATTGTTGTTACATTTGCTGTGGGAATAGCTTTAATGTCAAAATATCGGAAATAAAACATCCTTTATAACTTTATCATCAATTTTGTTTGTGGACTGTATCTTTACAATCTTGTAATAATTATTATCTATTTAATTATGTGTGTATGATTATAATAAATAATATTGTATTTTACTTTGACACAGTTATAATAATAATAATAATCATTACTGTTAATTATTATACTCTTTAAAGGGAGTGCCTCATATGGAATTAATCACGTGATCTTTGCGTTTTAAGAATTGTCTATTAATTTTTATAAGTATCGAAGGAGTAAACTTGCTGCTGTAATCACATCTAATCTGAGGAATTAGACATTACAATTCTACAAAAAGGAGATAATTGCTAGACATTCGGTGCACGTACAGGGTAAGTCCAGAGCTATTGCGTACGTATAAATGTAAGGCTGTACTAAGTAACTCCACCCATCCACCTTTTTTAATTTCATTGTGTTGCGTTTTACTGTAGATCGGCAAAGAGTGGGATCATGTCACTTACTGGCTTAAAGAAGCAATATAACAAAGTCTCTCAAGTACGTTTTCTTGTATAGAACTATAAATGCATTCAGAATATTTGAATAACAAAATATAAAGAATATTTGAAGTGTTAAAAGTTTGACAAACCTAGTCTTTTTAATAACAAATTGGATTATTTACTTTTACTTTAAATTACGCATTATTGTAACAAATATTTAATATGGAAATGTGAGTGTAGCCACGACTTGATATATATATATATATATATATAATATTATATATATATATATATATATATATATATATATATATATATATATATATATGAGTATTTGCATTTTAGTGCTTACTCTATTGTCTAAGCAAACTATTATGCTAAAGTTAGAAGTATGTCTATATAATAACATTTAATGTGTTTTGGTTTGAGGGTCTTTGTTGCTCTTTTGTTTATCAAATAACATTTTAATATTATTTCTTCTCTAGTATATGATTGAGAAGACTGGCAAGGATGAAGGAACACCTCTTGATGATGATTATAGGGAGCTTGAGAGAGTGAGTGTTTAGATAGCTGGGTACAAGGATTAAGTGATGTTTCTATTAGTAGAGCAAACTTGTCTGTAATGTTGTGATAATATTAGTTTTGCTGTGTCATGTAAACATGACAGGAATTGAATATCATGTGACAAAGTAGCTTTTATAGCCAACCAAATACTCTAGTATATTAGCTCTACTATAAATATTTTAACTCTTAGCTCATAAAGAACTTATTAATTAAACAAACAGTTACTTGTGTGACCAGCTGTAACTCAGACTTTAAATAAGAGTCATAATAAAAGATCTTGTGTCTCATAATAAGTTTATTTTTAACTCTTTCTCAACAGTCATGGTTTCTCTTGCAGAATTAGCTTCATATCATTACAAAATTGTTAAAGTTTTTTTCCCAATATTATACAAGGGGTTTCTAGCTCTTTTGGCCCCTCATGTTTATAATATTATGTATAGAATTCATCTTTAGTGATTTCTGTAGACCATTCTATAGTAGGAGTATTACCATGTACAAAATGTGTTACTGATAGTCATAGGTCTAACTCTGCTGTTATGGACATATATGGTCATATTGGAGTATATGAATGATAAAAAGTTTATTGATGACGTTATTTAATATATTATCATGTCGTAAATTTTTAAAGATTTTTTATTTTATATGTTGTTAGAAAACCGACTGCACAGTAGGTGCCGTTGAAGGTATTATATCAAAAACAAAAGAGTTCTTACAACCTAATCCTGGTTAGTATAATTGTAATTAATAATTACGGCACAACTTTTATACACCTCATTTGTTAAGGTATCTAGATAATTGACAAATTATATCTTTGTAATGAATTGAGCACATTCTCTCTCTCATGTAGCTGCTCGGTTAAGAATGGCTGTTAGTAGTAAAAATAAGTCAACATCTGCTCAACCTGAGGGAGCCTTGGGTGAAATGATGCTTAAAGTTGGATCTGAACTAGGAGATGACTCTAGCTTTGGTTAGTTGTGATAACTCATGTTGATATAACACTATGTTACAAAAATCATATGTACATCTACTTGTACATGTATGGTTCAAAGGTCATATGTACACATGTGCATGTATGGTTCAAAGGTCATATCTACATGTATGGTTCAAAATCACATGCTAATCTGTTATTTTTTCTTATTAACAGGTATTGCATTGATGGATGGTGGAGATGCCATGAAACAATTGTCAGACATTAAAGATGCTTTGGTTAGTAACTACATGTAGCTGCTATACACAACATAGTCTTGATGTTAATGTGTCTATGTAGGATTTGAATGCCAAAGCTAACTTCCTTGATCCATTGACAGCATTGTTACAGAAAGACATTAAAGAGATTATGGTTAGTGTATTATTTGTATTGTCTCTAATTGTTATTGTTCTCTCTCTCTCTCTCCCCCCCCCTCAGCATCATCGTAAAAAGATGTCTGGTCGTCGTCTAGATTATGATGCAAAAAGGAGGAGACAAGCTAAAGGTAGAGACATTCCATTATTATATTTCATATGCTATCATTATTACATGTAACATGTAGTTAAGTCTTCTGCATGTGTTATAGGATCAACTATTACTGATGATGAGATTGGTATGGCATTGGAGAAGTTCGAAGAATCTAAACAGTTAGCAGAAGAGGGCATGATGAATCTTCTAGATTCAGACGTATGTGACTTGTGTTCTCATTGTATCGTATTCTATTCTGTCCAATATAGGTTGAGCAAGTCACTCAATTGGATGCATTTGTTGAGGCTCTTCTTGACTATCATCGTCAATGTTGTGAGGTCTTGGAGGGACTACACTCGACACTTGGTGACCGTATTTCACAAGCTTCTTCTCGTGCCCCTCGTCAATACCAACCCAAACCTATTGTTCGCCAACCTACCTCAGCTTACAGGGTAAGAACAAATAGTTGTAGTAACACTAAATGTATATCTGTAACCAATTATCATTATTATTGTCTGTATTGTTTTAGTTTCAACGATAATACTTTATTGTCAATATTTACTTTCACTTAAACCAAATATTATTAACAAATCATTTTATATACAATGCACAAGTCATTCCTTCACTATATGTACAATACATAAGTTGTTCCTAATATTATACGTTATATCTTGGGTATTTTGTTAGGGTGGTTCTTCTGATGATGATGTTAATCCACCTCCTGCATACTCTCCTCCAAAGCCTAGTGGTAGCAGTTCAAGAAAACCATCCAAACCTTGTTGTCGAGCACTTTATGACTTTGAGCCAGAGAATGAGGGAGAGTTGGGTTTCAATGAAGGTGACATGATTAATTTAACTAGCGAGATAGATGAGAATTGGTTGGAGGGAGAATTTCAAGGAAACTATGGATTCTTTCCAAAGAATTATGTGGAAATTGTTGTACCACTTTGAACTTCAAGCTGTTAGTATAACAATAATATTTTGCTGTGGTACACTTAGTAACTAAATAAATATTGTGCAACCGTGACATGACCTTTTTTGTTCAGTTAAATTTTGTATCATGTATTAGCTGAACACATGTACACTAGTTACATTTAATTAATTGTTAGTTTCTAATTTTAACAAATTTTAAAGAAAGGCTGTCCTGTTATTTTTGTGTTTCTGTACATGTAATTTTGTCAGCTTGCTACTTATCCAGTATTTTTGTACAAACAGTTCAGATCACATATATTATTTTACTAAATATAGAACTATTGTTACACAAAATCCGATGTCTAGATCTGTATCCTGTAATGACCAATTACAACTACTTTTCAAAGAATAATACATTAACAATCATTTCACTGTTATATTAGGGGGTCCTATTATGTCCTAAATTTAATATATTGGGACCTAGTAATTTTTACTATCATGTTGATATTTAGTGAACACAGCATACAATGTTAAGGAGATTGGACTATCCTCATATGTAAATATTCAGTTTGTATAGTGTATACTAATTATATTTCTATCATAATCTGTTATTGCAAGATCAGTATGAAAAATAATTTTATTTTTAATAAATCATAAAGTATGAAAAATAACTTAAATCATAAAGAACTTGAAGGGATCATATTAGTATAAAATTTTGCTACGATATACCTTAGAAAAAAACAGTTATCTGAAATAGTCATTAAATTTTAAGTAATTTCTCAATGATGTTGTATATTATATTAATTTATCTTTGACTGTAGTTTTTTCCAAGCATCTTCTAGTGAGCATTTATCAATTGCACTAATAGTTCTTGCCATGGCCTGCATGTATTAAAAAGGAAGAAATCATTGATATAACTTAATGTGCTACTACCTCAGGGAGAAGAACATCGTATACGTAAGTGAAGTTTCGTTGACCATCAAATACTTTCGCTGCGATGTCTTGTAAAAAATAGAATAGCTCCATTTTCTAAAACAGGCAAATTTTATTTTCAATAAATAATGTTGGATAAAAACTTAATTAAAGCTATATTATATAGGGATATCCCCTCTACAACAGAACACTGATATACTTATAATCTACATGTCTTTCTGGCCCAGTCATCAGAAAATTTGTAAAACACTCATCATAATATGTATTTAGTAATAACATTGTATATATTGACAAACTACTCCAAACTTACCTTCTTATCTGATAGGTGATCAGCTGGACCATATTTCTCCTGGTATTTCATAGCTCCTCTCTCTTTACTTAGTCCAGTTGTATAAATTTGATGCAATTCAGAATAAATTTCACCACGACATATTTTCTCAAGTTCAGGCTAAAGTGAGTGAGAGAAAAGAGAATATACTCTATGACTTAGTAAGAAGAAATACAGCAAAAATAGGATTTCAAATAACTTAGTAAAATTAAGAAAACATTCATTGCCAAAATATTCTTTTGTCATTTCTTTTTTACCTTAAATTGTTCAAATTGTTCTTTAATGTGAGTGAAACAATAAGGTAAGCTAATGAAGAGAGAGAGAGAGAGATGCATCTATTTGTCTATAGTTATATACCTTGTGTCTTCAGTTTCATTTTCATCATCATCCCAATCACCACTAACATCAGACTGATCATCATCTTTACTGTCTCCCCAGAGCTCCTTCTGTGCACTACTAATATCATAGCCAAAAGCAGACATATTAGGATTGTCTGTAAGAGAAAAAAATTAATATATTCTGTTTATATTCTCCTTACTATCGCTGCTAGGTGTTACTGTTCTTGTAGGCCTGGAGGGGAAACAGTTTTCAAAAAAATTCTAGGGGGAGAGATAGAGATTTATCATTTATCACTATTAGTTCCAAAGTATTTACTAAGGGTCGTCTTTGACAAATCAGTTTATATTGTAATTCAGGAGGACCATCAATTTCTATAAAGGAAAAGTTGTAACAATATACATTTAAATAAAGATCAAAAACAATAAATTATGACATTGAAGTACCATATGTACTTATTATATATCTAACCTTTGTTCTCTCTCCTTAGATGTAATTGATCTGCCTCATTTAAAGCTAAATTAAAAGCATCTCTTATTTTTAATTTATCCAGTCGTTCATTGCTCGTGTGCTGAACAATATTTTATTAAAACAACTAGTCACTGTCAGTGTGCTAACTTTAAATTTTTCTGTGTTTTGATAATTGAAGGCTAACAAATTCTTCTTAGATTTGTTATAATTAAAAGGAATTCTGAGAGAGAGAAAGAGAGACCAATATGATTGAGAGTCCAAGTAAAATGTGATCATGATATAGTTCATACTCCTTTAGTTTTAATAAACAATACATTTATGTCTGTAACTCAATACAATCTTAAAAACTGGTAGTCTTTATAAATTGTTTTGACTTACGTATACTCATCAGGCCATCCAAGAAAAAACACTTGCACTCTCTTCCTTTTAGTATTAATAGAATGAACCTACAGGAGAATATGACACATCAAATCATTTACAATTTGAAGGGTGTATGAAGATTAAAAAAACATATACTTCAAAAACTAACTGTAATGCTTGAATATTGACATTTACATTATTCCCATTATAGCTTACCAAGGCAGGCCAATATGGATACCTATCATATTTTGCCCAGATTATATCATTAGGTTTTATATTGTCAGCTACAATAAACAAAAGATACATTATATCATATTAATACATTATACATACATACATATGTATATATAATATATATAATATATACATATATACATATGTATATATGTATATATGTATATATACAAGAGACAAAACAAGACAACATACGTGTCCAGTTTTGGCCTGAAAAATCTACTTGAGGCAAATCGTCATCACTTTCACTTTCATTTTCATCTGGTATATTAGGAACAGGAGAAACACTCGCAGAATTTGCAGTACTCTCTAGTGTTGTAGGTTCATCTAATGATTTAGAAATAACATTTGTTTCATCCACAGAAGTTTCAGTATGAACATTTGAGGTCTCAGATTCGGGAACTGAAATCTTGGCTTCATGATCAGAAGTGTCAGGCTGGTAATCTGATACTTTAGTTTCCTGTGAGGCATCAGTCTTGTAATCTGATGTCTCAGACTGATAAGTAGAACAGGTCTCAGTCTCATGACAGGGAGATGTATTCAAAGGAATCGAAGAAATATTGCATTGTGGTGAACTATCAGAGAGTTCTGTACTCGGTTGGTTGTTGTGACTCAAACTTTCTGAAGTTGGTGTTTTAAGAAGACAGTCCATGGTTACTGACACCTCACCTTCAGAAAATGACTGTTGTGGAGAGGATTTCAAATCAGATGGACTCTGATCTCTGAGAGATTGTTTACGATAAGGAGTCAACGTATTAGCATCCATATTATCTAATGTACAAGTATCTAAAGGTGTTGATTCAGAAGTCTGAGATGCTGAACGGTATTTCTTTGCAGACAATTGAGCAGACTTCCTTGTTCTTTTTCTTGAAGAGTTGGTTATTGATGGAGTATGTTCAATGGAAGTATCTGAGATGTCCATGGAAGAATCTAGTGAAGCTAAAGAGACATTGAAACTAGTGTCTAGTTCTTGAAGCTGAAAATCTGGATCTATTTCAGCATGAATATAATCTACTGCTTCCTTGATAGCTGACTCAAATAGATGTAAGTCTCGTTTTTCTACAGAGAGAGAAAGAGAGACAGAGAGGGAAAGAATGAGGAAGGGAGAGAATTCAATACATAATTATCTTAACAGCTATAATTGTTATTACTGGATTTAAGTTTCTTTCTTCCACTAGCGACAAATGTCCCTTTGTTTTCAGTAAATTTAATAAATGTACTGATTTTCTTGTTTGTGTAGCTAAAATAAAAACATACATATTATATAAAAACAATATAAATAATATGAATAATTGTAAATATTTTAGTTACTAATTAAGGCAACAAGCTCATTTCAAGTAAAGTTTTGCATAAAATAATTTATTAAAGAGACAAGATAAGAATGACTACACTAAGCCATATAAAATACTACATGAGTAACCATACATTATAACTTTTTTGAAGAAAACTTTTAAGGACTACAACTTAAACACTGTATCCTGTCTTTCAGTGGCATCAATGCATCCAGAATTGAAAAAAAACCTGTAATACTGATATTGACACTGTTATATAGTTAAAATTGCCCAGAATCATATTAAAGCTTTATGTTAATTAGTTACTAATGTAGGGGGTTGCTAATATTATTATGGTTTATTATATTCATCTTGATTCTTTCCTTTTGGTATTGTCATTCCTAAAGCTTTCTTTCTATTTTTTTACTTTTATTATTGTAAAATTACTCAACTCACAATACATTATCTCCAAATGATTCAACATTAGCCTTTTTATCATCAATTATTTCATGGACCTGTGCAAACAAGGAACGTACATCAATAAATCAAGAATCATTAGATCGTTCACCTTGCACGGCCATTTAGGGAAGTCTGAACCTACAGACATCCAGATAACATCTCCGTCCTTGATCTCTAGTTGTTGAGCCATTACCACCCTCAAGATAAGTTTACGACAACCACACCCCTTAATTTTAATTATTAATTTTATTACTTCCTAAATATAATTTATCATTTATAAATTCTACAGCTCTTCCCACACCAGCTTCATGTCTCAGTTGTTCTCCTAACTTCACTGCTTCACTAATTACACTCTCACATAACACACTCTTTATCGCTTGACATAATTCAGTAACTGTCCATTTGACTGGTGATTGACAAAGTCGTCCAACTCCTTTCCACTCTACCACTTGTCCCCAATAGTCCTGATCAAATAATATAGGACATATTAGCTAAAATAAAAGAAGTAAATTTTTGAACTCTGGTAACATGAGGCAGCTTCATATTCACAGCAAATTGACTTTAATAGTTACATAAATTTTAAAATGTACAGCTGTAAATATTTATAATATTGTCAATAAATATATTACATTCTACCTGAGGTTTTCCTGCTAGTAAGCTTGATACTAATGTGCCACACCCACCATGATGAACTATAATTCTACATTGTTGAAATAACCATGAATGTGATGCTGGACCAGACCACAGGACTAAAGAGCAAGGTGACAATGACATACGATGAAAAGTCTCCTGTATCACTCCATGAGATTGACATTGTAGAATACCTTGAAGTGAACAAGTAGTTAGTACTGTAAGAGAGATTGAGAGAAAGCAAATAATTACAGTAAGAAATTAAAGTAATAAATTACTTAAAATCAATAAGTTTAAAACTTTAGACAAACCGAGACAAATAGTTGAAACTTTAGACAAAAAGGAATTAGACCAATGGGATTAGATAAACTGGTAAAACACCTTTATAAGGACATCAATCACTACCCATGAAGAGGTCAACCCTTTGATCAAAATAATTAATTAAAAGCAGCCACTGCTATGAATGATTGATAACACAACATAATATTTTCATATTACCTTCATTTAAGACAGTTAACAATCTTTCCCAGTAACAATCTTCCACATAATCCTCCATTGAACCAAACCCAATGTAAATCAGTTCTCCATTAACCTGCTTAACTAGTTCTTGTAACGTTTTTGGAACTGGTAAGTCCCAGCTGCTAGGCAGCTGCCAGAAACCACATAAGTGAACGCTATCAGGCCAATATGGCTGACGCTGAACAATGGAAGGACTTATTCCATACAATAACAAAGGAGGAGAGAGCTCAGAGGGAGATGATGTGATAAGGGGAAACAAAGGCAACCCAGCTGCTTCACAAGCTTCTGATAAGTCATTGAGAAAGAGGCGCCACATCCAATGATCAATTTCTTTGTAAGACAACTGACCTAATAAAGAAAATCAAAAATAAAACAATTAATAACAACAATAATCATAAGTAGAAATATTATATTATACTGACCTTTGTCAGTTTCTTTCAATTTCTCATATAAATGAGGATGTTCTTTAATAAAACGTGATTTAAAACTTGCTGGAGGAGGTCTAGATCAGTATGACAAAAACTTAACACAATTTAAAGTTAACATGACATTACAATTACAATGCAATCTTATTGCAATCTTAACACAATCTTAACACAATCTTAACATATACATTATACCTTGTAATCAAGAATGGAGAGAGCGCTATACACGGGACCTTTAAATGGAGCGCTACAAAATAACCTTCTAAGCTAAACAAGTTGAACAGAATTCCATCCACAATTCCATAAGATTTTGTTGCTGACAAACAATTCTGGACTTCTTTCTCAAGCAATTCCTGCTTCCATTTATCTCGTACCTCCTCAACCTAACTGATCATTTCACATCTCAAATATAAGTAATATGGAGAACATTGCTGAAATTATAATACCAAGGATTTTAAAAAGGGATGTTCAAAATATTAATACAATTTCCCACAGCCAGCCCCTCCCTCAAAAGATTGGGGGAGGAGCTGGCTACAAGAGACTATTTGCATACATAATATACCTTGTCAGTATGGACACACGGTTTGGGTAATGGATGAATGGTCAACCAATGCATCTCTTGTAATAACTGATTCTCTAAACCAGTTAAAGTAGATGGTTCACAAAGTAACAACACTTTGTCCTCTGAATGTTGATCACTGGAAAGAGACAAACATTTATGTGTATGATATGGAGGTGTTGCTCCTGTTTTTATGCTATTTTCTACAATTATTGTATCAATAGACTATATTACTGGAGTCCTAGAATTACTGCTAGTAAAGGCTGGACATCACCCCTGCTCCCTTTGCAGAAACACACAAACCTCATCAAGTACCACGTGGGTGGTGCTGGCTGAACACGTCACGTGATCCATCACGTGTCAGGTAGTACAAGGGGATAGCTAACTGGAAAGGGACTTGGAGCTATTGAGAAGTAATACTGCGACAATAATTAGAGCAGAAGATGGCTACTGGTGGGTATAATGCGTCTTTTGATGAGACCTTGACTGGATTTGGCAGTGAAAATATCGAAGAAGGAACTGGTCAGTCTAATGGCAAGTCCGGCGGATATCCCGGGGACTCTGCTGCTCCTCTTGTCGGAATCGACTACAAAAGGTAATGAATGTACTAACAAACCAACTGCAAAAAATATAGAATTAATACAATGTAGTTAGATAGTTATGAGAGTTGCCATATATAGCTAGAATATTTTACAACATTAATATTTTCTGTTAATATAATGAAATAATGTCACTATGGTCATAGATAGTCAAATATCTATGCTATGGTCTATAGAACAGATTATCTGTTTAGAGAATAGGGTATTTCTAATATATGACTTCAATAGCAAGAGGGGCGGATGCCTTGTTAGATGTCACTGCCTGTTAGATATATTCTTGCTATGTATCCCGGTTGACCACACCCTCTTTTTAACTTTTTTGTTAGGAATGAAGAGCTTAAGAAGATGTTAGATGGAAATAAAGATAATCTCAAGTTGGAAGCCATGAAAATAATTGTTGGGGTAAGTTATTGCTAATATTATATACTCCATGTTCTAAAATTACACACAAAAATAGAAATAAATACAATTAATAATTGTGTTTGGTCTAATAGTAACAGCTGGCTCTTTGTATGTGTTGTTCATATGATCGTTTACATTTTGGTGTTGGGATTATATTTGACTTCCTCATTCTTTATCATATTATGAAAAAATATATAAACATTTTCTTGTACATGTACTTTTAATATCTACATGTCTCTGAGTTGTTACAATGTTAATATCTAAACTCGATATATTTGCTGTAATTTTTATTCACTAATATTTCTTAATCACTGCAAAGAGTGTAGAGACAGTATTGGCTTGAGGAGAGACTAGTGATTTCATATCATTAACTTTCAGTTTCATTATAATATATATAAGTTACTTAGTACACACGTTATATAATTAGTATAGGTGATTGACATATGACTTATGAATATCAACTATTTATATAGTATGAATATACTTGATGTTATGAATTCTCACTTTGCTTACTCTATCTGTACTCATCCACAGATGGTAGCTAAAGGTCGTGACTGTACCAATCTCTTTCCAGCTGTAGTAAAAAATGTAGTCTCTAAAAGTCCAGAGGTCAGTGCTTCCTTTTTGCATCCTTTTATCTTGCACTTTATGGGGGTGTGGCTAATTAGATTATTTCATATTCTATAGATCAAGAAGCTAGTCTATGTGTATTTAGTACGTTATGCTGAAGAACAACAAGACTTGGCACTGTTGTCTATCAGTACTTTTCAAAAAGCTCTAAAGGTACACAGTTTATAATTGTATAGTCAATAGATATATAGGAATGAATGGAGTGTAGTTTGTTGATATTAAACTTGTATAATCAGACACTGTTTGCTTATCAGTAGAGGAAATGTAAGCTGGTTAATATTTAGAGTGATTGCCTATTTTTTAGCAATGTTCATGTAATAGACAGATCTGACTTGTACAATGACAATTAATTGTGTTATGGTTTTGTTGATGCTAATGACTCTCTCTCTCTCTCTCTCTCTCTCTCTCTCTCTCTCTCTCTCTCATTTCTTTAGGATCCTAACCAATTGATACGAGCTAGTGCTCTTCGTGTTCTCTCTAGTATAAGAGTACCTATTATTGTTCCAATAATGATGTTAGCTATTAAAGATGTTAGTTATCTACTTTTAAGATTAATGCAGTCATCCATAAACAATGTCCCTTGTTCGTTTATTGATCCATTTTATTGATCCATCTCATTTATATGTCAATCCATAGTCCAAGCCTACTTGTCCATTCATTCATCCATGCATCCATTTTATTCATCCATCTCTCCTTCCACCCATCCATCCATTAGTTTATCTATCCATCCATTTATCTCTTTAGTGTGTAATGGACATGTCTCCTTATGTAAGGAAAACAGCAGCCAATGCTATACCTAAACTGTTTAGGTAAGACAATAGACCACACCCCTCTAGATATGTCCATTAATTATTGTTATTATTTAGTCTTGATCCTGAACAGAAAGAGCCGTTGACTGAAATTATTGAAAAGTTATTGAAAGATCAAACCACTGTTAGTTAACTCATAAAATAGCAATAATTATTGTGAATTGTGATAGTTAATTTATTAATATTAAATGATGACTTTCAGTTTCAATATAATATTGAGCTTATGTTTTAGGGGTTAAATTTAAGATATGATACTCCATGTGTAATATGTTATAAGATACCATTCGATACACTATATATACATAAGATTACTATAGATATTATTGTATTATTTACTTGTTCTTTCTCTATCGTATTTTAGTTGGTGGCTGGTAGTATAGTAATGGCATTTGAGTTAGTATGTCCCGAGAGAATTGATCTGATTCACAAAAACTATCGCAAGTTGTGTAACTTATTGGTTGATGTTGATGAGTGGGGCCAAGTGACCATGTTGAACATGTTAACACGTTATGCTAGAACACAATTCATTGATCCTAATAAAAATGTAAGAGAGAGAGAGAGAGACAGAGACAGAGAGAGATAAAAAGGATGGTATAAATTGATAAGAGTTGTGTCTATTTTATTTAGGAGCAATCAGAGGAGAAATTTTATGATGATGATGAAGATGAGGACAATGATGAAGATGGGGAGGATGACGATGAAGATAAACCTAAGAAATCTAAAAAGTCTAAGAAAAAACCCTATACCATGGATTCTGATCATCGACTGTTACTAAGAGTAACCAAACCATTGTTACAAAGCAGAAATGCTGCTGTAAGCTAAAAAACATTATATTAACAACTACTGTTAATATAATGCACACACTGTACAAGTCTATTGTTTGTTGCTCTCTCTTACTTCCTCCCATTAGGTGGTAATGTCAGTAGCTCAACTTTATCATCATATTGCTCCTAAAAATGAAGTCTCTGTTATTATAAGACCTTTGATACGTCTTCTCAAAGGACATTAGTAAGTTTATGATATCTACTAGCTGTGTGTGGTTATTAGTTGTCTCTCTCTGTAGTGAAGTACAGTCTATTGTATTGAGTAATATTGCTACATTATCTGCTGAAAGACCTGTAAGATTTGTTGCTGTTGTGTTTGTGCATAACTCTCTCTCTCTCTCTCTCTCTCTCTCTCTCTCCTCCTCCTCCTCCTCCTCCTCCTCTCCCCTCCCCATTTAGAATATGTTTGAACCTTACTTAAAAAGTTTCTTTGTTCGTTCAAGTGATCCTACTCACATTAGATTACTTAAGGTATTATGAGCTATATTATATTATCCATTAATGTGTCTGTATATTTAGTTGGATATTATGGCTAATATTGCTGGAGAAACTAGTATACATACAATTCTAAGAGAGTTCAGAGTGAGTATAAAACTTACATATTGTAAGCTGAGTCCTCTTACTACAACAGGCATACATTTCTAGTGCCGACAAAGAATTTGCAGCTGCCACTATTCAAGCTATTGGACGTGTTGCATGCAATATTTCTGAAGTCACTGAAACATGTTTACATGGTTTGATGAATCTACTCTCACATAAAAATGGTGAGAGACCTAATGATGTTATTATAGTGACTATTTTCCCATCACTCACAGAGGCAGTTGTAGCTGAGAGTGTTATAGTAATCAAAAAACTCCTCCAACTTCAACCTAAAGAAAACAAGGACCTCATTCGACAAGTAGCTAAATTAGCAGACAAAGTTCAAGTTCCAAGTGCTAAAGCAAGTATCTTATGGCTGGTAGGGGAGTACTGTACGTTGGTACCCAAAATAGCTCCAGATGTTCTTCGTAAAGCTGCTAAAAATTTTTGTAATGAGGTCAGTAAAGAGAGTGACGTCTATATTTTGTTAATTATGCATATTTGTTCTGTTAGGATGATGCAGTGAAATTACAAATCATAAACCTGTCGACTAAACTTGTTGTGACCAATCCAAAACAGGTTTGTAAAACTGGTTTAACTGGACACGACTTTCAATTCATCTGTTCTCTTCTCTATAGACTCAACTCTTGTGTCAGTACATTCTTAATTTAGCAAAATATGACCAGAACTACGACATCAGAGATAGAGCCCGATTTCTCCGACAGCTTACTTTAACAGATGTATATCTTTATCAGTAATAACTTAATCCTCTATACTTGTTTATATAGGAGGAAGAAACAGCTCTTTCTAAGTATGCTAAGAAAATCTTATTGGCATCCAAACCAGCTCCTGTATTAGAATCTAATTTTAAATGTAAAACATGGCTATTTTTGTCTTTTTTAATGTTGTCTAATTATAAATTAATAATACTTCATCTTTTTGTTAGCTCGTGCTCGTTGGCAACTAGGTTCTCTGTCACACTATATTAATGGTGAGGCCAGTGGTTATATCCCCCTACCTGACTTCCCTGAAGAGGCTCCTGACCCAACTGTCCGAAATGTGGAGGTTTGTTACTTCATTCTAAAAATAACCTCTACTGTTCCTTCCTGTTAGGATGATACATTCTTTGGACGGCAAAAAAGTTCTGAGAAAAAGAAGAAATCTTTCTTTGAAAGCTCTGAAGAAGGTAAATAATCCCTTTGTTATCTTATCATGTGACAATCACATGATCCTTTCTATTTAGAATCTGACAGTGATGAGTTTTATTCTTCCATTTCTGGAAGTGAAGAGAGTGACTCTGAAGAAAAGTCTGAAACTGAATCTGGTAAGATCAAGGATGGACATGAGTCTGTTAACCTATTGTCTTGTTCATTTTCAGAAGAAGATAGTGAAGAGGAGAGTGAAGAAGAAAGTGAGGAAGAAGAAGAAGAGGAGGAGGATAGTTCTAGTGATGAAGATGCTCTTGAAAATTTACGAAAACGATATGTGAAAGTAATTTGTTTAGGAAAGAGAGAGGTCACTTTACTACTTGTGTAGACAAAGCCAGCTGAAGATGAAGAGACTGAAGAAGACAGTGAAGAAGAATCAGATGAAGAATCAGAAGAGGAAAGTGAGGAAGAAAGTGAAGAAGAACCCAAACCAAAGGCTAAACCTAAATCAAAACCAGAAACTACAAAGGTAATTATATTCCAGTTCATTGGTAACTATTTGTATATTATCTTTTATATTAGACTACATCATCTAAGAAACCTTCCAATGACCCTCCTTCACTACTGGATTTAGATGACTGTACGTTATTAATGTTATATCTATACATATAATATATATTGTACATGATCATATTTGTAAATAAGTCACTATTAATTGATGTAGTTTATTGCAAACAAGCAGTTATTAAATACTTATAATTCAATGTCCGTTTGCCTCAAATTGATATGTTTCTAATACATATTGTTAACTGTGCTCACCAATGGAGACCATTGTTTTTGTCTGTTCTTCTTTAATAGGGGGTGTTACTCCTTCCAGCGATACACCTGTCATGTCTACAGGTAATGATCTATTACAACCTCTCACAGCTGGAATGGGCGGTCTCTCATTAGAAGATCCATCAACCAGTGCATTGACAGTAAGCTACATTGTCATCGTACATTCTAGTTGAATTTAACTCTGTATATACCAAGTACTTTTATTGGTAGTATACATACCCAAATAGTTCCATATAGTTATTATCACTGTTAGATGTGTCTTGTCTTGTCTTATAGCCAATTTCACCGGTCTGTGTTCCTGAAGAGAAAATGGAACTGCTTAATCGTATATCAGGTGATGGTCTTGGAGTGAAGTATCGCTTCTTAAGAAAACCGCACATCTCATCAAATAAGATGGTAGTTGTAGAGCTGACATTTCAGAACACATCTAGTTCTATGATTAATGGTATCAGTGTGGAGTCAACTCAACTTCAATCTGGCATGAAGATGCATGCTAATAGTACTGTGTCACAGATAGCTCCTGGTGGTGCTGTAAACACAACTGTTGGAGTAGATTTCAATGATACATTACAACCAGCAAAATTTAATATTTGGTAAGTTAACACACACACACACACACTTTCTCTCTCCCTCTGTATATGGGTGTGGGTGGGTGTGCATAGTTGTTTTCTCAAATCCATTGATAATTTAGAATACATTATAAGTTGTATATTATGTTGATTTGATCAGTGGTGGATCATGTCAATTGTATATGTCTTGAAGTTTTAAGAGCAATCTTTTCTTTTCCAGTGTCAATTCTGATAGAAGATATCCTGTTAAAATTGACCCTGTTGTTGGTGAGTTAATACAAGCTGGTCAAATTTCAGAGAGTGGCTTTAAATCCTTACAAGGTAAGACATTTCATTATATTTATATATATATATATATAATATATATATGAGTGATTAACAAGTTATTGTATTATGGGTGAATATTTAAATGAAATGGTCTTATTATTTTTTAGACAAGTTGACGGGAATGCATGAAAATACTGGGAAAATAGCAACCACAACTTCACTAGATGACATGAAGTCTGCCATCTTAAATGTTGCCAATATGGGTCCTGTTGATTCTAGTGATCCCTCTTGTTTGAGGTTTGTTGCAATGACGTTCTCTGGGAAGTTGCCTCTGTTGTTGACCGTGAGGATAAAGGAAGGCAATGCTTTCATTATGTCAAATTGTGAGAAAATGGTGTTTGGCTCCATGTTAGTTAAATTAGTGAAAGAAACTATTGCAAGTCTATAATTTATTAATGATTATTAAAATTATTAGATATAATTTGATTAAAAATGGTTTTGGTTGTTTTAAAATATTTGTAATATTTTGCTCTTGAACTGGTAATTCTGATCTTTTTTCACTACCGATAATTTTAAGAATAACTTGTCCAGGTATCACTGTTGTTGATGTGTGAATATATGTATGTGTGTGTGTGTAAATATTGTTTACTATTCTTTATTGTTTTTTTGATTTCCTTTATAAGTATACCTTTAAAACTTACAAACAATTTTATAAAGAGGTGTATGTAATAAAAATGTGTAATATGAAACTGAAACTAAAACTGGTTTCTATGGCAACAGTAAAACAAGTCATTGCTTTATTACCACATTTTAACTCCTGTGTTCGTTGTTATGTTTCAAGGTTCCTCCTATTGGTGGTGGTGGATGTTCAACTGCATGACGGAAAATAGAGAGTGAGAAGGATTGTTAGTACTTGTATTTTCTTGGACTTGGAACAACCTGGTACTGTATTTATATGATTACGCAATGCACAGGCAAACATCAAAGCATTTCACATCATCTTGTATAGGTAGATCAGCTTTAGCTTTTAAGATAGTATTAACTATTCAGTCCTCCCTCTTTTACTTGCACAGTTTGGTTAGCAGTGTTGGGATCAGCTTTAAGACCTAGTAAGAATTCTGTTCCTTACGAAATTGCTGAGTTAGCAGTTGAACTGTCCTTGCTGTCTTCTACCATTACTGTATTACCTAGTACTAACTTCATATCCCTTCTGTCTGGAAGTACTGCCTTTAAGTCTTATCTAGCTCATACTTCAGTAGTTTTATAGACAGAATCCAAACAAGTACCAATCTACCATAGGTCATAGTGCCTCAAGTAAAAGATGAAGGGAGGGAGTCGTTGAAGTATTTATTATCTGATGTATTGATGTCAGCAGCCAAGATACCAACAGTACTATGATCTCTTTAGAAATTTTATATATACAATGTATATTGTTACAGTGTATCCCATATGTTAAATTATGATACAGCTTATTAAATGTATATATTAATATACAATATAGTTCATTCTAACCTTGTACAGATGCTATTTTACTTGCTCATATCATAATTATTTAAATCATTACTAATGCTCCTTGATTCAGAAATTTGCAGTGGAAATATGAGTAGAATGACCCTAACAAAACTACTGTAGAATAAACATTTATATTTGGCCACGACATTAGGTTGATATTACTTTAATATCTAATAAAATGCAATATTAATAATACAGTCTTGTGTACAATATTGGATGAAGTATCATGTAATAATTAGAGATGTTACAAATAAAGAGACAGAAATAATACAATACATAAATAGTAACAATTTTAATAATCCAGTCAATCTTATAAATTTGTTACCAAAAATTGTTATAGGGTTACTAAGAATAAAGGTTGGGTTCACTAGATTGAAAATTTTCTCATAGAAATAAACTGTAAACAAAAAATGAAAATAAAAAATGAATTTTTCATTTTAAAGTTAGAAAAATGTTCAAAAATGTTGTTTATGGTTGTGTCTCCATATCTTCTTCCTCCTCCTTATATTTTAGGGATCCTATAGGTGGTAGGGGGTGTTCAATTGCATGACGAAAAAGGGAGGGTGAAATTGGAAGATGGCATTCACGTGCAGGCCGACCATGTTCAAATGGCGGTAGTCCTATTGACTGATAAGATGAAGTAAGGGCTTGTTGGAGCAATGATGGAGTAATCGGTTGTGTCGATGTATTATGGGAAGAAATCTGAAGTGTACTGCCAGCTTTTAGTAATATCTCAACAGCTTCTTGATATCCATAACAATATGCTATGTCAACTGCTGTGTACCCAGTACTGTCAGAATGTTGAACATCAGCTCCAATTTCTAATAACAAATTCAAAATTGTCACATTTCCAGAGCATGTTGCTCTAATGAGAGCTGTATGACCTTCATTTGTAGTAACGTTGACATTAGCATCAGCACCAAGAAGTACCTCAACAATTGCTGTATTTCCAGTGCTACAAGCAATAATTAATGCAGTTTCTCCATTGCAATTTTGTGCATTAACACTAGCTCCATATGCAATAAGTGTGGCAGGTATTGTAAAACAGGATCTTGAGCAAGCTAACATTAAAGGAGTCCAACTGTTTTGTAGAGGTAGATTAGGATCAGCACCAGACTCCAAAATTGCATGAACTATTTCAGAGTTTTGAACTGCACAAGCTGTAGCAAGAGCTATAGCACCTACTTTATTTTGAATGTTAAGGTTTCCTTTAATAAGTAAATGAGAAATATCAAAGTTTTGCTCAAAAATAGATATCATAAGAGCAGTATGACCACGATGTTCCTGCAGATCAACATTGGCCTCTAATTCAACAAGAAATTGAACCACATCAACATAGCCTTGAGATGCAGCAAACATTAAAGCTGTCCAACCATTTCTTTGTTGAACATCAATTTGTGCACCAGCTTCTACAAGTGATTTAGCAATCATAACATGACCATATGCAGAGGCAAAGATCAAAGCATTACATCCGTTGTCATTTTGTATAAGGGGATCAGCTTTATATTCTAAGAGAATATTAACTACTTCTGTTTCTCCTTTTTCACTTGCACGCATCAAAGCTGTTTCTTTACTTCGAGTTCTTTGATTGGGATCAGCATTGTTTTTCAATAACAATTTGAACATGTTGTAATCAGAAGCTGCTATGAGAGCTGTTATTCCATCAACATTACACTGAGAAACATTAGCACCAGAATGCAGTAGCATATCTGCTATTGTTAATTTACCCTCATTGCTTGCTACTATAAGCAATGATTCACCCATTATATTGGCAGTATTGGGATCAGCTCCAAGATCTAGCAAGAATTCCACAGCTTCTTCCTGCCGCTGAACAACTGCTATGTAAATTGCTGAGTTAGCACTAGAACTATCCTCACCATCTTCTACTATTATTGTATTACCTACTACTAACTTCATGACACCTACACATGTCATAAAGCTAACTCTCTCTTGAGCTAAAGATATTAATAATGGTATATTTGCTTCTGGAGTTATCCAGGTAACATTGATGCAGCCTGATTGTACTTGAATATGACTAAGGTATTGGCTTTTACCTGGAAATATATGCTCAATGAGCTTTTGGAAATGACGAACTGTGACTTGTGCCAAAACCCAGCAAGTTTTATAGTAACTGTTTGCATTCCAGTGTGGTTGCTAATAGAAACCTTTATACGATCCACTAAATCATTCATGTGAGCTGAGTCACAGAATTCTGCTAGCTCTTCCTCATAACTTGACATCTCAGCCTGTATTTGGCTATCAAGTAAAAACTTTTTAACTATTCCATCAATTAGACAATAATTAAGGCAACAGTAATGATTGCGAATGATGGCAAAAAGTGGTCAATGTTTTCTGGTTCTGAAAGACTTTGATTTTCCAATCTCTCCACTACAAAACGATGCAACTGCTTCAATGGAACATTTGCTACTTCAAGAAGCTCTTGTATATCTGCAACTATCTTAGCAAACTTGTGTTCAAGATTAGAAAAAGCTGCAACCACACTTCTGTCAATAATAACTGGCTCAGTTTCCAAAAAGGTACTGACTGAGTTTGAGGGCAAATGACTAATGTTTTCAGTATCTTGACCAAAATATTTAGTACGTAACTCTCTCACCAAATCTTCTTCTTTCATTTTCTCTAAGACTTCAATCACCTCCTCCCAGACACCATCTTCTTTCTCTCTTCCTTCCAACCAAAGATGAAGTACCTCAGTCTTACATCTCTCTATCCCGTCTGTCTGAAAGTACTGCCTTTGAATCTTATCTAATTCATATTTCGGTAGTTTTAAATAGATTCCAAACAAATGCCAATCAACCACAGGTTGTAGTTCCCTTAAGTAAGAGGTCAAGAGAAGGAGACTTCTTAGCCATCCTGAGTCAAAAACGGCTAAAGACAGGAATACTTCCACTAGAATAGGTATTATATGTTCATGGCAATCAATGGGTGGGTCAAAGTTGCACCCCCTTTCCAATCCACGTGGTAAAGACATGCCAGAAGGTCCAGAGATCAAAATTACTAGTCTCTTTATAAATACAGTTTGTCAGAACAGAGTATTTTCAGGTCAACCTCAGTGTTCAGCTGTCACAAAGAATCCAGCAGTAGATTTCAACAGTTTACGATACACTATCCACTCTGAGTCAAGAGGCAAAGAGCTTGCTTTGTTCTTGAAATGTCTCAAGAGACCAAAGAAAAGTTTGAGGTTGTTGTTTCGATTTGGGATGTCTGGTCGGTTTTGTTTCACTCCAGCAAATGACCTACATAAACACACTCATCTCAGTTTTACATCGACAGATGAACAAGCTATGGCTCTTGGTTTTGTCGATGTCAGAAGGTTTGGTTCTTGGCAAGTTAGTACTGAGTGGGGTAAAGATCGAGGACCAGACCCTATGGATAATTATGATGAGTTCTGTAGTAACATAATGGAGAATCTAGAAGATCCTGTTTTTAACAAACCAGTATGTGAAGTGTTATTAAATCAAAAGTACTTCAACGGTATTGGTAACTATCTCAGAGCTGAAATCTTGTTCCGGTAACTATGACTAAACCTTTTTAATGAAACCAATTTAATATATATATATATATATATATATATATATATATATATATTACTGCCTTTGTTTTGTAATAGAGCTGGTATACCTCCTTTTATAAGAGCAAGTGATATACTAAGTTCACTAACATACTCAGATCTCACTGCAAATACAAATATTTTACAATTATGCCACAGTGTACCTCTAGAGGTAGTCAACCTTAAAATTGGTGAGGTGACAATATACATACTTATTAACAGTCTTTGATTTCTTGTAAAGATAAGGCTACTGATTATGTTGTGACCGAAGAGGACTATCGAGCGTTCTTAGGATGGTTACAATGTTATGAGAACCCCTCAATGAATAACCTAAGAGATCATAACAACAGAACAATTTGGTACCAGGTATATTGTATGTAGTATTATAATTAAAGCAATGATGAGTTTAATAATAGGGTGAAGCTGGACCATTGGTACCCAAAGGTACTGATAATATTATGAAATATTTATGTAAATTTCATTTCTCATATATTAGCAAAGAAATCAAGAGGTAAGGGAAAGCTTAAGAGACCTAGAGATGTTACAAATGAAGAGGTTGAGGAAATAGAGAGGGCAACTAAAATGAAAAAGGAATCTAGTTCTGATCATGAAACTGACCCTTCAGAACAGCATGTTTTTGAAACAGGTTTAGTAAACTTGTTTATATGATAACCTGGTAGTTGTTTATTTGTGTAGCTATGGAAGAGTCCAAACCAGTAGTCAGTAGTGTGGCCAATAGAACTATTCGAAAAACAGGTAACTTGAATAGTCTAAATTTTTGTGGCTAACTTTTATTAATTATGAACATAGTTAGAAAGAAGCAAAGCTCACAACATGAGCAAGTAAAGCGAAAGAAAACCAGATCAAGAAAAATGTCACGTAGTGATACTGATGTTCAGGTAATTTGACTTTTGACTTTTAATGTATGTATCATTGCCAATAGTATTAAATATTAAATATTAAAAAAAACAAATTTTTGATTCCTTTCTTTTTTAGTCAATGAGAATAACAAGATCAAGGACTAAACTACTAACTTCATAAAAATAATCAAGTGCTATTGTTAGTCAAATATATTTATAACAAACGAAAGAAGTAATACAACACTTTTTAAAAATAACAAAGTTTAAAACTTTTATGTTGTTAAATAAAACAAAGACTACTATACAACTAAGTTAAAACAGAAAGAGTTTAGTGAGTGTAAACTATTATAAATACGTACACAATGTACAGTTGATAAAATAACGTATTAAGTCAACAATAACACTAAAATAATTTTCCATGTGAACAAAAATATAATAAAGTACAATGCTAATGAATTTTGAAAATAAAAAAATCAAAGAAACAATTATGTAAATGTTGAAAAAATGTAATATGGAATTATGGAAATAAGAACAATAAAAAATTATATGAATGAAAATAAATTAAGTACAATAATATCAAATTATGGAAATAACAACAAATTTAAAGTAAAAGGAAACTAACATAAAGTACAACATCACACTATATAAATGTAAAACAACAAAAATAAAAATTAAGGTTAATAACAAGTTAGACTCTATTTCTCACAATATTACTTCCTGTGTTAAATCTCCAGTTTTTAATCTCATTTTCACTGAGTTGTTCCACGTTGTATTTGTTAGCTCCAGTAGGTGGTTGAGGATTTTCAACTGCATCATAAATTTGATAAGGTGAGATAGGTCGAAAATGACTTTGACTGCTAACAGGTGTATTTGGTCTTTCGTATGAGATGGCAGATGCAATAGCTTGCTTAAAAAGTGATGTCGAAATTGGAGGTTGAGGTTTCTCTGTTTCTACTGTACATAGCCCTCTAGAAATACCAACATTAAGTAATAGATTTGTTGCTTCTTGATTCTCACAAGAATAAGCAATCTCAAAAGCAGGATACACATATTTGTCATGAGATGTTTTTAATAGAAGGTTCAAAATGGTGGCGTTGCCAAACTGTGCTGCTGCATATAGGGCTACTCGTTCTTGTTTATCTTCTATGTTAACATCAGCACCTCCATCTAGAAGAGCTTGCACTCCTTCTTCAAAATCATACAAAGTTGCTGCCATTATAGCTGTCCGCCCTTCGTTATCTTGTTTGTTAGGGTCTGCTCCATAGGCTAAGAGGAGAAATGGTATAGTAGGATTGTATGGTATATCAGATTGACCCAGACAGGCAGTAATTAGTGGGGAAGATCCTTTAGAATGACATATATTTGGGTTGGCACCATTGTCAAGAAGGGCATGAACCAGCTCTGAGTTTTGGTTTGCACAAGCTGCATGAAGTGCTGTACGACCAAATTTGTCTTGAAGGTTTAAATCAGCCTTTGATTCTATTAAGAACTGAGCAATAGGAATATTATCTTTTAATGTGGCACAAATGAGGGCTGAATAACCGGAGACTACTGTTTGTAAATTCAGGTCAGCTTTAGATGCTACAAGAAGTTGAACACCTTCTAAATTACCAGCATATGTAGTAGTGATTAAAGCAGTGGCACCATTGACATTTTGAATATCCAAAGAAGCATTGCCATTAATAAGAACCCTGGCAACATCAAGAAAATTATCTGAAAGTGCCAGCATTAATGTTGTTGAACCATTAATATCTGTGAAATCAGGATTAGCTTTGGCAGAAAGAAGTACTTCCATAACTTTTACTCTGTTATAGAAAGCTGCATGCATTAATGGAGTGATGTTCTCATTTTGCTCATTTGGATCTGCCCCATATGACAACAGTAGATTTACTACTTTGTCATAGCCTTTGTAGCAAGCTAAAAACAGACTGTTTTGCCCCTCTTCATCTTTTATACTAACGTCAGCACCTCCTTTAAGAAGAGCCTCTACTGCTTCTACATAGTTAAACCGACAGGCTAAAAGTAATGCTGTATATCCAGATATCTTGCTTATCACATTTGGATTAGCTTTATGGGATAATAGGAGAGCTGGTATGGCTGGATCAGGAACTACCTCAGGTAGATGTATACAGGAGATTATAAGTGGTGTATATTTGTTGGAATCTTCAATGTTTGGATTTGCACCATTTTCAAGTAACAATTGAACCAACTCAATGTTTTGGAAGGAGCATGCCGCATGAAGTGCTGTTTTTCCTGAACTAACTGGAATATTTAAATCTGCTTTAGACTCTATTAGGAAACAAGCCACAAGATAATTCTTCTTTGATATAGCTGTTGTAAGAGCTGTAAAACCTGCACTATCTTGCACATTAAGATTAGCTCCAGCTTTAACAAGAAGTTTTGCAATCTCTAAGTGGCCTTCCACAGCAGCTAACATTAAGGCAGTTACACCATTGTTTTCCTGCATATCCAGTAAGGCACCAGCCTCCACAAGAGCTGTAGCAACATTGATGTCATCATTTTGACTTGCTAACATAAGTGCAGTTAAGCCATCAAGATCAGCTATGTTTGGGTCAGCCTTAATTGAGAGGAGAAACTTTACATCATCCACTTTTCCATAAAAGCTTGCACGCATTATTAGAGTGGACTTAAATTTGTCCTGTTGATTAGGATCTGCTCCATGTGCCACCAACAAATTTGCTATTTCAGCGTTTCGGTTATAGATAGCGAATGAAAGAGCTGTTAGTCCTTCACGGTCCTGAATTTTGGCATCAGCACCAGCTCTGAGAAGAGCTTCTACTTCTGTTTCAGAACAGAATGAGCATGCTGCCATTAATGCTGTACGGCCAAATGCTTGTCTTGTATTAGGATTTGCTCCATAGGCTAAGAGGAGAGAAGGTATATTTGGGTTGAAAGGCTGATTATCTGGATTGAGATAAGAGATAATGAGAGGGGTATTTTGGTCAGAAGCTTGTGTATTCGGATTGGCACCATTCTTGAGTAGTGCCTGAACTAACTCATCACTTTGTAAACAACATGCTTCGTGAAGTGCTGTTCTTCCATACATTCCTTTAATGTTTAAATCAGCTTTAGACTCAATAAGGAAATGAGCTACAGGAAGATTGCTACAATATATGGCCTGGATAAGGGGTGTGTCTCCTGATGATGAGTGCAAATTGAGGTCAGCACCACCAGCTACAAGTACTTTGATGATCTCCAGTACGTCTGCTCCAGTCAGTAATGCCTTGAGAGGAACACCGACTTCTTCAAACATGCTTTCGAATTCTGTTACAAGCTCTCTAGTAATCAGCATTGACATGGCTGTTATACCCTCAGCATCAGCAGTATTAGGATCAGCATTGGCAGCTAAGAGAACTTTGATAACCTCTATGTTTCCTTTAAGACAAGCAAAGATTAAGGGACTGGATGAGACATTCTTATAGTGGTTAGGATCTGCACCATGTTGTAATAACAGGTTTACTACATTGACATGACCTAAGAGACTGGCCATTGACAGAGCTGTAAGATCACTTGAATTGATATAATTTATTTCAGCACCATTATCGAGGAGTGTCTTCACTTCTATTTCTTGGCCACGAATACATGCTTCTAATAATGCTGTGTTTCCTGAAACATCAGGTATGTTAGGATCAGCACCATAAGCTAGAAGAAGAGAAGGTATAACAGGATCCACAGTTTTGTTTGGTAGAGCAGTTAAAGAGCTGAGAAGTGGTGTGACTTTCGAGTCATCTTGAACATTTGGATTAGCTTTGTTCTCCAGTAATAACTGAAGCAGTTCTGCATTCTGAATGAAACATGCTGCATGAAGTGGCGATCTCCCAGAATTTCCTTGTAAATTTGGATCAGCTTTTGACTCTAACAAGAATTGAACAACGAGAGAGCTGTTACTCAAAATGGCATGGATGAGAGCTGTATCACCTGTTGAGGCTTTTAAATCGACATTTGCTCCACCAGCTACTAAGAGCTTAACAGTTTCCAAATGGCCTTCAGCAGCAGCAAACATTAGAGCAGACCATTTTTTGTCACTTTCTTGAAAATCAAGAGGGATACCAGCCTCTATAAGAGTTTTAACTGCTTCAATATTTCCTGCTTTGCTTGCTGAAATCAGGATATTGGAACCTTCAGTGTCGATAGAGTTTTGATTAGCTTTAGCTTTCAAAAGACATTTAATAACTTCTGATTTTCCATTTAAAGTTGCAAGTACTAGAGGAGTTCTGTCTTTATTATCTTTTTGATTAGGGTCAGCACCATGTGCTAGTAACAACTCCACCATTTCTACATAACCTTCAAAGCAAGCTTTTGAAAGAGCTGTAGAGCCATCAATGTTCTTATGATGAATGTCAGCACCATAAGTAATAAGAGCTTTAACTCCTGCTTCATAATTAAACTGACAAGCAACTATTAAAGGAGTGTCTCCAGAATCATCAGCAATATTTGGATCAGCTTGTTGTGCTAAGAGGAGATATGGTATTGTAGGATTGAATTCAACATCTTTGGAGCGACCACATGAGATGAAGAGTGATGTTATACTTTTGCCATCTTTAGCATTTGGGTTTGCACCTTTCTCAAGTAGAAGATAAACTAGTTCTGCATTCTGAATAAGACAGGCAGTATGAAGTGCTGTTCTGCCAGATTTGACTCGAACATTCAAATCAGCATTGGAATGAACTAGGACATGAGCCACAAGAAACTTCTTTGACAATATTGCACTAACAAGAGCTGTATTTTTGAATTTGTTTCTCAAGTTTAAGTTGGCCCCTGCTGCTATTAAAAGTTTTACAACCTCCAAGTGACCTTTTCCTCCTGCAACCATTAAAGCAGTCCAACCTTCTTTGTCTTGAGTATCAAGAGGCACACCAATCCTAACAAAATATTGAGCCACCTCAAGATGACCTTTTTCACAAGCTAATAACAGTGCTGAAGCGCCATCTTTATCTACTAAAATTGGGTTTGCATTAGCAGAGAGAAGTTGCCTAACAACTTGGAAATGTCCTTCAACACTTGCACGCATTAAGGGAGTCATCTTCTTCTTATCTTGTTGATTAGGGTCTGCACCATGAGCTAGTAATAGTGGAACTATTTTAGCATTGCCTTCAAAGCTAGCTATTGCAAGTGCTGTGACACCATTTGCATCGCTTTGATTAACATCAGCATCATCGTCATCTAGAATGGCCTCCACACCTTCTGCATAATTGTAACGGCATGCTTGCATTAACGCTGTAATACCAGAAACATTGCAAGTGTTTGGCTTTGCTCCATACTCTAAGAGGAGCCCTGGAATAGTAGGGTCAAACTTTTGATTAGGTAGGCCAGTACATGAAACAATTAGTGGTGTTGTCTTATGAAAGGAGTCTTGTACATTAGGTTTGGCACCATTTTGAAGTAAAAGATGTACCAAACTGGCATTCTGAGCTGTGCATGCTACATGAAGTGCTGTTTTTCTGGACTCACCTTTCATATTCAGATCAGCTTTTGACTTGATTAGAAAATCAGCAATATCAAAATGTTTCTTTACTATACCACAGATAAGAGCACTATCTCCAGATTTTGTTTGTGCATTTAGATAAGCCTTGGCTGCAACAAGGAGTTTGACAATCTTTAAATGACCTTCATTTGTGGCAAGTATTAAAGCTGTGGCACCATTACTATTTTGAACATCAAGAGATGCATTGGCTTCTAATAGCATCTTTGCAGTTTCAAGATGCCCTTTTTCACAAGCTAACATTAATGCTGTATAACCTTCCATATTAAACATGTTTGTGTTAGCATTACCTTCTAACAGGAGTGTAACAATATCAGCCCTCCCATTAAGACTGGCATGCATTAATGGAGTAAGATAGTCCTTATTTGGTTGATTAGGATCTGCTCCATTTGCTAACAATAACTGTAAAATTTTTGCATTACCTTCGAAGGTAGCTATAAGGAGAGGTGTGTTGTCAATAACATCTCTGTGAAGAACATTAGCACCAGCTTCAATAAATGCTTTGACAATTTCTACATTTCCTCTTTGAATTGCTTCAAAAAACAAATATTTATCACCAACAACAGCATTTGGATCAGCGCCAACACTTAGCAGAAACTCAACTGCTTCAAGTTGATTTTGAGAGATAGCTAAATAAACTGCTGAACTGATATCATCAATATCTTCTCCTTGATCCATAACTATACTATCTCCTACAGCTATTTTCATAATGCCCAAACTCTGCATTAAGGGTACCTTATTCTCCAATAATGAGACAAGAGAGGGAACAATTGACTTGTGCACAAACCAAGTTACACACAGACATCCTCGTGTTACTTGAAGATCGTTTAGAGCATTGCTCCCATCTCCAAATAACATTTGAACCAGCTTTTTTAAATGCTTAACAGTCAAATTATCCCAAAATCCAGAAAGCTTTAGTTTTAAATCTTGTGTTTTTTGATCTTGAATTTTTTTTTCAATACAGTCTATAAGATCTTTCATGTGTGCTGAACATGCAAAATCCTCAAAATCTTCTGCATATTTTTTCATTCGAGGCTGAATAGGCTGGACACCAGGCAGGTCAGGCATATTGTAAAGAAATTCATCGATAATGTCACTAAGGGGATGAAAGTTAAGACAACAGTAGCTGTTACGAATATTCTGGAAAAACTCATCAACAGTTTTAGGCTCTGAAAGTTGGCTCTCAATTTCTAGTCTCTCCATTATAAAACGATGAAGGAGTGTGAGAGACACGTTACTTGCTTCTAAAGCTTGCTTGACATCAGCTACTAGTCTGGCAAATGTTCTTTCTAAGTTTCTAAATGCTTCACCAACAGACCTTTCTACTAAAATAGGTTCTGAAGGCTTACTGTTTCTCTCGATTTCCTTCTCCAACCCCAAATATTTAACACGTAAATTTCTTACTAAACTCACCAAATCATCTTTTTTCATCTTCTCCATGGCTTCAATCACCTCCTCCCAGACATTATGTTCTTGAGTTCTTCCTTTCAGCCAAATATCAAGAAGCTCAGTCTTACATCTCTCTATTCCTTCTGTCTGGAAATACTGTCTATGAATTTTGTCCAGCTCATATTTAGGTAGTTTTAGATAGATTCCAAACAAATGCCAGTCTACCACAGGTCGTAGTTCCTCAAGTAAAAGATCAAGAGAAGGAGTCTTACCAGACATAGTTGAGGATGAAGTCAACCCTGAGAAGAGGAAAAGGGAATTATTATATAACAAAAATACAAATTAGATCAAACTACGGATTATTAGTATTTCCTGCATTCTGTTTATACAGGTTTCCATATTTGAGATTTATCTAGGGAATAGACCAAATTTTTGTATACATACTAAAGGAAGATGGATGGATGGAGGGGGGGATGGATGAACAAATGGTTGAGTGACAAATAAAGGAGACTGGACTTTTACCTCAGGTCCTAAGAGTTACTTCTTGAATTGGAAGACAGTTCAAAGTCATGTATTGATAAAATGCATCTTCAAAGAGTAAATGAACAGGAAATATCTCAAGAATGTCAATAGGAGCAATGGTGCCACCCCCTCCACCATAACCTTGATGTTGTTTTAAGTGACTGTTCACAACCAATAGAAGCTACATTAGAAGTAAATTCAAGTTACTTTTGTCTCCTTTACATCTACATGTGCAGTGACTATGAGAAACAGTTTATTAGCAACAGTACTTCTATTGCTTTAAGTACTACAAATAATGATAGAAGTTTGTTTAGCTACTACCATATTGTGCAAAAATTATGACACAGTGTACAAAAATTAGAATATAGTTACATTGTCAATGTGTAAATCAATAAAGACAATGTACTACATACAGTCAAAAGATCTACTGTATAAACAAGAGGCAAGCTCACAACATGAGCCAGTAAAACAGAAGAGAACCAGATCAAGAAAAATGTCACATAGTGAGTGATACTAATGTTCAGGCAATTTAAACTTTGACTTTTATACCAGCAATGTATTTATCATTACTAATATAATATTTGGGCTCTTTCTTGTAGTCAATACAATAACGATATCAAGGACTAAATTACTATTCACTGCTAAAAGTAATGTATGCAGTACTGTATATTAGTATAACAGGTCGTTTAATATATTTATGGCGTTTTTGAAAATGTACGGATTTACTGGAGATGTGTATGGATAGACTTGTGACTTCAAACACCATCAGATGTAATGCTTATACACTTAACATACTAGTATACATTAACTATCTAGTATATAGCCACATATATAAATTAAATCTTATAAGAATCCATGTTATGGGTCTTTAATTGTACAGTGTTATAGACACTGGAGTCATTTGTCTAGACAACTAATGAACTAATTATATGAGGAATCCATTATATGTGTATGTATACTTTAGATCTGTTTAGGTATCTTATTCACCACTACATAACTAATGAATCCGGAATAATAAATTGATATATTAAAATGATGTACCACTATTTGTAATGTAATATCATAAAAATAATCAAGTGCTGTTGTCTGTCAAATATATTTATAACAAACAAAAATATAATACAAGATGTTTTTTAAAAAAAAGATAGACAAGTTTAAAAATATAATTGTGTTAATAAAACAAAGAACAATAATATACTACAAGTAAACATATAAAGTATATTTGTGTAAACAATTAACAAAACATAACAAAGTACTATTAATTGATATAAAGTATAAAAACGTCTTTTAATTGCATGGAAATGAGAGTAAAATAAAGTAATACACTATGTAATGTGTGAATGAAAACAAAAGAGAGTAAAAGAAAAATAAAGCTTCAATAAATTATGATAAACATCATTAAAAATACATACAAATGAGAACAAAGTAATGTGAAATAACATACATAAATGAGAGTGAACAATGCAAAAGTATTTATAATTGAGAACGAAATGAAATACAATACTATCAAATAAGAAAAAAAAAGATTTAGATTAAAAACATAACACAGTGGGGGTATAACAAAACTAATATTACGGGTTATAATTAACTCTCCAGTTATCTATGTCATCCTCACTATATTGTTCCTCATTATATTTATCAGCTCCAGTTGGTGGTTGGGGACGTTCGATTGCATCATGAACTTGAGAGGGTGAGATGGGTCGAGCTCGAGAACGACTTTGAATGTTCACAGGAATATTTGGTCTTTCGTATGAGATGGCAGATGCAATAGTTCGCTCAAAACGTGATGTTGAAATTCGGCTTTGAGGCTTTTCTAATTGTATTTCTTGTACAGTGCATATACCTCGAGAAACACTAATATTAAGTAATAACTTCATTGTTTCTTGATTCTTACAGGAATTTGCAATCATAAGTGCAGTACACAGATATTTGTCATCAGTACTCTCTAAAAGAAGGTTCAAGATTTTAGTGTTGCCAGACTGCGCTGCTGCATACAGGGCTACACGTCCTTGCTCATCTTCTATGTTAACATCAGCACCTCCACCTAGGAGAGCCTCCACCCCTTCTTCAAAGTCATACAAGGATGCTGCTATTAGAGCTGTCTGCCCTTCATTATCTTGTTTGTTAGGATCTGCTCCATAGGCTAAGAGGAGAGGTGGTATAGCAAGATTGAGTGGTTGATCAGATAGATCAATACAGGCAGTATGAAGTGGTGTACGATTGTTAGAATCACATATATTTGGATCAGCACCATTGTTCAGAAGCATATCAACCAATTGAGCATTTTTGACAAAGCATGCTGCATGAAGTGCTGTTTTTCCTAACCTGAATGCAATATTTATATCAGCATTTGACTCTATTAGGTAATGAGCTACAGGAAACTGCTCCTGTACTATAGCTACAGTTAGAGCTGTGAAGCCTTCTTTACTTTGCACATTTATGTTAGCCCCAGCTTCAACTAAAAGTTTCACAATCTTTAAGTTACCTTCATCTGCAGCTGACATTAAAGCAGTCATGCCATTGTTATCCTGAATATCAAGGGATGCACCTGCCTCCACAAGAACTGAGGCAACATCAATATCATTGTTTTGACATGCTAACATAAGTCCAGTTAAGCCATCTACTTCAGTTAAATTTGGATCAGCCTTAATTGAGAGGAGAAGTTTCACAGCATCTATTTTTCCACTAAAGCTTGCACGCATTAATAAAGTGGAATTATTTTTGTCTTGTTGATTAGGATCTGCTCCATACACAACCAATAGGTTTGCTATCTTGACATTTAGCTTATAAATAGAGAATGAGAGAGCTGTATTTTTTTCGTCATCTTCAATTTTCACATCAGCACCAGCTCTAAGAAGAGCCTCTACTTCTGTTTCAGAACAATACAAACACGCTGCCATTAATGCAGTACGTCCAAATATTTGTCTAACATTGGGATCTGCTCCATAGGCTAAGAGGAGAGGTGGTATAGAAGGATCAAATGGCTGATCCGATGGATTGAGACAAGAGATAATTAGCGGAGTATTCTTGCTAGAATCTTGTACATTTGGGTTAGCACCATTTTTCAGTAGTATTTCAACTAGCTCACCATTTTGAAGAGAACATGCTCCACTAAGTGCTGTTCTTCCATACTTGCCTTGAATGTTTAAGTCAGCTTTGGACTTTATTAGAAAATGAGCAACTGGAAGATTGTTAGACTGTATAGCCTGGATAAGAGCTGTGTCTCCTGATGAAGTGCACAAATCAAGGTCAGCTCCAGCAGACATGAGCAATTTGATAATCTCCAATACATTAACTGTATCCTCTAGTTCAGTGAGAGGAACACCAGCCACTTTGAATAAGCTTCCTATTTCTGAAATGAATTTCTTTTCTGTAGCTAAAATAACCATTGAGATTATAGTTAAACCATCTTCATTTACACCATTTGGATCAGCTTTGGAAGCCAAGAGAACTTTAATGACATCTAAATTGCTCCTAAGACATGCTAAAACCAAAGGACTAAGCATCAAATTATTATATTGGTTAGGATCTGCACCATGTGAAAGTAACAAATTCACTATATTGACATTACCCATAAAACTGGCAATTGATAGAGTAGTAAAAGAAACTGAATCTATTTTAACACATGCACCTGCATTGAGGAGAGCCTCTACTCCTTCTTCATAATTATGACGAGTTGCTAACATCAATGCTGTCCGTCCTACAATGTCTTGTTTATTAGGATCTGCTCTGTAGGCTAAAAGGAGAGGTGGTATAACAGGATCAAATGGCTGATCAGATTTCTTGATACAAGAGGTAATGAGCGAAGTATTTTTGTCAAAATCTTGTATATTTGGGTTAGCACCATTTTTCAGTAGTGTTTCAACTAGCTCAGCATTTTGAAGAGAACATGCTTCATGAAGTGCTGTTTCTTCATACTTGCCTTGAATGTTTAAGTCAGCTTTGGACTTTATTAATAAATGAGCAACTGGAAGGTTGTTAGACTGTATAGCCTGGATAAGAGCTGTGTCTCCTGAAGAAGTGCATAAATCAAGATCAACTCCAGCAGCTATGAGCAATTTGATTATCTCCAATTCATTTACAGCATTCTGTAGTTCAGTGAGAGGAAAGCTATTCGTTTCAAACAAACCTCCTAGTTTAGAAGTTAACTCCTTTCCAGCAGATGAAATTATCATTGATAATAAAGTAAAGCCCTCTTCATCTACTTTATTTGGGTCAGCTTTGGAAGCCAAAAGAGCTTTAATGACATCTATATTCCTCCTAAGACATGCTGAAACCAAAGGACTAAATAAAAAATCATTATATTGGTTAGGATCTACACCATGTGCAAGTAACAAATTCACAATATTGAGATGACCCATAAAACTGGCAATTGATAGAGCTGTACAATAACCTGAATCTTTATGAATGTCAGCACCTGCATTGAGGAGAGCCTCTACTCCTTCTTCAAAATTATAACGACTTGCTGCCATCAATGCTGTCCTTCCCGAAACATCTTGTTTATTAGGATCTGCTCCATAGGCTAAGAGGAGAGGTGGTATAGCAGGATTGAAAGATGCATCAGATAGACTAACACAAGCAGTAAGAAGTGGTGTACAATGGTAAGAATCACATATATTTGGGTCAGCACCATTGTTCAGAAGCATATCAACCAGTTCAGCATTTCTGACAGTACATGCTGCATGAAGTGCTGTTTTACCTGACTTAACTGCAATATTCAAGTTAGCATTTGACTCAATTAGGTAATGAGCTACAAGATACTGCTCCTGTAATATTGCTGTGATGAGAGCTGTGAAGCCTTTATTATCTTGCACATTTACGTTGGCACCAGCTCCAACTAGGAGTTTCACAATCTTTAAGTTACCTTCATCTGCAGCTGACATTAAAGCAGTCATGCCATTGTTATCCTGAATATCAAGGGATGCACCTGCCTCCACAAGAACTGAGGCAACATCAATATCATTGTTTTGACATGCTAACATAAGTGCAGTTAATCCATCTTCTTCAGTTAAGTTTGGGTCAGCCTTAATTGAGAGGAGAAGCTTCACAGCATCTACTTTTCCATTGAAGCTTGCACGCATTATTTGAGTGATCTTGTTTTCATCCTGTTGATTAGGATCTGCTCCATATGCAACCAACAGATTTGTCATCTTGACATTTAGCTTATTAGTAGCAAACGAGAGAGCAGTAAGTCCTTCATAATCCTCAATTTTAACATCAGCACCAGCTCTAAGAAGAGCATCTACTTCAACTTCAGAACATGATGAGCATGCTGCCATTAATGCTGTGCGTCCAAATATTTGTCTGATATTAGGATCTGCTCCATAGGCTAAGAGGAGAGGCGGTATTGCAGGGTCAAATGGATAATCAGATTTATTGAGACAAGCGATAATGAGTGGAGTATTTTTGTTAGAATCTTGTATGTTTGGGTTTGCGCCATTTTTCAGTAATGTTTCAACTAGCTCACCATTTTGAAGAGAACATGCTTCATGAAGTGCTGTTCCTTCATACTTGCCTTGAATGTTTAAGTCAGCTTTGGACTTTATTAGTAAATAAGCAACTGTAAGGTTGTTAGACTGTATAGCCTGAATAAGAGCTGTGTTTCCCGAAGAATTACATAAATCAAGGTCAGCTCCAGAAGATATGAGCAATTTGATGATCTCCAATATGCTCTCTGTATTTAACTGTGCATCAGAGTTTGCTATCAAGATACTTAATTCTAATATGAAATCAGCTACCATTAATTTCATGACTCCTGTGAGAACATCTATATCCTCTACTTTACCAAGGGGATTATCACGGATACTTCTCAATTCTGACAATGGATGTCCTCCACTGGCCAAAATGTGCGACAACATTTCTGTTAAACTCTGCGCATTTGTTATGTTTGGAGCCAAAAGGACCTGAACAGCCTCTACGTTACTCATAAGTCCTGCAAAAACCAAAGGACTTTTCAACATATTTTTATCACATACACATGCTGCCATTAGTGGCGTACATCCTGAAACATCAAGTATATTCGGATTTGCTCCATAGGCTAAGAGAAGAGTAGGTATGGCAGGGTCTAGGGTTTTATAAGGAAGACCTGTAAATGACACCAGTAGTGGAGTAGCTTCACTGGTATCTTGAATGTTTGGATTTGCTTTGTTCTCCAGAAGCAACTGAACTAATTCTACATTCTGTATAGCACATGCTATATGAAGTGGTGATCTCCCAGACTCTCCTTGTAAATTTGAATCAGCTTTTGATTCTAACAAGAATTGAACAACGAGAGAGCTGTTACTCAAAATGGCACGGATGAGAGCTGTATCACCTGTTGAGGCTTTTAAATTGACATTTGCTCCACCAGCAACTAAGAGCTTAACAATTTCCAAATGTCCTTCATCTGCAGCAAACATTAGCGCAGACCAAGTCCTGTCGCTTTCTTGAAAGTCAAGAGGGATGCCAGCCTGTATAAGTGTTTTAACTGCTTCAATATCTCCTCCTTTACAGGCTGAAATTAAAAACAAAAAATCTTCTGCATCCAATGAGTTTTGACTAGCTTTTGTTTTCAGGAGGATTTTTATAACTTCCAATTTTCGATTTGAATTTGCTATCATCAAAGGTGTTCTGTTTTTGTTATCTTGTTCATTAGGGTCAGCACCATATGCAAGTAACAACTCCACTATTTCTACGTAACCTTCAAAACAAGCTGTTGAAAGAGATGTACAGCCATCGTTGTTCTTATGATTGATATCAACACCAGCTTCAATAAACGTTTTGACAATTTCTACGTTTCCCCCTTGAATTACTTCAAAAAACAAAAGTTTATCACCAACAACAGCATTTGGATCAGCGCCAACACT
Source organism: Xestospongia bergquistia (assembly GCA_963965975.1). Lineage (NCBI taxonomy): Eukaryota > Metazoa > Porifera > Demospongiae > Haplosclerida > Petrosiidae > Xestospongia > Xestospongia bergquistia. The sequence goes on along the minus strand of OZ014420.1, from coordinate 1,317,192 downwards.
TAGCAGAAACTCAACTGCTTCAAGTTGATTTTGAGAGATAGCTAAATAAACAGCTGAACTGATATCATCAATATCTTCTCCTTGATCCATAACTATACTATCTCCTACAGCTATTTTCATAATGCCCAAACTCTGCATTAAGGGTACCTTATTCTCCAATAATGAGACAAGAGAGGGAACAATTGACTCATGCACAAACCAAGTTACACATAGACATCCTTGTGTGACTTGAAGATTGTTAAGAGCATTGCTTCTACCTCGGAAAAGCATTTGAACCAGCTTTTCAAAATGCTCAAGTGTCAATTGATGCCAAAATCCCGATAGCTTCAATTCTAGCTCTTGTACATTCTGATCTCGAATAGCTTCTCTAATACAGCCAATAAGATCTTTCATGCATGCTGAACGTGTAAACTCTGCAAAATCTTTCGCATATTTTTTCATTCGAGGCTGAATAGGCTGGAAATCAGGCAAGTCAGGCACACTGTTAAGAAACTCATTTATAATGTCGCTAAGGAGCCGAAAATTAAGGCAGCAGTAGCTATTACGAATATTATGGAACAACTGATCAACAGTTTTAGGCTCTGAAAATGGTTTCTCAATTTCTAGTCTCTCAATTATAAAGCGATGAAGGACTGTGAGAGACACGTTACTTGCTTCTAAAGCTTGCTTGACATCAGCTACTAGTCTCGCAAATGTTCTCTCTAAGTTTGCAAATGCTTCAACCACAGACTCTTCCACCTCAATTAATTCTGGAGACTTACAAATCTCCATAGCTTCATCATGTTCAAATGTATTGTTACTTACTGTCTCGGTTTCCATCTCCAATCTCAAATATTTACTACGTAATTTTCTTACCAAATCATCTTTCTTCATCTTCTCTAAGGCATCAATCACCTCCTCCCAGACACCAACTTCTTGTGTTCTATTATTCAGCCAAAAATCAAACAGCTCTGTCTTACATCTCTCTGTTCCTTCTGTCTGGGAATACTGCCTATGAATTTTGTCTAGCTCAGGTTTAGGTAGCTTTAGATAGATTCCAAATAAATGCCAGTCTACTACAGGCCGTAGTTCCTCCTGTAAAAGATGAAGAGGAGTTTCATCTGACATAGTTGAGGAAAAGTCAACACTGAGAAGAGGAAATAGAATTGTTAAGCATACAAATGTAATTTTGTGGCTAAAGTTTATTTAGCATTTCCTGCATAGTATTTCCATATTAGGAATATGAGGTCACTGGATCCCATGTTAATAGTTTAATACCAAATATTGTATATAGAGTAAAGAAAAAAAGAAAAGAATATACTTTTGTTTTTATGAATAATTGTTAAGAAAGAAATTCAGGTAGACTTAATAGTTCTAATATTCCTTTTCGCAATTTCTCTTGTGTCTCATCTCCTGGTAGAATCTAAGTCAAAGAAAGGAAAATTAGATGGATGAATAAATGGATGGTGGATGGACAAATGGTCATGTAACAAACAAAAGAGACTGATGTTATGACATTCTTTTTACCTCAGGTTCTAAGAGATATTTCTCTAATTGTAGAATGGTCTGTGTTTGTAATTTTGCCATTCTCTCATTGTTCAAAGTCATGTATTGATAAAATGCATCTTCAAAGAGTAAGTGAACAGGAAATATCTCAAGAACATCAGTAGGAGCAATGTTACCACGCCCTCCACCATAACCTTGATGTTGTTTTAAGTCAGAAATGTGACTGTTTACAACCAATAGAAGCTACATTAAAAGTGAGTTAAAGTTATTTTTATCTCCTTTATGACTACATGTCCAATGATTATGAGAAACAGTTTATTAGCAACATTAATTCTATTGCTATAAGTAATACAAATAATGTTAGAAGTTTGTTTATCTGGTGCCAGTGTGAATGCAAAAATTATGCCATAGTGTACAAAAAATTAGTATATAGTGTACAAAATTTAGAACATAGTGTATAATGACTTAGTTACATGGTCAAACCATAAATCTATACAGTCAATATACTATATATATGACATACCAATGAAAATCTACTTTCTCTAAAAACCATTTTAACTTGGTTGTACTATACTTTGTTACTATAGTTACTGATGTGGTATGCCATCACTCACTTCAGAAATAATAGGAGGGCATTCGTTATATCCTTTACACACTAAGAATTGTTCGGGTGAGGCTGGAGATGATGTGACGGGTTTAACAAGTGCAATCTACTCGATAGGAACAAATGTTTTTATCATAAAATGCACAATACTACCAGTTATAAATATATGTATGATAGGTAATGGCTACATACTACCAGTTATAAATATATGTATGATAGGTAATGGCTACATACTCTATTATAGTATGATTGAAATTACATTAGACTTCATTAAAAAAATTGTGAGATAGACATGGAATGTTTTTAATAGTAAGTTAGAGTATATATATTATATATACTCTTAATATTACAAACCAGCACACACACACATACAGTATATGTATTAACATATTATAATAATATTACCACAATGCAATATCATATAATATAAATATCTAAGTTGATTTAACTACATAGTATTTATTATATGTATGAGACAGCTGTGAAAACTGCCACCATAACTGGCTAGTGTACCAATTCTGTTGTCACTTCTCATTACTATAAACTTAGAAATGGCTTCTTTGTAATCTAGGAATAGTACATAATATTAAAGGTATGTACTCTCAATTTACACATAACTTGTTAGTAATTTAGTATACCTCTTGAAATAACCTATATATCAGATAGATCAATCCAACTGAGAATCGTGTTAAGGTACTATAGACACGACAAACAAAGGAGCCTCCATGAGCCAATAACTATAACATAAACCAATACCAAGATGATGGCATAGATAAACAGGGGTTATCCCTTACCTTAAGAGCACATATACATTGAGATAGTAGTTGTTGTTTAGTGCTATACTCCTCGTAACCTGGAGCATGAGCACCAAATGGAAGTGATGACAGATCACCAAACACTAGATGGACTCCACCAGAGTATTCAGAATCCACAGCAGCGACAATGCTGTAATACAATGTAATAAGTATCGTTAAAGTAGAACTTCTTTAAATGGACACCTTAATAACATACTGAGCATTACTAGAAAATCATATTGTTATTATAATTACATTAATGAATAGTCGTGTACTTAATTGTAAGAGCTATGAAAAGCCTGTTTAATGTCTCAATATTTAGACAAATGAGTTTCCCTGGAAGTTAAGCCAATTTGTGAGGCTTGTTGTGAAAGTATTATGATAGACTGAATATCCTTTCATACCACATATGTGCTCAACTGAGAAATTAGTACCTGGTAATTCCATAGTAATTATTAACATAGGTAGTTAATGTATTTTAGATGTGCTTGTAACCCTAGCAACCATGTATTAGTAGAAGCAGATATAAAGTGTACATGTTTGTTTACCTGTTAATTGTATCATTATTTGTAATATCCAGACCTTGAACAGATCCAAGGATCTGGAATGAGTCCCATTGAACAAGACGGGCCAAAGCTGGTGAAGGACGAAGTGAAGGTCGTTCTGATCGGACCACACCCCATCCCTTCAGTACCATAGTATAATAATGCTAAAAACATAATGACCACACCTACTTTAATGTTACAATTAGATCTAGTCCAATAGACATATTGTCCATAATTACTAGGGGCTCCCCACAGATCAACAAAGGTCAAAGGTTGATCTTCACTTAATGGTATCTAAAATTAAATTAAAATAAAAATAATAATTAATATAATATATACTTTATATTACTTCATTAAAAGATGAGCAAGAAATCCCTTAATTTGTAAAATTCAATGCATTAAATATCAATAATTTAGGGAATGTCCCATGATTCAAAACAAGAACAATTAATTAGAATTTGGATCTCTTAATAAACTTAATATTACAATTATTAATGAGCTAAGTATACCAACATTAACCTGACTGATTACTCCAGTAAGTACATCCACGGCAGCCATGTTGAGTCCTTCAGAATTTAGAAAGAATGGAGGGTTTGAAGCTAAGAGAGCGTGGCATGGAAGACATTTTGAAACAATATGAGCAAAATCACTGATGTTATGAGGTTGTATGACCTATAAAAGATCATGTCATGTGACTAGACAGAGATCATGTGATTGGCACATGACTAGTATTAACCTGTGCCTTATCAATAATGTCAACTAGTTTCTTAAGAGCTTCATTACGACAAAATCTAGTGTTGGTCACCTAGTGGAACAAAAGGTATTTACACATAATTTTAAGATTATAACTATCTCTTCCTATGCCATGTTCATAGAAAACTTTATTGATTATTATGACCATATTCTTTACATACCTTCTCAACTCTCTTACCATCCAATGTATTAAAATCATGTTTGTCAATAGTCTTTTGAGCATATCTACCCTATATATAATGTGATTTTATCTTAACTCTTCCCTCATACTCTAAATTACTTACTCTCAGCCAATTAACATCTTCAGGTTGTATATCAATGCCCATAGCATTAATGATCTGTCCATCTTTTTGACTGTTGTCTATATCGCTGTTTCTGTCTTCATGGGTAGTACCCCCGGCACGACCCAAATGTTGAAGAACATGTTTAGTAGCATCAGATGGCCCTATAAATAGGATGTACTCACACACACATACACATTTCCTAAATCAACTCTATTAAGGACACCATGTGATGGTAGTTTTGTACTTTCCCATCACTCTATATAATAGGGTAACTCCATTTACTATACAACAATATTGTTATATACTCAATTGATAATTACATATAGTAGGAAGTATTATCAAAACAAAAACATACAACTTCCTCTAATTTATGAGATATTCTATAAACTGGTCACTATGATATCATTATCACAACATGGGAGTATATAGTGTTAATAATACTGACTGCTTACTAGTCCCATAAGTCATTGTGATAAGTACTGGTATTTATTAGTGTAGAGCTTACTAATGGTAGCTATCCTAAGTCACTATAACAAGTACTGATGTTTACTAGACTAGAGTTTACTAATAATACACGAGCCATCTTAGATCACCATACTCATTTCACTCTACAATTTATTAATACAAGCCACTATTAGTATTACACACCTGCTTTTGATAACTCTCCATCTCCTAAGAGTGTATCTTGTTGTCCACGTACTGTATCTGACCAAGGTCGTTGAAGTTTCTCCAGTCGAGATACCAGTGATCCTGTGGTCCTTCTCTCAAGGACAGTGCTAGTATCAGAGTTGCTAGGCTGTACTGAATGGAGTCCATGAAATCCATCCTAAAATTGAAAAAATAGCTATTTTATAATCCTACTAAAAAATTAGATTATTTAGTGGTTTAAGTGTCTAACATAAATTATAATAATGACAACACTATTCATTATGTATATTATAACTTATATAATATATTAGAGTCAATTAATGTATATAATAATAATATATTATAGTGATGACATAGTGGTGACATAATGTAGTATAATCTATCATACTTACTAAATGTATCCTTGGTAAGACAGCTTTCTCTCTTGGTAAAGATTTTAATTTACACCTGTTTACAAACTCTTTACAGCAGTGGTCTTTGACCTGAAGTAAATTAGAGTGTACATGTGTGTGTGTGTGTGTGTGTGTTATGAGCAAGACATGATGTTATGTAATACCTCTTGAATGTGTTTCCTCTCTGAAAATTTCATACATATGTAGAGACGTAGGTTCTCCTCAATAGCATCCATCTAGGGAGAGAGAGAGAGAGAGAGAGAGAGAGAGAGATATTAAAACAAATATTTTGTTTAAGGACTTACTTGATATTTAGCAAATTTGGATGCACAATTAACTAATTGAGATAGAAATGACTCAGGAATAGTCATCATTGGAAACAATACTCTATTAGAATATATAGTATCTATGTATTATCAAGTGAACAGGGTGAAGACTCATTCTGATACTCACTGAACCCCAGTCTCAGTCTGTCCCAATGTGCATCAGAGAATGTTGATTTGCCTTTATAGTTAACACAGATGACATATTGTTCAGAGTTACCAGCTTTACTGGTGACAGGTTTAAAGACATTGACCTGAAAAGAATATAACTGTCCATTAATATGTCCACCTGATCCTTTATGTTCACTGTCTTTTTATTTATTTATCTGTTATCTATCCATCCACTTGACCAGCTGTCCATCCATTATTTCAATTATTCATCTATTCACTAATTCGTCCATTTATCCATCCATCCATTAATACCTCCTTAAAGCATATAGACAAAAGATACATTAAACAGGCCGTTTGACACTCTAATGTAGTAAATGACTTCATAATATAAGTCCCTCCCTCTCGTAATACCAACAGTGCAGTGAATGTCTCACAAAAGAGGAGCTGAGCAACCAAGTTCTCTTGTTCAGCTGGATTATTAGCACAGTCTATACTGCCATCAGCTGTCACCTAAATGATATAACAATATTAATGTGTTATATGTATAAGGAGAGCTCAGAACACTACATACCTATGCTATTCAAGAAATGGATTGAAACCTAAACACAGAACATTACATACCTATGTAATTTCAGCAAATGGACTGAAACTCAAACACAGAATATTACATACCTATGTTATTCAGTAAACAGACTGAATTCCAAACATAAAATACTGTATATATGTACATACCAATATATGTACATACCAATATATGTACATACCAATATATATGTACATACCAATATATATGTACATACCAATATATGTACATACCAATATATATGTACATACCAATATATATGTACATACCAATATATGTACATACCAATATATATGTACATACCAATATATCTACATTCCAATATATATGTACATACCAATATATATGTACATACCAATATATATGTACATACCAAATTGACTTCTTTTAGGTCTTTCTTTACTAACTCCATGAGTCCCATTACATTATCCCACGTCATAATGTCACCACTGTTATCTCTACCAAAGTACCAATTAACACTTGTCTCCATCATAAACCGGTCTTGGTCTATAAGGGCGACTAGGTCGTTACCCTCGTAATAGGGATTCAAGGTCATGGCTTTCCAATTCCAAATAACATCGATACGATGTGTTTTAATATAATGATTTAGACTGGTTATAAAAGCACCTGGCGCCTCACATAGATGCAATGAATTGAGACGAATCATGGAATCAGGAACTATGTTAAATACTGTGAGCATTTCGTGAAGTTTTGTCCATCCTTGAGTACAGAGTTCTGTGTTAAATTGTTTGCGTATTGCTGGAATAATAGTAGCCGCTCTATTTGAGAACTTTGTATGACGTTGCCAGGAAATAATTTCTTTTTCATCTAATTGGCTCTTTGTGGCATTCAAACGTTTCTTAATATCTAAAAGTTGGTGGAACCCATATTGGGAGTCTTGAAATATTTGGTTTGGGTCTGGCAATTTCCATTGTTGTGGGTACTCATTGGTAAATTGAAATTTCTTCTGAAAGAGCTCTCGTACTTGCTCTTCAGCTTCATCACTGACATTGTATGTCTTACGATACTTACTCTCAGGAGGTCCATCACCTCTATATCCTAACCCTCTACCACGTGATCTGTAGCCTCTACCACGTGACCAGTCATCTCCACTTTCTGCACCTCTTCCATACATGCCCGCTAAATTTAATTTTGGAGGGCGTGGGCTAAACGGGAAAAAGTTGCCAGCTCCGCCCTTAAATAAAAAAGGAGGGCTGGCTGAAGGGAATTAAGAGAAAATGGTAGTCGCTTTATGGTTACTTTCAGTTGTCTTGGTGATTATCACTTTATTGGTTGCTGTTCTCCTCTTTATCAGGTAGTAGGTCATATAACATACAAACTCACTTCAAGGACTTAATCTTACAGGTCACAGTTCATATACTTGTCTCTCTCTCAGTGTGGTATCAAGGGACCAACTCCTCAATTTTATTATGGAAATGCTAAAGAGATTAGAAAGACAGTACATGGCATGTGATGTGTAACATTAACGTCATCTTATTGATAGGGTATCTTGACGTTTCTTCAAGAGAACACAAAGAAATTTGGTCCAATTTTTGGGTATGTACTCACCTTCATTTATAATACCTATGTTCATCTCTCTCTCTCTCTCTCTCTCTCTCTCTCTCTCTCTCTCTCTCTCTCTCTCTCTCCCTTCCTACCCTTTCTCTCTCCCTTCCTCCTCTCTCTCTCTCTCACTCACTAGTTACTACAATGGTTTAAGGTCTTATGTTGTAATAACTGATCTAGAAATCATACGACAAATTACCATCAAAGAATTCGACACTTTCACAGATAGAGAAGTATGTAAGACAAAAAATAAAGTCATTATCTCTAATATTGCTAGCACATTCCTGATTTACTACGTGAGAAGACATCCTCTACAGCTCGAGGTTTAGTTAATAGTCGAGGAGAGGATTGGAGAAGGATGAGAAGAATGTTATCAAGGAGTTTTAATACTGTTAATATGAACAAAGTATGCTAACTCTGTTAAGTGATTGAAAATTGTTGCCTCTAGATGGCTCCGTTGGTTAGTAAGTCATGTGAGGCACTGTGTAATAAATTAGGAGAGGTGGCAGGACTGCAAAGCAGCATTGACATATGGCAGTATGTTCATTGTCTATTATTTTAATCCCTCTCCCCCCCCCCTCCCCCCCCCCTCTCTCTCTCTCTCTCTCCATTAGACTCTATGGTTTGTATACAATGGAGGTTATTTTGGCAACTGGTTTTGGACACAAAGTTGATGTACTTTATGGCAAAGCTGATGAACTTACTAAAGCTTGTGGTTCTGTATTTGCAGCTGTTAGAGAAGGCTCAGCTCTCTCAGGAGTTACGACATTATTGAGTGAGTTTGATGTTACTTCAAGATGACTCTTTTTCTGGCTCTTAGGTAATTTTTCTTTTATGGAATTTTATGTTAGAAAGAGAGCTGTCAACTCAAAGTTTGGTCGAGATTATTTAATAGTAGAGAAAAATGTTGAAGAATTATTTCAAAAAAGATTAAATGAGAAAGAAGAGAATAAGGTTAGTGAAAACTAGTAGTCTATTCTATCTCTCTCTCTTTCTCTAGTCACAAGATCTCTTACAGTTATTGATCAATGCTAGAGAAGAAGATGATGACGATGACGATGATGAATTAAACTCTGGACAGAAACAGCTATCTGATGTTGAGATTATACGTACTGCTCTCTCCTTTCTTTTAGCAGGTGAATATAGGGTTAAATAAATAGCATATAATACAGAGACAAAATGATAAACATGGAGGATGGTTGGATGAGTTCATGACATAATGTTTCATTATTTAGGATATGAGACTACTAGTAATGCATTGGCTTTCAGCTCCTATTTACTGGCAATCCATCCTGAGGAACAAGAAAAGTTATATGCAGAAATTAACCAGTACTATTCTGACCATCCAGTAAGTAATTATACCACAATAATTCTAATAATACATACTTATTTGTATAAAGAAAGAAATAATTTCTGATATTTATATTGAAATATGTCTTTAGGATGCCACACTACTTGAAGTATCGCAACATGTTATGTATTTAGATATGGTACTACAAGAATCATTGAGAATATATCCACCTGTCCCAAGGTAGGAGAGAGAGAGAGAGGACACACTTTGTTATTCTTTACTTCTTACAGAACTAATCGTTATTGCTCTAAGACCATTACTATATCAGATATAACATTTCCTCAAGGTTGTAATGTCATCATGCCTATAATTTTAATACACCACTCTCCTGAACACTGGCCTGAACCTGAAATCTTCAGACCTACTCGGTATGGACTTATAATAATCATAACAATGTAATGTATTGTTATAGATTTACCAAAGAGGAGAGGGAGAAGCGTCATCAAATGGCACACATGCCATTTGGATGGGGTCCTAGATCTTGTATTGGTATGAGATTAGCTTTAATGGAAGCTAAAATGGCTCTAGTTGCTGTATTACATCATTACAAGCTAGTTGAAGGACCTGATACTCAAAAGGTCAATACCAATCACATAATATTGTATGAATGTATTTTATTTAATGCCCCTATGATTAGATCCTATTTTAGGGGCATCCTAATTAATGCACCTGTGATTAGATCCTAATTATAGGGGCATCCTCTAACAGTCAATAAGACTTCTGTAGTGTCTTTAATAATAGACATGTTTCATTTGGTAATTAACAATTGTTTGTTTTCTCTTTCTTAGCCATTAGATACTAGTATTGGAATAACAATGGTTCCAAAAAATGGAATTTATGTTCGTATTGAGAAGAGAACATGACTTCCTACTTGTCTTTTAGCCACCAAATTATACCAAATAATTGAGAATTTTTGCTAGTGAAAACTCAAAATTTAATACATTTTCAAAACAGAAATACCTATATTATGTTTTAATCCTAAAATCTATAAAAACATTTTCCATCAACAAGTTATAAGTTGCTTTGTTGACCAAACAATTGCTGTAACTTTTGACTCAACATAACATTACCAGTAATCTTGATCTTCCCTTGAAAGAAAGCCTTAAAATGGACAGAAACATTGTAATACTGTGTAATGTCCCCACAATCCAATTACTTGTTGTGGATTGAGATCTCCATTAGCAAGTGCAACAAAGTTGTCATCATCTATTGTCATTGTACAGCCAGCCTTCACTCCTTGAGGTTCCCCTCGATAAAGTCTACCTGGTGGAGTCTTGAGATCAACAGCTATATGAAGGAATGAAAACTGAGCCACATAATTTAACCCTTTATATGTGAAATTAATTAGAATAGGGGCCAATACATTAAGTATCTTACTAAAATATGCCAGTTATTAAGCTCATTTTTATCTTACCAATTATCATTAAATTAAAACATATTACCATTATTTCTCCTTACTCCATTGAGCTGCAGTCTTTCCATTTTTTGTTATGTTCCACAAATAAATGGCACGCACTTTCTTTACTAGCTCAGGTCCACCAGACTCCACCATTGACTGCATCTGTTCAAACAAGACCGTTGATTGTAGACCATCACCACTACTAGGAGATGTGACAGTTGAAGAAGAGGCAGATTTAGCAGTTGTATTAAGATCAATGTAGCCACCAGTCAAGACATTATCACCAGATTCCAGTGCCTAAAACAACAAGAAATGTTGTTAAGTTAAATAAAAAAAACCTACACATTATATTCTTTCAACAGTTACATACACAATGCTGTGATCATAAGTTAGTGAAGAATTGAAATGAGAAATACAACTGAAACAGCTTGACCTAATTATATACATTCTACATGTACTATCAGTACTTATCTAAGCTCTAATGGTTCAAATAATAAAACTATTGGACAAGTGTGCAAAATGTTCTTAGTTCAAATCATGGCTTTTTTCTGGTTGTCCCTCTTTACTGTACCTTGCAACGGAAGAATACTCTATTGCCTATGTTCCACATATCAGTCTGGAGTGTCTGACCTGGTAATACAGGTTTAGCAAACCTGGATTTGATAGTTTTTATCATTTTGACATCATTGTCACAATACTGTTTCAAAATATGTCGGACAGCAAAGCCATAAGAACAGAGACCATGAAGTATGGGAGTAGAAAAACCTAGGAGGGAGAGAGAGAGAGAAGGAGATAGGGAAAGGAAGGAAAGAAGTATTAATAATAAATACCTATAGCTAGTATTAACTGACCTGCAATTGCTGCAAACTGTGGGTCAATGTGGAGAGGATTATAATCTCCATTCAATCGATAAAGTGCTGCTTGACTAGAAGTTGTCTTCTCTTTAATAGAGGCATCAGGAGCACGATCAGGAGGTGCCACTGTAGGCTAAAAACAAGTAATAAAATGCAATGATCCTCAAACAGACAATGGTCTACTCTAACTGAGATCTAACTGTTAGTACCTTTAGATGAGGAGAGTCCCTTTTACCACCAAATCCACCAGCTCTTATTATGAAAGTAACAAACTGATTGATACATACAACATCTCCACTTTCATCAAATGACTCCACTATATATGATATACTTGTAAATAAGTTAACAAAAAGATAAACTAATTTACCATCAATTATAACCAGAGCTCCTTTCTTCTTGTCCACAATGTCACGAACTATAGCCTTGTGAGTTAAAGTCCCTGAAAAAAGTAGAAAATAATACTAGTTAATAATCTATCTGTCCACCAATATGTTAGTTCTAAATCTAGTCATCCGTTTATTATGATAGTGACCCAGTCTTACAAACCTGAGGTAGGGAGTGGTTTCTTAAGTTCAATGTACTGTTCTCCATGAAGTAGTTGTGACAGGTCATATTTAAAACCTGGTAGTCCTCTAATCATGAATGATGTCATAGCACTCTTAAATATGTAGGATTAAGGTAAAAATGATAGGGTTATGTGAGGATATGTTACCTGTGCAGGAATGACAGCATATGATGGTATGACAGAAAATTCATCATGTCCCTCATACAGAAATTTAAGTTCTGAAATATCTTTCTCTGAGACAGTAGCACCAACTAATGAAAACAGACAAAATCAAGTCCATCCACCTAGCCTCCATCCATTCATCTTTCCATCCATACAAGTTGAACTCACTCCCTAAAGCATAAAGAATGACATCTTTCTCAGTGTAAGAAAAAGGAGTTGGAGTAAATTCATATCCAATTGCACTATCAATATCAGTTGGTTCATTACCACCACTCAACTTTTCTTGAATACATTTTACAATATGACCAGTTCTCTCTAGAAGAAAACGACACTACTAGTTATAATATCAATCTATTCTACACACCTGCATTAGAAAATTGATTAAGTGGTTCAGACATATCACATATTTTGTTCCAATTATCTCTCACTATAAAAAGAAGAAAGACAGTCACTATACAATTATCAAGTATTATCAAAACTAATATATAGTTGTTATGAAGTATAGACTGACCATTCTCAACAGTAAAAGGTTCATTTGGTTTTATCATAGCAACACCAGTTGAATTTTGAACACAAGCTTAAAAATAAATGTTATTTAATACAAAAATTTAACAATGTGACATGTTTACTTTTTCCTGCCCATCCACCTGCAGACTACAGAGGGAAGAGATAGAGAGACTCAACAATGATGACTATTACTCACATACCTCAATGATGATACCATTATCATTACAACTCTCATGACACATGTACACAACAACAGGAGCAATATGTTCTGGCAAAAAAAGTTCAGCCAGTGCTACACAATATAACATTATTAATAAGATCATTCTACTAATTATTAACACTTAATACCTCTAGGTAGAATACCATCAGTAAGTCTAGAAAAAGCCGTAGGGGCAATGGTATTACAATATATGTTATATTTTTGTCCTTCTAAAGCCAGCGTGTTCATAAACCCAACAATACCGAGTTTAGCTGAAATGAGGTGAGTTGAAAAATTAAATTATGATGTTATAAATATATAACTTACCAGCTGAATAGTTTGATTGTCCAAAGTTGCCATAGAGACCAGAGGGAGATGATGTCATAATGATGCTATTAAGAACAATAGAGATACAACCAATAAATTTTAAAAAAGTAACGAGGTTATCTCATACCGTCCATATTTCTGCTTCTTCATATAATCCCATGCAGCACGTGTACACATAAAGGAACCACGGAGATGTACCTTGTGAACTAGATCTAATGAATGAAATTGGAGGTGTCAGTTATATTAACAAAATACTATGTGTGCCATGTATGTGTGTGTACATATATGTGTGTGTGTTTACCCCAGTCTTGATCACTGATACGTGTGATAGTTTTATCACGAATAATCCCAGCGTTGTTGATAAGGATGTCTAGGTAATGGAAGATGGTAAATGAGAGGCAGAGAAGAATAAAAAATTAAAGGAGAGCAAAGAAAGAGATGTTTCTAGCTCTTAAATACATTAAATGTTTTGTGGAGATACCTATTTTTTGTATGTTATTAAACTTGAGGCAACAACAATATTTAGTGTTCTTTGACTCACCTATTCTACCAAATTTGTCAATGGCAGTTTTAATAATTTTTTCTCCATACTCCACTGAATCTATAGACATCACATCAGATTATCATCACTTATACAATAAATATACAACTCATTTTTATAATAATATAGAAACCAGGACCTATATTGGAAAGGTTTCCATGTTAGAATATTTACATTAAGCATCATCACTATTGATGTATTCAGGTATCACCATCTTTATGTCTATTTCATTGCTTGCCCAAATGCCTATCTACCTGTCCATTATACTTGAATAATACTTCAATCCTTTTGTCTGCACATTTGTCCATCAATGCATGCGTTATACTACATGACTCCAACCATTCATTAATCCATCCGTCAATTCTATCTAACTCTGCATCAGTCCATATATTACCATAATTTGGTACTGCTGTTCCACCCTGTGCCTTAATAGCTGATACAACCTCATCAACAGGACTACTGTTTTTACCAAGACCAGTTGAATCACCGCCAAGATCATTAACTAGTTAAATGATACCGTAATTATTGTATTTATTTGATGCAGAGACATACCCACAACTTTAGCTCCTCTTGATGCTAATAAAAGTGCATACTCTCGACCCAAACCTAAGAAAGGAGTAATGCAGTATATGTTACTATATTTCATTGGCTTACCTCGTCCTGCACCTGTTACTACAGCCACTCTACCATCGAATCTCAAGAGAGACATAGTCAGTCTTGCTGCTGTCATCAACCGTGCTGCAAAGAAATTCTATTTATTTGCATTTTCAAAATTATTTTTTAAGCGAACTAATAGAGTATTTACGACAAGTTGCAAAAATTGTGGGTGGGGCTCGCCCCATAGTATTCTTTTTTGATGGCTAGACTCCGTGTTCCTTTGGATATATCACTCTTTGGTGACAAAACTAAATCGTTAGAGATCACTATTAAACAGGATATTACACCTGAGAAAATAATTCACGGGATTTTAAAGAAGTGCTCAGTCTCTGATGATCCTAATCAGTTTGAATTGTGCATTGTTTCTGGAACAAAATGTAACTAATCATAAAACATTTTCTGCTATGATTAACCAGTATGTTCTCCTTTCATAGGTCAGCCAGTAAAACCAGATGAATCTCTATACCACTTATTTACAAGCACTGAAAGTAAAGTAAGTATTCAATAAAGACCACCTATAAAAATTGTAACTACTAACTCATATCTTTTTATTCTACATATTGCTTGCATTTTTGTTTATTAGGGATGGAAGCTAGTGTTACAATATTCATCAAAAGACTCCATTTCTTCAATGACAAGCCAGGTAATGCAATCTTTGAACTATTATTCTTAGATTATAGAGTATGTTTTCTATACAGCCCTACTGGTCTAATCCCAGTAATACTAGCATCCAATGTGTACGTCAGTTGAAACGAAAAACAAAGTCTTATCCTCGTCAACTACCCCTAATTCCTAGCACTCCACACTATCAAGCTTTACAGAATTCTCAGACAGAAATTACTGCACCTGAGCAAGCTACAGTAAAGGACAATTTGCAGGAAATTATGATGTCTTTAGAAGGAGAGAACAGATTGTTCCTTCGCAAGATCAAAGAGCAAGCTGTTGTACTGCAAAAATTAATAGGAGAATGGGAATCTAAGGCTCATGTTGTTAAAACAAAAGTACGACAGTTATCATCAGCAAAAGAGGCTCGAGTTTTACTAAACACTTTAACAAGGAGAAAGTCTGAGATTTCAAAATTAAGAATTCAGCTTGCTTTATTTGAAAGCAACTTACTTACTGCAGAGAGAATGGAAAAGAAGAGAGTGGAACCACATGCATTTATGCTCAGTACAGTAGACCTGGAGCTGCAGTCCCAAAGAGTCTATACTCTTGAGTTAGAAGATCAATTGGATCATAAAACGTTAGATTTTAACAATGCTCAAAAAGAGATCCAAGAAATGAACACACTTATTCTCTCAAAACAAGAAGAACTGTGGAGACTCCATGAATCATTGGATTCATTAGAGAAGTGTGGACTAGAATCCTCTTTTTCTCTTCAATCTTCCCCATCAGACAAAGAGATGGCTTCATTACAAAGTCTTTTAGCTAGCGAGAGACAGAGGAATACACTATTGCAACAGAAACTCGCACAACAAGTCAGACCAGTTTTTCCGTCACTCTATGAACAAGTTCATAAGAAAAAAGTGTTTACTATTATATTACAGAGAGATGCTGAGTCTGATACTTTAGGATTTCAAGTTAGGGTTGTTACCAGATCACTTTTGTCTGACGTGTCAAACATTGTCATTCAACAAGTCATGAAATCATCTTTGCCCCTTGAAGTTGGCGACATGATCCTTGAAGTCAATGGATTACTGTCCTGGTCAACTGACAATACTAAAGCTCTTCATGTATTGAATGAGACCACAGGTCCGTTAAAACTAGTCCTTGTTCGTGATGAGTTTTTTCCAAGTCCTACTCCACCTATTGCTTCCCACAATAACCTAGTCCAACTTCAGAAATCGTTAAAAGCGGTCACAATTGAGAAGGAGAGCAAAAGTAAAGAGGTTCAGGAGTTACATTTGCTTGCTGCTGAATTGCAAGACAGAGTTGGCAAAAGTAAGGAAATCGAAGATGACCTTAAAAGAAAATTAGATAAAATGGAAACTAGTTTGTCTCAGCTACTTTCAACAAATGAAATTACTTCAGAGACTCTCAAAAAATCAGATGCTCAAAATTCAGAGCTGAAAGTTGAATTAAAACAACTTACCAGTCAACTAGATATATCAGCCAAGCAATTAAAAGAAAAAGAACTAACAGAAGATGATCTTAAACAAAGAGTGTCTGCTCTTGAAAGTGAAATGGAGAGCATTCGATTAGACAAAGAGAAAGCAGAAAAACAACTTGCTATCGAGAATTCTCAGAAGAAGAGATTTCAAGAGAAATTATCAGAAGCAAATTACACTGCCGCAATTGAGAAAGAGAAACACATGAATGAACTATCGAAAGTGAGCCAACAGTTTAACATCAAATTTGACATGCTTACAGAACAAGTGGATGGTTTAAATGCTGAGCTGAGTAGAGAGAAAGAAATGTCACAAGCATCAAATAATGACGCAATGAAGCAATTAAAAGAAAATGAAGCCAAACTTGAAGACCAACTTAAACAGAGTTCTCAACTGATGACAAAGCTACAGAATTATGAAGAGCAAATACAAGTCCTTAAAATGAATTTAGATACTCAAACAAAGCAACTCCAAGAGACACTTGCAGAAGCAGAAAGGGATTTGACGGCTCATAAATTAGAAATACAGAGCTACGAAGAACAAGTACTAGAAATGAAAGAACAGTCTACTAATCTCTGCAGTGAAAATGACAAGCTCAAAGCTGACATTGATGACCTGAATAGTCAATTAAGCAGTGAGAAGAACACAAACAGAGAATTGTTGAGTAGATTGGGCGATCTTGAAGATGAACTTAAGCAAACAATTGTTCTAAACAAGAATTGCAATGAACAAATAGAAATGCTCACAGTGAAAGCTGATTCGGAAAAGACCAAACTAAGTGACCCCCAAAAGAAGCTATCAGATTCAGAAAGTGAAATTACTGCCTCCAAACTGGAAATAAATGCCCAAAAAGAACAACTTCAGGGAATAACTCAGCAAAATCCTGAGCTTGGCAGTGAAACTAGTGAACTGAAAATGCAAATTGAAAGCCTTGATGCTGAATTAACCCAGGAGAGGGAGGTAAACTATCAACTGTTGAAGACAAATGCTGATGTACAAAGGAAATTAGATGAGGCTAAAACAAAGCTACAAACTGAGCAACAACAGACTTCACAACTGAAGAAAGAGGTAGAAGATTATAAGGAGAAAGTACAAACGCTTTCACAAAGTGCCAATTCGGAGAAAGAAAATCAAATTGTCATCTGTAAAAGAGCACAGGAAAGAGAGAAAGTTTTAGAAAAAGAAAAAACAGAACTTGCTGATGAGATTGAGAAGTTCCAAACTCAAGTCGATAGTTTTGAAGCTCAATTAAAGAAAGAGAAAGATGAGAAAGATGTACTGTTACTTCAGTTAGAAGAACAGAGAAAGGAGAATGAGAAGTCTTTGTTAGAGACAAAACAAGAATTCAAAGAAGCTGTTGATAAATTTAAAGCCCAACTTGACACCCTCAATGCTCAACTGGTAGAGCAAAATAATGATCTGTTAACTGCTAGTTCAACAATACAGATATATGAAGAACGTTTATCAACAGGGGATCAAGAGAATGCCAATCTTCGTAGCGATATTAGCAGTTTAAAAGAGAAAGTTGATAGGCTAAAAGAAAAGGAAGTTTCTGCATTACATGAGTTAGAGGAAGAAAAACAAATGAAGGAGAAATTGATGTTAAAATCAAAACAAGAACTTGACCAGATAAACCAGTTTGAGACTCAAATTGTCAGCTTGAATACTCAACTGAAGGAAAAAGAAAATGCTGCCATTATGAAGTCACATGGCTATGAAGAACAGATATCAAGACTGGATCAGGAGACAACGGAGCTTCGTGTTAAGATAAATGGTTTCAAAATACAAATTGAAAGTCTCAATGCTCAATTAAAGGAAAAAGAGAATGAACTTTCAGTTGCAAATTCAAAAATAAAGAGTAATGAAGAACTAACATCAAAACTCAATCAGGAAATAATGGCATTTTGTGCTGAAATCAATGAACTTAAAACCCAAATTGATAACTTTCAAGCTGAACTAAGAGAAAAAGAGAAAGAAGTTTCTGCTACTAATGAGAAAATTTTAGACTATGAAGAACAATTATTGCAAGTGAACAAAACTAAACATGGACTCAACAGTGAACTTGATGACTTAAAAATGAAAGTTGATGACCTTAATGCTCAGTTAACGACAGAGAGACAAGTAAAGGACACAAAACTTCATGAATTAGAAGAAGAGCGAAGTGCATCATTGAAGATGAAAGTTTCAAACACTGAGCTTAGTGGCGAATTAAATGAACTGAGAGCAGAGATTGAAAGCCTCAGGGTTCAAATGAGTGCAAGGGAAAATGATACTACTTCAAAGATCCAAGATTATGAAGAACAGTTGTTGAAACTGGATAAGGAGAAGGCTAACTTAAGTAAAGAAGTTGATGACTTGAAGTTCCAAGTTGATTGTCTTCATACTCAGCTGACCACTGAGAAAGAAGAAAAAGAGGCAACATTACTCAAGTTAGAAGAAGAGAAGAAAATTAATGGAGAGAAGATGAAACAATCAAATACAGAGGGTAGAAATGAAGTAAACAATTTAAAGGCCCAAATTGAGTCCCTGAATGCTCAACTGAATGAAAAGGAAAAAGAAAGCTTACTAACTACATTGAAGATACAAGACTATAAGACACAGCTGAAAGAAGTGGATCAGGAAAAAGTTGAACTCAACAGTCAGCTAGTTGAAATCAAAGCTCAAGTTTGCAGCCTTAATGACGAACTGATGAAAGAGAGAGAAGAAAAGGACACAACATTGCAAAAATTTGAAGATGAGCAGAAGATAAAGGAAGATTTACTGAGTGAAACTAAGGCTACGTTTAATAGTGATGTAGAAAAACTACAACATGACCTGGATACATGTAAGAATGAACTTGCTTTAACTAAAGGCATGCTGTCTGATGCTGAAATGAAAATGCAAGTTCAGAATCAACAAAATACAGATCTTAGTAATGAACTTGAGAAGTTCAAAGCCCAGATTGACAACTTAAATAGTGAGTTAGCCAGAGTAAGACAAGAAAAAAATACTGAATTGCAGGAATTAAAGAAGATTAATGATGCAACAAGGGAAACTGAAATTAAACTGAAAGATGAACTAGAGAGTATGTCTCAAGTGAATAATGATTACAAGAAAAAAATAGAAATGATAACATCAGATGTAACTACAGAAAGAGAAGAGTTGCAGCATAAACTTTCTGAGATAGACAAAGAGGCTAAATTGAAGACACAAATGTATGAAAAGCAACTTTTGGATATCAAACAACAGAATACCAATCTACGTGATGAAATTGAAACAGTAAAAGGTAAATTGGATCATTTAAATGATGAACAGATCAAAGAAAAAGAAGAAACAGGAGCAAAATTGAAAGAATTGAATGATGATAAAACCATTGTACTAGAAAAGTTGGTAGATGCTCAATCACAACTTGAAGAGAACAAAAAGGAGGAGAAAAAATTGAAAATTAAAATTAATGATCTTGAAGATAAACTACAAACGCAACACGTTAAGAGTGAAGCAGATCTACAACAATTGAAAGATAAGCATCATTCTGAAATTTTGGAATTTGAAGCTAAATTGCAGACCTTGGAGAGAAATAATCAGTATCAACAAAAGCTGTTGAATGCCAGTGTAACTGACATAGGATCTAAACTTGCTATATATGAGGGAGAGAACAACAGACTTCATAAATACTTGGAAAAACTGCTTGCAGTAGTAATGGAGAAACAGCCATCTTTATTGGAAGAAGTTTCAAGACTAGAGTAAATTTTCAGTCAATATAAACATAAATTATTATCATTTCACGGGTAACCCTATTATAAGTATTGTGCCTTTTGTTTTCATTTTAAAAAAAACTTTTTAAATTTCAAAATTAATTTTGGCGTTTCCGGGCAACGTCAAAATATGAGTACGCGTATGCAAACGCGAAACGTCTAGCTGTTACTTTAGTGAAACGTCAGAAACTTGAAGAGAGAGATTTATCTGCTTACTATTGCCATTATGAGTTGTTTTATTCTTCACAATCAGCCCAACTGGGTCAGCGGAGTATCCTTTACTAATGTTAGTCTTTCTACAACAGAAAGTTTTAGCTGTGTCTTCGATATCTGCGTTGGAGCTGGTATAGTGTTGTCTGTGTTGCCAGCAATTCTACCATTAGGGTTCTTTCTTGGTCGACACCTGTACAACCAATTTTCCAGCACTCCTAAACATACAAGAGTAACCTCTCAAAACGATTCTACTGAAATAATTGCGGAGCCCGAGAACAAAACATTTTTGGAGGACTCCCATCAGCAACAAGAACAAGATAAGAAGTTTGTAGGCGTGGTTGATAGTTTACAAGACTGCGTCCAGCTTGATGACTCGGAGGAGCAAGTTGTCAAAGAATTAGCTCAATGTGATGAGCTTGTGAGACCTATAAATGCCCCAGTTGAAGATTTGAATATAGTGAAAGATACGTCTATGGAAGATTTGGCTATGGAGAGAGAGAAGAATGCACAACTGCTGGCCAAATTGGAGGAATTGAATGCCGAGAAAATTGGCGCCATCAATGATCTAGAAAAGGAGAAGGAGATGACTGTAAGTCTGAGAGCTAAATTGGAGAAAGCTGAGAAATTGAATAGTATCAAAACTAAAGAGATTTTAGATATTAACGCAAAGAAAAACCTTGCTATTGATCAATTGAAAAAGGAAAAGTCAAGATTACAAGCTCAATTGGAAGATGCTGAGAAATTGAAGAGTACCCATATCAAAGAGAGTATGGATCTGTCGACCCAATATAAAGAATTGAAACAAGCTCTTCAGCAAGTTATAGATATGCATTCACGTGAGAGGTTGTCGTCCGAGACACAATTGAATGCCTTGGAAAATGAAAACAAAGCACTTAAGACTAAACAAGTGAAGCTTCTAAAAACTAATGCATATTTACAAGAAGTAGCTGACAAAACATTAGAAGAGATGAATTACTTCAAGGACAAGTATCAGTCCACAGAAAATAATATTGATAACATGAAGAAATCGCTAACTGAGTCTGAACAACGTGAGAAAGAGTTGAATACCAAAATAGACAAAATGAAGGAGACTATAGTGCGTGTTGAAGATGAATTGAAAACCAAGAACACAGAATGTGATTCCATCAAAGAAGATCAAGGAAGGCTTCATGAGTACATTGAAAATTTACTTAAAGTGGTGTTAGAGAATCAACCCTCCTTGTTGGAGAAATAACTATTATACATGTACACACAGAACTAATTAACAGTATTGTAAATTGTACACACATGTAAATCATTTACTTCCCTTACTTATCAGTACTAATCTTATTTAATTATACAATGTTAAAAAATAATTAATTTTAATTCACTAGATGTTCTGGTATATAATCTACATGATAGCTTGGTTCAATGCTATTCATGCTGATCCTGTCGCTGCATGATGCCGGGCTGGGCAGGTAGATTGGCAATATTTAACAATTATAATTACAAATTAAAGAAGCAGTCATATTTTCTAGACTGTGAGAAGTTTATGAATAAATGTCTTAGCTGTGTATCTTTCAAAATTAAATTTGTTTCCGAGCAACGCCAAAATACGAGTCCGCGTACGCGAACGCGAAACGCATTACCATAGAGTCATTGTACTAGCTGTCATTTTGCGAAACGTTAGAATCTTGAAGAGAGAAATTTATCTGATTGTTGTAACTATTATGAGTTATAATATTCTTCAAAACCAACCCAATTGGGTCGGTGGAGGAACTCTAACTAATTTTATGCTTTCTGCGACAGAAAGTGTTGGTGGAGCCATAGATATTTGCGTTGGAGCTGACATAGTATTGTCCTTGATGCCTGCAATTCTGCCATTGGGATTTGTTCTCGGTCGACGAGTGTACAATCAAATTTTTAACACTCCTACCCAGACGGAAACGGTCTCTCAAGACGATGATTCCGTGAGACAAGAGGAGGAGGCTACAGAAGACTACCATCAGCAACTAGCAGAAGCTAAAGAGGAGAATGAAAAGCTTGTAGGTGTGATTGATGATTTACGAGACCAGCTTAATGATTCAGAGGAGCGACTTGGTCAAGAAATAAAAAAGAAAGATGCTACTATTGAAAAAATGACCATCGAGAGAGAAACGACTAAGCGTGCTGTACTGGCCGAGTTTAATGAGCTGGAGAGATATGTAAATACTCGAGTTAAAGAATTGAATACGGAGAAAAATGCTGCAATGGAGGAATTGGATTTAGAGAAAGATGAAAATACCTATCTACAAGCTAAATTGAAGAAATTGAATGCCAAGAAAAACGATGCTGTCAATGAGTTACAGAAAGAAAAAGAGACAAGTAGAGGTTTGCTTGCTAAAGTGAAAGATATTGAGGAGTTGAGTAATGCCCGTACCAAGGAGATTATAAATCTAAATGACGAGAAAAATACAATTATCAAACAGTTGCAGAAGGAGAAGGAAGCGAATGTGTCTTTACAAGCAAAACTAGAGGAAGTTGAGGAGTTAAAAAATGCCCATATTAAGGAGATTACCGAGTTGAAAAATGCTGAATTGCAAAAGGAGAAGGAGATCAATGCTGGTTTACAAGCTAAATTGGTAGAAGCAGAGAAATTGGAAAGCGGTCGTATCAGTGAAATGATGGATTTGACAAGCCAATATGAAGAATTGAAAGAGATCTCTAAGAAAGCAAAAATTGAATTGTATGATGCTCAGGAAAAAGTCAAAAGTCTTGAAGAGAAGCTTGAAATATCTTCTTACGAGGCAGTGAATCCTGCTTTTCAAGTAGAAGAATTTTGTGATCTGTACAAGCAAATACATTTATTACAAAGCCAATGTAACCAAAGTGATCAAGCACTTCAGGATGTTAAAGAAAAATACTCATCCGAGAAGCTGTCATTTGAGAGTAAATTCCATGCTTTGGAGAGTGAGAACAAGTCACTTGTAGAACAAGTGAAAAGCTCAAGTATAAGTGAAGGTCAAGAATCTCTTCTTAAAGCTAACACAGATTTACAAAATGCAGCTGACCAAGCTCTTGAAGAAGTGCATCACCTCAAGGAAAAGTGCCTGTCTGCAGAAAACAAAATTGATTGTCTACAGACGTTGCTAACTGAGTCTGAACAACGTGAGAAAAATTTGAATGCTGAAGTAAGCGAAATGAAGGAGACTATTGATGGGATGGAGGTCGAATTGGCTGGTCTAAAGAAGCAAGTAGAAATGACCCAATCTGAAGTTATTATTCAGAAAAAGCTAAAAAACGAGCTTGAACAGAGAGAGCTAGAGACAAATGCTGAGCTTGAGAAACTCAAGATGGTGTACTCGGGAGATAGCATTGCTTCCAATACTGCTGAGAGCTTTATAATGAAGACAGAGAGCATAAAAGAAGAGCTTTCTAAAGCTTTAAGCAGGCATCAAGAATTGGAGGACATGGCTGAGACATACAAACAAGAGATTGAACAGCTGTCAATACAGTTGAAGGAGAGTCAAAGTCATTGTAACAAGAGGCTTAGTGATGTGACTGAAGCTCGTAAAATGCTCATTGATGTCAAGAAGTCAGAGATACAATTAAAGAGTCTTTACAATAATGAGAAGAGTCATCATGGGGAGACTAAAGAGGGGTTGGTAGAGATGAAAATGAAATGTCAATTGATGGAGTCACAGTTAGTACGTTATGAAGTTGAGATGAAAGCCAAGAGTACAGAGTATGATTGTATCAAAGAAAGTCAAAGCAGGCTTCACGGATACATTGAAAGATTGTTGAAAGTGGTCCTAGAGAATCATCCAACATTGTTGGAAAAAGTGAAATAACTAATGATTAGTTTTACAGACATGCAATATGCACACAGAACTATATCACATTATCATTAATAGTACAGTATAGCAAATCAGCCCCTCTTATAATTATTAATTTTCAAAAAATTTTAAAATTAATTTTAACCACCCTAAAATTTACTTGAGGGGCGGAGCTCGCAATCAGAAAAATGGCGGCAGTTCAAATTGCAGAAACAAGTGCATTTAACAGTCAGGTTTGTTTCTCTGTTCTTTAACTCTTAACATTTGGGCTGTTTACCAGTGTTTATCTGACGTATTTAATATCGAGTAACTCCATCATGTAACTACTTTTCCTTCTCTTTTACATTTTCTAACTTTCAAACAACACAGGCTGCACCAGCTGGTGGTGCTTACTTGTTTCCAACAGGAGATATACCTAGCTTGTTTGATACTGACTCAGATGATGGTATGTTCAGCAATATTACAGTATAACATCTATATTAGTGCATTTAGACTCGACTGACAATGAAGATTCAGATATAAAGAATGGTATCTCACAAGTCAAGCATATTCCATTAAATGTAAGTACATATATAAGGACTCTTTTGATACACTAGTTAATGTAATATATCTTATTATTCATTGTTATTATTGACCACATGCCTTTATGACGTAATATAGTTACTACCAGCCCAGGAGGACATAGGCTAGCTAGTAGGGATGAATATGAAGGATCTTTGTGCATGATTTCTAATAAACTGTGCTGTTTTAAAATTACATAATAAATTAATCAAGTTTTAGTGTTGTAGCCTTTGACACAATCCTTAGCACAAACTTTTATCTTCATATAGGAAGTTATTACAGCTGTGCCATGTAATTATTCACAATTATTGGAAGTATTGTTGCCACGACTACAGCCAATTCAGGATATAAAAGGCATCACTGTTGAGGATCAGCAATCATTTGTAAGAAAGATGGGACTACTACTTCACTGTATAATATTGTTTCATTGTACTAGGCACAAATTTTAATAGGTGAATTGGCCAGTCAGTTTTCAATTATCCAATATCAAATAGACGATCCTTTTTTGGTTAGTACATGCACACAAATATACATGGACTGTTAATGTATACAAATAGCCAGCCTATTAAACATGAACAAATATTTTAACTACTGTTAGTATAGAATTCATAGTTAACAGGTTATAATTTATATTTGTATGTAATGTTTTATTTTTTGATGTTGATATCTCTTCCAGACACCTTCCAGTAACAAAGAACTACACAGGTACATATTAACTTACATCATTCTATGCCTTCTTTGTAGGCGTATCTTTGTCCAGGTAGCTACTGTATTAGAATCATTGTTTCATAGTTATATAATTAAAGCAACTGGTAAGTACATGTTATTGTAAGGTAATGTTACCTGGGTGTTTTCTGATAGAGTTTAGCACAGAGTCAGTCCTCAGTCCATCGGCTCAGATGAGTTGTCTTCGTGCAGAGTTAACTATTCAAGCTAATAAGAGGTTTCTAATAGCAATATGAAGGAGTAACTGTCATGTGTTTTTACTATAGACTTAATGTACCATCTATTAGACGAGAAATACTGGCTGAGCTTCGAAATACCTCTATATCATCTCAATATCATGCTCAGTCTCGTGATAACATCTCTTCAACTGTTCCATGTGATTTTGCTCAATTTGATGAGGTAATATTTAGCCATTTTACAAAAACTGTTTAGAGTTTTAACAAATATTAGATCAATTTAAAGCAACCAAAGCTAAAACTGCCACCTGGCTACTCACAAAAGGTCAGTATGAGAGTATATAATGTTCAATACTACTTCCTTCTCATTAGATTGATTCTAAAGGTCTTCTTAACATAACAAAAAGAAAAGATATGAGGTCTTCTATAGCCAGTAGTCAAACTTCAACTGTTTCTAAACAAGGTATCATTAGCATCAATATAAACATTGTATGTCATTTTTATATTCTGTTTTTTAAGTAGATAATTCACCATCAAGAGAAGAAGACAACACATCAATACAGTCTAATAGTGCTGATCAAAAATGTCAGACTCATGTTAGTTGGACCACACTATATCACTTTATTAATCTTGGACTGCATTATAATAGATGATTAAGAAAGCCACTTCACAACCTCAGCTCTCAACTGGTGAAGACCTTCTACATGAGCTTGGCATGAAACCAGTTGAAGGAAAAAGTCAAAAGTCTGGTGAGAGATTGGTGTCATTATAAGAAGCCACTTGTTCATTTTGTTATTTACAGTAGAGGAGGGAAAGCGAAAATTTCTAGGTCTCACTAGACTTTTCAGTGTGGATGCTATTGAGGTATTGGTAGCCATTACAGGTACAAATAGTCATCTTGTGTCTTGTGGTAGGGAATACAACTGGTAAAACCTGAGGAACTAGATGAATCAACTGGTTTTACAATTAGGTAAATCATTAGCTACTTATTTTTGGATACATTGTCTCAATTTAGAATGGGAGAGTACACTGAAGAAATGTTAAGAGAAGATGTTGAAAGTCTAGCTAAGATTGAACCAAAAATTATCACACAAACACATTCAATGGCTGCTAAGACTGAGGTATGTATTATAAATCAGATATCAGTCATCAGTATATATAGAGTACATGAGACTTACATATGTTCTATTCATTAGGATGATTCTGAAGAGTTCTCTCCTCTATTAGCAGTAAGTACATGTATGTATGTTCAGTAATTGAACTTTAATATTATAGGCTCATATATCTGGTCTCAGTTTAAAGAAACGGCAACGATTAAAGGAGATTGCAGATAAAGATGAGAAAACTACTCAAGCAAAAATGGATCCATTAAGGGAGGTGTCTTGGAAAGCACCATCAGATGAACCACCTCCTCTACCATCTATGTTAGACATACCTCAGTTTAGTTTTGAGTAAGTTCTGAAGTATATTCAGTTTCCTCCTACTTTGGCTCAATTGTCTGTTTTTTCTCACAGATCTGCCTCACTGAAGAGCTCTGCAGCTGGTGTACCTTCAGACACAGTCAGTAATTTAAATGAATCTCAAGGGTTTCATTCAGTAACAAGTAGTAACACAATAATGCCTTCAGAGAGTATGAATGAAACAGACTATGTCTTTGACAAAGATGTTGATGAAGATAGTGTCATCATGGAGGAGAAATTACAGGAGTCTCAAGTTAAATGGCCGCCTCACTTACAATCTTCTACACCAATTCCATTATCACAAGAGACATTAGCCAATCCATCACAAACTCACCACTCATTCACTCAAACTCAGGAGTCACAATTAACAATGCTAGACAGAGACCCATATCAAACAAAGAGGAATGAGCCTCAGCCTGATACTTTAACTATGATACTTCCAAATAAAGTAATTTATTTCATCCACTTTACACATACACATATACTTGTATTTTAGGATATTGTCAGAGCATCAGATATTCGTGTCAGTGATCGTTCACCTTTGTTCTCTCTCAGATTACAGCCATACCCGACAATATATAATGAATTAACAGGAGAAGTGAGTACACTACATGTACATCACATATTATGCAGTTTATGCTAGAGAAACTATTTACATAGACAATGTACCTACTTTAGTACTTATTGTTGTACTAAATGCTATCTAACTAATTGTCCTTATTAGAACCTACTATGTAAAGAGTACATGTCTTAATATGTGAGGTGACCTTTGTCATGAGTTTTCTCTGTGTAAGAAAAAGCACTGCATTATGCTGTTAGTTGATGTTCTTAAGATCTTATCTCCATTAATGCTATTAGTTGATGTTCTTAAGATCTTATCTCCATTATATAGCTTGATGAGCTAACACAAGAACAGCTGGATGATAACTTGAAGGAGGGTCAAGATATCATTGAGATCTACAAGGAATTAGCTCAAACATTTTCTAAAGACCACTTGAGTTTTGAGAAGGTATGAAAGACTGAAAGTTGTACTAGAACTCCTCCTATAGTACATTGTAGAGGGTGATTGCTATCTCTAGACATGTTCCATGTTGTAAAAAAATTGTAATCCTTGTTTAAATGATCCAACTAATGTTGTACATTGGCCTATTGTTACAAAGCTAATTAATAGTTTAGGATGAAGATCACTTATGCTAAATAATTTATTGTACAATGATAAATCCAGCAAACACATGGATCAGCTGGAATATTAAGCAGCTGATTGAAATAGTCTCTTTCCAAAAAATATCTTTACCTCACCACTTAAAATAATTATTCTTTGATATTCACTAGGACCCAGCATTGCAACCATGTCTCAATCACAATGTCAATATGACCTCAATTCATGCTTCAAGTTCTCTTAGCCATCGAAAAAGCCGGAGAGTCATTAATCAAGTTCTTTCACATGCAGGGTTTCCTCCTTGGCAAAACAGCAGTCGAAGAGAATGGCTCAGTGGGTTAGTTACAAATAACACTATTGATGTATAACTTCATAATTTATGATATCCTTTGTCTTTCTTTATTTTAGATTTAGTGTTGATGAAGCTGGCAAGAAGACGGAGTCTCAAACTCGGACCTCTGGGAGCAATAGAGAGAAAGGATGGAACAAATGGTGGAGAGCTACGGTATCAACTGATGACTACCTTAAGTTCATTGCCAGCAAGGTAAAACATAACGTCTTGTTCAGATTGTATTTATTTCAAGTCTATCTTTTGTTTAGGGTTCTGACTATTTAGGTGTTGTCTATCACATGTATGATTCTAGTGGAAGTGACTCAGAAGATGAACAACATGAGAAAGATAAGAAACAAAGACTTAAAGAATTAAATGAGCAACTACTGTGAGAAAGTTACAATTGTAAATAGTGGTGGACTTTTGAATTGTAGAGCTAAAGAAAAGAGGAGACTAGAACTCTTGCAGCAGAAGACGTCTTTCACTCCTGGATTGTGGAATATCAATACAGTAGCGATAGGAGGGTTAGGTAAAGATCCTGAAGAAGCAACAAATGAAGGTATTGGAATAAAAGCTAAACTAAGAGCCATTATTTTTTATTGCAGACATTGTTGCTGGAGAGGATCCTTCAGTGATTCAAGTGAGTATTAGTACAAGTGTTCAACTAGTCACTTATTTTTCATTACAGATGCGACTAGAAGGTGTATGGCAAAGACTCCAAGTGTCTCAAGAGGAAAGGATTGCTATAGCCATTCAATATAGCCATCCAGAGTTCTCTTTTCATATACCAAAGGTAAAAAAAATGATAGTGGCTATTTGTATGGTACAGGAATTTATGTATACTACAATGAGAAATTAATAGTATAAACCCTAGACCCTAAATTTTAACCTAACTATTAACTGAATATTCACATCCTGTGCTGTACAATAGCCACTTCACCCCCTGGATTATTAATATTAAAATTAAGATTAAAGAGGACAATTGATCACGTTGTTTAACAAGTATACAAAGGTGGTCATTTAACAAAAACACACTAAACAATATTATGTCAGATACAAGGAGAAAATGGTTAACTAATTGATGTTGTAAAATAATTAAATGTATATATACACATAAAATAATATAAGAGATGAATAATGAAACTGAAAACATTTTACATCATTACTGTTACATCAAAGACATGGATATCGCTTGATTCTTAGCTTCATCTCAGCTGAACCAAATTCTTGATATATATAATTATTGTGCCATTCGACATCACTACCAAATGGCATGAATGCATAACACCGCCATTGGTATGGCATGTACCACCATCCAACTTTTGAGGTTATTGGACATGTAGTGGTCCCACTGTTGTGGTCTTCGGTCGAAAATGGGGATCCATTGTGATAGCGAAAATTGTTTACTAGGTTGCCATGATAACCAGATATGTATAGAGTGTAATTGGTTTCTGGTCCAGCTACTCTGAAATTATCATATTGTGCCCAACGATATCCATCATTTAGCTCAATACGAAGCTCTGCACCTTCTGGTGAGGACGTCA
Organism: Xestospongia bergquistia; assembly: GCA_963965975.1. Lineage (NCBI taxonomy): Eukaryota > Metazoa > Porifera > Demospongiae > Haplosclerida > Petrosiidae > Xestospongia > Xestospongia bergquistia. The sequence continues at coordinate 1,286,736 of OZ014420.1, read as the reverse complement.
AACGATGTAAATTGTTTAAACCTAGCCAGAATTCTTGCGTAAGAACACCAAATCCTTGCACATACTCACTCCAAGACCTGAGAAATTCGTTGTTAGATATTCTAAATCGTCTACCAAAAACAATCCATCCTCCTTTTGCAGACTGCATGTCGCAGAGAACACGCTCTTCGCCAACTCCATACAACCAATAAATTCCAGTTCTTTGTCCAAGAATGAAAACATCGCAACAATCTGAAATAGCTGTATTGTTTATACTTTTCCCCGTCAGAATGTCTCTCATTACCTCCAATGACGCCTGGCAGGCTGACGAGTTTGCGTTATCAATTTCAGATTCAGAACACCTTTTTATCGCAGCACTTTGGACATATCCAAATAGATAGATATTAAACAATAAGAAAGCAACAAAGAAAACCCAAAGCAACTTCATATTTCTCGTCTGAACAAACTATCAGTAGCACCACGTGGTTATATATATATATATAGTGATATGATTGCGTGGGTGTGTATTAAACTGTTGTTTCTTTCATAAGTTATTTAATCCACAGGTACTAGAATTGTGGGAACAATGTTGTGAAGCAATAGAAGAAAGAGAAAAAGTGCTAAAAAGATTGGAATCATTTGAAGAACATGCCTCGGATCCAACAAGACATTTTTGTAAATGTTAGTTGTTTATACAGTAGTTTATATAGTACATCTCATAGTTTATATACTAACCCACATCTATAATATATTTTGACATTAATTTTCCACTAATCTTCTCATACTCCTCCTTCTCTCTGTCTACTATAGCTCCTTCATCAATCTCAAGATTAAGAGAAGCAAAAACTAGAACGTCATTACATAAGGCAAACCAATCAAGCATTATCTCAAACTCTATTCTCATTAATTTCAGGAAATTAACAAATGTGACAACCAAGTAATTATATTAGCGAAAGCACTATCCAAATATGGAAATATCTTGACATACAAGGTACATGACCTCACATGACTCAGATTACATATCCATTGTAACTGTTATAATCATAGTACATTCATGATGTAGACAACAAACATCAAACACTATTTTTTAGTACAGAGAAAAGTGACACACATACCACAAAGCACCTAATGTTAATTCTAAATAGAAACAGTGTATTTTTAAGGTTCATTATAAGAGGTCCATTATAGTGGTGCATTATAGTGGTCCATTATAGTGTCACAAAAATGGCAGTATCATTTTACTTTTTGCAATTTCTATTAATAGGGACGTAATTATTTGGAGAAAATGAGTATGGATCGTACAGAAATCCTCTACTTTTTGCATCAGAAACGACGTCAAACAGTTCTCCAACCAGCTATTCAACTCTTAAATGATAGCTGATCCATTGAACTACAGGTATATGGTGTAAGAAGTCAATAACTTTATTAATCAATTTCCAATAAAACATTCAGTGAATGAGGATATTGTAACAGTAGTCTCTCATATTCTTAACTACCTATTTCCTTGCAAGGAACAGATAGTTAGAAATGAGACTAATATTGATATTGTAATGCTATAGTTTATTTAAAATGTGCTATTTTTCAACATGAATAAGATCAATATTTTGAGATAGTTCACCTTCTAATTTGGCCTGAACAGAAGGGAAATACATTAAAAAAGATTTAGTATACAGGGACTAACCAATTCCTGTCTAGCTTCTTCAACCTTCAATCTAGTTAATTCCAGATCCTATAGACAGAAGTGATAATAATGAGAAGTGATAATAAGTGATAGTTTCTTTTGAAGAGGCCGAAAATTTGAGTGGTCACTTACAGGAGGCAGATCTGTAAAGTGCTCTAATTGCACTTTCAAAGGCTGTAGTTGTTTCTCCAATGATTGAATCTCCTATATAGGAAAGATACAATGTGTAGTTACTGGAATCAAAGACAGTCTACAGCTGAACATTAAGATGGTACAACAATTATACTGAGATAAAAGAGTTGAAATTCATTTAAGGCTACTCTTTGGGCCTTTATTAAACAAACCAATTACATATGACATGTACAACTTACTTCATAACACTGTAGTAATGTTTGGTGCTGAATATCTCGATTGAAACCATTCTTAGTTAGTTCTGCCTGCATATGAAAAGACATATCAACCAATTAAAATATGACAACATTTTGCTAAGCTCACCTCCAGATTTACAATCACTTTCTTGTATTGTTGTGACTTTTGCTCAAGAAAGATTGCCTCTTTCTTTCTCTGAGCTCCAGTTTGAGTGGCAGTCTCAGCTTCTAAAGTAAGTTCTTGAGAAAGCCTGTTTAACAGCAAAAGATAAGATGTGAGAGAATCTAATTGGACAGCAAGTCAGGTGACAGAATTTTGAGGTACTTTATTTATTGAATATAATTATTAGTACAAGAATCACCTTGTAAAGTAGTCCTTGTCATTTTTAGCCTTTTCAATAGCTGTCTCTACTTCAGTTAGTTTCTGAGTTAGTTGGTGCAACTCTGTTTTCAAGGCAGCTTCCTTGCGTAGAAAAGTACTCATTCCTAGAGAAAGACTAACAATACAATGAACACTATACACTTAGACCAAATGCTACTACTCTACAGATTTGAAGTTGCAAATTTAGGCTTACATTATATTAGGAAGAAGTATGCTGATTAGACTAACAATTACCTTGATGGTGAGCTGTCCATTACTTGTAGAGCGAGTGCAGCCTCTGCTAACGTTTCAATGTGTCTCTGTGTTAGAGTTGGGAGGTCTTTCAATGAAATACCCACCCATTTCAAAAAAGAATCCATTCTATTGACTATATAAGTAGATACAGTTAACAAAGCATTAAGCCATTGGTTTATTTCAACCTTCTGTATCATAATCTAGTGCTTTCTGTTCAAACTCTTTAATCACAATATTGACTTGTCGTTCCCTTTCTTTTGATTTTTGAGCCAATAGATATAATGTATTGATTGTCTCAAAATCTACCTCATAGTCAGGTATTGGAGAATCAGCAAATACTTCCTTCAGCCATTCTTGGATCTTCAAATAAATTATAGTTTAAAAAGATATCTAAATGTATTGATAACTTACTAAACGATGTTTGGCTTCCATTTGAACTTCCCTCAAAAGTCCTGCTATTTTTGCTAGACACACCTTATGCCACACCTACAAAGAACCACGTTTGTTTGAGATGAGTGGGCCAAAGGAAAAAGGAAAGAAAGGAGGGAAGAAATGGGACCCAGAGGATGTCATACAAGCTGTAGTGATAGCAGATAGCTTCAGTTTCAGATTCCTACCTATAACTAGCGAGAAACCTCGAGCTTTGCTGCCCCTAGTTAACCGCCCCCTCATTGATTACACTGTAGAATTTCTGGCCCTCTCTGGTGTAGAGGAAATTTTCGTTTACTGCTGTACACATTCTGATATTTTGAGAGCTCACTTACAGCAATCACGATGGAACAAGCCTTCGTCATCAGTTAAACTCCACATCATTGTTTCAGAGAGTTGTCCATCAGTCGGTGATGCTTTACGTGACATTGACTCTCAAGCGCTCATTCGATCTGACTTTATCTTAGTTTCTGGTGACTTAGTATCTAATATGGATCTTCGTGAGGTCATTCAAAAGCATAAAAAGTTACGTGAAGGAGACAAGATGGTTGTAATGACCAACGTATACAAACGAGCAGCTCCTAATCATCGTACAAGAAGCATTGAAGACGACATTCTCATTGCAACAAACTCAAAATCAGATAGACTCTTGTTCTGCGAGAAACCAGACAACAAAAGAAGAGTCAATATACCCACAACTATTTTTGAAGAAAATCCTGAAGTTGAGATACATTACGATATATTAGACTGTCACATAAGTGTGTGTGCCCCCACAGTACCTCAACTATTCTCAGATAACTTTGATTATCTGACTCGCTATCATTTTATTCGTGGAATCATTGTAAATGAAGAAATCCTTGGGAACAGCATCTATGCTCACTTCATCTCAGATCAATATGCAGCACGCGTTAGTAATCTTCAAACTTACGAAGCTGTTAGCAAAGACGTCATACATAGATGGGTGTATCCATTGGTTCCAGACATCAGTTTACTCAAAGATGAAGCTTACTCCTATGGTAGACATAATATATACCTTAGTCGTAATGTCTCGCTTGCTTTTGACTGTGTTCTTGAAGAAGATGTAGTTTTGGGCTCAGGTACATCAGTTGGGCCACAAACACGAATCACACATTCTTCTATTGGTCATAATTGTCGGATTGGAAAGGGCGTGGTTATTGAAGGATGTTATATATGGGACCACGTAGTGGTAGGTGACCATTGCACATTGAGAAAGAGTATCCTTGCAGATAATGTAGAATTGAAACCGAAAGTTATTGTAGAGGATGGCTGCATCCTCTCATATAATGTTGTAATTGGAGAAGGGTTTTTGGTATCATCTGGGACACGATTAACCACCAACCAAAATGCTCTCATTACAAATATTGATGATTGGGAGGATGAGAGTGACAAAGAAGAAAAGAAAGAAGTGTTGACTGATACACAGAAGCCAGAATGTGTAGAAGGTGACGTAGGGTGTGGTGGAAAAGGATTTAAATGGGTACCTCCCCAACCTGATAGTGATGATGATTCTGATACTTTTATTTTCGAGAAATGGCATTCCAGTGTGTATGAGAATAACGAACATGTGGATAATGAAGAAAGTCTAAGTGGAGAATCGAGTCACTCCACCTCTCCTACTCTTCAAGATCCCGTACAAGCTGAGAGCAACATGGAAGACCTATTTTATCATGAGACTTTAGACAATATCAGATCTGGTCTCATTGATTCTGTTACAACTGAAAACACTATTTTAATGGTTAACGCTTCGAAACATGCTTACAACATTCCTATAGATGAAGTCCCACTGAACATAGTGAGAGCTATGTTAGAAGGTCCACAACTATCAGATAACACAGAGCTAACTAAATCCACACTAATGGAGTATGTTTTGAAAGCAATCCGTTACTATCACAATCTATTACAGCATTATATAAAAGGAGGAACAATACAAGTATCCGTACTGAACACTATAGCAGACATTGCTATGAAAGATCGTATTGTTCTCTCTGTGTTTCCCAAAATAGTGTTAGAACTTTATAATTTGGAGGTGATTGAAGAGGTGGCCATATTTAATTGGCATGGCCAATTCAAGTCAGTTAAAGAAAAGAATGCTGAACATTCAGATTTATTAAAACACATACATCCTGTTATCGAGTGGCTAGAAAATGCAGAGGAAGAAAGTGATGAGGATTAAAGATATACATTATTTACATTGAATTTTAAAATATCTTAATATTTTGGCTGTTCATATTAAAATATAAAGCAATTAAGAGAGTGATATCAGAGAATTAGAATTGTCTCATTAGTTGATAATACTGCAAGCAAATGAACACAAATCATAATTGTTTTGTCAGTATCATACACCAACGGGACAATGACCAGTGAAGCAGAGCACAAATAATCCTATTGTTATCAATAATATCAGTCCTAGAGCGCTGAATATTAGAACCCCCCAGTGAGGCATATCTAGTAATGATTTAGTATATTCTTGAACAGTCACTGGATGAATTGATGGAACATCTAAAGTAAGTCGTACTTCACGTACATTAGATTGGCTTTCGTTGGAGTCTTTAACTCTCTGAAGATCTTCATCGAGTTTATTTAAGAGTGTCTGACGACTGTGCTTCCATTTGAGTGCACTTTGAATACTAATATCACTGTGGAAAGAGAAATAGCATAATTTGAATTCACATATTGATATTATCATTGGAACTATAATAGTATCATAAGATTGATAGCTTTCTTTCTAGATTATGATGAAAATGGATTAACGCACCACAACAATTTTACAAAAAATTTCATTGCTACCTATTAACAGTCACATGACTTGCTCTACAATCATGTGATAGTCACATGACTTACCGATATTCAGGTGTATCTGAATCTTCACCTCCACACTCATCATCTGCATCTTGAGACACATCAGAAGTATAATATGATTCAGGTCCTCCAAAATGGAGATCATCAGTTGAGTTTCCTCCCGAGCTATGTGTCCCAGATTTGTTGACGTCCTCTACTATTAAGTTTCGCCTTTTCTCTCTCTCTTTAGCATCAGTTAATAAACTGTGTTCCTTTACAGGAATTTTAATTGTCTTAAGTGCATGGAAATCTTGATCACTGTAAAGTTTGTTAATTCTACGTAATTCAGCCACCTAAAGACACAACAATAATAAAAAATATCATAAAGTAATGTATTATAATGCTCTTATTGCATCATGGTTTTCTAACTTAACAAGTTCCATTAATTTTGTCTCTCAACAATAGTTGCATTAAATACTTAATATTTTCTTTCCATGTAAAATTTGTATTAGTAAATGATAGTATTACAGTACTATAAATAAACAAAGGAGATGTAAATAAGCAGACATAATTATTATTATAAGGACAACACTGTACTAATGTATACCAATAAGATATAGCAATGATGTTAACAACAAGGTCATTTGTCATTATATCATCTGTTGTGTTATACACCAGGCCAGTTTGACATTTGATCAGAGCTTATTAGGAGTATGTGCTAGGCATGTATTAAGTAAGTACGATATAAAAGGTTAGCTCCTCATAATTAACCGTTAATTATAGTCAGGTCCAAACAAAAAGTAAAGGTCTGCTAAGTTAATTCCCTAATAATTAAAGTATTTGGTATACTAATTTTGATAAAAAGCAAGCAACTGGTAACTTATATAAAGTATATATTTATCTTGTCAGCTACTTACAGGACAAGCATATCTTAAGGCCACTCTCTGTATCGTATCTCCAGGTAGCAAGGGCTCTTCAATGAGTTCCTGACGACTCTTCTTGGATGAGGGACTTTTAGGACTTTTTAATCTTCTATGTTTGGGACGTTTGTGTCTTAAGTTTGTCATTTCTATCTCTTCTGATTCGCTTGGTAGTTTTTTTCTGTCTTTACTGAACATAACAAAAAGACCAGGTTTGAGGTCAAGAGGCTCTGGAGGCTTTTTCTTCTGTACAGATTTTGTTGACATCTCTGTTTGCGGCATTTCATCGGGATCAAATGTTGGTAGACGTAGATAGCCATTCTTTTTAGTACTGGTCATAATGGCAGTCAATGATCAATGTTTCATCAGTAAAGACACGCCCCTTCTTTTTTCACGTGATACTTATTAAGCACCTACTCCACCCTTCTGTTGTTACAATACAATTCTTGTTAGGGTGTTATTAGGTCTTCGCAGCTGTGTCTATGTCTAAACTCTGGAGAGAATGAGTACCAGCCCACTTTCACCCACAGCTCTGCCTCCGCTGAGCCCTTTCTTGTCTCTAAGCGAAGAAACCCTAAAAAAACATCTGGATTTAGAGGAACACTTGCAGCAAGTTGGAGAACAACTTTTGGAACATTATAAAGAATCTAGACAGTGGAAACAAGTAAGTCAACTTGCTCAGACTCTGAACAGCAACTCAGAAAGAATCGTCTGTCTTCAACACTGCCTCCTTTCAAAGAATGACAGTCGGGAAATGGAAGGGAGCTTCTTTGAATCAAACGTAACTCCTCTATCAGTTGAATACGTTGATCAAGATGATGAGATCTCGTATTGGCTGGTTAGATCAACTCAAAGTGCCAATCAACCAGTCAAAAGAACCTTCCAAGATATTACTAATTTAAAACACCATTTAAAATCCCAGTATTTGCTCCAATATCCTAGTTTTGATGAAGAGGGCTCAATCTCATCTGATGCTTTGCAAGAGTTTCTTATACTGGTATCACAGAATGACTCGATGAAAGAGGATGATCTTGTTGTGCGATTTTTCTCAGAAAAATTTCCTGATTTCTCAGCTACTATTGTTGATTGTGAGTTATTTACTAAAAATTATATAGAAAAACTTTGTTGACATTTTTTGTGTTAGTTTATTTTCAATAACAACTTTCTGTGTGTGAGAAAAAATACTTTTAAAAGACCTTTTAAATGAATGACACTTGTCTTCATTCATATACATGCACTAGTATTAAATACAGCATTAGCAATATTTGTGGCTGTTGAGCTGTAAAGGAATTTCATTTGTCCTTGTTTTAGTTACTGGTCAAACTTGTTCTATTACTGTGTCAGGTTTCTAATAATGTACTGGTGTCTCTTTCAAAACAACAACTGACTATTGGCAACAAACACATTTAGACAAGCACACTTGAGCCATTAACCTTTCTTTATATTAGTAACATTGTTAACATACTTAGCAAATATTCTCACAAAGATGAATACACTAATATTATTATTATACATTCATGATTTGATAATGTGGGAATACTATACTATCAAAGGACATAGTGTAACCTATTGTGTATATATATTGTGGTGATAAGGGACTATTACTACTAGTCTGGGAGTTCTATTTAGTATTACAAAGTATAACTTAAAGTTTGTGTGTGTGTAGGATTATTGACTTAGAATGTTTTTTTTTCTTGTAATGAAAAACTTCTGAATAGATTTGAAATAGAAGAAATAAATTGTTAGTACTGTCTGTATGTGTGTTAGTGGTTCATTGAATTCCTTGTGTACATGTACAAATGGTTCTGTTATTCTCATTGCTGACAAATATCCCCAATAAATTCTTTCTCAAGAAGCTTACAATTTAACAACATAATACAACAAACATTTGTCATAAATAAGTTTGCTGTTAATAATATTCTTAAGGTGTTAAAAAGTCTTAGTAAATTCCAAGTATGAATACACACACTCATACACACACATATAAAATATGACACCCTTTTTAACATAATAGACTTTACTTACCAAGACTGTAGGAATTCACTGATGTGCTGTTGACATACAGAACACTTCCACACAAGACAATTTAACTTTTTTAAGATCATTTATTTTGTATTTGAATACTAGTACATCCTTGTATTGAAATATGTTAATGTTCCATTCTATCTCTTGATATTACTGCTTATGTCTAGACACCAATCCTCATTAATATTTAGTAAAGTTTTTACAACAATTGTTAATTAATATTAAACAAAACATCCATATGTGTCATTACACCTACACACAATCACACACACACACACACACACACACACACATGCAAGTCAACTCAAGTTCATCTGTCTGCTTCTTACATACACAGACCCAACAAACTCGGATCATAGAGAAGAACAGGAAGAGAAGCCAACTTCAACTAATGATATCACTGTCCAAGACTCCTCTACTATTCCCCTTGAAAGTGGACTAGACATTGTTAACTCAGATGAAAGTCATATCAATATGGATTCAAATAATGTTGATAGCACTGTGAATGAAGATAATAATGGTGCAGATATCCACAAAGATGAGTCTCTGATAAATCAAGAAATACAGCCAATGACTAATGGAGAGATTAATGAAGAAGAAGCAAAAATATTATCAACAGAAGAAGATGAGGCTACAAGTTCTTTATTGAGCGATAAAAGTATATCTAATGCCCAGTCATTTATACAACCTCATAATAAGTCTGACACTTCAATGAGTTCACCTCCTCAGCCTTCTCCACTGGAGTCTTCTATTGTGACTGAAATATCTAATGGTAGTCCCTCTACTATAAAAGCTGTAGAAGAACAAAAGTCAGTGATTGATAAAACAGAGGATAGTTCTGATGAGTTAGGTAGTCCTAATGATGAGGAAAAACCTGTTGCTAGTGAGCCAAAAGCAAGCAAATCTATAGAGACTCAGAAAAGTCCAAGTAATTCACGTAGTAAGAGTGTATTTTATAGTGGTTCCTCACCCTCTCCTCCACCTAATACTTCCTCGAAGTCTGGAAAATCAAAGAAAAGTAAAAGCTTTAATAAAAAGAACAAACTCAAAGAGGAAGTATTAGAGGATCCAACAGTATCATTAGCTGCTCCTCAATCCACCATGGAGTGGGACCCTACATGTCTCTTGGAAGAATTATATAACGATTGTCGTCCTGGTGTAAGTCAATCTTCTACAGGAGAAAACTCAAGATATTCAGGGTACTTGGACAAACTGCCAGTCAATCAGCGTAAACCTACAGTTATGAAGGGATGGAAACGTCGTTATTTTCGTCTCACACGAGGTAGTTTGTTTTATTATGATGACGAGAGCTCTACGAAAGCTACTTCTTTTATTCGTCTTGCTGATTCCAAGATTGTCATCCATCCTGACACAGTAAAAATTGAAATCATTGAAAAAGGGAGTGGCAACTTTATCATGCTACGAGCTGAAAGCAAGGAAGAGTTAACAACTTGGCACAGAGTTTTACAACTGGAAGGTGTTCATCCAACTATGACCCATCGTCTCTCCCTCTCTCCTACTCGTTCTACAACAATACTGATCTTGGATTTGGGGTCTTGTTCAGTCCGAGCTGGACTAGCTAATGATAACACTTACCCTCAACTCTTCTTCCCTAATGTCTGTGCAGTGAAAGATGAGAGGGTAATAGCATGTGGAATTGAAGCCCTTTTACCTAGTATGAGGCGTCATGTAAAATTGATCTACCCCTGTCGTCATCGGGTGAGATTAGATGCCAACCTTCCAATTAAAGAGAGTTTTCAATGCATCGTTGAAACTACTTGTAAGAACTTGCAGTTAGAACCTCAGAACTCTAGTGCTCTTGTATGTATCTCTCCAGTGATGTCTGAAGCAGAACAGACACTGTTAGTAGAAGTAATACTGGAAGTACTGGGATTTCAGAGTATTTTAGTTCAAGAGCAGACAACAATGGCGTTGTACTCATACAACCAAACCTCAGGTATTGTTGTTAGCGTAGGAGATGGTTTAGACGTTGTACCAATTATTGATGGATATAAAGTGGATTCGGGATGTTCTCACTCTCCTTTTGGCGGACATTCTATCACAGAAAATCTCTCCAAGTTAGCAACTGCCAGAGATATTCGGTATTTCTCTGAGACTGAGATGTATGTAGTGCGTTATATTAAAGAGAATATATGCTTTCTCTCTCAAGACTACCCTGATGATTCAGTACATTGTGAAGAGTCACCCTCTGATTACATAAGAGCTGTAGATGTAGATCGGTTCCAACTGCCAGATCACAAGAAGGTCATCCATCTTGATTCTGCTCTCTTTAAAGCAACCGAAGGTTTGTTTACACCTGGTGTTTGGGGAAAGGATGTGGTTGGAGTACAAGATATGGTTCAAAAAGCTATTGAACATTGTCCACTTGACATGAGACGAGAAATGTCTCGTCGAATCTATCTTGCCGGGGGTACGACCCTTTTAATTGGTTTTCAAGAACGTTTACAAAAGGAAGTAGGACTGATCTTTCCACGAATGGAGATTCAAGTCCAAGCTAGTGAGAATAGACATCATGCATCTTATCTTGGTGCAGGAGTTTTGGCATCATTAAACTCATTTAATACGTCCTTAGTCACTTTGGATGATTGGTCGACTAAAGGACTTGAAGCTATGAAACCCACTAAAACATAAGTTACTTTTATCTGTAATATTTTCAAATTATATACATTGTTCATACATAATTATTGATTTATTTTAGGTTTTTATTATATGAATTCTTTGGTAACTATATTGGGTGTGGTTTAAGGCGGAGTCTATTTCTATTTGCGGAAATAGGTGGAGCTGTAACCTAAATGGCTGCAGTGTTATTTGGTCAACGAACAAGAAAATTGTTGTTTTAGCCTAGTATAGTGAATTCTTGAAACATACCTGTGTGTTTTTTTAAGCGTAGTGTGGGAGGGAAGTGATGGCTCTGTTTAGACGAATAAAATCCCCCAGGGAACGTCATGTGACCCAAAATACTAGCGAGAGTGAGAAAGTGAAAGAATCAGAGAAGTCTCCATCGGGACACCGTCGCCACAAAAGCGACGAGCATATAGTAGTAGCAGTTGAACCTTCTATATTCGAAGAGCCTGAACCTCCAGAACTTCCTCCACGATATCGCAGTTCTGCTGGTGGTTCTTTCTCATTTGGCGTAGGATATCGCCGCACTCAATCTAGTGGAACTATGTCTGTAAACTTCAAAACGCCTGGCCACGCGCCTGGCAAATCCCAGGATGATTACTTTGTACCAGCAGACACACTCAGAAATATCAGTGTGGGAGCCACACCAGAGCAGACTTCTTACATCTCTAAGCCAACTCACTTACCTGACCCACAGACCCTGCAAGATAAACGAATTATGACAATGCATCAAAAGATCATGAGTCACAATGCACCAGGATTCAGGGAAAGTCAGAAACAAAGACGTTGCAAATCATTTGATAAGCTTGTGGACAACAGCGACTACAGTGTTCCCTTTGATGTCTTGCAAGAGTTAGAGCGAGAGGAAAGCGGCCATGTCCCTCCTCCTAAGCCTCCAACAAAACGTGCAAGTCATGGACGTGGCAAAATTCCTGACAGTGGATTCAGTTCAGGCGAGTTACTCCGATCAAACACTCAGCCTCCAAATTATGAACCACCTCCTCCACCTGAAGATGATAAGGAAGAACTGGAACTAGACAGACAGACTGATTCTGTATCTCCACACTCTCCTAATCAATTTCATTCTCCAAGAGCTGGAGATTATGATGACCCCTGGGATTCTACGAAATTCCACTTGCATGGTAAAGGTGTTCGAAAAGGATCTCGTCAAAGAGCTGATACTGAACCTCCAAAAGTCTTAGCCCTATCTCCTCATTTTGACCCTCACAAGTCTACTCATACCAGAGCTCATCCCACAAACCATGTCCACCATGATCCCTCTCCTGAACCAGATCCTCCACTCCCTCCCAAGCACATAGATTCCATTCCAGATCTCAAAGATCCAAGAATCTCACCTTCTCCTCCTCCTCCACCTCTCCCAGAGAGCACACGTCCCAGAGCAAGCACAGGTGAGTCGGACTATTGTGAACCACCTGAATCAACGTCATTTAGACAAGAGGGGCAGGAGTCATTGCATGGTTATGCCAATCAGCCTCCCTTGCATGACAAAAATGGGGGGAGAAGTAACGGTATGAATAATTACGTTAATCAACCAGCTTTTCCCCCCCAACTGCCACCTCGTTCTTCATTCATTATTAATCATAAAAAGAAACACAGCTACCCTCCACTTGTACCACCTGATATGTCAAATCCACCAGATATCCATCAACCTCTACCTCCCCCGGCATTCCCTATTGATGCATCAATACGTCTAGAAGAACAACCGTAAGTGGATGATAATATAAAAATACTGAGCTATTGTATAGACTTGTGTTTCCAACTTCTAGAATCAGTTTAATAGACTATCTGACAAGAATAGAAATTGTTGAACTTGTTTCTGGAAGTCATGAATATATTTATAATAGATGTTGATAGATTTGATATGGAGCATTAATTTGTTTTTGTGAATAGTGAAATTATAAGTACTCCGTTATTGCTTGAGTATCTTTATGGATTTCCGTTTTAACTATCCATTGTCAATCAGCTATTCCGCTTACATAAATAAACTATAAAAGTATTATAACAATGTAATACAATTGATTGTTTCTTTAAACAGCTTGCATAGTTATCAGAACTTCTACAGTGTTGCTAAATTTGAATTTCATTTTTAAAGGTCTTGGTATCTAAAATATTATATTAGATATGTATTAGACATTATATATTACACCACACCTAGTATAGGAACAGTGCTAACAATGTGAGTGACATTAACATGAACAATAGTAATGATTGATCACTTAGTGGTGTTCACTTTGTGTTTATTAAAACTGATGGTACAAATTGATATGTTTGTCATTTGTATTAATACATGGTGTTAGGTTGTTTGTTTGGTTATAAAAGTATTCAATAGAATTTATATACTCTATGGAGTTGTGGTTTATAGTTGTAGACCAAACTTCTCCCTTGCTCTTCTCCTCTTGTCCCTCTCTTTTCACCCTCCCTCTTCTCCCCTTCTCTCTTCTCCCTCTCTCTCTTCCTCCTTTCTCTTATGTTGCCATTGGCTTCTTTAGTTGGTATCATGGAAAAATCTCACGGGATCAAGCAGAAGATATATTAAGAAATCAACCAGATTTTAGTTTCTTAGTCAGAAATAGTGAAAGTTGTAGAATGGATTACTCATTATCAATAAGGTCAGTCATTACAATATTGTATTACCAATATCCTTATGAAGAAGCTGACTTCATTACCAATATCTACTGTATACCTTTACTATCAAGGAACTCTCTCCCATAACAGTAGTTTTGTGATAGTAACCTTTAGATATCATCTCCTAAAGTGATATGACCATTTGTAGGTATTCAGTCAATTTTTGGATACCTTATTTAGTTTCTATCACCTAATGATCCAATATTTATGTTAATATCCATTGGATCATAAATGGTCTTGTTTTGCTGTTTACCACTTGTAGTTCACAATGTTTTCGTATAAATTCCTTTTCCCTAGCATTGCCTTTTCTAGTATCTAGACTGTTGATGTAATCTGTTCTTGTTAAGTTGTGTATTAGTTAATGACCCATAACTCAGGTATAGTGGTACATATGGTCTATTAATGTAACATGCTTGTCTCTATTCCATTTTTGGACTTAGTTGAATGGAGGGCTTGTCCTCTCAGTTAATAACTGAATGACTATTTTATTTATTGAATTCAGTGAATTAAAGTTCAACTTACAATCAAGTCATCATTGCAGATTTCTTATAATTACACAGGATACAGTTTCAATAGATAACATCCTACATGTGTATACACACACAAACATATATAGTATTTGATATTAAACTTTTAGTTTTAAATTGCACGAGGTTAGGGGATTTTTATTCTCTAACCAGCCTACTATCCAATATGGACTACTTGTATTAATATTTCAATGTTGTTAGTTTTAGTGGCTTTGTTTAGATCTTCAATGTTTCTATAGCGATGAGTTTTTGGTTCAAACTAGAAGTTGATAATTAGCATGTTCAAATGTTAAAACTTGTTAGCAAGTAATTTTGTAAATTATGTTACAAGTAAAGGAAATTGTGATTGAGTTAAGTAAACAACATTGTTTTCCTTTCAATAAAACACAGTTAATTGCCAAGCGTCTTAGCACAAAGGCAACTAATACAGGCAGTGCAACAATATCTTACCATGTGCTTATGCATGCTTGCGTGTGTGTGGTTCAGTCATGCTTAAGAATGCGATAATTGCTTTACCAGAACTTCAAATTACAGTCATGAAGAAGCATATGATCAGTTATGTTCATAGCCAAAATGTTTAACAATGTAATAAATTTGAATAAAGGAAAAAGTAGGCATATTTAAAATAACTAAAAGATGTGTATAAGACGTCTAGAGTAGTGTGAAGGTGAATAAGATCAGAGACTGAGTTAGAAGTTAGATATAGAGAAATTATATTACAAATGCTTAAGTTTACTTTATCCTGGACGGACTAGATATCAAAGTTACATTTCTCACTAAATCTGGCTTATCATTGCATGAAACAAACCCTTCATATCCTCATATTCATAGTATAATATGTATTGTATACCTGTACTTTACCTCTAACTGCGATGTGTGTGTGTGTGTGTGTTCAATGACCATTAAGTTCAGTAATGTTTGTAATGTGATACTATTAGTTGAGGTTGCAGTCATTGTACTGGGAGGGGAATGTGAGAGTAAATATAAGCCATATAAATAATAGTATTATAGAATATAATATCCTCCACTGGATGAAAAAGGATAGGGTCAAATTAATTGTCACATAATCATTGCATGTCGATAATTTATGACTTCTTAATTTTACTTAAACTGTTTATTGATAATTATTAATTTTAGTAATATAACTGGTTAATTCTATCTAAAAGTTCTTAATAATTATATATAAAATATCCTCATCATTGGTGGCATTTTGTAACATTAAATACTGCTATCCACTTCATTGTCTCTTTATTTAAGAAGACAGAGGTGTTGAGGTAGTTAAATGAAACCTTTATTGTTATGAGTTGTTCCATTTGTCTTCATTAATGTACTATATCAAGTGAACTTAATAAATGGCATGTTTAAAGAAGTTATTTTGTGCTTTGAGGGAAAACTAAAGCAGCTGGTGATTATTTAATACTTAGTGTTGTCATGAAAAATATCTTTTAAGAATGTTAGGATCGTAAGTATATTGTATACTTACACTTTATTGTTAAGCCATCAATATTATTGACTTGTTAATCCTTTCCTGCTAATGCAATGTCACACACATACACATACACACGACATTATTCACCCATGCACATACTCATGCCAACGTTGTAATTTCTTAAATTTGAAATATCATATAAGGCTTTAAAATTATAATAACTAATACACTATACTTTACCAATGAACACATAGTAATACCGACTGTTGTCTGTCTACTGATAATGATGACTAGACCACAATAACATGCATCATATAGTCCTTCAGACATATACTATAATAATAGATTATTGATCCACCCTTTGTTTATCCATCAAGGTTTTCATATACATCAAAAGAGAGACATACATTACAACACTGCCTACCATAAAAAGTGCATCTGACATGCATTAATCCTTCTGCCCGTTCTTATCTGTCAAACCCCCCTCGATCTTTCCATCTCTCAGTTTATCTATCATCTGTTTACATTATCTACCATGTTTCTCTCAGTATTGTTATCATATGCTAATTATATAATTACTCTCTCTGTACTATGTACAGTTTTTACAGTGCTAGTACTCATATCTTATGAATGTGTCAGTATATATAGTAGTCTCCTTCTATAGCTATAGTACAAATGAACTTTCCTTTACTATAGTGCAGATTATGACAAGCTATGTACTGTCATAGCATCACCGCACACACAGTACTGATCAGGCACTTTTTATGGAAAACAGTGTTGTTATAGTGTTTGTATGTTTCAATATTTGTGGACTTGTTCTTTTGTCTATAAATGTTCATTTTTTATCTGTTAAGACTTGTAAACAGCACTGTTTGTTAATTCAGGTCCTTACATGTTCATTTTATTGGTTTGATAGATGTTATTTAATCCTTTGTTTGTCTAATTTTTTTGACTTGTAAGGACAGTAGTCCAACATGTCTTCATACCTTATTGAGCTGACTAATGTAAGGATTCACTCCATGACAGTCTTATGACAAGTTTAAAGTTACTTTAATTTGTTTTGAAGGCTTACTGCTCATCTCTCTCTCTCCCTCTCTCTCCTTCTTCTTTCTCTCTCTCTCTCTCTCTCTCTCTCTCTCTCTCTCTCTCTCTCTCTCTCTCTCTCTCTCTCTCTCTCTCTCTCTCTCTCTCTCTCTCTCTCTCTCTCTCTCTCTCTCTCTCTCTCTCTCTCTCTCTCTCTCTCTTACTCTCTCCCTCTTCTTTCTCTCTCTCTCTCTCTCTCCATACAGAGACAGAACAAGTCCAGCTGCCCATGGTTTTATTCATTTGAAGATTTCAAATGGGTCTAATGGTTATGTCCTTGGTCAATTTAGCTGCCCATTTCATTCAGTGCCAGAATGTATAGCATTTTATACACAACATCAATTAACTATAAAAAATATCAACCATCGGAGACTAGGTTTTCCTGTAGGAAGAATTAATTTCTCTCATTTTCCTCATTGACTTGGAGTGAACGTGTTGCTATGGCGATGATAGTGTTATGACTAATTCTATAATGATCGTTTTTGTTATAATCAATTTATCTATTACGCATTCTTCAATTTTCTTATCTCCTCATTTTTTCCTTTAATTTTTGTATTTATAAAATACCGATGTGAAAGTGTGGCCTTTCCATAATTGTTTTACCAAATTATTATCCTGTTGTGTTAATCATTATAGTTATAATTTTTGTTTGGGCGGGAGGGTTAATATTAATGTCCCTATAAGACACACCTTTTAATTTACATCTGGCTACAATTGTATTATGGCGTCGGACAGGCTCCTTCGTCCTCCATCGATTTCTGACCAATTCTCTGATGATGGTGACGAGCTGAATATTCCAGAGAGCATATATGCTCAACTGCAATATCTTGAGGTTACGTATGGAAGATTCGCCGGCGATGATGAAGATTCGTACGACGAGTTGTCAGAGGAAGAAGGTGCCCTTGATCTCTCAGCTCCACCCCCAGAGTCGTGAGTAAAGAAAGAGAGAGAGCGAACTTGTATATAAAAATGTTGTAATTTACACACATCAATTTGAGGCAGTTATTTATTTTGCAACATCATAGTAAACCATTGCTATTACTATGATAGTGTATTTATAAGTAGTGTGGCTTTAAATAACAAAGACCTGTTTTTACATATAATTCAAAACAATATATTTAGAACAAATATTGATTATGTAGAAACAAAATATGATGTCCCAGTTAACAAGATAATTTTAATGTATTTTCAAGAATCGCGTATATTTGACACTTTATAATTATGACAATCTCTCTTTTGTCTTCAGTTGGTATCATGGAACTATTACCCGTCAAACTTCATATGAAAGACTCCAAAGTGTAGGTGTTCCGGGGGCATATTTGGTCCGAGACAGTACCAATCAGCCTGGTGACTACGCAATATCATATTTGAGTCGATTGGGTCAAATTCATCACTTTAAAATTAATTCGATTTGTGGTGATTATTATATTGGTGGTCGTCAGTTTTCATCTCTTGTTGATCTTATTGGATATTATACTAATTGTTCTCATATATTGGAAAATGAAGGCCTAGAGGTGCCTGTAATGCCACCAGCTGTGAGTGATGGTAGTATATTTTAATAGAATATATTATGTTTGTATGGGTAGTTTGGAAAGCTGAGAATTTAGACAAGAAATTCACAGAGACACAACTGTAATAATTAATTTAGTTAGCTTTAATCTCTCTCTCTTTCTCTCTCTCTCTCTCTCATTGCCTCTACACCTTTTTCCCAACAATAATAACTATCTATGCTAATTTAAGACAGCTGTGTAAATATGTATCTAATCACAACAACATAATATATGTACGCAGACTAAAGTCTAAACGTTAAACGTTTTTCTTATTTTATGGTATACATAACTCACTTCAAGTTTACATTTATCATTAAAATAACAGACTGACAACTGTAGGCCAACAGTTAGAGGAAACAGACTGTATAGTGTAACAGTTTATAATTTTTTCATCCCCATACCAATTAACATGGGTATGAGAACATTGGTCTCACTGTACCTAAGATTCTTGCTGTTGTATCAGTTTATAAAGGAGTTTTTCTGTTTAGTGGACTTTTATCAAGTAAATAAAAATTTTAAGCAGTACCATCTTATAGTGGTTTGTGGTACAATGCCACAAATCCTGCTATTTACAGCTGTAAACTGCTTTGTCATATAAAATAGATGTGGTATTGTTTATCTAAAGGTCTGGGTAGCATCCTATGTCAGCTAAATCTTGTACTACCCAGTGTCCTCCATGTATAAAAGCACTTCAGTAACATTAAGTGTACAGTAAACACAATTTACAAGTTACATTGTCTGACATTGTCTGGTTAGTTTAACAAATTTAGTTAAACCAACTCCTTCCTTGCGCACAAGCTAACAATTAATAGTTACTAAGTCAACTTTAAGCCAACACCTCAAATTATTCTTATCTATTTATACAGCCTGTAAGATTAAATATACTATTGATAGCTGTGGCACCTCATAGAAAAGACCAAGGTACAGATGAACTAAAGTAAGTCTTAAATATTAGATATATGAAGTCCATAGTTCTTTCCAGTATTTCTCCTGGTGAAGTATTTGTATTGTTAACTCGTCTTAATGAAGAATGGGGTTGGGGGCGGTCTCAGAGAACAGGGGAGAGTGGTTTGATCCCTTTTGTTGTCATGGAGGAAGTGGTACAGTTCAGTATTAATGTCATTGTCTCTAGTCATTGTTTATAGAGTCATGAAGATACTAATTTTGGGAAATCTTGGTTTCATAATAGAACTGGTCGAGAAGAAGCTATTGATTTATTAATGCAAAGTAAAGAGACTCTAATTAATCCTTATTGATATAATGATTATAATATATTGTACTAATAGAAGGAGGACCTGGTGATTTTCTGGTACGTTCTGGACAACAGCCAGGAATGTATTCTTTAGCTGTTAGGTAAGATACTGTTTTTTGTAAGGTTATATATCATTCTCTCTCTGTCTCTCTCTCTGTCTCTCTCTGTCTCTGTCTCTCTCTCTCTCTCTCTCTCTCTCTCTCTCTCTGTCTTTCTCTGTCTCTCTCTCTCTCTGTCTCTCTCTCTCTCTGTCTCTCTCTCTGTCTCTCTCTCTGTCTCTCTCTCTCTCTCTCTCTCTCTCTCTCTCTCTCTCTCTCTCTCTCTCAGAACATTTGACTTAGTCCAACGTTTCTTGATTCAAAAACATGCTACCGGATACTATGTTTTTGGAGGGAGATGGTTTAATTCATTAGATGACATTATTGATCGATATAAGAAAGAAATAATTTTAGATGGATTGAAACTGGAACTACCCATCTCAGCAGTAAATAGATTACTAAAATATACTGCAATTGATTAAAATAGATTTACTAAAAAAAACTAAAATATACTAAATTCTATGTACATTGCTCCATTCAGGAAACTCTTCTTGATACCCCTCGTATTCCTAGACCACGAGCTGAAAGTGTTTCTATTACACGAGGAGATTTACCTGGTGACAAAACCGGTATCTTACAACTTCGAAGAGGTAAGTTAAGGTGATGTACTCTATCATTCAATGACTATATACAATATATATACCTGATGTACTATATCATTCAATGACTATATACAATATATATACCTGATGTACTCTATCATTCAATGACTATATACAATATATATACCTGATGTACTCTATCATTCAATGACTATATACAATATATATACCTGATGTACTCTATCATTCAATGACTATATACAATATATATACCTGATGTACTCTATCATTCAATGACTATATACAATATATATACCTGATGTACTCTATCATTCAATGACTATATACAATATATATACCTGATGTACTATATCATTCAATGACTATATACAATATATATACCTGATGTACTCTATCATTCAATGACTATATACAATATATATACCTGATGTATTCTATCATTCAATGACTATATGCAACATATATACCTGAATACAATTATTATGACAAATCATGCTGTGTCATAGTGTTAACAGTTCTTGTTATATTAATGTTATAACAAGTACATGTATATGCACATGTACATTACTGTATGTATATTTATTTGTGATAGTTCCAATTTGTACATGTATGTATTTGTGTTATTTTTTAGCACTTGATTAGTTCTGGTCAGTTAACTTAATAGTTGTTGATCTCTCTGTGTGTGTGTGTTTCTGTAGGAAAGAAATCTCCGGTCTATGGTAAATGGAAGGAGTTTTATTTTCATTTAAAATACAAAGACCAAAAGCTCCTTTATTATGATAATGAAAAGGTAACAACAATATTAAAATACCAATTAAACTTACAAGATAGATTATTGTTATAATTCTTTGTTAAAACAACATGAGTATACTCTAACAGATCAGATCATTTTATTTACAAGTTTATTTAAAATATTTTTCTTTTTTGTTTTCTCAGAGTCATCGTCCTCGAGGTCTACTAGATCTGAAGGAATGTAAGATTTATCCTGTCCATCCTAGCCTTTATGGGAGGTAGTTGTGGTCTGGTATTATGAGTGTGACCTATTGTATCATGTTTCTCTAGAGATGACTGTTTTGTAATTATGTTACAATATTTGAATGAACTTTTTTATCACTATATTTGTGCTGGTAGTAATGAAGCTGCACAGGTAAGGGGTTAAAAATTATTACTAAGCTGTATTAAAAAAGTTGAAAATTTATTGAAGGTATGAAGCTTACTGACCATGAATAACAAATATCAGTTATTTCACTGAAAAGATTATTGTTAATGTTATTGGTATTGTATTTGATATCAATAATATAATAATACTTTGACATTTTCTTAACAGGACTGGCTTCGTTTAATGAGACAATGCGTTATTAAGAAAACACAAGAATCTCGTTCGGAAGTACAACAGATTCGTTCATTAGCGCTACAAGTTAAAGAATGCAAATTAACAAAGGCTGTCCATGCTCAGATCTACTGTCTTATTGCTGTAGACAGCTGTTTTGTAGCTAGAACACGTCCTATGAATCCTGTTGCTGAAGACCAACATTGTGTGTTTGATGAGAACTATCATTTTGAGTAAGTGAAGGAGAGAGAGACACACACAGGGAGATATATCCTGTGAAAATGGAAAGTTGACATCCTTTCTTATTTATTTCTAGAGACCTACAAGCTTATTCTAATGTTGTGTCAGTAGATGTTTCTGCTGCTAAGAAAGGCAAAATCTGGCATGCTAAAGATGCCAGCATAGGTAGGTATAAAGATAATGAATTATTCCATGTTGTACATATTATAGGAGGATTTGAACTTCAATTAGCTAAACTTCCTAATGGTCGTGACTTTGATGAATGGCACATTCTTGCTATTCCCAACACTAGAGCTCATAAAGGGTCACTTAGAGCAATTGCTACTTTCAAACATGAAGTTATTTTACCATTAGAAGAATATAAGAGTCTTAGTGAGGTAAGAGTATGTCTGTTTGTCTCTGTGACTCTCTGTCTCTCTCTGTCTCTCTCTGTCTCTGTCAATGTCTCTCTGTCTCTCTCTGTCTCTGTCTCTCTGTCTCTCTCTCTCTGTCTCTCTGTCTCTCTCTCTCTGTCTCTCTCTCTGTCTCTCTCTCTCTCTCTCTGTCTCTGTCTCTCTCTCTCTCTCTCAGGTCATTCTTGCTGATGATCTTGTTATCGTAGAAACACTTGCTAAAGTATGTAGTGACCACCACAGTGAATTAGCAGCCACACTGATTGAAGTCTTTTGTCATCATCAAAAAATTTTACCCATGATATCTGAATGTATGGCTAGAACAATTGAAAAAGAAAGTAAGTAAAAATGAAAACAACAGCAATATATAAAAACAAACAATGCTATGTGTATATATACTATATGCAATGCTTAATATTATAAGTTTTCTAAAACTTGGACATGACAAAATAAATTATGCTTCTGTTACTATAACTATTGAAAACAATACAATGTAGTCTTTCCTTGTTATCAGCTTGTTCCATGAAAGTATAAATGTTCTTGTTTAAAATATGCTTCTCTTTGTCAAAATATGCATGTCCTTGTTTAAAAATTGATTATCATTATTTAGAGGCTTTTAGTGATATAATTATGTTTAATGTAGAAATTGTACAGTATGTGTTTTTGACTGGAACTAATTTTCAATTCTCCAAGTACAATAAAATAATTATAAATGATGTTACTCAATTTCTATAAACCATTAACTTGTATTCAACTTTTGAATTCCTTCAACTTTTTTTTATTTGACTCTCTCCTATAGAGAATGTAGCCACGTTATTTAGAGCAAGTACAATAGCTACAATGTTAATGGATCAATTTATGAAATTAATGGCTATGGATTATTTGTTATTAATATTACGTCAACCAATTCAAGCTATTACCAGTTCACTAGAATCCTGTGAGGTAAGGAAGACTAGGAGTATCAATGTATGGGTCTGTGGATCTTGGTATGAATGTATAGGGCTCAGACTTTGTTCTGTGCAATGGAACCAGGATGAAGATGACTTTTAGACAAGACTTTGTTTAATGTTATGGAATTAGTATGAGCTTATGTGGTATGAGAGTACAAGTCTCAGACTTTTTTGAGTAATAGAAGAACAGAATTCGTTCTACATACCAATTTGATTTTTATGTCAATAGCCACAGTAAACATATGTTACTCCATTTTTAGCTTGATCCAGAATTTATTCCACGTGGAACAGACACATCTAAGAACCAGGAGAAACTAGAATGTCATATCTCTCTTGTTCTTAATGAGATTTATAACTCAGTGAACAATTGCCCTTCGTAAGTCTGGTCATATGACTCATCATGTTATCTTAATGCAATTTAAAATATATTTGTCATGAGTTGTGTCTTGTATATACAGACCATTGCGATATTTATTTCACTGTCTACAAGAACAGGTCACTATGAAATGGCCTTCAGATAATGGAGTCCGTACTAGAGCTGTTAGGTAAAGGATATGTTTTTACTTTGTTGAACTCTCTCTCTCTCTCTCTCTCTCTCTCTCTCTCTCTCTCTCTCTCTCTCTCTCTCTCTCTCTCTCTCTCTCTCTCTCTCTCTCTCTCTCTCTCTCTCTCTCTCTCTCTCTCTCTCTCTCTCTCTCTCTCTCTCTCTCTCTCTCTCTCTCTCTCTCTCTCTCTCTCTCTCTCCTGTAGTGGATTCTTGTTTTTAAGATTTATATGTCCTGCACTTTTAAAACCTCATCTTTTTAACATAGTGTCAGGTACATATCATAGTCTGCCTCAATTCTTGACCACAACCCTATTTTATATCTTAATAGAAGCTCCATCAAATAGCTCTGAGAGAAGCCTCAAGTTGGTGACTAAAACAGTACAGAATGTTGCCAATCTTGTGGAGTTTAAGACTAAAGAACCATTTATGACAGTATTGAATAGTTTTATTGCCAATCATACTGAAAAAATGAAAAAGTTCATTGATGGTTTAGCAGTGAGTATTAAAGTAGACAGTAATTATAACTTTATAACTATATTTTATTAAAAGTTATAAATTTGTATTACCAATTTAATTAACTACCCTACTTCTAATTTTGATCTGGTCATTCATTCACAAATAAATTCATCAAGTTTTAATTTTGATTGATATAATTCTGAGTCCATTATATTAGAGTTTTTAAATATCAGAGATGATGTTTCTATCTCTCTAGGTTATCAGTGAACCTCCTCCTGTTAAACATCCCTCAACAGATCCAGCTCGTGCATGGGCATCTCTTTATAGATTATGTCGAACTTATGAGCAGAAGTTGAAGGAAGTATCTCTTAAAGAGGTAAATATAAAATGTAATTTGAGTATTATCTGTTTATACTCTGTCCAAGTTGAGAAGAGCCATATAATGGGAGAGGAAATACCTCCATAAATACAACACCTTTTTTAATAAGTGTTGGCTCTTCTCAACTCAGACAAACTATAATTAAATCCCTGACTACTCTGTCATCGTGTTTTGATATGATAAAAGGAATGTGGTAGTCTAGGGATGGAGCATATTACCAAATAATTCAATAATTAAACCCTATCAACAAAATTATGATTTGTTAAATTTATTTTTAAAATAACTAGTTTATATTTGAAGTGTTCCATTTTCTTTTTTTGATTTGATTCGCTCATTTTTATTAGAAAAAAGTGTTAGAGTTACTAGCTGTTATGGAGATGTTGAAAGCAACTGAGGAAAGATACTTGAGTAGAAGAGGGTTCTCAGTCACTTAACTCAACCCACATTTGTTGCTAAGCAACACCAAGGGCTGGTATTATTATAATAATTAATGTTATTGTTTCATATTGTCCGGTGAGAAAGTAATAATTTAGTTGTTTATTTTATTTGTTTTATTTGTTTCTTTTTGTTTATTTTCTATAAATCAATCATGACCTCTTGTCTATTAATCATTTCATATGATGTTCATTATTGTTTTATGTAAATGAAGTTGTTTGTGTTTACTGTAAAATGAGTTGATCTGTCACAAGTGAGTGAGTGCTAGTATATATTAACAACTCTATATGTGGTATTATATATTCTATTAAAACAGGTCCCAGTCTTCATGTTATGTTATTATTTATATATTTAAATGAATAATCACTAGTTTGTGAGTATACTTTAAAAGTGTATTGTGTCATTTCAACTGTGGTGTTGGTTGCCATGGTTTCATCAATATCATGTCGTGAATTACTACAAACCCCCAGCACTAGCAACAGTTGTAACTCAATTCACCAAAAAGTAGTCTTTGATGTCTATTGAGTACTACTTCTTGGTATAACTTGATACCACAAGGTTAATTTATTATTAATAAAAAGGTTAGTTGGTATTATGACAATAGTAGTATTGTAGATATTACTGATATTGTAGGTAGTACTGGTACAATACCAGTACTACCTTATATACCAATATTACCTACAATACTAGTATTATCTACCATACCAATATTATCTACAATACCAATATTACCTACAATACTAGTATTATCTACAATACCAATATTATCTACAATACCAGTATTATCTACAATACCAATATTACCTACAATACCAGTATTATCTACAATACCAATATTACCAACAATACCAGTATTACTCACAATACCAGTATTAGCTAAAATACCAGTATTACCTACAATACCAATATTACCTACAATACCAGTATTACCTACAATACCAATATTACCTACAATACCAGTATTACCTACAATACCAATATTACCTACAATACCAGTATTACCAACAATACCAGTATTACCCACAATACCAGTATTACCCACAATACCAGTATTACCTACAATACCAGTATTACCCACAATACCAATATTATCTACAATACCAGTATTACCTACAATACCAGTATTACCTACAATACCAATATTACATATAATACTAAATTACTTACAATACTATTACCTTAAATACCAATATTACTGTTCTAGTTATACACTTAATATTATAATACCTGCAATAGCATAATTAATCTTGTGATGTCATACATCATAAGATGTCATCATAGGACAATCCATACCAAGAAGTACTCTTTGCTAACCAATATTTGAATTATGAACATTACCATTGCTGTACTATTTCAACTGAACCTGCCAGTAATCATGTATATGTAAACATTGTGGGTGGTTCTTGTTATAATTTATGATAGTGATGTCATCATAGGACAATGCATACCAAGAAGCACTCTTTGCTAACCAATGAAAACAGGACATGAGGATGTTATTTCAACTGAACACATTTCAGAGAATTGAAGAGAATTATATCATACTAGTCATCACACTTGTTATATGACCAGGCTGGCATGGTGGCTCAAATTGATTAGATTATGCATTAGAGGTTTTTACAGGGAAATAGGGCAGTCAAGAATCACTCTCATGCTCTACTTCCTGTATCTGTGTATATAAATTAGCCTTTCTTCAGAGTAAGTCTTATAGTAGACTATTAGTGTTTCACTCTAGTCTGCTGTGTATCAATCAATAAAAATGACAAAGATGAAAATACTATTCTCTTTGGCACTTGTTGTCATTTCTCTTCAGTTTAGATGTTCACAACAAAGTAGCAGTAAGTATATATATATATATGTTGTATATATATTATATTTAATTAAGTACGCAATGCTCCAGCAATCACCATTGGTGAGTATACTAATCTCACCCATTGGTGTTCTAATTTCAATATTGTCTGTCAAGTCATATCACCAATAATATATTGATAGTATATAATAATATATTGTTATTATGACAATAATTGTATTTTTATACATATACTTTATATTTTAGACTATGTTCCAAATGAATATTACCCCTGGCCCGGTCCCACAGTAATCCCAGATGATGGCAGATCATTCATTAACTGTAAGATGATAATATGATGTTATTTATATTATATATTTCTTCTTTGCTTTAGCTGGTAATGTGACAATGGAACTTCCCAGCAATAAATCTGAACGAATTATAAAGATTCGACCTGATGTTATGCTGACTCTCAACTGTACTCCAATAGTTAATACAATTATCATGACTGGAGGAGGCTCTATATCTAATATAATGATTGAATGGTTACTTCTTGTAATAAGAGTAGATGGTACCTTTGATGATTCACAACAAACAGTTACCAATAGTACTGATGGGTATGTTATTGTTCAATATGTTCATGTATTACTTGATATCTCCTTCTCTCACACATAGAATTTATATATCATCAGACGGCAGTTATTTAACAGTCTTTCAACCAATTATTAGCTCTCAAGCCAAGCTGGGAAACTCTGGTGCTTATACTTGTAAAGTTTGTTTTGATCAAATACAACCTCCTCTCAGGAGGTGTGTTAATTCCTCATCTACTGTGAGAACTATAGGTCAGAAGATATATCTCCATAATATATTAATTAATTATATAATATTATAATTATTGTTATATATTATAATTATATATAAGTATAATAGTAATTATCATATCATGTACTTAAACATTAGGTGATTCTCCAACTATTGCAAGAGGAAATAAATTGTTCACAAATGGTTCTACCACATATGTACTAATTGGACAACATGTCTGCTTAAATCAACCACCATTATTTACACCAATCCTGTGTGCTCAAACTCATCCAATAATACCAGACCCATCAGCCACATTCTTTGTAAATGGAAGACAAATAGTAGGAGGAAGTATCGATGGCATTTATTCTCAAGCCAATCCTGATGATATAGCTGGAAAAGACACTACACTTCTATTTGTTAAACCAGTCTTAGTGTATTTAAAGGCTCATAACACAATTATTAATTGTACTCTATCAAATCAATTTGGAATAGATACTGAATCCAGTAGACTTCTCTTAGGTAGGTACATGTGTATATATCTTGTTACCTAGATCTAGTCTCTATTACTAACATATAATATCATAATAATGATGTAAGTAATTTTCTAATGTTTGGTGTGAAAGAATAATAAAAAACTTTTACAATACATTCATGCTAAACCACTATTGTCTTTATATGTGTTTGTGTCTTGTTTAGATTCAAAAGTGAATGCAGTTACAGCATCTATTAAAGGAAATCCTCCTGGTGGTCGATGTTCTCCAAGTGTAGCAGGAAAAATCTGTCCTGTTATAGGAGATGTTGTCACAATAACATGTAACATCTCATATGCTGATAGTTATGTGATAAGTGGTCCCAATCAAAGGACGTCAATAAATAGACCACTAACATTTACCACTACATCAGCTGATGCAGGAACCTATACTTGTATGAGTATCAATGATTGTCATAATGACACTGGTACTGTAACACTTGAATTGTGTAAGTTGAATTGACATTAAATATTACAATATGTGGAGACATTTCTTATTGTGATTATTAGTTCAAACTATATTTTACTATTGCTATTATTTATCAATAGTTATCTCACCTGTTGTAGTGAATTCCATTGTCACATGTCATTTACATATAAATATTACTCTATCAGTGTGTTGTATAGATTATATTAAGTTATCCTTTAGACACAATGACAGCTATTGTCATATGTTATTACTGCTTTAGGAACATATATATGTTATAGAAATACACAACCTATGAAAAGATGTTTTTTTTGTCCTTTTATGCATCTTACTTTTTTTCCAATTTCAATAATATCTATCAAGTCATATCGACAATAATATAATGATAGTATATAAGAATATGTTGTTATTATAACAATAATTATATCTGTGTATATATACTTTATATTTTAGACTATGTTCCAAATGAATATTATCCCTGGCCTGGTCCCCTAGTAATCCCTGATGATGGCAGATCATTCATTAACTGTAAGATGATACTATGATGTTATATATATTATATATTTCTTCTTTGTTTTAGCTGGTAATGTGACAATGGAGCTTCCTAGTAATAAATCCAAACGATTAATAAAAATTCGACCTGATGTTATGTTGACCCTCAACTGCACTCCAATAATTAGTACAATTATTACAACTGGAGGAGGCTCTATTTCTAATATAATGATTGAATGGTTACTTCTTGTAATAAAAGTAGATGGTACCTTTGATGATTCACAACAAACAGTTACCAATAGTACTGATGGGTATGTTATTGTTAATATTTTCATGTATGACTTGATCTCTCTCTCTCTTTCTCTTTCTCTATCTATCAGAATTTATATATCATCAGATGGTAGTTTTTTAAAAGTTTTTGAACCAATTATTACCTCTCAAGCTAAGATAGGGAACTCTGGTACTTATACTTGTAAAGTTTGTTTTGATCAAATACAACCTTTTGGGCCTCCTCTCAGGAGGTGTGTTAATTCATCATCTACTGTGAGAACTATAGGTCAGGAAATATATATTTCCATAATATATTAATTAATTATATAATATTATAATTATTATTATATATTATAATAATATATAAGTATAATAGTAATTATCATATTATATATTTAAATATTAGGTGATTCTCCAACTATTGCAAGAGGAAATAAATTGTTCACAAATGGTTCTACCACATATGTACTAATTGGACAACATGTCTGCTTAAATCAACCACCAGTGTTTACACCAATCCTGTGTGCTCAAACTCATCCAATAATACCAGACCCATCAGCCACATTCTTTGTAAATGGAAGACAAGTAATAGTAGGAGGTTTAGATGGCATTTATTCTCAAGCTAGTCCTTATGGTATAGCTGGAAGAGACACTGAACTTCAATTTGTTAAACCAGTCTTAGTGAATTTAATGGCTCATAACACAATTATTAATTGTACTCTCTCAAATCAATTTGGAATGGATACTGAATCCAGTAGACTTCTCTTAGGTAGGTAGATGTGTACATATCTTGTTACCTGATCTAGTCTCTAATACTAACATATAATGATAATATGAGAATAATTTTTTAATATTGTAAGTTCAAGAATAATTTGTTAGTACTTTAATATTTACAATAAAATCGGGAGTAGAAAAAAATACTAAACCATTATTGTCTATGTATGTTTGTGTCTTGTTTAGATTCAAAGGTGAATGTAGTTATACCATCCATTCAAGGAAATCCTCCTGGTGGTAGATGTTCTCCAAGTGTAGCAGGAAAAATCTGTCCTGCTATAGGAGATGTTGTCACAATAACATGTAACACCTCATATGCTGATAGTTATATGATAAGTGGTCCCAATCAAAGGACATCAATAAATACACCACTAACATTTACCACTACATCAGCTGATGCAGGAACCTATACTTGTACGAGTATCAATGATTGTCGTAATGACACTGGTACCATAACACTTGAATTGTGTAAGTAGAATTCACACTAACTATTATAAATATGGTTGGAGATTGACAAATGTTTAATGTAAATTACATATATTTTTTAAATATTAGGTTCTCCTCCTCAGCCTATATTAGCTGGAACATATCCAGGTATTATAGGTGATGGATGTACTCCACTTAGTAATGGGAACAGAGTCTGTGCCAATATAGGAGACCGAGTTACTTTCACATGTCAAGCTAGTGGCTTTAATTACACTATTGCTTTTGTAGCTGGTGGGTCTATAAACGTGTTATCAATTAATTTACCTGTTATTGTGATTGTGACTTCTAATGGTTTTGGATCGTACATGTGTACTGTCACTAATGAATGTGGAATGAGGACATCAACACTGAGATTAGAACCAGTAACCTGTAAGTCTAAATGCATAGAATGCTTTAGGAAAGTTTGTATATAAACATTATTGTTTCATGCAAGACATTGCATGAAACTATAATGATTGACAAAATGTATACCTTATTTTAATGTATGATTCAGTAATGTATGCCTATTATCTTATAGATTGTAAATAATATTATTACACATGTGACACATGTCCTTCTAATTTAAGGTCATTAGTTGAGGAGTATTTTTGTTTGCAAAGTGATAACAATATAACAATCACATGTACTTGTTGTATTACGTTTAGCAATTCACAAATTAAAAATTAAGTTCTAATGTTAATGACCATAATCTAAGGTATTTTTAATAATGAAAATTACAAATTTATTGTCACTTTGTGTTTAAAGATTTTACTCCTACTGGCATAGTAACAATGCCAAGAAATGATAGCACTATCCTTTAACCACTGATGTATATAGCAACTAATGACTTTTATTAACATTAACTGCAAGTGCTATAATGGTGGGTGTGAGTAATCTTGCACAAAACTTTTCACTAGGTTTCTTCTCTGCATATATTTCTAGTATTTTATAGCTATTAGTCTTCCACAGACACTGCTTCTAATTATCTGATCTTTTAGCTCTATTCAATGTTTAATTGTAAAGTCAGTATCTTCTAAACAATTATAGGATGATTGTTTTGAATATAATCTTGTTTATTTTAATAATGTCTGTCAAGTTGTCTCAACAATAATAATTATAATGACAGTATATATAATAATATATTCTTATTATGACAATAATTGTATCTGTATACATATTGTATCTTAGACTATGCTCCAAATGAATATTACCCCTGGCCTGGTCCCCTTGAAATCCCTAATAATGGCAGATCCTTCATTAAGTGTAAGATGATACTATGATGTTATATATATTATATATTTCTTCTTTGTTTTAGCTGGTAATGTGACAATGGAACTTCCTAGTAATAAATCTGAACGATTAATAAAAATTCGACCTGATGTTATGTTGACCCTCAACTGTACTCCAATAGTTAATACAATTATTATGACTGGAGGAGGCTCTATATCTAATATAATGATTGAATGGTTACTTCTTGTTATAAGAGTAGATGGTACCTTTGATAATTCACAACAAACAGTTACCAGTAGTACTGATGGGTATGTTATTGTTTAATATGTTCATGTATGACTTGATCTCTTTCTCTCTCTCTCTCTCTCACACACACACACACACACACATACACACACAGAATTCATATATCTTCAGACGGTAGTTTCTTAAAAGTCTTTCAGCCAATTATTAGCTCTCAAACCAAGCTGGGAAACTCTGGTACTTACACTTGTAAAGTTTGTTTTGATCAAATGCTACCTTTTGGGCCTCCTCTCAGGAGGTGTATTAATTCTTCATCTACTGTGAGAACTATAGGTCAGAAGATATATCTTCATAATATATTAATTAATTATATAATATTATAATTATTGTTATATATTATAATTATATATAAGTATTATGGTAATTATCATATCATGTATTTAAATATTAGGTGATTCTCCAACTATTGCAAGAGGAAATAAATTGTTCACAAATGGTTCTACCACATATGTACTAATTGGAAAACATGTCTGCTTAAATCAACCACCAGTCTTTACACCAATCCTGTGTGCTCAAACTCATCCAATAATACCAGACCCATCAGCCACATTCTTTGTAAATGGAAGACAAATAGTAGGAGGAGGTTTAGATGGTATTTATACTCAAGCTAGTCCTGATGATATAGCTGGAAGAGACACTGAACTTCAATTTGTTAAACCAGTCTTGGTGAATTTAATGGCTCATAACACAATTATTAATTGTACTCTCTCAAATCAATTTGGAATAGATACTGAATCCAGTAGACTTGTACTAGGTAGGTGTACATACCTAGATCTAGTCTCTATTACTAACATATAATATCATATTAATGATGATAATATGTAAGTAATTTTCTAATGTTTGATGTGAAAGAATAATAAAAACCTTTTACAATACATTCATGCTAAACCACTATTGTCTATATATGTGTTTGTGTCTTGTTTAGATTCAATAGTAAATGCAGTTACAGCATCTATTCAAGGAAATCCTCCTGGTGGTCGATGTTCTCCAAGTGTAGCAGGAAAAATCTGTCCTATTATAGGAGATGTTGTCACAATAACATGTGACACCTCATATGCTGATAGTTATGTGATAAGTGGTCCCAATCAAAGGACGTCAATAAATAGACCACTAACATTTACCACTACATCAGCTGATGCAGGAACCTATACTTGTATGAGTATCAATGATTGTCATAATGACACTGGTACTGTAACACTTGAATTGTGTAAGTAGAATTCACACTAACTATTATAAATATGGATGGATTGACAAATGTTTAATGTAAATTACATATATTTTTTAAATATTAGGTTCTCCTCCTCAGCCTATATTAGCTGGAACATATCCAGGTATTATAGGTAATGGATGTACTCCACTTAGTAATGGGAACAGAGTCTGTGCCAATATAGGAGACCGAGTTACTTTCACATGTCAAGCTAGTGTCTTTAATTACACTATTGCTTTTGTAGCTGGTGGGTCTATAAATGTGTTATCAACTAATTCACCTGCTATTATGATTGTGACTTCTAATGGTTTTGGATCGTACACGTGTACTGTCACTAATGAATGTGGAATGAGGACGTCAACACTGAGATTAGAACCAGTAACCTGTAAGTCTAAATGCATAGAATGCTTTAGGAAAGTTTGTATATAAACATTATTGTTTCATGCAAGACATTGCATGAAACTATAATGATTGACAAAATGTATACCTTATTTTAATGTATGATTCAGTAATGTATGCCTATTATCTTATAGATTGTAAATAATATTATTACACATGTGACACATGTCCTTCTAATTTAAGGTCATTAGTTGAGGAGTATTTTTGTTTGCAAAGTGATAACAATATAACAATCACATGTACTTGTTGTATTACGTTTAGCAATTCACAAATTAAAAATTAAGTTCTAATGTTAATGACCATAATCTAAGGTATTTTTAATAATGAAAATTACAAATTTATTGTCACTTTGTGTTCAAAGATTCTACTCCTACTGGCATAGTAACAATGCCAAGAAATGATAGCACTATCCTTTAACCACTTATGTATATAGCAACTAATGACTTTTATTAACATTAACTGCAAGTGCTATAATGGTGGGTGTGAGTAATCTTGCACAAAGCTTTTCACTAGGTTTCTTCTCTGCATATATTTCTAGCATTTTATAGCTATTAGTCTTCCACAGACACTGCTTCTAATTATCTGATCTTTTAGCTCTATTCAATGTTTAATTGTAAAGTCAGTATCTTCCAAACAATTATAGGATGATTGTTTTGAATATAATCTTGTTTATTTTAATAATGTCTGTCAAGTTGTCTCAACAATAATAATTATAATGACAGTATATATAATAATATATTCTTATTATGACAATAATTGTATCTGTATACATATTGTATCTTAGACTATGCTCCAAATGAATATTACCCCTGGCCCGGTCCCCTTGAAATCCCTAATAATGGCAGATCATTCATTAAGTGTAAGATGATACTATGATGGTATATATATTATATATTTCTTCTTTGTTTTAGCTGGTAATGTGACAATGGAACTTCCTAGTAATAAATCTGAACGATTAATAAAAATTCGACCTGATGTTATGTTGACCCTCAACTGTACTCCAATAGTTAATACAATTATTATGACTGGAGGAGGCTCTATATCTAATATAATGATCGAATGGTTACTTCTTGTTATAAGAGTAGATGGTACCTTTGATAATTCACAACAAACAGTTACCAGTAGTACTGATGGGTATGTTATTGTTTAATATGTTCATGTATGACTTGATCTCTTTCTCTCTCTCTCTCTCTCACACACACACACACACACACATACACACACAGAATTCATATATCTTCAGACGGTAGTTTCTTAAAAGTCTTTCAGCCAATTATTAGCTCTCAAACCAAGCTGGGAAACTCTGGTACTTACACTTGTAAAGTTTGTTTTGATCAAATGCTACCTTTTGGGCCTCCTCTCAGGAGGTGTATTAATTCTTCATCTACTGTGAGAACTATAGGTCAGAAGATATATCTTCATAATATATTAATTAATTATATAATATTATAATTATTGTTATATATTATAATTATATATAAGAATAATAGTAATTATCATATCATATATTTAAATATTAGGTGATTCTCCAACTATTGCAAGAGGAAATAAATTGTTTACAAATGGTTCTACTGATTATGTACTAATTGGACAACATGTCTGCTTAAATCAACCACCAGTCTTTACACCAATCCTGTGTGCTCAAACTCATCCAATAATACCAGACCCATCAGCCACATTCTTTGTAAATGGAAGACAAGTAGTAGGAGGAACTTTAGATGGCATTTATTCTCAAGCCAGTCCTTATGGTATAGCTGGAAGAGACATTGAACTTCAATTTGTTAAACCAGTCTTAGTGAATTTAATGGCTCATAACACAATTATTAATTGTACTCTCTCAAATCAATTTGGAATGGATACTGAATCCAGTAGACTTCTCTTTGGTAGGTGTACATACATATCTTGTTATCTAGATCTAGTCTCTATTACTAACATATAATATCATATTAATAATAATAATATGTAAGTAATTTTCTAATGTTTGATGTGAAAGAATAATAAAAAACTTTTACAATACATTCATGCTAAACCACTATTGTCTATATATGTGTTTGTGTCTTGTTTAGATTCAATAGTAAATGCAGTTACAGCATCTATTCAAGGAAATCCTCCTGGTGGTCGATGTTCTCCAAGTGTAGCAGGAAGAATCTGTCCTATTATAGGAGATGTTGTCACAATAACATGTGACACCTCATATGCTGACAGTTATGTGATAAGTGGACCCAATCAAAGGATATCAATAAATGCACCACTAACATTTACCACTACATCAGCTGATGGAGGAACCTATACTTGTATGAGCATCAATGATTGTCATAATGACACTGGTACTGCAACACTTGAAATAACACATGAATTGTGTAAGTAGAATTCATACTGACTATTGTAATATATGGAGATGATTCATTTGAGGTTATTTAATTCAATTAAATATTGTTTATTATATTTATTAGTTAAAACATATACACATAGCTACAATGAAAATATATTATATGAGTTACAATTTTTTAGCTGTTTGTCATAAACTTCCTGAAGTTGGATCATGTCCAGGTAGATTTCCTCGTTGGTTTTACAATGCTAGTTCAAGTCAGTGTGAACTGTTCATATATGGTGGTTGTGAGGGTAATGAAAATAAATTTGGGAGTCTTAAAGAATGCATTAAGCATTGTGGTTAGTGGATCAATTTACTTGTATTCTGGCTTCATATAAAACAAAACTTTAATGTACATTATTACTTTGATGTAGGCTGTTCATTTGGTAAACCAATCAAAATGTGTAGTTCAGACATTTGTGATATTAATACTTGTCCTGACTATCCTAGAGCAAAATGTTATCCTGATGAGTGTGATGATTGTAAACCGAGATATTTTATTGGATATAATGAAGTCACAAGTGCTTGTGGTATAGCCAAATAATAATAAATTTCTTTGAATGTAAATTATAATGTCTTATTAATTATTACATTTTCTTGCAGACAAATGTTTACTCTCACCAGTTAGTGGTCCATGTACTAATAATATTAATCGATGGTATTACAATAGTGCAATAGGTAGATGTCAACAATTCACATATAGTGGTTGTGGTGGTAACAAAAACAACTTTGATAGTTTTAAAAAATGTCTACAACAATGTGGTAAGTTGTTAAACCATCTTAATTTGCTTTAAAAATACATCTTATGCATCATATTAATTATAGGTATCTGTAACTAAAGTTTTAATTTTTAAAGAATCTGAGGTTTTTGCATATATCCAAGAATCTTTATCAGTTTATATATAACTGCATCATAAATGATTTTTTATATCCCCTGATGAAGATTCTTGCATGGATAAGAACTGATAGATTGAGCTTTTTAATAATCACACTTATAGCAAGAAATAGTAGTGATAATAAACGTGATTTCAATTTTTCCCAACCACTTAGATCTTTACAATGTTATAAATCTTATAATATTATTTTTAATTAAATGACTAATAGTCACATGTTGAAACATTAGAAAAATATCTATGACAATGTTGGTAGTGGATGATTTTCTTTAATTTACCATAAAATAAACATTGTTTGATCTTATTTATTAACTTCATTTAGATGTATTAATTAAAGGAAACACTGTATATGATAATATGTTCTTATATCAGGTGTTAGATCTGGAAAGGGTGTTCAAGATGTACAATGTCTAGGCAATCCATGTAAATCTACACAATGTCCCAATATACCTGATGCTATATGTATACCATCAAGTTATGGTCAATGTTCAGCACAATTTTTCAACAGTACTGGTCATAATGTCACAAATAGTTGCAGTATGTGCTAGGAAATAGTAAAATTCAACTAACTTGATGCTTTCATTTTATTAGATTCATGTCCTGCTAATAAACCATCAGTTTATTGTCCTAATAGTTGTGATCAACAAACCTGTTCTAATTTTCCTGATGCTCAATGTGTTCTTGACAATTGTGGACAATGTCAAGTAAAATTTATAGTCAATGGAACTGATGTCACAGATCAGTGCAGTAAGTATTACCACAATATCTAATCTTTAACAAATATCTTATTGTAATTGTATAACTTATTTGAATAGGATCCTGCAATCTACAATGTGCTTCATTACCTTCTAACTGCACACGACCACAAACTGACAGTTGTGGTTGTCCTATTTGTAGAGGTATTTATATAAATAAGTAATAACAATAGATCCTATCCTATTAATTTCCCACATATAATTCTTTACTTATAGTTATTATATAATTTTAACTCTTTTTGTATAGAAATTAGTCAATGTCATCAACCTCCATTTACTGGTCCATGTCATGGTAGTTTTCCACGATACTTTTATAATGCTACTAGTCAGAAATGTGAAAAATTTATCTATGGAGGTTGCTATGCCAATGAGAATAATTTTTTCAGTCTACATGAATGTCAACAGCAATGCTCAAGTCAGTAAAAGAAAATTTATGAGTTATTCTCTGATTGTTAATATCCTTTCTTATTAATGAGATGTCTTATATCATGATAGATTGCCCTCCAACATGTAGTCATGAATTTTGTACAGTTAAAAGAGGTGCCATCTGTTCAATGTAAGTTACTAATCCAATATAATTTTTAACCCTCTCTTCCATTAACTTACATATAGACCTATGGAATCTAGTCTTGACTGTAAATCAAATAATTGTACTATTACTAATTGTTATGCT
Source organism: Xestospongia bergquistia (assembly GCA_963965975.1). Classification (NCBI taxonomy): domain Eukaryota; kingdom Metazoa; phylum Porifera; class Demospongiae; order Haplosclerida; family Petrosiidae; genus Xestospongia; species Xestospongia bergquistia. Next base: position 1,248,021 of record OZ014420.1, on the reverse strand, counting down.
TCCTACTATTCATTCAACATACTACCATTCCCTCAGTTGCCTCCCTCTTGTCCTCATGAGTGTAACAATCCATTAAATGAGACATGTATGAAGACATGGGGTCATTGTGTTCGTAGCACTTTTCTTAAAAAGTATAATACGGTATGTAATATAAGATTGATTTTTGATCAAGTTATAATTATAATTAAATCACTAATGTATGTTCATTATATTTAATTATAGATTTTACCTCAAGATATTAATTCAAACAATTTTCATTGTTGGAACCACAAAGCCTGTGTTAGGCACTGATGTCTTGACATTCATAAGTGTGTTCTGACTATCATATTATATAATTACTACTTTGATTGTGTTTTTAGGTTTTTGTTTGCTTGGTCAAGTGTTATATTTTTATGCAAGTAATCTTACATAATATATTGTTACACACTTTGACCAGTGACTTTATTTTTTGTTTGATTGATTGAAATACTAAGACTTCCTTTTTTAAAGAAATCCCCTTTTAATCATCATGTTAATCAATATATTGGGAATACTATATTATACTGCTTTGTTTTATGTGCAATAACAATATCCATAGTATGAGCTGGAGACAGTAGTTTACAATAGTAAAATCCAGTTGATTGTTTGATGAAAAGATCAGTTGAAGTCTGCAACATTGGTGATCAAATCTCTACAATTGTATTTCCCTGATTGTCAATGATTCTATCCAACAGATTATAAGTCCAAAGTGGGCCTGTGTTATAAGGTAATTTATCTTTATCAAATATTAGTGGCTCTCCTAGTTTCTTAAACCACCCAAAAGTGGTTGCTCTGATATTATCTAGTGACCAAATATGCCTATTGATGATCTTCCACAACAATCCTTCATCAGTTTAATTAAAATCAACTTTACCCATTCCTGCAGCTTCAATAATAGATTGTTGTGATGAGAGTTTAACTTGTATTTCACCAGCTGATGTAGAAAAGAACCTAACATCAATGTATATTACTATATATAATTGTATATTACTATATATGGGAGGATAAACTACCTATTATTGTTATACTAATTGAAACAGGAAAGTAGGCCAGTATTTCTTTGTTCACATATTTTTTCCAAATTTATACATAGCATAGGTATATTTGTTACTGGCCAGAACAAGTAGACAAGGAGGAGAACATTCGTTATGGTATCAATGTCACTTTACAGTTAATAAACGTGTATGAGGGGGTTGAGGGCTATACTAAGAGGAAATTGTCAGGTAGAAACATAAATGTCCATACCTTATGTTTAACACTATTAACAGTGATCATTTTATATTTATAGGCTGACAAGTGAGTGGCCTGATCATGGAGTACCTACTGATAAGATGTGTATGATTGAATTTATTGGTCATGTTCGTAAAGCACATCCTCCTGAGGGAGCTCCTCTTGTAGTTCACTGTAGTGCTGGAGTGGGAAGAACTGGTACCTTCATTGTGTTAGATACTATGTTACAGAGAGTGGAACAAGAAGAGAGTCTTAACATTTATGACTTACTTCTAGAGATCACACATCAAAGAGTCAAACTAGTTCAAACTGAAGTAAACATTTATGTATATGTATGGTGTAATGATTAGTATCCTCCTCATATATAGGCCCAGTATGTGTACATTCATGAGTGTCTATCAGAGTACATCCAGAGCAGAACTACTTCTTTTCCTATCCTATGAGTGAAGTTGTGACTTATGAAAACATCTCTGTTAAAATGGTATCTGAAGATCTAGAAATAGATTACACAATAAAATGTCTTAAGTTAAATGAGGTACATACAAAATGAACGTTAGCAGTAACTGATATTAAAATATTTAGGACAATTGTGATCATAAAATGTCAGTGTCTATCTTCTGGTATAATAGCTGGTATGAACATACATTGCCACAAACTGGATCTTCACTTCTCAATATGTTTAATGTTGTAGTTAAAAATCAAAGTAAAATTGGTAACAAACCTATTACTGTTGTATGCAAGTAAGTCATGTAATATATATGTGTGTGTGTGTGTGTAAATGTTGTATTTGTTAAAGTGATGGTGTTGGTAGAAGTGGTACATTTGTGAGTATCTATTCTGAACTTGAGAGAGTAAAGACAGAGGGAGTAGCTGATATATTTCAGTTAATAAAGAAAGCTAGAAGTCAGAGGGCAGGACTAGTCCAAGAAGTGGTATGTTTTGGTGTAGTAGATATAATAAGTGATAATATTGTTATTGTTAGGAGCAGTACATATTTTGTCATGAAGTTCTTGCAGAATATGCAGAAGAAATGTCAAAATATGAAAAATTTAAGCATGATATATGACAGCGTGACTGTTGCCTGAACTATAATGTTATGACTACCTCTAACTGAACATGATCCAATAAAAAGTTATGTATTTGCTTAGAGTAGATTTGTTCAAAAGTGTATAGAGTTAATTCCATGTTGTTTGTATTGTGAACATACTGCTAGACTATAACTGCTATATTTGGGCAAAGCAGTGATTACATATACATGATATCTCATTATTACTTTTATATTATTCTTAAAATATTTTAATGATACTATTAGCTATTTATATAATAAAATAAAAAATACAATTATCTTTCTTACTTAAGACCATTTCATTTATTGGTTTTACTTACTATAAATAATTAATTCCTTTTACAATTGATATGTTTGTGAAAATAAGAATTATAAGACAAAATTAATAACACACAGAGATTGACAATGTACAATTATACAGCCATACAATTATATTAAAAATTGTTTGAGACAAAATAAAATGTTGCTACTGACTAAGCAAGCCAATGTATTTATAATCTTGCTATATAGTCTAGCTAAAGCAAATGAAATAAAATTGAACAAAACCAAATTCTTTTATATTCATTAAAATAATAATAAAATTTATCCATTAGTTGTCCTTAGTAACCATATATGTAGTGATTACATTTTTATAACAAGTAATAATAATGCACATTTAAAGTCTTAATATGAAACATGTTGAAATAAGTAGTGCTTTTGGCTATGTACACAGCAAAAAACACAAGGTTAAATAAAACTACCCACAATGGTTGTATCAACTACAATACAAATTGGTTATATTAACTTACATGTAATTGAAGTGACACTCCTGGGTAACTTTAACTAAAATGGGTTAATGTAACTAAGTTGGTTGAAGCTACCATATTGACTGACTGTTACTATAACTAGTTTAACACCAGAATAACAATGTAGTCTAGTTATTAAACAAATTGGTAAAAGGGAGAAAAAACAATATTAGTTTACATAACATAGTGTTTTAGATAAATATAAATATAAGTCAAACATCTGTTAGTTTATATAAATATGACCATGATAAACATTGTAATTAAATAAATCAGATATTAATGACTGGTGTGAAGAAACAGAAATGACATAGGTATAATAATGCACTTAAAATAGAATTTTGTCATTTCAACCCTTAATTGTCTTTGTTACCAGAATCTCATCAAGTTGATGTAAGCCCAATATTGAGTTACCATAAAGCCAAAAACTGGTCTAACTTAATATGTATAAAGCCAACTAGAAGCCAAAAAGTAATCTTTGTAGTTTATTGTCCAATAACTGAAATTATGAGGGAGAGGTAGATACTATTTCAACCTAACCAACTAGGTTAGTTCAGTTGAAATAGTATCTGCTTATAGCTTCAATTGAAGTCATGATTCGACTACTATAGCAAAGTGGGTGTAAAAGCAATGTGGTTGTAGATGCAACTAGTTTGCTTCATGCTTATTGGGTTACACTTGTATTAGCCTTGTAGCAACTTTGAATTGGGCTTACATCATATTGATGTAACTATAGTTAAAAGGACAACATGCTTTTTTCAGTGTGGCTATCAAAATAAAGTACATTACATGATAAAACCAAACAAAGAAACATGTCACCACCAATGATTTATATTAACAATATTAGTTATAACAACCTATTTTGTTAGTTATGATAACCACAACATATGTTAGAATCAAACCTACTAAGTGTTACAGTAACCACAGTGCATGAAGTTAAAGTAACAGCAATTGTTACATCAACTACTTATATCAGATGTAACTTTAACTACAGGTGTGGGTTATAATCACCAATACATTTGACAGTTGCTTTAACTATAATTTTCATTGGGTTATTTTAACCAATAGTAATAGTCTTGCTTGTTGCTGTCTGTTTGTTTGTTTGTTTTTGTTTTTTTGCTTTCATTTTTGTTTTCTTTCGAAATCAATTGTGGTTTCTCATTTTTGTCTATTGATCAGTTCATAATTTATTTAATAAGTTGCTCTATGTAAATGAAGTTTATGTTGTAATGAATGTATACTTAGTCTAATAATAGATAATATATAAACAACATATAATATGATCAGTAATGAGTGTTTACTTAGTCTGATAGTTATAGGTTGATTCTTGATAATATACCAACATGCTATGTACACACATTGGTGAGTGATCACTTTAAAGTATTAATGTATGAATGTTTAAGTGATCATTTAATTTAATTCATGTATATCACAAAAAATATGTTTTCCCTTTGTTAACTGTTTACTTAGTTTAATATATAATAACATGATGTATACACACTAATGAGTGATAACATAACTTAGCTAATTTAATAATAAATATGTAAACATATAAAGTTGTCTGTATATACCATCCCTAATTGATGAATGATAATTTTGTCTAAAATATCAATTAGTATCTTTTCTTCAAAGTTCTGTATATATAGATTATTAGTGTTTCACTTCAGTCTACTGTACATCTGTCAATAAAAATGACAGAGATGAAGATGATCTTTTCTTTGATGATTATTGTCATTTCTCTTCAGTTTAGATGTTCACAGCAAAATAGTGGTAAGTATATATATATTATATTTAATTAAGTACTCCATGCATACTCCAACAATTGCCATTACTGATGAGTATATTGATCTCACCTGTTGATGCTAACATCATGTCACTGATTGTTATAGCAGTATGTTGGATATTTTAGATGTTGTGCTAAGTCATAATTCACACACAATGAGAGCTATTAATGCATATTATTACAATTGTGGTATATTTCCATTTATTATACAAATATACAAGAATGTGTTGATGTTTAATTTTGTCCTTTTGTTTTGGCCTTTTGTGATCTAGTCTTTTTTTAATGATGTCTATCAAGTCATGTCAACAGTAATATAATGACAGTATAGTGTAATATATTGTTATTATGACAATAATTGTATCTGCATACATATTGTACCTTAGACTATGCTTCAAATGAATATTACCCCTGGCCTGGTCTCCTAGAAATCCCTGGTGATGGCAGATCATTCATTAACTGTAAGATGATACTATGATATTATATATATTATATATTTCTTCTTTGTTTTAGCTGGTAATGTGACAGTGGAACTTCCCAGCAATACATCTGAACGATTTATAAACATTCGACCTTCTGTTATGTTGACTTTCAACTGTACTCCAATAAATAATATAATTAGTATGACTGGAGGAGGCCCTATATCTAATATAATGATTGAATGGTTACTCCTTGTAATAAAAGTAGATGGTATCTTTGATGATTCACAACAAACAGTCACCAATAGTACTGATGGGTATTTTATTGTTTAATATGTTCATGTATTACTTGATATCTCCTTCTCTCACACATAGAATTTATATATCATCAGATGGTAGTTTGTTAAAAATTTTTGAGCCGATTATTACATCTCAAGCAAAGCTGGGGAACTCTGGTACTTACACTTGTAAAGTTTGTTTTGATCAAATGCAACCTTTTGGGCCTTCTCTCAGGAGGTGTGTTAATTCCTCATCTACTGTAAGAACTATAGGTCAGAGAAAATACATCTTTATAGCATATTAATAAATTATATAAAATATATTATTATATATTGTGTATTAAATATAAGTATAATAGTAATTATTATTTTTTATGTATTTAAACATTAGGTGACTCTCCAACTATTGCAAGAGGAAGTAATTTGTTCACTAATGGTTCTACCACATATGTACTAATTGGACAACATGTCTGCTTAAATCAACCACCACAATTTACACCAATCCTGTGTGCTCAAACTCATCCAATAATACCAGACCCATCAGCCACATTCTTTGTAAATGGAAGCCAAGTAGTAGGAGGAGGTTTAGATGGTATTTATTCTCAAGCCAGTCCTGATGGTATAGCTGGAAGAGACACTGAACTTCAATTTGTTAAACCAGTCTTAGTGAATTTAATGGCTCATAACACAATTATTAATTGTACTCTCTCAAATCTATTTGGAAAGGATACTGAATCCAGTAGACTCATCTTAGGTAGGTAGACGTGTACATATTTTTTTGTTACCTGATCTAGTCTCTATTACTAACATAGATTATCATATTAATGATAATATGTGAATGATTTCTAATATCATAAGTTAAAGAATAACTCGTCGAAATTTTAATATTTACAATAAAATCAGGAGTAGAAATAGACATTAAACCACTATTGTCTATACATAATATATATGTGTGTGTATTGTTTAGATTCAAGGGTGAATGCAGTTACACCTTCTATTAAAGGAAATCCTCCTGGTGGTCGATGTTCTCCAATTGTAGCAGGAAAAATCTGTCCTATTATAGGAGATATTATCACAATAACATGTAACACCTCATATGCTGACAGTTATGTGATAAGTGGACCCAATCAAAGGATGTCAATAAATACACCACTAACATTTACTACTACATCAGCTGATGCAGGAGCCTATACTTGTATGAGTATCAATGATTGTCATAATGACACTGGTACTGCAACACTTGAATTGTGTAAGTTCACACTAACTGTTATAAATGTGGATGGATTGACAATTACATATTATATATATATATATATATATATATATATATATATATATATATATAATATGTAATTGCATAGTAAATGATAATAATAACCATCTAATTATTGTCATGTACTCTTAACCAATAGGTGACTCTCTAGCTATTGTTCATAAATGGTTTTACTACACATATATACTAATTAGGTTTATTATTAATTAGTTAAAGCTTTAATATTTACAATACACTTAGTAGTAAATGGATAATGGATGCTATTAGCTATTTATATTGAATTTGTAAATGTCTGCCATGTTTAATTAATACTTTGGTTTATAAGTTAAGTGCTGATATTAGTGACCACAATCTAAGACATTTTTTAATATGAAAATTATAAATTTATTGTCACTTTATATTAAAAGGTCCTATTCCTAATGGCGCAATAGCACTATCCAGAAATGGTAACACTATCAGTCCTCCTTGCTACAAACCTGGGAAAACTCTAACTCTAACTTGTACACAACAATCAGGACAACAACCAATAGCCACTATTAGATGGTTTAGAAATGGTGTTTTATCTGGTACTGGTACTACCTTACCAATAACCTCATCTGGTACCTATATTTGTGAGCTATCAAATAATTGTGGTTCTTCCAATGTTACACTTCTTGTTAGAGGTAAGTTATACATTAATAAAAGTTATACCATTTCTCAACAAAATTGTAGTGTGTAATTTAACTGTCACATTATTACTAACTTGTAATAATGATGAACTTGTCTGCAATGTCTTTATTATTATAAAATTTAATTGGCTATTATACTGTATTTGTTAATGTTGTGCCAATCTTTCCCATTATTATTGTTAATCGTCATTTCGTTAATAAAGTTGGTGTATATAAAAATTTAACTTTAAATTATTATAATTAGTTAAAGCTTTAATATTTACAATACATTTAGTAGTAAAATGGATGCTAATTAATTTAGTAGTAAAATGGACACTAATCAACTATAGTATATGCAGTATAGTCAGTTTTATTTGTGGATATAAAAATTTGTTGATTAAATTTACATGAATTTAAGATTGTTTCCTGTTTGCCATGTTTAATTAATACCTGTTTTATGTTTGTGGGATTTAATTAATATTTAAGTAACTTTTAATTTTATTTTTAATTTTTGGCAGCACCATCAAAATTAAAATCAAAACAAAAAATGCTATCTTTATTAAGACATTATATATATATGTTCATGTATATATAATTTATGTGTATGTACCTTGCTTAGATTCAAGGGTGGATGCAGTTACACCATCTATTCAAGGAAATCCTCCTGGTGGTCGATGTTCTCCAATTGTAGCAGGAAAAATCTGTCCTGCTATAGGAGATATTGTCACAATAACATGTAACACCTCATATGCTGACAGTTATGTGATAAGTGGACCCAATCAAAGGACGTCAATAAATACACCACTAACATTTACCACTACATCAGCTGATGCAGGAACCTATACTTGTATGAGTATCAATGATTGTAGTAATAACACTGGTAATGCAACACTTGAATTGTGTAAGTTCACACTAATAATTGGAGACATTCCTTATTTTGTTATTTAGGTCAACCTGGTATGGTAAGATTTGAAGTATCAACAGGCGAGAATGATATTACAGAAAGATGTCTTGAAAAGTTTCAGAATCTACCTCAAACACTTAGGCTCAGATGTAGACCTGATGTGGACCAATCTGGTGTTTTCTATTACTTTTTTCGCAATGATCAGTTCATTCCTAGGGCATTTAATGATACTATTGATCATGATATAGACAAGTCTTTACTTACTGGTATTTATACTTGTCAAATGGACTCTCCATGTGGCACTTTTTATGATTCTACAATTTTCACTAAAGGTAAAACCTTACATTATGATATGTTGATTGCATTTATTTAATTGTTAAAGCAACACTAAAAACAAGGGTTGTAATTTGGTAGTGTCCTAATATTCAATTTGCAATAAATCAGAGGTAGAATGAATTACTAAACCACTATTGTCTATATGTGTTTATATCTTGCTTAGATTCAATAGTAAATGCAGTTACAGCATCTATTCAAGGAAATCCTCCTGGTGGTCGATGTTCTTCAAGTGTAGCAGGAAAAATCTGTCCTGTTATAGGAGATATTGTCACAATAACATGTAACACCTCATATGCTGACAGTTATGTGATAAGTGGTCCCAATCAAAGGACGTCAATAAATACACCACTAACATTTACCACTACATCAGCTGATGCAGGAACCTATACTTGTATGAGTATCAATGATTGTCATAATGACACTAGTACCATAGCACTTAAATTGTGTAAGTTGAATTCACACTAACAATTGTAATATATTGAGATATTTCTTATTATGATTATTTAGGTCGACCTGGTATGGTAAGATTTGAAGTATCAACAGGCGAGAATGATATTACAGAAAGATGTCTTGAAAAGTTTCAGAATCTACCACAAACACTTAGGCTCAGATGTAGACCCGATGTGGAGCAATCTGGTGTTTTCTATTACTTTTTTCGCAATGATCAGTTCATTTCCAGGACATTTAATGACACTATTGATCATGATATAGACAAGTCTTTACTTACTGGTAATTACACGTGTCAAATGGACTCTCCATGTGGCACTTTTTATGATTCTACAATTTTCACTAAAGGTAAAACCTTACATTATGATATGTTGATTGCATTTATTTAATTGTTAAAGCAACACTAAAAACAAGGGTTGTAATTTGGTAGTGTCCTAATATTTAATTTGCAATAAATCAGAGGCAGAATTAATTACTAAACCACTATTGTCTATATGTGTTTATGTCGTTCTTAGATTCAATAGTAAATGCAGTTATAGCATCTATTCAAGGAAATCCTCCTGGTGGTCGATGTTGTCCAAGTATAGCAGGAAAAATCTGTCCTGTTATAGGAGATATTGTCACAATAACATGTGACATCTCATATGCTGACAGTTATGTGATAAATGGTCCCAATCAAAAGACGTCAATAAATACGCCACTAACATTTACCACTACATCAGCTGATGCAGGAAACTATACTTGTATGAGTATCAATGATTGTTATAATGACACTGGTACTGTAATACTTGAATTGTGTAAGTTCACACTAACTGTTGTAAATGTGGATGGATTGACAATTGCATATTAATATATATATACATATATATAATATGTAATTGCATAGTAAATGATAATAATAACCATCTAATTATTATCATGTACTCTTAACCAATAGGTGACTTTCTAGCTATTGTTCATAAATGGTTTTACTACACATATATACTAATTACGTTTATTATTAATTAGTTAAAGCTTTAATATTTACAACACACTTAGTAGTAAAATGGATAATGGATGCTATTAGCTATTTATATTGAATTTGTGAGTGTCTGCCATGTTTAATGAATACTTTGGTTTATAAGTTAAGTCCTGATATTAGTGACCACAACGGTTTATAAGTTAAGTCCTGATATTAGTGGCCACAATCTAAGACATTTTTAAATATGAAAATTACAAATTTATTGTCACTTTATATTAAAAGGTCCTATTCCTAATGGCACAATAGCACTATCCAGAAATGGTAACACTATCAGTCCTCCTTGCTACAAACCTGGGAAAACTCTAACTCTAACTTGTACACAACAATCAGGACAACAACCAATAGCCACTATTAGATGGTTTAGAAATGGTGTTTTATCTGGTACTGGTACTACCTTACCAATAACCTCATCTGGTACCTATATTTGTGAGCTATCAAATACTTGTGGTTCTTCCAATGTTACACTTCTTGTTAGAGGTAAGTTATACATTAATAAAAGTTATACCATTTCTCAACAAAATTGTAGTGTGTAATTTAACTGTCACATTATTACTAACTTGTAATAATGATGAACTTGTCTGCAATGTCTTTATTATTATAAAATTTAATTGGCTATTATACTGTATTTGTTAATGTTGTGCCAATCTTTCCATTATTATTGTTAATCGTCATTTCGTTAATAAAGTTGGTGTATATAAAAATTTAACTTTAAATTATTATATTTATATACATTGATTATATTTCTTTTTTAATAGAACGATTAGCCATTAATAAGGAGAGTGGTTTAACTATATCTCCTATGAGTCCAGTTAACATTGGTCAAAATGTATGTATTAGGTCTGGTGCTTTAGTTATATTGAGCTGTATTCTGGTTAAAGATGACATCACAACAAATCCCAAAATGTATACCTGGAGTCCATTTGACAGTAATAGTTCAGCTATTACTGTAAACATGACTGGTACCTATGTGTGTACTGTTTCTAATGATTGTGATAATGATACAGCACAAAGTAATGTATCAAGTAAGACTCTTATTTAATACTTTAAGCAGTTTGAGACACACATTACAATAGTCCCAGACTCAGATAACACTCATAACATTGAACATGTGTACTAAGACTTATATTCTCAAGAGTACTTATATAGTAACATTTATAATTCTTAAATGATGCTAATTTTACATTTATAGTATATACTATATTTCTTTCTAGTTATTCCTGCCATTAGAAAGGGTTCTGGTAACAATAACAGAAATATGGTTGACGTGGGAGGAGATGCTTGTCTCTACAGTGAGACTTTAATGATAATATGTGAACTTTTAGCTGGTAGTGGTGTAACTAGACAATGGTATAGAGATGGAGTACTACAGTCTGAAACAGGAACTAAACTTACTATATCTGCTAATAACATAAAAGGCACAAATTATACATGTGTAGCAAGTAACCAATGTGGTAAAGATAGTGCTACTACTATTGTGAGAAGTAAGTAATAAAACTAATGAAGTATGAAATAAAACATTTACTTTTACAGTGATTTAAACAATGCAATTTCACTTACATACTAACTAGTACTAATAGTGAACTTGTCTGTACATTAGCTTTGTTATAATGTCATTTTAAAGTTTTTGCAAATCATTTCTATAAAACTGTTATAGACTTATCTACATTGACGTAGTGATCACAGACTCATACTAAAGTCACTCATACTATAGTACATTACATTATCAAGAGTACATATATAATAACATTTATAATTCTTAAATGATGACATTTTTACATTTTCTATATTTCTTTCTAGTTATTCCTGTTATTAGAAAGGGTTCTGGTAACGTTAACAGAATTATGGTTGATGTAGGAGGGGTTGCCTACCTTGATCATATGACTTTAATGATTATATGTGATGTGGTAACTGGTGTTAGCAATATAACTAGACAATGGTATAAAGATGGAGTACTACAGTCAGAAATAGGACGCAAACTTACTGTATTTGCTAATAACAAAGGCACAAATTATACATGTGTAGTAAGTAACCAATGTGGTGAAGACAGAGCTACTACTATTATGAGAAGTAAGTAAATAAATAATTATAAAATGAAGACATTGGTACTTATATCTGCAAAGTTGAAAATGATTGTGATTATAACAACTACTGTCATCAGTAAATTCGGTCTAATTTTGAGCATGTACTTAATCTTAGTACTCAACCTTATTTGAAAAAAGAATGGATATTGAATATTGACATCAAACAGTAATACTGGGATTGTGTTATGTTAAAATGACTTAAGGATTAGCGAGAACTGAGATTAAACAGTCATTGTCATATCATACAGCTGTTGAGTTATATAAACAATAGTATGTAGTATGTATGGGCCAGTATACACCATGCAAGAAATTTTAAAAAACTATAGTAATGTATTTATTTAGACCATCCTTATAGGCTTCTATTTTTAGAGAAAAATTATAGACAACCAAACAATATTAAAAAAAAACTTTAAAATGATAAAGATAATCATTATTTTTTATATAGTTAAGGCAGAATTAATGAACTATACTGGAGGATTTGTAACCAAAGAGAGAGGACAGACTGTTAAGTTCAACTGTACTGCTGATGGTATTCCACGACCATTTATTGTGTGGAGGAAAAGTGGACAACTTTTATTTAACACAAGTAGAGTGAAAATTGTATCTTTAAAATACTCCAATAGTTTTCACTCAAACATTACTCCTGGGGTTTTACAACTTACCAGTGTATTAACTATCACTAATTTAACTGGAAATGATAATGGTAATTATTTCTGTCGAGCTGATAATAAAGCCTATGTTGGAGCTGTATTAACAACACCATATGTACTTAAAGTAGTAGAACGTTAGTTAATATATACTCATTAACAATTTATGATTGTCTTTTTAGCTTTACCAACTAACTATTGTTTGAGTATTCCATGTGGTGAACATGGTAAATGTCATAGTTTGAGTAATGGATACATATGTAGTTGCTCAAATGGATATACTGGTATCAATTGTGAACAAGGCAAGTTTTAATAAATAGAAAGTCTTAAGTACAATCACTCATACTTTAATACAGTTGTAATAGTGTCAATCCCACCAACAATAACCCAACCTCCTGTCAGTACTTCAGGAAACCTTCATTCTACTGTTAATCTTACTTGTAGAGCTACTGGTAATCCTATTCCTACTATTTTGTGGTATAAAGATAATGTGTTAATTTCAAATGACAACAATAATCCTTCTGTCTTAATTTTCTCTGAACTGAGTTTATATGACAGAGGATTTTATCATTGTGAAGCTAGAAGTATAATTAATGGACATGTTATCTCTGTTAACTCTTCAAGTGTTATACTAACCCTTTCAGGTATTATAATAATTACTGATATTTGTAAATGGCATCTTCCATTTAATTGTATACACAGGTGTTGTTCAATATGGAGGTGAATTACAACTACCAAAAGACTATTATGAGGCAACAAATCAGACAATATCAGAGATAATCTCTACTCTTATTCATCAGGTACTATACATCAGTACATAAAAATAAATTGTCTTTACTATAGACCAATAACTATCTTACTGGTAGCAATTTACCTAATGTCTCCTTTTTCTTTGTGGAGATTCTTGATTCATCTACAATAAAGTGAGCTTGTATTACAGACTATAATAAGACTGTGATCTCATAATCTCATATTCAGTTATACTTCACAAATCCATACAGTTCCTATTGTTATCACTTTTGTAACAAAGAATAAAACCTCACAACAACTCATAGATAGAATGCAACAACAAATAGCAGCACTAAATGAATATTTTAGAATAAATATCTCAATAATTGAAGTGGAGAGATTTGGTATGGCATATATATAGTACAGTGACATTTGTGTGTGTCTCTTTATTATCAGATGGTTGTCCAGCTAACAGTACTTTTATACCATCATATTCTGGGAGACAAGATCTCACTATCACTATCTCGTGGCCTGAAACTAATGTTGGAGTACAAGCTGTAATGACTTGCCCTTGTGGAAATAGAGATTCAAAAGGAGAAGGAATATTTCAAGCTACTCGATATTGTGGAGGAGACTTTGTAAATGGAGCTATGTGGTTTGAACCAAGTGTAGCAGCTTGTAATTTTAGTGATTTAGTTCGTGAAATATGTCAGCTAAGAAATGTTAATTAAATACATGTAAATATTAATAATATACTTTGACTTCTTTTTAGCTTCCTGTTGCAGAAAAGCTGGATCAACTGGAGAGCTTCACAAGTGACAGCAACAAATTAGGTTCTACTGAAGTAGCAGCAAGTGTAATTATATTGTTAACAGCTAATGAAGATACTGCAGGGAATCTTACTGTATGAGAATACCTTAATTTGATCATGTGACTATTTGTCATTAACCTTTAGCTCTCAACAACATTTTTGAAAGTTGTGGACAATATTTTAGATGTTGATAAAGACATTCTACAGGATAGTCAAGAAACATCCAATACATCAGCTAAGTTAGTTTAAAGACAATAATAGATATATTCTATATTATGCCTTCAATTAGAATTTTAGAAGCCATTGAATCAATTGTGGAGAATATTCCAATCACAAATATTTCTGAACCTGTGATTATCACACAGAAATCATTTGCTGTTTCCATACAACAAGTGGATATTGAAGAATTCAAACTATTTGGTCAAACATTCAGTGTAAATTATAAAGACTTTACAGATGGAAATAAAATTCTCACCTCCAATGATTTGGTGTTTGGAATGAATAGTCAACTACCGACTAGTGCAACTATTAATTTACCAAATAATTTATTAAGTGCACTTCCAAATGTTACTAATAGTACTAGAATTACTCATTCAGTCTTTACCACTGACTCTCTATTTCTGCGAAGACATAATAACTTCCTAGAAGTTGGTAGTGTTGTCATCTCAACTACTGTTGTTGGAAAAGATACTTTAAGAGGACTTAATCCTCCAGTAGGTCTCATATTTTTGGCTAATCCAGTAAGTAGACAGGATTAACTTAGCTGTAATGCTTTATCTCTTTTTCCTTGTTTCAGAATGTAAATGGATCATCTCCAGTATGTTCATTCTGGAATCAATCTTTAGATAGTAAGTTCAGAGAGTACTTACTGACTGAGGTTTAATTGTATCTTTTAAAAAGATGGATATGGAGACTGGTCAAGAGAAGGATGTCATAACATTACTAATAATGAAACAGAGGTTATCTGTGAGTGTAATCATCTTACTAGCTTTGCTATATTATTGGTTAGTTAATAAGGAATAATGAACATCATCATTATTATGATATTATAGGATGTATCTCCTGTTATTGATGAACCAACAGAGAAAACAGGACTGACATTGTTGTTAGATTCAGTGACTTATATTGGTATTATTATCTCCCTCTTTTGTTTGACTCTTACAATCATCTCTTATCTCCTTAACAAGTAAACTGTAGATTTATAAACATCTTATTACATTATATTATTATTAGAAAACTACGTACTTCTGATCATGGACAACTTCTTCTTAACTTCTGTTTTGCTTTGATGGGTCTCTATATTACCTTTATTATTGCTGTCCACAGTCGAACTGTCCCAAGTCTCTGTGCTGCTACAGCTGCTGTATTGCAGTATTTCTTCTTAGTAACATTCATGATAATGGCTGCTGAAGCTATTAACTTGTATATGAATTTAGTGATTGTTCTTGGAAGAAAAATTCATCATTTTGTATTGAAAGCAATGATTTCATCTTGGGGTCAGTACTCATTAATTGACTATAATATTAGTTGAGATCTTTCATTTTTATAGTTACTCCATTCTTTATTGTTTTGTTCTGTTTTGCTCCCAACTACAAAAATTACTTGAGTGATCATTTGTAAGTAGTATCATATTCTAGTTTATTGCAAAATGTTTGTATATTTTTATACACAGCTGTCGAGCCTTTAATGAACCTTACTATATTGGTATGTTAGTTCCATTTCTGATCACCTACTTGTTCAATTGGGTAGTCTTTTTTATCATCATTGTCTCTCTTGTACATAAAGCCTTTCAACCCCATATAAAAGATATCAGGTCAAAGAAAGACAATATATGCCAACAACTGATCATAGCAGTAACATTGTCAGTCTTATTTGGGTTAGGATGGGGTATTGGATTGTTAGCTACTCAAGATATCTACACCAATAAGACAGTGCGAGATCTCTTTGCTGCATCGTTTGTGATCATCACTGCCTTCCATGGTGTGTTCATTTTTATAATGCAATGTCTTCGTTCAAATGAAGTGAGAAATGCTTGGAAGCAATGGTTCTTTAGTATCACAGGCAAAGATGTTCATGAAATAGCATTATCTACATCATCCAATAAACATCATAAAAGACATGCTGGTGTTAGTAGTTCAGGTGCAACATCTGGAACAGCTGTCCCAATACATGGATGTAATGATAGCACATTAGAGAAGGATGGTGGAAATCTTCAATTTAATGTAGAGAAGGAAAGTGAATGTCTCCCCTCTTCTACCATAGCATTAGACAATATGGAGATTGGTAAAGAGATTGAGATAGAAGGTAATGTGCCAGTTGAGACATCATTCACTAAAGATGACGAAGTAGATGAAAAGAAAATACTACAAAGAGAAGAAGAAGAACAATATCAATCATAAGTTCTCAAAAACAAACAGTTAGCAAACTTGTATTGTTAGATCTAGTATAGTATTTTTTCAAACATATGCTAGTTTATTTGAAAGTTGTAGCTCAATTTAATTATTTTATTTAAAAAAGGTTTCTTTGAATATATACTAAAACTTAACTAAGAACACTGAGCCTTAGTCTATTGAGTTAGGCCTCGTCTTTACTTCACAAACATCAGCAAAGAGAAAAATCTAATTTAATAGTCTAACTGAGCCTAAGTTCTCCAATACAATGGAAGCATACCAAGTGTGCTCTGACTATCATATTATAATTACTACTTTGATTGTGTTTTTAGGTTTTTGTTTGCTTGGTCAAGTATTATATATATTATGCAAGTAATCTTGCATAATATATATAATATTATTGTTACACACTTTGACCAGCAACTTTATTTTTTGTGTGATTGAAATACTAAGACTTCCTTTTTTTAAAGAAACTCCTTTCAATTATAATGTTAATCAATATTGGGAATACTACTGCTTTGTTTTATGTACAAACAACATTCATAGTATGAGCTGGAGACAGTAATTTACAATAGTGAAATCCACTTGATTGTTTGATGAAAACATCAGTTGAAATAATAGATACCATAATAGATTGTCATGATGAGATTTCACCAGCTGATGTAAGAAAGAACCCAGTATGTATGGTAGGATAAATTACCTACTATTGTTAAGATAATTGAAAAAAGGAATTAACCCTGTACTTTTTGTTTATATATTTTTTTCCAAATTTATACATAGCGTAAGTGTATTTGTTACTAACCAGAACAAGTAGACAAGGAGGAGAACATTGGTTACAGTATCAATGTCATTTTACAGTCAATAAATGTGTATGGGGCCATACTAGAGGAAATTGTAAGTTAGAAATGTAAATGTCCACACCTTATCTTTAACGCTATTAAAACTGATCTTTTTATATTTATAGCTGTTCCAAATGAATATTACCCCTGGCTTGGTCCCCTAGAAATCCCTATTGATGGTAGATCATTCATTAACTGTAAGATGATAATATGATGTTATATATATTATATATTTCTTCTTTGCTTTAGCTGGTAATGTGACAGTGGAACTTCCCAGCAATAAATCTGAACGAATTATAAAGATTCGACCTGATGTTATGTTGACTCTCAATTGTACTCCAATAATTAATACAATTTTTATGGCTGGAGGAGATACTGTTTCTAATATAATGGTTGAATGGTTTCTTCTTGTTATAAAAGTAGATGGTACCTTTGATGATTCACAGCAAACAGTTACCAATAATACTGATGGGTATGTTATTTTTTTAATGTTCATACATGACTTGATCTCTTTCTCTCACACACACACACACACACACACATACACACACAGAATTTATATATCTTCAGATGGTAGTTTCTTAAAAGTCTTTCAGCCAATTATTACCTCTCAAGCCAAGCTGGGAAACTCTGGTACTTACTCTTGTAAAATTTATTATGATCAAATGCAACCTTTTGGGCCTCCTCTCAGGAGGTGTGTTAAGTCCTCATCTACTGTGAAGACTATAGGTCAGAAAAACATATCTCTATAATATACAATAATATGTCTGTGTATGCTTTATATATATCATCATTCAGAAGTTTAAATGTGTTACACAAAACTGCCAACAAAGGAATTTGTAAATTATATCATTCAAGGGCCATGCCACTATGCTTCTTATAAAGAAGGAACAAACTTTTATGCCCTCAGGTTCTAGATTTTCAACATAATGTCTAGAGATGTAATGCAGTACTTAAAGACTGTAGGAGTAAGAATTATCGTGTACTTAAACATTAGGTGACTCTCCAGCTATTGCAAGAGGAAACGAATTGTTCACAAATGGTTCTACCACATATGTACTAATTGGACAACATGTCTGCTTAAATCAACCACCATTATTTACACCAATCCTGTGTGCTCAAACTCATCCAATAATACCAGACCCATCAGCCACATTCTTTGTAAATGGAAGCCAAGTAGAGACAAGTAATAGGAGGAGGTTTAGATGGCATTTATTCTCAAGCCAATCCTGATGGTATAGCTGGAAGAAACACTGAACTTCAATTTGTTAAACCAGTCTTAGTGAATTTAATGGCTCATAACACAATTATTAATTGTACTCTCTCAAATCAATTTGGAATAGATACTGAGTCCAGTAGATTTCTTTTAGGTAGGTAGGTGTGTACATATCTTGTTACCTAGATATAATCTCTAATACTAACGTAAAATATATTATTATATGTGAGTAATTTTCTAGTGTTTGAGGTTTTATAATTAGTTAAAGCTTTAATATTTACAATACATTTAGTAGTAAAATGGATGCTAATTAATTTAGTAGTAAAATGGACGCTAATCAACTATTGTATATGCAGTATAGTCAGTTTTATTTGTGGATATAAAAATTCGTTGATGAAATTTACATGAATTTAAGATTGTTTCCTGTTTGCCATGTTTAATTAATACCTGTTTTATTTTTGTGGGATTTAATTAATATTTAATTAACTTTTAATTTTATTTTTAATTTTTGGCAGCACCATCAAAATTAAGGGTCCTTCTTGGTGTAACTTCTATGATGATGTAACTTGTATTATGATGATGACATCACTATGTGTCATAAGGTTTGGTTTAGGGTGTAGGTGATGGATTTAGATGATGTCATCATATATGATGACATCACTACCTGTCATTTAATGATGATGTCATCAGAGTGAAGTTACACCAAGAACCACCCAAAATTAAAATCAAAACAAAAAATGCTAGCTTTATTAAGACATTTTATATATATGTTCATGTGTATATATATATATATATATATATATATGTATGTACCTTGCTTAGATCCAATTGTGTATGAAGTTATACCATCTATTCAAGGAAATCCTCCTGGTGGTCGATGTTCTCCAAGTGTAGCAGGAAAAATCTGTCCTGTTATAGGAGATGTTGTCACAATAACATGTAACAACTCATATGCTGACAGTTATGTGATAAGTGGACCCAATCAAAGGACGTCAATAAATACACCACTGACATTTACCACTATATCAGCTGATGCAGGAACCTATACTTGTATGAGTATCAATGATTGTAAAAATGACACTGGTACTGCAACACTTGAATCGTGTAAGTCTATTCACACTAATAATTAGAGACATTCCTTATTTTGTTATTTAGGTCAAACTGGTATGGTAAGATTTGAAGTATCAACAGGCGAGAATGATGTTACAGAAAGATGTCTTGAAAAGTTTCAGAATCTACCTCAAACACTTAGGCTCAGATGTAGACCTGATGTGGAGCAATCTGGTGTTTTCTATTACTTTTTTGCAATGATCAGTTCATTCCTAGGGCATTTAATGACACTATTGATCATGATATAGACAAGTCTTTACTTACACATGTCAAATGGACTCTCCATGTGGCACTTTTTATGATTCTACAATTTTCACTAAAGGTAAAATCTTATATTATGATATGTTGATTGCATTTATTTAATTGTTAAAGCAACACCAAAAACAAGGATTGTAATTTGGTAGTGTCCTAATATTTAATTTGCAATAAATCAGAGGCAGAATTGATTACTAAACCACTATTGTCTATATGTGTTTATGTCTTGCTTAGATTCAATAGTAAATGCAGTTATAGCATCTATTCAAGAAAATCCTCCTGGTGGTCGATGTTCTCCAAGTGTAGCAGGAAAAATCTGTCCTGTTATAGGAGATATTGTCACAATAACATGTGACACCTCATATGCTGACAGTTATGTGATAAGTGGACCCAATCAAAGGATGTCAACGAATACCCCACTAACATTACCACTACATCAGCTGATGCAGGAACCTATGCTTGTATGAGTATCAATGATTGTCATAATGACACTGGTACTGCAACACTTGAATTGTGTAAGTTCACACTAACTGTTGTAAATGTGGATGGATTGACAATTACATATTATATATGTATATATATATATATATATATATATATATATATATATATATATTATGTAATTGCATAGTAAATGATAATAATAACCATCTAATAATTGTCATGTACTCTTAACCAATAGGTGACTCTCTAGCTATTGTTCATAAATGGTTTTACTACACATATATACTAATTAGGTTTATTATTAATTAGTTAAAGCTTTAATATTTACAATACACTTAGTAGTAAAATGGATAATGGATGCTATTAGCTATTTATATTGAATTTGTGAATGTCTGCCATATTTAATTAATACTTTGGTTTATAAGTTAAGTCCTGATATTAGTGACCACAATGGTTTATTAGTTAAGTCCTGATATTAGTGACCACAATGGTTTATAAGTTAAGTCCTGATATTAGTGACCACAATGGTTTATAAGTTAACTCCTGATATTAGTGACCACAATGGTTTATAAGTTAAGTCCTGATATTAGTGACCACGATGGTTTATAAATTAAGTCCTGATATTAGTGACCACAATGGTTTATTAGTTAAGTCCTGATATTAGTGACCACAATCTAAGACATTTTTAAATATGAAAATTACAAATTTATTGTCACTTTATATTAAAAGGTCCTATTCCTAATGGCACAATAGCACTATCCAGAAATGGTAACACTATCAGTCCTCCTTGCTACAAACCTGGGAAAGTTCTAACTCTAATTTGTACTCAACAATCAGGACAACAACCAATAGCCACTATTAGATGGTTTAGAAATGGTGTTTTATTTGGTAATGGTACTACCTTATCTATAACCTCATCTGGTACCTATACTTGTGAGCTATCAAATATTTGTGCTTCCTTAAATACTACACTTCTTGTTAAAGGTAAGATTAATAACTACAAAATTATTACATGTAATTTAATTTACACAACAATTAACACTAACAGTGAACTTGTCTCTATACATTATGCAATTAACATTTTTCCAAATCAATCATCTATTATATATCTTTAATAATAGAGCCACCAGACATTAATGAGGAGGGTGGTTTAGCTATATCTCCTATGGTTTCAGTTCACAATGGTCAAAATGTATGTATTAGGTCTGGTAATTCAACTACATTAAGCTGTATGTTGGTTAAAGATGACGTGACAACAAATCCTAAAACATATACTTGGAGTCCTACTGGTAGTAATAGTCCAACTATTACTGTAAACATGACTGGTACCTATATGTGTACTGTTTCTAATGATTGTGGTAATGAAATAGCACAAAGCACTGTATCAGGTAAGAGTTAACTATAGATCACTATATTAAACAGTCTGAGACCCATACTGCACTAGTGCTGGTCCCAGACTCATACTACATTATATATACTAACACTATAATAATGACCTGTAATAATACTAACACTACACTATTTATACTCTAAATCCAAGACCTATTCTTTAGTGGTGTCGTGGATATTATATACTGAACTTTCAGCTGGTAGCGGTGTAACTAGACAATGGTATAGAGATGGAGTACTACAGTCTGAAACAGGAACTAAACTTACTATATCTGCTAATAACAAAGGCACAAATTGCACATGTGTAATAAGTAACCAATGTGGTGAAGATAGTGCTACTACTATTGTGAGAAGTAAGTAAATTAATCATAATAAAATGAGGACTTTGGTTCTTAAGTCATTTCAATTCCAGAACAAATATCCAATATCACAGTCATTGTAATAAACAGTAGTACAGTTCGTGTACATTGGAGTAGTCCTCTTAATCCCATTGGTATCATTATCGACTATGAGTTGAAGATATATGTTCTTGACAATTTAATGGACATTTTATTTTATAATTCATCACTCACTGACAATGACCATGTACTTGATGTAACTCTAAGTATGTGACTTGTTATGATAAATTATTTAATGTTCTGATCTAATAGATCCATTTATACCATACACTATATCTGTAGCTGGAGTTACTATTAAAGGAAGAGGAGAAGCTGTTTTGACTGGTATAGTCTTTACACAAGAAGGAAGTCAGTTAATAGAACATTATACAATTACTTTTCAATTCGTATCATTTAGTTCCTAAATATGGTCCTCAGAATATAACAGGGAGATGGTTGAACAGAACATCTATTGAAGTTAGTTGGTTAGCTCTGAGTCTTATAGAGGCAAGAGGCTTCATTACAAACTACACTGTGACTGTACAACCTGTTCAGTTAACTAGTAGTAATAGGAAGAGAGAGGAGACTAGTAAACTATTAAGAGTTACAACTTCATCATCAAATAAAACTAGTTTTGTTATAAGAAGTAGTTTAAATCCTACACTAAACTATGTAATATCAGTGTCTGCTAGTACTAAGATTGGAGAGAGTACTAATAACATCAATATCACATTATCAGCTCTAGGTAAGGTCTCCTTTATTACAGATACATAAAATAGTAATGTGATGTTATATTTTATTTTACAGAGTCAATGATAACAATGTCTTCAAGATTTCCAATAACAATAATTGGGAGCACACTTTCTGTGGCAGTAATACTTCTCATGATAATATGTACAGCAATACTAATGTAAGTTAAATCATTTTAGAGTTAAAATTGGCGTGTTCATTTATGCTTAACTTGTGTTCTTATTCTGTAGTCTAAAGTTTAGGTTTCACGATAAAAATGTTCTCAAACAGAAAAGAAATGAAATATGTGTAAATGAAGAGATTGAGTTAAAGGATAGTTAGTTGTACATGCACAACAATATATTTTATCTATAGAGTTTGGTTACATATATGTATTGTTGTTTATAGCAACCATTGCATACTACATAACAACACATTTGGCTCTATAGAGTCTGGTTATAGAGGCTATAGCAACCTTTATTGCTACATTATATAATATAAAGTATATATAATAATTGTATACATATTGTCAATAGGTAAGCATGACTATACTGCTCTTGATATTAAACAAAGTTAGTTTTATCATTCAAAATTGTTAGTAATATTCCTTTATCATTGACACACTGAGCAGTGGAAATACACAACTACGACACTTTTCAGTTAAAGAAAGGTTAGTTATGTAATCTTGTTTCCATTACATATCATGTTCAGACTTATTAGAAGAACAGAATGGGTATGATGTAATTAAATTAAATCAAGGTTGGTAATCAATTATAAAACAATCATATTTATTCTGTTATTTGTACATTATTTAGTTAATACACTATTATATAATATTGTAGATATGCAAGTTTAATTTTTGTTTTTACTGTAGATGTGCTGTATGAAAATATTGAAGTTACAAATGAACATGATGTCAAACATCATCCCTCACTTGAAGGTACAATAAGTTGACATATACTATGATAATGAATCATAGAACCCAGATATGAAACAATGATCTATGATCATGATATTGGTCATAATATTAACATGAAGGACTTTTGTTTATTTGTTAAAACATCTCAACAGTTTCTTAAAAGTGAATTCAAGGTACATAATGAATAGGTCTTAAATTTGACTTATCTGTTTTATATGAAGGATATTGAAAAGTTGTCACAAATAAAGTCATCTGAGATTGCTATGATACATCAGACAAAGAATCGGTTTCAAAACATTACTCCTTGTTAGCAAACAATCTTACAATTATTTAAATGTTGTTTTTCTCTTTTCAGTTGATGACAAGATTGTTCCATTAAGTCCAATAGAAGGAGAGGAAGGATCAGATTATATCAATGCATCTTATGTTAATGTAAGTATATCATTAGTACTAGTGATATATTAATTAATATCTATATTACACAAACAGGGCTATAACAGGAAGAATGCTTACATTGTAACACAAGGTCAGTTATAATCTCACTTAGTAGACAACTCACATTACATTTGTCATTATAGGACCTCTACCAAATACAGTTGTTGACTTTTGGAGGATGATATGGGAATATAAACTATCTACTATTGTTATGTTAATTGAAACAGGAAAAGTAAATCAGTATTTTTTTTGTTTACATATTTTTTTCCAAATTTATACATAGCGTAAGTGTACTAGTTACTGGCCAGAACAAATAGACAAGGAGGAGAACATTGGTTGTGGTATCAATATCACTTTACAGTCAGTAAATGTGTATGGGGGCTATACTAAGAGGAAATTGTCTATTAGAAATGTAAATGACATCTCCTTATCCTTTATGCTATTAACATTGTTCATTTTATTTCCAGACTAAAAATGGAGGTATTTCATCTTTTGATGTAACTCATTATCATTTTAGTGAGTGGCCTGATCATGGAGTACCTACTGATAAGATGTGTATGATTGAATTTATTGGTCATATTCGTGAGGCACATCCTCCTGAGGGAGCTCCCCTTGTAGTTCACTGTAGTGCTGGAGTGGGAAGAACTGGTACCTTCATTGTGTTAGATACTATGTTACAGAGAGTGGAACAAGAAGAGAGTCTTAACATTTATGACTTCCTTCTGGAGATCACACATCAAAGAGTCAAACTAGTTCAAACTGAAGTAAGCATTTATGTATATGTATAGTGTAATGATTAGTCTCTTCCTCATATATAGGCCCAGTAGTATGTGTACATTCATGAGTGTCTATCAGAGTACATCAAGAGCAGAACTACTTCTTTTCCTATCACTGGAACATATGGTGTTATCAGAAAACTTAGTCAGAGAAAGGAAGGAAAAAGTGGTTTTGAAAGACAATTTGAGGTAAGGTCATCATGATCATTTTAAAAATATCCTTAATTTATAGCTCTTAAAAGAACTGTCAAACAACACAACATCTCATTCTAATGTTCTTGAAAATTATGTTAATGCCAGCAAAGTTGATGTAAGAGATATTTATTAGCATACAATATATCATATCTCTATTATAGAGTTACAAACAAAACTCAGTATTCATAATAGCACAAGCACCAGTAAAAGAGACCATACCTGATTTCTGGAGAATGATATGGAAAGAAGAGAGTAAAAGTATTGTATTATTGTGTACTGACAGTGTAAGTTAGTTGACTTGTACACTAACTTCTTATTGACTCAATGTGTTCATGATATAGGAAGAGAACTCTCATTTTTGTCCAGACCTTATGAGTGAAGTTGTGACTTATTGAAACATCTCTGTTAAAATGGTATCTGAAGATCTAGAAATAAATAACACAATAAAATGTCTTGAGTTAAATGAGGTACATGTAATGAATGTATTATTATTATGATTCTTAGTTAAATGTATGTTTACTTAGTTTAACCACATCCTGTATACTGTCTATATAATTTGACTTTCCATCTTGTAAACAGAGTTCCTATAAGAAATCAATAATACTTTGTTAAACAATATTAGTACAGGTTATGAGCCCAGGATCCTCTAGCTGAACCATGAGTAATAACGACAGACTTTTTGGTAACATACCTCAATTGAACAATGATAAAGATTGGCAAGTGTGGAAGTTCCAGGTGACTCATGCACTGAAGGCAGCTAGCCAATGGGAGTTTGGTACCGGTACAGCAAGTTCCTCTGCTCAAGGGTACGAGACTAATAGACAGAAAGCGTTCTACTCCATACTTCAATGTATAGGACAGAGAAACATCCCAGCAGTTATGAAGTGCAAAGATCCAAAAGAACTGTGGGATACACTGTGTCAATTATTCGAGAGAAAGACAGTCAGTAACAAAGTTAACGTGTTGATGCAACTGTATGGTCTTCGAATGAGAAAGGAGGATCAATTCGTGACCATTTGAGACAGCTAGATGAGCTAGTAGACCAGTTAACTGCCCTTGAAGAGAACATTAGTGAGTTAAACAAGGTAGCAGTGTTATTACGAAGCATTCAGGAGAGTTACCCAACGTTGGTGACAGCCCTACTTGCAAGGGGAGATGCTGAACTAACCCTTATATTTGTAAAGCAAGCATTGCTAGACGAGGAACAAAGGCAGAGTAGTGGAGCCAGTGGTGAGACAAAGTCTGGCAGAGATTCGGCACTAAGAGTCGGATATAGAGGAGACAGACGGTGCTATAGGTGTGGAGAAGTAGGTCATTTCCAGAGAGACTGCAGAAGGTCACTGCCTGAACAAACCAAGAAGAAACAGTATCGTGGCCGTCGGCGGCCAAAGCATCACACTGAACACACAGCAGATAGAACAGGAGAAAAGACAGACAGCAGTGTTCCTTCTGAATCAGATTCTGAGCCACAGGTCATGTTCATTGCTCATGAAGCTACTGCATTGACAGCCGAAACACAAGATGAAGGCTGGATAATAGACTCTGGAGCTAGTCGACATATGACCTTCCAACAGAGTATTATTCGAAATTACAAGGAGTTCGATACTCCTGAGTTAGTGGGATTGGGGGATGGTCATACTGTGAACGCATTAGGAACCGGAAGTATTAAAGTTATCTCCCAACTACCAAACCATAAACGAATTACTGGATGGTTGAACAATGTACTGTATGTTCCAAAACTCTCAACCAATTTATTTAGTGTTAGAGAAGCAGCGTTCAATGGAAACGTAACATCATTTGGAAGAAGGTGCTGGATACGTAGCAAAAGAAATCGACTGGTTGGTGTTGGATCACCTGTAGGAAAACTGTACAAGTTAGACTGTAAGATAGTACCATGTTTAAAACAAGCTGCTCACGTTACTAAAGAGGATAACCAGAAAACCAATCTATGGCATAAACGACTAGCACATGTCAATATTCAACAATTACGACAGCTGAGTACTATTGCTGATGGTATCGACATACCATCTAATGGCAAGTATGATTTCTGTGAGGCTTGTGTAGAAGCAAAGATGCAAAGAAAGCCACACCACACACTCAATGAAATTAGGTCCACAGAACCACTTCAATTAATTCACTCAGATGTTTGTGGTCCAATGCAAACCGAATCAATTAGAGGTAGCAAGTATTTTATTACTTTTATTGATGATCATTCCCGTTACTGTAGATGTTACTTTATGAGATACAAGTCACAGGCTTTAGAAAAGTTTAAGGAATTTAAAGCTGAAGTAGAGAAGGAATCAAATCATGTTATCAAATCACTAAGGGCTGACAGAGGTGGAGAGTATACCTCTGAAGAGTTCTTAACTTAACTGAAAGAGAATGGAATTCGAAAGGAATTTACAGCAGCACATTCACCACAACAGAACGGGACTGCTGAGAGGTTCAACAGAACCCTCATGGAAGCTGGTAAATCAATGTTAATACATGCAAAGCTCCCTAACTCGCTTTGGGCTGAAGGCGTATCTACAGCATCTTATTTGAGAAATAGGATGGTGACAACAGCACTCCAGTCAAAGTTCACCCCTTACCAATTGTGGTTTGGAAAGAAACCTGACCTGAGACATATAATCTACTCCCATGTCTGGGAAGGCAATCCAAAGAAGCTTGATAAGAAAGCCCACAAGCTCCGGTTCATTGGTTACACTGAAACAACAAAGAATTACAGAGTCTTTGATGAGGAGAAAAGGAGGTGCTATGTCAGACATGACCTCATCTTTAATGAGAATGACTATGGTGGAAAAGAAATTAATAACTGTGAGTCTATAGAAGAGAAAAATACAGAGATAGATAATGAGGAAATGTTAATTGAAAGGGAGGTTGAGGTGCAGGAGGAGAATCAAGAATTATTAGACCAGGAGCACCAACCTACCTTACCGACAACACCTAGTCAACAACAAATCACTCCTGCACAAGATGAAGAACCAACTTCACAGCCACCACGCCGATCTGAAAGATCACAAAAACCGCCAGTTCGTTATGGACATGATGATTATGCCAACCAGGCATGTGATCAAGCTAGCAAGATTGTAGAACCAGCTACTATTGAAGAAGCGTTTCAAAGCATTAACTCTAAAGAGTGGAAAGAAGCGACAGATGCAGAATATGCATCATTACTTGAAATCATTGACATCAACATTTAAAATGAAAGACCTTGGTGAGTTATATTATTGCCTCGGTATTAATTTTTACAGAACCAAAGACAGTCTTTACATGTGCCAAAGCCAATATATTCACCGTTTACTGGAGAAATATGAACTATCTGACGCTAATACTGTTGCCACACCAATGGACTCTAACGTCAAACTAGTTGAAGATGATGGTTACAGCAAGACAGTTGACTCGATTCTCTATCAGTCCATGGTTGGCAGTATATTACACTTGGCAAGAGCAACATGACCGGACATATTGCACTCTGTTGCTGTTGTATCACGATACAATTCATCACCAACAGTTGCACACTTTACTGCTATAAAGAGAATACTTCGTTACCTTAAGGGTACTATCAATCTCTCACTACAATACAAAGTCACAGGTCAAGAAATAATTGGATACTCAGATGCTGACTGGGCAAATGATTTAAAGAATCGTCACTCTACCACAGGAAATGTATTTGTTATGGCTGGTGGAGCCATTAGCTGGCTTAGTCAAAAACAACCAACAGTAGCACTGTCTACCTCAGAGGCGGAGTATATGTCATTAGGATCAGCTACTCAAGAAGCTATATGGCTTAAAAGATTACTAAATGATTTAATAAATGTAATAAATGTATTATTATTATGATTCTTAGTTGCTTAATTAAATGTATGTTTACTTAGTTTAACCACATCCTGTATACTGTCTATATAATTTGACTTTCCATCTTGTAAACGGAGTTCCTTTAAGAAATCAATAATACTTTGTTAAACAATATTAGTACAGTACATACAAAATGAATGTTAGCAGTAACTGATATTAAAATATTTAGGATAATTCTGATCAGACAATGTCAGTGTCTATCTTCTGGTATGATAGCTGGTATGAACATACAAAACCACTGACTGGATCTTCACTTCTCAATATGTTTGATACCATAGTTAAAAATCAAAGTAAAACTGGTAACAAACCTATTACTGTTGTATGCAAGTAAGTCATGTACTATATACATGTGTGTGCATGTGAGTATTGTATTTGTTAAAGTGATGGTGTTGGTAAAAGTGGTACATTTGTGAGTATCTACTCTGAACTTGAGAGAGTAAAGACAGAGGGAGTAGCTGATATATTTCAGTTCATAAAGAAAGCTAGAAGTCAGAGAGCAGGACTAGTCAAAGAAGTGGTATGTTTTAGCGTAGTAGATATAATAAGTGATAATATTGTTATTGTTAGGAGCAGTACATATTTTGTCATGAAGTTCTTTCAGAATATGCAGAAGAAATGTCAAAATATGAAAAATTTAACCATGATATGTGACAGCGTGACTGTTGCCTGAACTATAATGTTGTGACTATCTCTAACTCAACATGATGCGATAAAAAGTTATGTATTTGCTTAGAGTAGATTTGTATACGATGTTCAAAAGTGTATAGAGTTAATTCCGTGTTGTTTGTATTGTGAACATACTGCTAGACTGTAATTGCCATATTTGGGCAAAGCAGAGATTACATATACATGATATCTCATTATTACTTTAATATTATTCTTAAAATATTTTAATGATACTATTAGCTATTTATATAATAAAATAAAAAATACAATTATCTTTCTTACTTAAAATAAGCTAGAAAGAGAAGAAGAAGAAGAAGAGTAATATCAATCATGAGTTCAGTCTCAAAAACAAACAGTTTCATTTGTGTTTGTGTTTCTATAATAAACAACTTTGTGTTAGATCTAGTATAGTTTTGTTTTAAATGTATGTTAGTTTATTATAAAGTTCTAGTTCAATTTTCTAGAAAAAGCTCTTTGAATATGTTAACCAAGTCTGTTGAGTTAGACTCTCGTCTTTGCTTCACTTGCATCAACAAATCGCAAAGCCTAACTCAATAGAACCTACGTACTCCAATATAATGGAAGCAAACTTTAATACTGCAAACAACCATGCTAATTTGAGAAGTAAAGATTTCCTATATAAATATATATTACTGCTCAAAAGTTGCTATTTAAATGTAAACAAAAGTATATGTTTGTACGACACGAGAAGTGCATACTTCAATGTGAAATTAATAGATTTAGGTTCTAATGTTTAGGATTTAGGGTCTGGGGTATAATATTAATTTCTCATTGTAGTATACACTTCCTGAATAGTTAAATTAATTTTTAAATGTTTATGGCTTCTTTTAAACTCTTGTTAGAGAAATTGCGTGACATGGCTCCTGTTGGGATTATTTTGGTGAGTGTATTAATGGAGACTTACATGATATAACTCTCTTTTCTCTTATTTAGTTAATGTTTGCAGCTGTGAGACTGGTTGTTGTAAGATCACATTTAATAGTATGTACTTGCAATTGCAATGGAAATGAAAACAGTTTACTTCTTGACTCTATAATTAGTACCTGTTTTGTAGGCAATTGTAAATAAACTGTTCCCAAGTCTTTTTGAATTATAATAATATATGGACAGCATTGTTAAGACATTTCTGACATACTTGTAACATTGCTTCACAGAATCATGTAAAGTCCATGACTTGATTCAATTTTAGATCTTTAAAAGCTCAGTTATAGTTTTGTGATAATAATGTTTTTTGTTATTCTACCCATAGCTACTTTAAGTGTTTATTCTCATTAAACTTTCATGTTATGTGGTTTTTCATTAAAAGTGCAGCAGCTGCTAAGTTTGTTACTTTTACAAATTTGGCTAAAGATTTTTGTCGTCCCACTTATAGCTACTTCTTTAGGTTATTCTCATTTAATTTCATGATATGTGGTTTTTATTATTAATTATAAGTATCTAGCAAAACTTATAGTAAGATGACCAGATGTTATTGTGGTCATGTTACTGTAAGTTATGTAACTTTCCTTAGAATTATAAGCTATCTTTTACTAATGTAACATGTGTAACCTTATTTGGAAATATTACAAATTTCATACATAAACATACTATGATCTATATCATGTTTATAGTGTATTGTCACCTACCTGTGGTGGATAAATGGAGACTATAAGTGTTGAGTATGTTTTTAGCTTTCAAAAAAATTGTAGCAAATATTTTTAATGAATAGCAACAGCTGAAGATAAATGCTATATATAGTATGTGACAATTTATCACAATTACTAGGGTATGTTTTGACAATAGTTAAACTTTACTGATAGGCATATTAAAATAATATGGTGGATATAACTACATACTGGCATAGCTGTGTGGTTTATTGTTATTTTTATATAGACAAAAAGAGAAGCTTCAAGGACGCTCACTGTAGTAACAGGTGGTCCTTCAAATGTAAGTAATATAATAATATAATATATTGAACTTTATGCATGACATGTAACAAAAGATAATTTGGTTGGTGGGCTTCCATTGGGAATCCATTTCCTCTCCTTTAATAAATTATGAAATGAAATGAAAGTCTATTGGTCACAGTAGAATTGTTAAACTAATCATGATAAAAAATGTGATTTAAAATTTATCTTCTATTCTTTAGTGTACTGTCTCTTGTGGTGGTGGTGTCAGGACTATGTTACCAGAGTGTGTAGATAAGGATGGTGTTGTTTATCGATTTTGTTCACACACACTTACTGAAAACTGCTGTCCCTTTGCTGATTATTTTATTAGTGTACAACCTGTTTGGTTTGAGACCTGTAATCAACAGAGTTGTGACTCAAGTAAGACAATAACATAGTTATTAATTATGTATTGTTTATTTATTAAAAACACTACAATTATATACTTTTCTCATGGCTAGTGCAGTGAAAAGTATATCAAAAAATAGTAGGCTATTGTCAAAGATACAAACTCATATATTTGTGTCCCTGGTAAAGAGCAGTGAATATATATTGTATTCAATAGTACAGTGTATAATTTCATTCATCAAGTTAAGTATTTAAGAGAGAAAAATTGATTGAAGCAATTGTGATTTGGACCTGCTCCCTGATTGCTTCCTTTCGAGAAAATTATTAAATATTTGAATATAATTATGTACACTTTATAAGTTAATAATTAAATTAATAACAATTATTATAACACTAATTAATAATAATTAAATCTGAGTTCT
Organism: Xestospongia bergquistia; assembly: GCA_963965975.1. Lineage (NCBI taxonomy): Eukaryota > Metazoa > Porifera > Demospongiae > Haplosclerida > Petrosiidae > Xestospongia > Xestospongia bergquistia. Next base: position 1,215,235 of record OZ014420.1, on the reverse strand, counting down.
GAGCTTGGTCGTGAGCAGCACCATGTGATCACGTGAATCGAGGTTGTCACTCCAAATGTTCTGATTTATTACTGGAAAAGAGACTGTAGCTGCTCCAATGCCTTGGAGTAGTGAACTGTTCAGTCAAGGATTACATAACTCTTTCAAACCTACAATAACTATAGTTATGGTTCTGTTTTGAGCAAATGGTTGATTGAGTCACCTATGATCTGCTAGATCAAAAATTACAGCTGCAGAGGCATTATTTTCAAAGGCAGGTCCAGTAGGAAGTACATACTTCATTGTATATTAAACTGATTTCCACCCCCTAAACCCTAACCATTAGCCGTATACAATAGGTGTGACTTCCTGTTGGACCTATAAGCACTTCCTATTATAAACTCTCTCTGCCCAGATAAGTGATTCTTCATGCTTAGGTCAGACATGGTATACTTTTATATACCTAAAAAATGGAAACAAATAATTAAAAAAATTATTTTTAATGAAAAATACAGAGATGACAATGCCAAAAAGGAAAAGAACAATGTTGGGTTAGACTAGGTTTGACTTTGTTGTAACTTGGTATTGAGATCAAATCATGTTGATTAGCCTATAGTAAGAAAGGCCTCAGTTAATTATACCGCAGTGGTTTTTTAAGTGAAAAATCTAAGACAAAGCTATTGATAGAATAAAATACTGTGTATTCTTTCATTTATTACTGACTTTTGGCTGCTTTATATCAATAAAACAATTGTTATAAATCTTATTATCTAGATCCACCTCCAGATCCTCCTTATATACCAGGATCATTTCAGTTAAACGCTTCCTCAATAGTCAATATTCAAGTAGCCAATGACAATACAACAACAATTATAATCATCTTTAATGAACAACGCATCCAATATACCTTCACTCATATAATACTTCCTGGTGGAGGTCTTGCTAGTGGTGTCAGTTTTCAAGTGACTAATCCTTCCACTATTACTCTTGGTAACAATTTAATTATTGATGGTACAACAGTGATGCAACTATCTGGTTATAGTTTTGTACGTTATCTCAATACCACTAATGAGACAATAACATATTCTGGAAATAATGTTACATATTCTACTGGAGTAGCAGGCTTTACAGCAGCTGGTATCACCAGATACTACTATATTTCTTCCTTGGGTATTGCATATGTATTTAGTGGTACTAAAGGAGTTCAGGATGTGTCTACTGGATTGCTTCTTGTTCGTCAAAATAACTTTTTAAACCGATTTGTTGCTGTCTATTCTCAAAGTGATACTTTAAATACTAACCTATTTAAAACTCTTGGTGCTCTATTTAGTGTTAGTATTTGCAATGAAGGGAATGTCTCATTTAACTTTGAGTTTTCAAGACAGGGTGCTATCATTATAACATCTTCCACTGTTTTAAACAATGCTGCTGGAGCAGTGAGTTATTCATCATCTTCTAAAGTTCTACAAGTTGGTTCATCTAGTTATTCACCTATTGATCGAGTTATTCGTATTGGAGATAGAGGTTTTGAGGATACTCCATTTCAAAATACAGAGACTGCATTTCTGGAGTATGATTCCTTTTTTATCAACAATAAAAGTGCTGTGTTTTCTGTTGGTTCAAGGATAACTAATAATATCTTCCAACAAATTATAGACTTTTTTAGAAGTGGAGGGATTCCTATAGCTCAATTCACTGTCTCAGGTAATGCTGTGCGTATTGCAGGATTTAATGTGATAACATTATCTGACATAAGTCAAACTATCAATATACCCTCAGGTGTTGCACTAACACATGCGCAACAACAAGTATTATATTCTTCAAACACCATCCCTGGTATAGCATTTTTTGCATCAGAGACTTCCTCTGGTGGTAATACATTTTCAATTAATGTAGGTACTAGTCCTTCTGTCTCAGGACCAGGGGTTTTATATATCAATGGTGACACTGCTTTTTTTACAGCATCTCAGTCTACACAAAATGCTATCACTTCTGCTACTACTACTCAAACAATTGCTTCTAGTACTGCTACCTTCACAACAACATGGAATAATGGTGTTACTTCATTGACACTAAATGGTAACAACATTGTTGATATCACAGGCTTCATGAATTTGGCTTTACGAAATGGTGATTCCATTCGATATAATGGTGGTACTATTACTTTATCACCTGCTGACTCTAGAGGACCATTTACTGGTATTTCTCAGTTAACATACTATAGAGCTGGTGCACAGAATATTTTTATCTATCCTAGTGCTTCAGATGAGACTATATCAGTGGACAGTTCTTATCGACTTTATATCAATGGTAACCAAGCTGTTCTTGTCAATGCACCTAATGTAATTGATCTTGTTAACAATCCTGTGTTTGCTGTAAGTACACGTACTAATTCACTTGGACAGGCTGTGTTAACAATTGGAGGTAGTGATATTATTATTCTGGATAGCAGTGTTCAACGTTATGATCTTGGAGCTACTGATGATATTTCTTATAGTTTGAGCACTTTGACTGGGAGTACAATGGCAGGAGGAAATATATTTAATGTACAAGCTAACACAGTATATCAATACAGGAACACTGACACTGCTCCAAGAACAAGAGATAGTATCAGTTTTAAACTTGGTCCATTATCTGTCTACTACCAACCTGGAGATAGGACAGCACTTATTACTGACAGACAAAACATTATCAATCTAATTTCATCTATTGCTTCAACTCTTACTGTCCAACCAACACCACCACCACCACCACCAACAACAACACCAGTTATTCCACCAATAGTATTAACAACTACTCCACCAATAGTACTGCCCACTACTACAATACGACCATCTCCTTCACCTACTCCCACTGGTCTACCACCAAGTATTATAGATAAAGATAATGGCCAAAGTCTATCTATTGGTACTACCCATGTTATTATTCTCACAGGTGGATTTTCAAGGGACATTAGTGGTAATGAACGTGTTATATACAATGATAATGTTGTGACTGTTCTTGACAATAACAATAATGTTGTTTTTACTGCTACCAACATCCGAAAACTAGGTGTTTATCAAAGTGGAAGCACAAATGTCCAATTTTATCAAGGAAGTGGTCCTAATCAACAAGGACCTGGTAAAATTTACATCAACCAACTTTCTGGAGAAGCCTTCTTCACTCATGATCAAAGTACTATTAATGTTATTAATTCATTTGTCCCTCCAGCTAACTTAAGAGTTGTTAATAGAGCAATTAGTGTTGCTAGAATTGGTCTTACAATTGGAGGAGCTGATGTAATAACTTTAACAGGATCAACAAGGACAACTATTGACTCAAGACAATATGCCGTCGTTTCATCAACTGGGTATCTAGTTTATGATAATGCTACTGGTAATTTGATCTTTAATATTACGACCAATAATGACAGAGTTATAAAATATTTTAGAAATGATAGTATTCCAGCTGTAAGTACAGGAGGCACAGCTATACGTATTAATGGTCCTGTTACTATTGCAACTGATGGTATTGGGGGCATACCTCGTCCAATAAATGGTTTTAGTACTTTAATCACTAATCGTGATGATGTAATTCGTGCTATAACTGAAGTTGTTTGCCTGGAGCCAAAAAATCGTACTGAACCAAATGGTGATATTATTCTAATCATTGGAGGAATGGATATCATTGCTATTAGCAGAACAAGAGTAAATTATGTTGAATATTATGAGTACATCTCATATCATAATTTTGTTGCTATCAATACTAATGTAATTACTGGACAAGTAGTTGGTATGATACAAACAGACAAGTTTACCGTGTATACTACAAATCATGCTACTCCAGAAATGTTTACTAATTTTTCAAATGACACATATTTTGGTCCTGGTTACTTTTATTTCACTCATAATGAATCATTCTTTGTATCTTGTCCTTCATCTATTACTATAATAGTTCCCAATATCACTATTGCTGGTGACTATACTGATCTTATTGTTGGTAGTAAAGCTAACATTACCTGTACTACAATACCTTCTATATCTAACAGTGATATAATATGGTTGTTACCTAATAATGGTGGTACTATTATGTCAAAACAACTAATATTAAATCCAGTAATACCATCTTATAACAGTTTAGTATATACATGTCATGTATCATCAGATTTGTTGTCTATAAACTTAGCAAGAAATATTACAATTATTGTAAAAGGTAAGTAATAATGTTAAATTTTGCAGAATTGTTGTTCCTTCAATTTTCAGACACTAGTGTATCATCAGTTTCTATGGAGCCAGTCCTGTCCCGTACCATTGGTGATATGGTGATAATTCAATGTAACATCACTCTTAATAATGAAATTGGTCCAAATATATCTTCTCTACAAATCAAATGGTTTCATAACAATATCTCTACAACTGATGAACACATCTCTATTTCATCAACATCAACTGTCTCATTATTATTTATTACTACACTAACTATCTCACAAGTACAGACAAATGATGCTGGAATATATACCTGTAGTGCTAACATTGTTGGACATAGTGCTACTACTAATACTACTGTTCTGTGTTTAAAAGGTATAACTAATCTAATTTTTATATATTATAATAATCATACAGCTAGTAGTAAAAGATGTTTATTTTTGTCTTTTTATGCATATTTTTTTCTTATTTTAATATGCCTTAATATATTGTTATTATGACAATAATTGTATCTGTGTACATATACTTCATATTTTAGACTATGCTTCAAATGAATATTACCCCTGGCCTGGTCCCCTAGAAATCCCCAATGATGGCAGATCATTCATTAACTGTAAGATGATACTATGATGTTATATATATTATATATTTCTTCTTTGTTTAGCTGGTAATGTGACAATGGAGCTTCCTAGCAATAAATCCAAACGATTAATAAAAATTCGACCTGATGTTATATTGACCCTCAACTGTACTCAAACAATTACTAAAATTATTATAGCTGGAGGAGGCGCTATTTCTAATATAATGGTTGAATGGTTACTTCTTGTAATAAAAGTAGATGGTACCTTCAATGATTCACAACAAACAGTTACCAATAGTACTGATGGGTATGTTATTTTTTTAATGTTCATACATGACTTGATCTCTCTCTCTCTCTCTCTCTTATTCTCTCTCTCTCTTTCTCTATCTATCAGAATTTATATATCATCAGATGGTAGTTTTTTAAAAGTTTTTGAACCAATTATTACCTCTCAAGCCAAGATAGGGAACTCTGGTACTTACACTTGTAAAGTTTGTTTTGATCAAATGGCACCTTTTGGGCCTTCTCTCAGGTTTTGTGTTAATTCATCATCTACTGTGAGAACTATAGGTCAGAAGATATATCTTCATAATACATTAATTAATTATATAATATTATAATTATTATTATATATTATAATAATATATAAGTATAATAGTAATTATCATATCATGTATTTAAATATTAGGTGACTCTCCAACTATTGCAAGAGGAAATAAATTGTTCACAAATGGTTCTACTAAATATGTACTAATTGGACAACATGTCTGCTTAAATCAACCACCAGTCTTTACACCAATCCTGTGTGCTCAAACTCATCCAATAATACCAGAACCTTCAGCCACATTCTTTGTAAATGGAAGACAAGTAGAAGGACATTTAAATGGCATTTATTCTCAAGCCAGTCCTGATGGTATAGCTGGAAGAGACGCTGAACTTCAATTTGTTAAACCAGTCTTAGTGAATTTAATGGCTCATAACACAATTATTAATTGTACTCTCTCAAATCAATTTGGAATGGATACTGAATCCAGTAAACTTCTCTTAGGTATGTACATATCTTGTTACCTGATCTAGTCACTATTATTATAACATATAATGATAGTATGTGAATAATTTTTTGATATTGTTAGTTCAAGAATAATTTGTTAGTACTGTATTATTACGATAAAATTAGGAGCAGAAATAAATACTAAACCATTATTGTCTATGTATGTTTGTGTCTTGTTTAGATTCAAAGGTGAATGTAGTTACACCATCCATTCAAGGAAATCCTCTTGGTGGTCGATGTTCTCCAAGTGTAGCAGGAAAAATCTGTCCTGCTATAGGAGATGTTGTCACAATAACATGTGACACCTCATATGCTGATAGTTATGTGATAAGTGGTCCCAATCAAAGGACGTCAATAAATGTACCACTAACATTTACCACTACATCATCTGATGCAGGAAACTATACTTGTATGAGTATCAATGATTGTTGTAATGACACTGGTACTGCAACACTTGAAATAACACATGAATTGTGTAAGTAGAATTCATACTGACTATTGTAATGTATGGAGATGATTCATTTGAGGTTATTTAATTCAATTAAATATTGTTTATTATATTTATTAGTTAAAACATATATACATAGCTACAATGAAAATATATATTATGAGTTACAATTTTTTAGCTGTCTGTCATAAACTTCCTGAAGTTGGATCATGTAGAGGTAGATTTCCTCGTTGGTTTTACAATGCTAGTTCAAGTCAGTGTGAACTGTTCACATATGGTGGTTGTGAGGGTAATGAAAATAAATTTGGGAGTCTTAAAGAATGCATTAAGCATTGTGGTTAGTGGATCAATTTACTTGTATTCTGGCTTCATATAAAACAAAACTTTAATGTACATTACTTTGATGTAGGCTGTTCATTTGGTAAACCAATCAAAATGTGTAGTTCAGACATTTGTGATATTAATACTTGTCCTGACTATCCTAGAGCAAAATGTTATCCTGATGAGTGTGATGATTGTAAACCGAGATATTTTATTGGATATAATGAAGTCACAAGTGCTTGTGGTAAAGCCAAATAATAATAAATTTCTTTGAATGTAAATTATAATGTCTTATTAATTATTACATTTTCTTACAGACAAGTGTATACTCTCACCAGTTAGAGGTCCATGCACTAATAATATTAATCGATGGTATTACAATAGTGCAATAGATAGATGTCAACAATTCACATATAGTGGTTGTGGTGGTAACAAAAATAACTTTGATAGTTTTAAAAAATGTCTACAACAATGTGGTAAGTTGTTAAACCATCTTAATTTGCTTTAAAAATACATCTTATGCATCATATTAATTATAGGTATCTGTAACTAAAGTTTTAATTTTTAAAGAATCTGAGGTTTTTGCATATATCCAAGAATCTTTATCAGTTGATATATAACTGCATCATAATTGACTTTTTATATCCCCTGATGAAGATTCTTGCATAGATAAGAACTGATAGATTGAGCTTCACACTTATAGGAAGACATAGTAGTGATAATAAACATGATTTCAATTTTTCCCAACCACTTAGATCTTTACAATGTTATAAATCTTATAATATTATTTTTAATTAAATGACTAATAGTCACATGTTGAAACATTAGAAAAAATATCTATGACAACGTTGGTAGTGGATGACTTTCTTTAATTTAATTTACCATAAAATAAACATTGTTTGATCTTATTTACTAATTTCATTTAGATGTATTAATTAAGGAAACACTGTATATGATAATATGTTCTTATATCAGGTGTTAGATCTGGAAAGGGTGTTCAAGATGTACAATGTCTAGGCAACCCATGTAAATCTACACAATGTCCCAATATACCTGATGCTATATGTATACCATCAAGTTATGGTCAATGTTCAGCACAATTCTTCAACAGTACTGGTCATAATGTCACAAATAGTTGCAGTATGTGTTAGTTAATAGTAAAATCCAACTAACTTGATGCTTTCATTTTATTAGATTCATGTTCTGCTAATAAATCACCAGTTTATTGTCCTAATATTTGTGATCAACAAACCTGTTCTAATTTTCCTGATGCTCAATGTGTTCTTGACAATTGTGGACAATGTCAAGTAAAATTTATAGTCAATGGAACTGATGTCACAGATCAGTGCAGTAAGTATTACTACAATATCTAATGTTTAACAAATATCTTATTGTAATTGTATAACTTATTTGAATAGGATCCTGCAATCTACAATGTGCTCCATTACCTTCTAACTGCACACGACCACAAACTGACAGTTGTGGTTGTCCTATTTGTAGAGGTATTTATATAAATAAGTAATAACAACAGATCCTATCCTATTAATTTCCCACATATAATTCTTTACTTATAGTTATTATATAATTTTAACTCTTTTTGTATAGAAATTAGTCAATGTCATCAACCTCCATTTACTGGTCCATGTCATGGTAGTTTTTCACGATACTTTTATAATGCTACTAGTCAGAAATGTGAAAAATTTATTTATGGAGGTTGCTATGCCAATGAGAATAATTTTTTCAGTCTACATGAATGTCAACAGCAATGCTCAAGTCAGTAAAGACAAGTTTATAAGTTATTCTCTGATTGTTAATATGATTTCTTATTAATGAGATGTCTTATGTCATGATAGATTGCCCTCCAACATGTAGTCATGAATTTTGTACAGTTAAAAGAGGTGCCATCTGTTCAATGTAAGTTACTAATCCAATATAATTTTTAACCCTCTCTTTCATTAACTTACATATAGACCTATGGAATCTGGTATTGACTGTAAATCAAATAATTGTACTATTACTAATTGTTATGCTTGCTACTATTCATTTAACACACTACCATTCCCTCAGTTGCCTCCCTCTTGTCCTCATGAGTGTGACAATCCATTAAATGAGACATGTATGAAGACATGGGGTCGTTGTGTTCGTAGCACTTTTCTTGAAAAGTATAATACGGTATGTAATATAAGATTGATTTTTGATCAAGTTATATAATTTAATCACTAATGTATGTTCATTATATTTAATTATAGATTCTACCTCAAGATATTAATTCAAACAATTTTCATTGTTGGAACCGCAAAGCCTGTGTTAGGCACTGATGTCTTGACATTGATAAGTGTGCTCTGACTATCATATTATAATTACTACTTTGATTGTGTTTTTAGGTTTTTGTTTGCTTGGTCAAGTATTATATATATTATGCAAGTAATCTTGCATACTATTATTGTTACACACTTTGACCAGCAACTTTATTTTTTGTGTGATTGAAATACTAAGGCTTCCTTTTTTTAAAGAAACTCCTTTCAATTATAATGTTAATCAATATTGGGAATACTATATTATACTGCTTTGTTTTATGTGCAATAACAATATCCATAGCATGAGCTGGAGACAGTAGTTTGCAATAGTAAAATCCAGTGATTGTTTGATGAAAAGATCAGTTGAAGTCTGCAACATTGGTGATCGAATCTCTACAATTGTATTTCCCTGATTGTCAATGATTCTATCCAACAGATTATAAGTCCAAAGTGGGCCTGTGTTATAAGGTAATTTATCTTTATCAAATATTAGTGGCTCTCTTAGTTTCTTAAACCACCCAAAAGTGGTTGCTCTGACATTATCTAGTGACCAAATATGCCTATTGATGATCTTGCACAACAATCCTCCATCAGTTTAATTAAAATCAACTTTACCCATTCCTGCAACTTCAATAATAGATTGTTGTGATGAGAGTTTAGCTTGTATTTCACCAGCTGATGTAGAAAAGAACCTAACATCAATGTATATTACTATATATGGGAGGATAAACTACCTATTATTGTTATGTTAATTGAAACAGGAAAGTAGGCCAGTATTTCTTTGTTCACATATTTTTTCCAAATTTATACATAGCATAGGTATATTTGTTACTGGCCAGAACAAGTAGACAAGGAGGAGAACATTTGTTACAGTATCAATGTCACTTTACAGTTAATAAACGTGTATGAGGGGCTTGAGGGCTATACTAAGAGGAAATTGTCAGGTAGAAACATAAATTTCCATACCTTATCTTTAACACTATTAACAGTGATAATTTTATATTTATAGGCTGACAAGTGAGTGGCCTGATCATGGAGTACCTACTGATAAGATGTGTATGATTGAATTTATTGGTCATGTTCGTAAAGCACATCCTCCTGAGGGAGCTCCTCTTGTAGTTCACTGTAGTGCTGGAGTGGGAAGAACTGGTACCTTCATTGTGTTAGATACTATGTTACAGAGAGTGGAACAAGAAGAGAGTCTTAACATTTATGACTTCCTTCTAGAGATCACACATCAAAGAGTCAAACTAGTTCAAACCGAAGTAAGTATTTATGTATATGTATAGTGTAATGATTAGTATCCTCCTCACATATAGGCCCAGTATGTGTACATTCATGAGTGTCTATCAGAGTACATCCAGAGCAGAGCTACTTCTTTTCCTATCCTATGAGTGAAGTTGTGACTTATGAAAACATCTCTGTTAAAATGATATCTGAAGATCTAGAAATAGATTACACAATAAAATGTCTTGAGTTAAATGAGGTACATACAAAATGAACGTTGGCAGTAACTGATATTAAAATATTTAGGACAATTGTGATCAGAAAATGTCTGTGTCTATCTTCTGGTATAATAGCTGGTATGAACATACATTGCCACAAACTTGATCTTCACTTCTCAATATGTTTAATGTCATAGTTAAAAATCAAAGTAAAATTGGTAACAAACCTATTACTGTTGTATGCAAGTAAGTCATGTAATATATATGTGTGTGTGTGTAAGTGTTGTATTTGTTAAAGTGATGGTGTTGTAGAAGTGGTACATTTGTGAGTATCTACTCTGAACTTGAGAGAGTAAAGACAGAGGGAATAGCTGATATATTTCAGTTAATAAAGAAAGCTAGAAGTCAGAGGGCAGGACTAGTCCAAGAAGTGGTATGTTTTGGTGTGTAGTAGATATAATAAGTTATAATATTGTTATTGTTAGGAGCAGTACATATTTTGTCATGAAGTTCTTGCAGAATATGCAGAAGAAATGTCAAAATATGAAAAATTTAAGCATGATATATGACAGTGTGACTGTTGCCTGAACTATAATATTGTGACTACCTCTAACTGAACATGATCCAATAAAAAGTTATGTATTTGCTTAGAGTAGATTTGTTCAAAAGTGTATAGAGTTAATTCTGTGTTGTTTGTATTGTGAACATACTGCTAGACTATAACTGCCATATTTGGGCAAAGCAGTGATTACATATACATGATATCTCATTATTACTTTTATATTATTCTTAAAATATTTTAATGATACTATTAGCTATTTATATAATAAAATAAAAAGTACAATTATCTTTCTTACTTAAGACCATTTCATTTATTGGTTTTACTTACTATAAATAATTAATTCCTTTTACAATTGATATGTTTGTGAAAATAAGAATTATAAGACAAAATTAATAACACACAGAGATTGATAATGTACAATTATACAGACATACAATTATATTAAAAATTGTTTGAGACAAAATAAAATGTTGCTACTGACTAAGCAAGCCAATGTATTTATAATCTTGCTATATAGTCTAGCTAAAGCAAATGAAATAAAATTGAACAAAACCAAATTCTTTTAAATAATAATAAAATTTATGCATTAGTTGTCCTTAGTAACCATATATGTAGTGATTACATTTTTATGACAAGTAATAATAATGCACATTTAAAGTCCTAATATGAAACATGTTGAAATAAGTGGTGCTTTTGACTATGTACACAGCAAAAAACACAAGCTTAAATAAAACTACCCACAATGGTTGTATCAACTACAATACAAATTGGTTATATTAACTTACATGTAATTGAAGTGACACTCCTGGGTAACTTTAACTAAAATGGGTTAATGTAACTAAGTTGGTTGAAGCTACCATGTTGACTGATATAATATATAACTAGTTTAACACCAGAATAACAATGTAATCTAGTTATTAAACAAATTGGTAAAAGGGAGAAAAAGCAATATTAGTTTATATAACATAGTGTTTTAGATAAATATAAGTCAAACAATCTGTTAGTTTATATAAATATGACCATGATAAACACTGTAATTAAATAAATGAGATATTAATGACTGGTGTGAAGAAACAGAAATGACATAGGCGTAACAATGCACTTAAAATAGAATTTTGTCATTTCAACCCTTAATTGTCTTTGTTACCAGAATCTCATCAAGTTGATGTAAGCCCAATATTGAGTTACCATAAAGCCAAAAACTGGCTAACTTAATATGTATAAAGTCAACTAGAAGCCAAACGTACTCCTTGTAGTTTATTGTCCAATAACTGAAATTATGAGGGAGAGGTAGATACTATTTCAACTTAACTAACTAGGTTAGTTCAGTTGAATAGTATCTACTTATAGCTTCAATTGAAGCCATGATTCAATTACTATAGCAAAGTGGGTGTAAAAGCAATGTGGTTGTAGATGCAACTAGTTCGCTTCATGCTTATTGGGTTACACTTGTATTGGCCTTGTAGCAACTTTGAATTGGGCTTACATCATATTGATGTAACTATAGTTAAAATGACAACATGCTTTTTTTCAGTGTGGCTATCAAAATAAAGTACATTACATGATGAAACCAAACAAAGGAGCATGTCACCACCAATGATTTATATTAACAATATTAGTTATAACAACCTATTTTGTTAGTTATGATAACCACAACATATGTTAGAATCAAACCTACTAAGTGTTACAGTAACCACAGTGCACGAAGTTAAAGTAACATCAACTACTTATATCAGATGTTACTTTAACTACTACAGGTGTGGGTTATAATCACCAATACATTTAACAGTTGCTTTAACTATAATTTTCATTGGGTTATTTTAACCAAAGACATGGGTTACCTGAGTTGCAGGTGTTTTGACCCAAAAGTTTGGGTACTTTCTACCCATCACTTTTTACTGTGTATTAGTTCTTCACTAAGCTTTATGTATTATGTAAAATTCCAAAAATACTCCTCTTTGAAACTTTCCATTCTTTCTTCTAATTTTGATCTAGTCATTCATACACAAATAAATTTATCAATTTTTACTTCTGAGTATATTGTATTCGAGTTTTTATATATTAGAGATTATATTTCCATCTTATTAGTCAACCTCCTTCAGTTAAGCATCCATTTTCTATTAGAAAAGTGTTGGAGTTACTAACTGTTGTGGAGATACTGAAAACAGCTAAGGAAAGATGATTGAGTAGAAAAAGGTCCTCAGTTACTTAGTAACCCCACCCACATTTGTTGCTAAGCAACACTCAAGGGGTAGAATATTGTAATGTTAATAATAGTTAGTATTATTGTTTTGACTGTTTGTATTGTCCAGCTGCAGTGAAAGAGTAATAGTCTTGTTTGTTACTGTCTGTTTGTTTGTTTGTTTTTGTTTTTTTGCTTTCATTTTTGTTTCCTTTCCAAATCAATTGTGGCTTCTCATTTTTGTCTATTGATCAGTTCATATTTTATTTAATAAGTTGCACTATGTAAATGAAGTTTATGTTGTAATGAATGTATACTTAGTCTAATGATAGATAATATATAAACAACATATAATATGATCAGTAATGAGTGTTTACTTAGTCTGATAGTTATAGGTTGATTCTTGATAATATACCAACATGCTATGTACACACATTGGTGAGTGATCACTTTAAAGTATTAATGTATGAATGTTTATTATGTTCAAGTGATCATTTAATTTAATTGATGTATATCACAAAAAATATGTTTTCCCTTTGTTAACTGTTTATTTAGTTTAATATATAATAACATGATGTATACACACTAATGAGTGATTACTTAACTTAGCTAGTTTAATAATAAATATGTAAACATATAAAGTTGTCTGTATATACCATCCCTAATTGATGAATGATTATTTTGTCTAAAATATCAATTAGTATCTTTTCTTCAAAGTTCTGTATATATAGATTATTAGTGTTTCACTTCAGTCTACTGTACATCTGTAAATAAAAATGACAGAGATGAAGATGATCTTTTCTTTGGTGATTATTGTCATTTCTCTTCAGTTTAGATGTTCACAGCAAAGTAGTGGTAAGTATATATATGTTATATTTAATTAAGTACTCCATGCATACTCCAACAATCGCCATTACTGATGAGTATATTGATCTCACCTGTTGATGCTAACATCATGTCACTGATTGTTATAGCAGTATGTTGGATATTTTAGATGTTGTGCTAAGTCATCATTCACACACAATGAGAACTATTAATGCATATTATTACAGTTGTGGTATATTTCCATGTAGTATACAAATATACAACTTAGAAGAACGTGTTCATGTGTTTTATGTTTAATTTGTCCTTTTGTTTTGGCCTTTTGTGATCTAGTCTTTTTTTAATGATATCTATCAAGTCATGTCAACAGTAGTATATAGTAATATATTGTTATTATGACAATAATTGTATCTGCATACATATTGTACCTTAGACTATGCTCCAACTGAATATTACCCTTGGCCTGGTCTCCTAGAAATCCCTGATGATGGCAGATCATTCATTAACTGTAAGATGATAATATGATGTTATATATATTATATATTTCTTCTTTGTTTTAGCTGGTAATGTGACAGTGGAACTTCCTAGTAATAAATCTGAACGATTTATAAACATTCGACCTAATGTTATGTTGACTTTCAACTGTACTTCAATAAATAATACAATTAATATGATTGGAGGAGGCTCTATTTCTAATATAATGATTGAATGGTTACTTCTTGTAATAAAAGTAGATGGTACCTTTGATGATTCACAACAAACAGTTACCAATAGTACTGATGGGTATGTTATTGTTTAATATGTTGATGTATTACTTGATATCTCCTTCTCTTACAAATAGAATTTATATATCATCAGATGGTAGTTTGTTAAAAATTTTTGAGCCAATTATTACCTCTCAAGCCAAGCTGGGAAACTCTGGTGCTTATACTTGTAAAGTTTGTTTTGATCAAATACAACCTTTTGGGCCTCCTCTCAGGAAGTGTGTTAATTCCTCATCTACTGTGAGAACTATAGGTCAGAGAAAATGCATCTTTATAGAATATTAATAAATTATATAACATATATTATTATATATTGTGTATTAAATATAAGTATAATAGTAATTATTATTTTTTATGTATTTAAACATTAGGAGACTCTCCAACTATTGCAAGAGGAAGTAATTTGTTTACAAATGGTTCTACCACATATGTACTAATTGGACAACATGTCTGCTTAAATCAACCACCATTATTTACACCAATCCTGTGTGCTCAAACTCATCCAATAATACCAGACCCATCAGCCACATTCTTTGTAAATGGAAGACAAGTAATAGGAGGAGGTTTAGATGGCATTTATTCTCAAGCCAGTCCTGATGGTATAGCTGGAAGAGACACTGAACTTCAATTTGTTAAGTCAGAGTTGGTGAATTTAATGGCTCATAGCACAATTATTAATTGTACTCTCTCAAATCTATTTGGAAAGGATACTGAATCCAGTAGACTTCTCTTAGGTAGGTACATGTGTATATATCTTGTTACCTAATCTAGTCTCTATTACTAACATAGATTATCATATTAGTGATAATATGTGAATGATTTCTAATATCATAAGTTAAAGAATAACTCTTCGAAATTTTAATATTTACAATAAAATCAGGAGTAGAAATAGATATTAAACCACTGTTGTCTATACATAATATATGTGCGTGTATTGTTTAGATTCAAGGGTGAATGCAGTTACACCATCTATTAAAGGAAATCCTCCTGGTGGTCGATGTTCTCCAATTGTAGCAGGAAAAATCTGTCCTATTATAGGAGATATTGTCACAATAACATGTAACACCTCGTATGCTGATAGTTATGTGATAAGTGGACCCAATCAAAGGATATCAATAAATATACCACTAACATTTACCACTACATCAGCTGATGCAGGAACCTATACTTGTATGAGTATCAGTGATTGTCATAATGACACTGGTACTGCAACACTTGAATCGTGTAAGTTCACACTAACTGTTGTAAATGTGGATGGATTGACAATTGCATATTAATATATATATATATATATATAATATGTAATTGCATAGTAAATGATAATAATAACCATCTAATTATTATCATGTACTCTTAACCAATAGGTGACTCTCTAGCTATTGTTCATAAATGGTTTTACTACACATATATATTAATTAGGTTTATTATTAATTAGTTAAAGCTTTAATATTTACAATACATTTAGTAGTAAAATGGATAATGGATGCTATTATTAGCTATTTATATTGAATTTGTAAATGTCTGCCATGTTTAATGAATACTTTGGTTTATAAGTTAAGTCCTGATATTAGTGACCACAATCTAAGACATTTTTAAATATGAAAATTACAAATTTATTGTCACTTTATATTAAAAGGTCCTATTCCTAATGGCACAATAGCACTATCCAGAAATGGTAACACTATCAGTCCTCCTTGCTACAAACCTGGGAAAACTCTAACTCTAACTTGTACACAACAATTAGGACAACAACCAATAGCCACTATTAGATGGTTTAGAAATGGTGTTTTATCTGGTACTGGTACTACCTTATCTATAACCTCATCTGGTACCTATACTTGTGAGCTATCAAATATTTGTGATTCTTCCAATGTTACACTTCTTGTTAGAGGTAAGTTATACATTAATAAAAGATAGACCATTTCTCAACAAAATTGTAATGTGTAATTTAACTGTCACATTATTACTAACTTGTAAGAATGATGAACTTGTATGCAATGTCTTTATTATTATAAAATTTAATTGGCTATTATACTGTATTTGTTAATGTTGTGCCAATCTTTCCATTATTATTATTAATCATCATTTCGTTAATAAAGTTGGTGTATATACAAATCTAACTTTAAATTATTACATTTATATAAATTGATTATATTTCTTTTATTAATAGAACCATTAGCCATTAATGAGGGGAGTGGTTTAGCTATATCTCCTATGACTCCAGTTAACATTGGTCAAAATGTATGTATTAGGTCTGGTGCTTCAGTTATATTGAGCTGTATGCTGGTTAAAGATGACATCACAACAAATTCCAAAATGTATACCTGGAGTCTATCTGATAGTAATAGTTCAGCTATTATTGTAAACATGACCGGTACCTATGTGTGTACTGTTTCTAATGATTGTGGTAATGATACAGCACAAAGTAATATATCAAGTAAGACTTTTATTTAATGTCTTAAGCAGTTTGAGACACACATTACAATAGTCCCAGGCTCAGATTACACTCATAACATTGAACATGTGTATATTATATTCTCAAGAGTACTTGTATAGTAACATTTACAATTCTTAAATGATGCTAATTTTACATTTATAGTATATACTATATTTCTTTCTAGTTATTCCTACTATTAGAAAGGGTTCTGGTAACAATAACAGAAATATGGTTGACATGGGAGGAGATGCTTGTCTCGAGAATGGGACTTTAATGATAATATGTGAACTTTCAGCTGGTAGTGATGTAACTAGACAATGGTATAGAGATGGAGTACTACAGTCTGAAACAGGAACTAAACTTACTATATCTGCTAATAACAAAGGCACAAATTACACATGTATAGTAAGTAACCAATGTGGTGAAGACAGTGCTACCACTGTTGTGAGAAGTAAGTAAGAAAAGTTTAAAACTTAAAATATAGCATTACTTTTAATGAAATATGAAATGAAACATTTACTTTTACAGTGATTCAAACTATTACATGTAATTTAACTTACAAACTAACTAGCACTAATAGTGAACTTGTCTTTACATTAGCTTTGTTATTATGTTGTTTTAAAGTTTTTGTACATCATTTCTATAAAACTGTTACATAGACTTATTTACATTGACTTAATGGTCACAGACTCATACTAATTAAAGTCACTCATATGATACTATAAATGTACTCTTGATAATGTAACGTACTACAGTATATACTAAAGTACGTTACATTATCAAGAGTACATGTATAGTATCACTTATAATTCTTAAATGATGAAATTTTTTTATTTATATTATATACTGTCTTTTTACACAGTAATTCCTACTATTGTAAAAGGTTCTAGTAACAATAACAGCAGAAATATCGTTGAAGTGGGAGGATATGCTTGTCTTAACAGTGGAACTTTAACAATAATGTGTGATGTGGTAACTGGTGTTAGCAATGTAAATAGACAATGGTATAGAGATGGAATACTACAGTCAGAAACAGGATGCAATCTTACTGTATCTGCTAGTAACAAAGGTACAAATTACACATGTATAGTAAGTAACCAATGTGGTGAAGACAGAGCTACTACTATTGTGAGAAGTAAGTAAATTGATCATAATAAAATAAAGACATTAGTATATACTTACATATGCAAAGTTGAAAATGATTGTGATAATATATAACAACTACTGTTGTCAGTAAATTCCATCTAATTTTGAGCACATTATTCACTCTTAGTACTCAATATTATTTGAAAAAAGAATGGATATTGAATATTGACATCAAACAGTAATACTGGGATTGTGTTATGTTAAAAATGACTTAAGGATTTATGAGGATTGATATTAAGCAGTCATTTTAATATTATGCAGTTATTAAGATATAAACCCATTCATTCATATAATAATAAATACTAATTTATCAAAAGGAAGTGGGTAAATATACTCCATGCAACAATTTTTTAAAAAAGAATAATGTATTTACATAGATCATCTTTATTGCCTTTGATTTTTAGGAAAAAAAACATATAATATTTAAATTTTATAGTAATAAAGTTAATATGATAATTACAAATTTATTGTCACTTTATGTTCAAAGGTCCTATTTCTAATGGCACAATAGCACTATCCAGTAATGGTAACACTATCAGTCCTCCTTGCTACAAACCTGGGAAAACTCTAACTCTAACTTGTACACAACAATTAGGACAACAACCAATAGCCACTATTAGATGGTTTAGAAATGGTGTTTTATCTGGTACTGGTACTACCTTATCTATAACCTCATCTGGTACCTATACTTGTGAGCTATCAAATATTTGTGATTCTTCCAATGTTACACTTCTTGTTAGAGGTAAGTTATACATTAATAAAAGATAGACCATTTCTCAACAAAATTGTAATGTGTAATTTAACTGTCACATTATTACTAACTTGTAATAATGATGAACTTGTATGCAATGTCTTTATTATTATAAAATTTAATTGGCTATTATGCTGTATTTGTTAATGTTGTGCCAATCTTTCCATTATTATTGTTAATCATCATTTTGTTAATAAAGTTGGTGTATATACAAATTTAACTTTAAATTATTATATTTATATACATTGATTATATTTCTTTTATTAATAGAACCATTAGCTATTAATGAAGGGAGTGGTTTAACTATATCTCCTATGACTCCAGTTATCATTGGTCAAAATGTATGTATTAGGTCTGGTGCTTTAGTTATATTGAGCTGTATTCTGGTTAAAAATGACATCACAACAAATCCCAGAACGTATACCTGGAGTCCATTTGATAATAATAGTTCAGCTATTACTGTAAACATGACTGGTATCTATGTGTGTACTGTTTCTAATGATTGTGGTAATGATACAGCACAAAGTATTGTATCAAGTAAGACTTTTATTCAATGATTTAAGCAGTCTGAGACATACATTATAATAGTCCCAGGCTGCAATTACACTCATAACATTGAACATGTGTACTAAGATTTATATTATATTCTCAAGAGTACATGTATAGTAACATTTACAATTCTTAAATGATGCTAATTTTACATTTATAGTATATACTATATTTCTTTCTAGTTATTCCTACTATTAGAAAGGGTTTTGGTAACAATAATAGAAATATGGTTGACGTAGGAGGAGATGCTTGTCTCAAGAATGGGACTTTAATAATAATATGTGAACTTTCAGCTGGTAGTGGTGTAACTAGACAATGGTATAGAGATGGAGTACTACAGTCTGAAACAGGAACTAAACTTACTATATCTGCTAATAATAAAGACACAAATTACACATGTGTAGTAAGTAACCAATGTGGTGAAGACAGTGCTACTACTATTGTGAGAAGTAAGTAATAAAACTAATGAAGTATGAAATGAAATATTCACTTTTACAGTGATTAAAATTATTACATGTAGTTTAACTTACATACTAACTAGCACTAATAATGAACCTGTCTATACATTAGCTTTGTTATTATC
This sequence comes from Xestospongia bergquistia, assembly GCA_963965975.1. NCBI lineage: Eukaryota > Metazoa > Porifera > Demospongiae > Haplosclerida > Petrosiidae > Xestospongia > Xestospongia bergquistia. The sequence goes on along the minus strand of OZ014420.1, from coordinate 1,195,134 downwards.
TCATTTTAAAGTTTTTACAAATCACTTCTATAAAACTGTTATATAGACTTATCTACATTGACTTAGTGGTCACAGACTCATACTACTAAAGTCACTCATACTATAGTACATTACATTATCAAGAATACATATATAATAACATTTATAATTCTTAATGATGACATTTTTACATTCTCTATATTTCTTTTTAGTTATTCCTGTTATTAGAAAGGGTTCTGGTAACAATAACAGAAATATGGTTGACGTAGGAGGAGATGCTTGTCTCGAGAATGGGACTTTAATGATAATATGTGAACTTTCAGCTGGTAGTGGTGTAACTAGACAATGGTATAGAGATGGAGTACTACAGTCTGAAACAGGAACTAAATTTACTATATCTGCTAATAACAAAGGCACAAATTACACATGTGTAGTAAGTAACCAATGTGGTGAAGATAGTGCTACCACTGTTGTGAGAAGTAAGTATTACTTTTAATGAAGTATGAAATGAAACATTTACTTTTACAGTGATTCAAACTATTACATATTATTTAACTTATATACTAACTAGCACTAACAGTGAACTTGTCTGTATATTAGCTTTGTTATTATGTCATTTTAAAGTTTTTGCAAATCATTTCTATAAAACTGTTATATACACTTATTTACATTGACTTAATGGTCACAGACTCATACTATAGTACATTACATTATCAAGAATACATGTATAGTCTCATTTTTAATTCTTAAATGATGAAATTTTTATATTTATATTATATACTGTCTTTTTACACAGTAATTCCTACTATTGTAAAAGGTTCTAGTAACAATAACAGCAGAAATATCGTTGAAGTGGGAGGATATGCTTGTCTTGACAGTGGGACTTTAACAATAATGTGTGATGTGGTAATTGGTGTTAGCAATGTAAATAGACAATGGTATAGAGATGGAATACTACAGTCAGAAACAGGATGCAATCTTACTGTATCTGCTAGTAACAAAGGTACAAATTACACATGTATAGTAAGTAACCAATGTGGTGAAGACAGAGCTACTACTATTGTGAGAAGTAAGTAAATTGACCATAATAAAATAAAGACATTAGTATATACTTACATCTGCAAAGTTGAAAATGATTGTGATAATAACAACTACTGTTGTCAGTAAATTCCATCTAATTTTGAGCACATATTCACTCTTAGTACTCAACATTATTTGAAAAAAGAATGGATATTGAATAGTGACATCAAACAGTAATACTGGGATTGTGTTATGTTAAAAATGACTTAAGGATTTATGAGGATTGATATTAAGCAGTCATTTTAATATTATGCAGTTGTTAAGATATAAACCCATTCATTCATATAATAATAAATACTAATTTATCAAAAGGAAGTGGGTAAATATACTCCATGCAACAATTTTTTTAAAAAGAATAATGTATTTACATAGATCATCCTTATTGCCTTTGATTTTTAGGAAAAAAAACATATAATATTTAAATTTTATAGTAATAAAGTTAATATGATAATTACAAATTTATTGTCACTTTATGTTCAAAGGTCCTATTCCTAATGGCACAATAGCACTATCCAGTAATGGTAACACTATCAGTCCTCCTTGCTACAAACCTGGGAAAACTCTAACTCTAACTTGTACACAACAATCAGGACAACAACCAATAGCCACTATTAGATGGTTTAGAAATGGTGTTTTATTCGGTAATGGTACTACCTTATCTATAACCTCATCTGGTACCTATACTTGTGAGCTATCAAATATTTGTGATTCTTCCAATGTTACACTTCTTGTTAGAGGTACGTTGTACATTAATAAAAGATAGACCATTTCTCAACAAAATTGTAATGTGTAATTTAACTGTCACATTATTACTAACTTGTAATAATGATGAACTTGTATGCAATGTCTTTATTATTATAAAATTTAATTGGCTATTATACTGTATTTGTTAATGTTGTGCCAATCTTTCCATTATTATTGTTAATCATCATTTCGTTAATAAAGTTGGTGTATATACAAATTTAACTTTTAATTTATTACATTTTTATAAATTGATTATATTTCTTTTATTAATAGAACCATTAGCCATTAATGAGGGGAGTGGTTTAGCTATATCTCCTATGACTCCAGTTAACATTGGTCAGAATGTATGTATTAGGTCTGGTGCTTCAGTTATATTGAGCTGTATGCTGGTTAAAGATGACATCACAACAAATTCCAAAATGTATACCTGGAGTCTATCTGATAGTAATAGTTCAGCTATTACTGTAAACATGACTGGTATCTATGTGTGTACTGTTTCTAATGATTGTGGTAATGATACAGCACAAAGTAATATATCAAGTAAGACTTTTATTTAATGCCTTAAGCAGTTTGAGACACACATTACAATAGTCCCAGGCTCAGATTACACTCATAACATTGAACATGTGTATATTATATTCTCAAGAGTACTTGTATAGTAACATTTACAATTCTTAAATGATGCTAATTTTACATTTATAGTATATACTATATTTCTTTCTAGTTATTCCTACTATTAGAAAGGGTTCTGGTAACAATAACAGAAATATGGTTGACATGGGAGGAGATGCTTGTCTCGAGAATGGGACTTTAATGATAATATGTGAACTTTCAGCTGGTAGTGATGTAACTAGACAATGGTATAGAGATGGAGTACTACAGTCTGAAACAGGAACTAAACTTACTATATCTGCTAATAACAAAGGCACAAATTACACATGTGTAGTAAGTAACCAATGTGGTGAAGACAATGCTACCACTGTTGTGAGAAGTAAGTAAGAAAAGTTTAAAACTTAAAATATAGCATTACTTTTAATGAAGTATGAAAGATTCACTTTTATAGTGATTCAAACTATTGCATATTATTTAACTTACATTCTAACTAGCACTAACAGTGAACTTGTCTGTACATTAGCTTTGTTATAATGTCATTTTAAAGCTTTGCAAATCATTTCTATAAAACTGTTATATATACTAATTTACATTGACTTAATGGTCACAGCCTCATACTATAGTACATTACATTATCAAGAATACATGTATAGTCTCATTTATAATTCTTAAATGATGAAATTTTTATATTTATATTATATACTGTCTTTTTACACAGTAATTCCTACTATTGTAAAAGGTTCTAGTAACAATAACAGCAGAAATATCGTTGAAGTGGGAGGATATGCTTGTCTTAACAGTGGGACTTTAACAATAATGTGTGATGTGGTAACTGGTGTTAGCAATGTAAATAGACAATGGTATAGAGATGGAATACTACAGTCAGAAACAGGATGCAATCTTACTGTATCTGCTAGTAACAAAGGTACAAATTACACATGTATAGTAAGTAACCAATGTGGTGAAGACAGAGCTACTACTATTGTGAGAAGTAAGTAAATTGATCATAATAAAATAAAGACATTAGTATATACTTACATCTGCAAAGTTGAAAATGATTGTGATAATAACAACTACTGTTGTCAGTAAATTCCATCTAATTTTGAGCACATATTCACTCTTAGTACTCAACATTATTTGAAAAAAGAATGGATATTGAATATTGACATCAAACAGTAATACTGGGATTGTGTTATGTTAAAATGACTTAAGGATTTATGAGGATTGATATTAAGCAGTCATTTTAATATTATGCAGTTGTTAAGATATAAACCCATTCATTCATATAATAATAAATACTAATTTATCAAAAGGAAGTGGGTAAATATACTCCATGCAACATTTTTTTTAAAAAGAATAATATATTTACATAGATCATCCTTATTGCCTTTGATTTTTAGGAAAAAAAACATATAATATTTAAATTTTATAGTAATAAAGTTAATATGATAATTACAAATTTATTGTCACTTTATGTTCAAAGGTCCTATTTCTAATGGCACAATAGCACTATCCAGTAATGGTAACACTATCAGTCCTCCTTGCTACAAACCTGGGAAAACTCTAACTCTAATTTGTACTCAACAATTAGGACAACAACCAATAGCCACTATTAGATGGTTTAGAAATGGTGTTTTATCTGGTACTGGTACTACCTTATCTATAACCTCATCTGGTACCTATACTTGTGAGCTATCAAATAATTGTGGTTATTCCAATGTTACACTTCTTGTTAGAGGTAAGTTATACATTAATAAAAGATAGACCATTTCTCAACAAAATTGTAATGTGTAATTTAACTGTCACATTATTACTAACTTGTAATAATGATGAACTTGTATGCAATGTCTTTATTATTATAAAATTTAATTGGCTATTATACTGTATTTGTTAATGTTGTGCCAATCCTTCCATTATTATTGTTAATCATCATTTCATAAATAAAGTTGGTGTATATACAAATCTAACTTTAAATTATTACATTTATATAAATTGATTATATTTCTTTTATTAATAGAACCATTAGCCATTAATGAGGGGAGTGGTTTAGCTATATCTCCTATGACTCCAGTTAACATTGGTCAGAATGTATGTATTAGGTCTGGTGCTTCAGTTATATTGAGCTGTATGCTGGTTAAAGATGACATCACAACAAATTCCAAAATGTATACCTGGAGTCTATCTGATAGTAATAGTTCAGCTATTACTGTAAACATGACCGGTACCTATGTGTGTACTGTTTCTAATGATTGTGGTAATGATACAGCACAAAGTAATATATCAAGTAAGACTTTTATTTAATGCCTTAAGCAGTCTGAAACACACATTACAATGGTCCCAGGCTCAGATTACACTCATAACATTGAACATGTGTATAATATATTCTCAAGGGTACTTGTATAGTAACATTTACAATTCTTAAATGATGCTAATTTTACATTTATAGTATATACTATATTTCTTTCTAGTTATTCCTACTATTAGAAAGGGTTCTGGTAACAATAACAGAAATATGGTTGACATGGGAGGAGATGCTTGTCTCGAGAATGGGACTTTAATGATAATATGTGAACTTTCAGCTGGTAGTGATGTAACTAGACAATGGTATAGAGATGGAGTACTACAGTCTGAAACAGGAACTAAACTTACTATATCTGCTAATAACAAAGGCACAAATTATACATGTATAGTAAGTAACCAATGTGGTGAAGATAGTGCTACTACTATTGTGAGAAGTAAGTAATAAAACTAATGAAGTATGAAATGAAACATTCACTTTTACAGTGATTAAAATTATTACATGTAGTTTAACTTACATACTAACTAGCACTAATAATGAACTTGTCTATACGTTAGTTTTGTTATTATATCATTTTAAAGTTTTAACAAATCACTTCTATAAAACTGTTATATAGACTTATCTACATTGACTTAGTGGTCACAGACTCATACTACTAAAGTCACTCATACTATAGTACATTACATTATCAAGAATACATATATAATAACATTTATAATTCTTAAATGATGACATTTTTACATTTTCTATATTTCTTTCTAGTTATTCCTGTTATTAGAAAGGGTTCTGGTAACTTTAACAGAATTATGGTTGATGTAGGAGGGGTTGCCTACCTTGACCATACGACTTTAATGATTATATGTGATATGGTAACTGGTGTTAGCAATATAACTAGACAATGGTATAGAGATGGAGTACTACAGTCAGAAGTAGGGCGCAAACTTACTGTATCTGCTAATAACAAAGGCACAAATTATACATGTGTAGTAAGGAACCAATGTGGTGAAGATAGTGCTACTACTATTATGAGAAGTAAGTAAATAAATAATTATAAAATGAAGACATTGGTACTTATATCTGCAAAGTTGAAAATGATTGTGATTATAACAACTACTGTCATCAGTAACTTCGGTCTAATTTTGAGCATGTACTTAATCTTAGTACTCAACCTTATTTGAAAAAAGAATGGATATTGAATATTGACATCAAACAGTAATACTGGGATTGTGTTATGTTAAAAATGACCTAAGGATTAACGAGAACTGAGATTAAACAGTCATTTTCATATCATACAGCTGTTGAGTTATATAAACAATAGTATATAGTATGTATGGGCCAGTATACACCATGCAAGAAATTTTAAAAAACTATAGTAATGTATATTTATATAGACCATTCTTATAGGCTACTATTTTTTGAGAAAAATATTATAGACAACCAAACAATGTTAAAAAAAACACTTTAAAATGATAAAGATAATCATTATTTTTTATATAGTTAAGGCAGAATTAATGAACTATACTGGAGGATTTGTAACCAAAGAGAGAGGACAGACTGTTAAGTTCAACTGTACTGCTGATGGTATTCCACGACCTTTTATTGTGTGGAGGAAAAGTGGACAACTTCTATTGAACACAAACAGAGTGAAAATTGAATCTTTAGAATACTCCAATAGTTTTTACTCAAACATTACTCCTGGAGTTTTGCAACTTACCAGTGTATTAACTATCACAGATTTAACTGGAAATGATAATGGTAAGTATTTCTGTCGAGCTGATAACAAAGCCTATGTTGGAGCTGTATTAACAACACCATATGTACTTAAAGTAGTAGAACGTAAGTTAATATATACTCATTAACAATTTATGATTGTCTTTTTAGCTTTACCAACTAACTATTGTTTGAATATTCCATGTGGTGAACATGGTAAATGTCATAGTTTGAGTAATGGATACATATGTAGTTGCTCAAATGGATATACTGGTATCAATTGTGAACAAGGCAAGTTTTAATAAATTGAAGACCATAAGTAAAATCACTCATACTTTAATACAGTTGTAATAGTGTCAATCCCACCAACAATAACCCTGCCTCCTGTCGCTACTTCAGGAAACCTTCATTCTACTGTTAGTCTTACCTGTAGAGCTACTGGTAATCCTATTCCTACTATTTTGTGGTATAAAGATAATGTGTTAATTTCAAATGACAACAATAATCCTTCTGTCTTAATCTTCTCTGAACTGAGTTTAAATGACAGAGGATTTTATCATTGTGAAGCTAGAAGTATAATTAATGGACATGTTATCTCTGTTAACTCTTCAAGTGTTATACTAACCCTTTCAGGTATTATAATAATTACTGATATTTGTAAATGATATCTTCCGTTTAATTGTATACACAGATGTTGTTCAATATGGAGCTGAACTACAACTACCAAAAAACTATTATGAGGCAACAAATCAGACAACAACAGAGATTATCTCTACTCTTATTCATCAGGTACTATACATCAGTACATAAAAGTAAATTGTCTTTACTATAGACCAATAACTATCTTACTGGTAGCAATTTACCTAATGCCTCCTTTTTCTTTGTGGAGATTCTTGATTCATCTGCAATAAAGTGAGCTTGTATTACAGACTATATTAAGACTGTGATCTCATAATCTCATATTCAGTTATACTTCACAAATCCATACAGTTCCTATTGTTATCACTTTTGTAACAAAGAATAAAACCTCACAACAACTCAGAGATAGAATGCAACAACAAATAGCAGCACTAAATGAATATTTTAGAATAAATATCTCAGTAATTGAAGTGGAGAGATTTGGTATGGCATATATATAGTACAGTGACATTTGTGTGTGTCTCTTTATTATCAGATGGTTGTCCAGCTAACAGTACTTTTATACAATCATATTCTGGGAGACAAGATCTCACTATCACTATCTCGTGGCCTGAAATTAATGTTGGAGTACAAGCTATATTGACTTGCCCTTGTGGAAATAGAGATTCAAAAGGAGAAGGAATATTTCAAGCTACTCGATATTGTGGAGGAGACTTTGTAAATGGAGCTATGTGGTTTGAACCAAGTGTAGCAGCTTGTAGTTTTAGTGATTTAGCTCGTGAAATATGTCAGCTAAGAAATGTTAATTAAATACATGTAAATATTAATAATATACTTTGAATTCTTTTTAGCTTCCTGTTGCAGAAAAGCTGGATCAACTGGAGAGCTTCACAAGTGACAGCAACAAATTAGGTTCTACTGAAGTAGCAGCCAGTGTAATTATATTGTTAACAGCTATTGAAGATACTGCAGGGAATCTTACTGTATGAGAATACCTTAATTTGATCATGTGACTATTTGTCATTAACCTTTAGCTCTCTACAACATTTTTGAAAGTTGTGGACAATATTTTAGATGTTAATAAAGACACTCTACAGGATAGTCAAGAAACATCCAATACATCAGCTAAGTTAGTATAAAGACAATAATAGATATATTCTATATTATGTCTTTAATTAGAATTTTAGAAGCCATTGAATCAATTGTGGAGAATATTCCAATCACAAATATTTCTGAACCTGTGATAATCACACAGAAATCATTTGCTGTTTCCATACAACAAATGGATATTGAAGAATTCAAACAATTTGGTCAAACATTCAGTGTAAATTATAGAGGGTTTACAGATAGAAATAAAACTCTCACCTCCAATGATTTGGTGTTTGGAATGAATAGTCAACAACCAACTACTGCAGCTATTAATTTACCAAATAATTTACTAAGTACACTTCCAAATGTTACTAATAGTACTAGAATTACTCATTCAGTCTTTACCACTGACTCTCTATTTCTGCGAAGACATAATAACTTCCTAGAAGTTGGTAGTGTTGTCATCTCAACTACTGTTGTTGGAAAAGATACTTTAAGAGGACTTAATCCTCCAGTAGGTCTCAGATTTTTGACTAATCCAGTAAGTAGACAGGATTAACTTAGCTGTAATGCTTTATCTCTTTTTCCTTGTTTCAGAATGTAAATGGATCATCTCCAGTATGTTCATTCTGGAATCAATCTTTAGATAGTGAGTTCAGAAAGTACTTACTGGCTGAGGTTTAATTGTATCTTTTAAAAAGATGGATATGGAGACTGGTCAAGAGAAGGATGTCATAACATTACTAATAATAAAACAGAGGTTATCTGTGAGTGTAATCATCTTACTAGCTTTGCTATATTATTGGTTAGTTAATAAGGAATAATGAAAATCATCATTATTATGATATTATAGGATGTATCTCCTGTTATTGATGAACCAACAGAGAAAACAGAACTGACATTATTGTTAGATTCAGTGACTTATATTGGTATTATTATCTCCCTCTTTTGTTTGACTCTTACAATCATCTCTTATGTCCTTAACAAGTAAATTGTAGATTATAAACATCTTATTACATTATATTATTATTAGAAAACTACGTACTTCTGATCATGGACAACTTCTTCTTAACTTCTGTTTTGCTTTAATGGGTCTCTACATTACCTTTATTTTTGCTGTCCACAGTCAAACTATCCCAGGTCTTTGTGTCTTTACAGCTGCTGTATTGCAGTATTTCTTCTTAGTGACTTTCATGATAATGTCTGCTGAAGCTATTAACTTGTATATGAATTTGGTGATTGTTCTTGGAAGAAAAATTCATCATTTTGTATTGAAAGCTATGATTTCATCTTGGGGTAAGTACTCAATATAATAATTGACTATAATATTAGTTGAGATCTTTCATTTTTATAGTTACTCCATTCTTTATTGTTTTGTTCTGTTTTGCTCCCAACTACAAAAACTACTTGAGTGATCATTTGTAAGTAGTATCATTTTCTAGTTTATTACAAAATATTTGTATATTTTTATACACAGCTGTCGAGCCTTTAATGAACCTTACTATATTGGTATGATAGTTCCATTTCTGATCATCTACTTGTTCAATTGGGTAGTCTTTTTTATCATCATTGTCTCTCTTGTACATAAAACCTTTCAACCACATATAAAAGATGTCAGGTCAAAGAAAGACAATATATGCCAACAACTGATCATAGCAGTAACATTATCAGTCTTATTTGGGTTAGGATGGGGTATTGGACTGTTAGCTACTCAAGATATCTACACCAATAAGACAGTGCGAGATCTCTTTGCTGCATTGTTTGTGATCATCACTGCCTTCCACGGTGTGTTCATTTTTATAATGCAATGTCTTCGTTCAAATGAAGTGAGAAATGCCTGGAAGCGATGGTTCTTCAGTATCACAGGCAAAGATGTACATAAAATAGCATTATCTACATCATCCAATAAACATCATAAAAGACATGCTGGTGTTAGTAGTTCAGGTGCAACATCTGGAACAGCTGTCCCAATACATGGCCGTAATGATAGCACATTAGAGAAGGATGCTGGAAATCTTCAATTTAATGTAGAGAAGGAAAGTGAATGTCTCCCCTCTTCTACCATAGCATTAGACAATATGGAGATCGGTAAAGAGCTTGAGATAGAAGGTAATGTGCCAGTTGAGACATCATTCACTAAAGATGATGAAGTAGATGAAAAGAAAATACTACAAAGAGAAGAAGAAGAGCAATATCAATCATAAGTTCTCAAAAACAAACAGTTAGCAAACTTGTATTGTTAGATCTAGTATAGTATTGTTTCAAACATATGCTAGTTTATTTGAAAGTTGTAGCTCAATTTAATTATTTCATTTAGAAAAGGTTTCTTTGAATATATACTAAAACTTAACTAAGAACACTGAGCCTTAGTCTATTGAGTTAGGCCTCATCTTTACTTCACAAACATCAGCAAAGAGAAAAATCTAATTTAATAGTCTAACTGAACCTAAGTTCTCCAATACAATGGAAGCACACCACAAAACACTATAAACAAAAAATGCTATAATTTTAGAAGCAAAGAATCTTATATATCATAAATAACTCCATCAACTTTTATTTTTGAGTACATTATATTTGGGATTTTAAATATCAGAGGTGATGTTTCCATCTCTCTAAGTTATCAGTGAACCTCCTCCAGTAAAACATCCCTATGTATGGGCCTCTCTTTATAGATTGCATTGAACTGTAAACATAAATTAAAGGAATTGTCTCTTAAAGAGATGAACATGTGATCAGATGTTATCAATTTATTTAGATTCAATCAAATCACTGACTACACAGCCACAATATGTCATCCTGGTTTATAAAGTAATGATAGGATGTGGTTAGTCTAGGGGTGGGGCATATTGGAAATGACTAAAGGATTTACCAAATTCTATTGAACATGTGATGTTGAGTTGAGGTATAGTAAATACTATATTAATTTATAGTGTTCCATTTTCTACTTTTAATTTGTTTCTTTTTACTTTTCAACTAGAAAAACTGTAGAGTTATTAACTGTTATGGAGATGTTGATAGTATCTGAGGAAAGATACTTGAGTTGAAGAAGGTTCTTATTAACTTAGTAACTTCACCCACATTTGTTGCTAAGCAACAGTCAATTATTGTAATAATAAACACAATAATGATTTATGTTAATGTTTTAACTGTTTTGTAAGGTCCAGCTGAAGTGAGAAAGTAATAATAATCTTGTTTATTGTTGTCTCTTTGTTTGTTTGTTTTGTTTTGTTTACTTTCCAAATCAATCATGACCTCTCATTTTTGTCTATTAATCAGTTCATATTTTATTAAATTACTATAAAAAGTAATAATGATGTTTTATGTAAATTAAATTGTTTGTGTCAACTGACAGATCAGTAACCACTTCATAATAACACTTCTCATGTAGGATATATTGTTTGAAGTATCATGATGTCTCTAGCTCCTCTGTACAAACTTTTGTAAGTTAGCTTCCATGTTGTTTTACTTTATTTAGTTGGTTTTTCAGTAGTAACATGCAATGACTTTTTTAACACCATGCACATACAATAGTGTCAATAATGCAAGGAATATTATTTAAATATACTAGCGATCATTTCACATTCCATAATGTAAATATATTCCTATTATTTTTAGTATTTACAGATGGTATGCCTGTCTAGCCAACCGTAAACATTCAATCAATTAAACTAACAATCAATAGTATGATGATCATAAATATTCTTCTAAGAAATTCCCCTCAACAAATTGGGTAGCATCAAATATCTATATATATTCATGTTCTATACCATGTGCCTTTGAACCATGACTGACTCCTGCTCAATAAAGTGAGTTATCATGCTTCCAAATAAAAGATTCCATATTAAACATTTATGTAACTATTATTGTGTTTACCATTTATTGTATCATCTATCTCTGTTATGTTAGTTTGTTTGTCTAATTTATTTAATGTTGTTTCTACTACTATATTTATGTTAAGCCAACTTGGACCATTATAAAGATTGAATAATGGACTAGTTAAGTTTAAAATATATGAGCTAACTCAAATTTTTTGGTTTTAGTAACTGCAGCTTATTTGAGTCAAATGTAAAAGTTGAATGATGTGTACTTAGTTAGTCTAATAGTAGATAATACATAAACAACATGTGATATGATCAGTAATGAGTGTTCACTTAGCTTAATAGATAATACATAAACAACACATGATGTGATCAGTAATGAGTGTTCACTTAGTCTAATAGTAGATAATGCATAAACAACATGTGATGTGATCAGTAATGAGTGTTCACTTAGTCTAATAGTAGATAATGCATAAACAACACATGATGTGATCAGTAATGAGTGTTCACTTAGTCTAATAGTAGATAATGCATAAACAACATGTGATGTGATCAGTAATGAGTGTTCACTTAGTCTAATAGTAGATAATGCATAAACAACACATGATGTGATCAGTAATGAGTGTTCACTTAGTCTAATAGTAGATAATGCATAAACAACATGTGATGTGATCAGTAATGAGTGTTCACTTAGTCTAATAGATAATGCATAAACAACACATGATGTGATCAGTAATGAGTGTTCACTTAGTCTAATAGTAGATAATGCATAAACAACATGTGATGTGATCAGTAATGAGTGTTCACTTAGTCTAATAGATAATGCATAAACAACACATGATGTGATCAGTAATGAGTGTTCACTTAGTCTAATAGTAGATAATGCATAAACAACATGTGATGTGATCAGTAATGAGTGTTCACTTAGTCTAATAGTAGATAATGCATAAACAACACATGATGTGATCAGTAATGAGTGTTCACTTAGTCTAATAGTAGATAATGCATAAACAACATGTGATGTGATCAGTAATGAGTGTTCACTTAGTCTAATAGATAATGCATAAACAACACATGATGTGATCAGTAATGAGTGTTCACTTAGTCTAATAGTAGATAATGCATAAACAACATGTGATGTGATCAGTAATGAGTGTTCACTTAGTCTAATAGATAATGCATAAACAACACATGATGCGATCAGTAATGAGTGTTCACTTAGTCTAATAGTAGATAATGCATAAACAACATGTGATGTGATCAGTAATGAGTGTTCACTTAGTCTAATAGTAGATAATGCATAAACAACACGTGATGTGATCAGTAATGAGTGTTCACTTAGTCTAATAGTAGATAATGCATAAACAACATGTGATGTGATCAGTAATGAGTGTTCACTTAGTCTAATAGTAGATAATGCATAAACAACACGTGATGTGATCAGTAATGAGTGTTCACTTAGTCTAATAGTAGATAATGCATAAACAACACGTGATGTGATCAGTAATGAGCATTCACTTAGTCTAATAGTAGATAATGCGTAAACAACACGTGATGTGATCAGTAATGAGTGTTCACTTAGTCTAATAGTAAATATGCATAAACAACATGTGATATGATCAGTAATGAATGTAATAACATATTCTCTTTGTTCAGTGCTACTTAGTCAAATAACATAATGTATACTTAATAGTGAGTAATTACTTCACTTTGCTAGTTTAATAAAATAGATATAGATATAAAGACTTGTCTGTATATACTAGCACTAACTTGTGATGGATCACTTTTTTGAAAATGTCAATTTTTAATGCAGAGGAAGTCATATATATATATAGAAGACTATTAGTGTTTTACTTCAGTATGCTGTATATCTGTCAATAAAATGACAGAAATGAAGATGTTCTTTTTTTGGTGATTATTGTCATTTCTTTTCAGTTTAGATGTTCACAACAAAGTAGTGGTAAGTATATATATATTATATTTAAGTATTCAATACTCCACCAATCATCATAATTGGTGAGTGTGCTGATCTCACCTGTTTGTGTCAACACCACTGTAGATATGCCATTTGCAAGTGACATTCAGACACAATAATTTATTAATGTATATTATGCTGCAGTAAAATATATGTATAATATTAGACATAATATTTTGTCCTAGTTTTTCATTTAGTGAGGCCAGTCAAGTTATGTCAACATCATGATTTGATATAATAGCAGTATATTCTTTTTTTGTTTATTATAATAATTGTATTGTGTATACAATTTGAACTTCAGATAATTCTTCAACTATTGCAAGAGGAACTGGGTTGTTCAAAAATGGTTCAATAGCTCACAAATTTGTTGGAAATCAAGTCTGCTTAAAATAATAACAACAATAATTGTATTTACTATCATTTTGTTTTACATATAGACATTAAATGCTCAAACTAAATATTATCCCTGGCCTGGTCCCCTGGAAATTCCTGATGATGGCAGAGTATTCATTAACTGTAACTAGCTATGATGTTATTTATAATTATATTACTTTTTTGTTTTAGCTGGTAATGTTATGGTGGAGCTTCCCCATAATCGATCTGAACGAGTTATTAAAATTAGACCTGCTGTTATGTTGACCCTTAACTGCTCTCAAAGAATTGATGCAGTTATTATGGTTGGAGGAGGCGCTGTATCTAATGTGATGATTGAATGGTTACTTCTTGTTATAAAAGTAGATGGTACCTTTGATGATTCACAACAAACAGTTACCAATAATACAGATGGGTATGTTATTGTTTAATATGTTCATATATAACATAATCTTTATCACACAGAATTTATATATCTTCAGACAGCAGTTATTTAACAGTCTTTCAGCCAATTATTACCTCTCAAGTCAAGCTAGGGAATTCTGGTACTTACACTTGTAAAGTTTGTTTTGATCAAATGCAACCTTTTGGGCAGCCTTCTCTCAGGGGTTGTGTTAATTCTTCATCTACTGTGGATATTTTAGGTCAGAAAAACATGTATCTCCATAATATATTAATAAAGTTGCCTTAATAATAATTGCTATGTGTCATTTAACCCTTAATTCACACTGTTACTAACTAACACTAATGATAAACTTGCCTACTATAGCTAATTATTTTGTAATAATTAGATTTTTTATTTTGTGTCAATGTTGTATCTATATTTTTATTACAATTATTGATGAGTACAATAATCATGTACTTAAACATTAGGAGACTCTCCAACTATTGCAAGAGGAAATGAATTGTTCACAAATGGTTCTACCACATATGTACTAATTGGACAACATGTCTGCTTAAATCAACCACCACTATTTATACCAATCCTGTGTGCTCAAACTCATCCAATAATACCAGACCCTTCAGCCACATTCTTTGTAAATGGAAGACAAGTAGTGGGAGGAGGTTTAGATGGCATTTATACTCAAGCCAGTCCTGATGGTATAGCTGGAAGAGACACTGAGCTTCAATTTGTTAAACCAGTCTTAGTGAATTTAATGGCTCATAACACAATTATTAATTGTACTCTCTCAAACCGATTTGGAATGGATACTGAGTCCAGTAGACTTCTCTTAGGTAGGTAGGTATATATTTTGTTACCTGATCTAGTCTCTATTACTAACATAGATTATCTTATTAATGATAATATGTGAATGATTTATAATATTATAAGTTAAATAATAACTAGTTGAAATTTAATATTTATAATAAAATCAGGAGTAGAAATAGATATTAAACCACTATTGTGTATATATAATATATGTGTATGTATTGTTTAGATTCAAGGGTGAATACAGTTACACCATCTATTCAAGGAAATCCTCCTGGTGGCCGATGTTCACCAATTGTAGCGGGAAAAATCTGTCCTATTATAGGAGATGTTGTCACAATAACATGTGACACTTCATATGCAGATAGTTATGTGATAAGTGGTCCCAATCAAAGGACGTCAATAAATACACCACTAACATTTACCACTACATCAGCTGATGGAGGAACCTATACTTGTATGAGTATCAATAATTGTAAAAATGACACTGGTACTGCAACACTTGAATCATGTAAGTCTGTTCACACTAATAATTGGGATCATTCCTTATTTGGTCATTTAGGTCGACCTGGTATGGTAAGATTTGAAATGTCAACAGGCGAGAATGATATTACAGAAAGATGTCTTGAAAAGTTTCAGAATCTACCACAAACACTTAGGCTCAGATGTAGACCTGATGTGGAACAATCTGGCGTTTTCTATTACTTTTTTCGCAATGATCAGTTCATTTCCAGGACTTTTAATGACACTAGTGATCATGATATAGACAAGTCTTTACTTACTGGTAACTACACATGTCAAATGGATTCTCCATGTGGCACTTTCTATGATTCTACAATTTTCACTGAAGGTAAATTCTTACATTAATGTCATATTAATTGCATATATTTAACTGTTGCAGCGACACCAAATATCACTGTTGGAACTGGTCTAGTTGTCTCTCCAAATGGTCCAGTGATCATTGGACAATCAACATGTATTGATACCACTTCAGGTTCTACTGATGATGTCCAAATATCATGTCAGTTAGAGAATGAGATAGCTGTCAGACCATATACTATTAGTTGGTCTAGAAATGGAAAAGATCTCAGTTTTAGTGGCAATATATATACTGCTACACAAGTTGGTATTTACACATGCAAAGCTGAAAATGATTGTGGTAGTGATAATGCAACAACTACTGTTACCAGTAAGTTATGTTCTATAAATACTTAAATCTTTCTGCTTTACCTTTGTTGATAAATGACTTCCATGTAAAAACTGTATTGTATATTGTTCATTAATTCTGGCAGTATGTAGTGGTACAAGAAATTAAGGATTAGAAATTTAACAATGTCTATTACACTTACTGTGGAAAATGTGAACTCCAATAATAAATTTGGAACACATTGTTGTGCATTGCTACTAATACTTGTGAAACAAGGATATTAATACTGAGATTAGAACAAACAGTATATATTTATAAATGTATACCTTACTTTCATAAATGTGTAAATAATGCAATTAAAGATATAGCTATGGTTAGTCATGATTAGCAGTATTTTTTATTTACAAGTCGTAATAGTAATGGCCAGCTATAGCTAGCTGCTTCATTACATTTTATGTTTCATAAATTTGCAAATTACTTATCCTAATTTTAATGACCACAAATTTAAGTATAAAATTACAAAATTGTTGTTGATTCCTGTTCAAAGGTCCAGTTCCTAACAGCTCAGTAACACTAACTGGAAATAGTAACACTGTCAATCCTCCTTGCCATAAACCTGTAGAAATTTGTACTCCACAACCAATAGCCACTATATCAAATACTATAGAACAAATATTGTTTCTCTACAAAATTGTTTAATTGAACACTTTACTAATGAAAAGCACTAAAGTTCCAAATTCTTGCCTAGAATAGTATATAAAAATTGATTTTTAGTTTGTTGTGCTACCATTGATAACTTGCTCAAATTATTAGTACTAGATAAGCAACAGACATTGTCTCGAAAGTCAAATAAAACTGTTTTACTACAATGATAAATAATCTTGTGCTAAGCGACAGCATGGCAAAATAAAAATGGGTGTGTCTACATCAGTACAAATATTCCCACATCACATTTGTAGATGATTATTTTTCGTACACATAATAAGTTTATTATACATACATATACACACACTTTATGCATGTTGAAGCAGCAATAATTTATTTAATCATATGTAAATAAATTTTGATGAGACAAGCAATTAATTCTAGTATTTACTCTTGTGTTGTTCTAGTTACTATCTTGTAACAATGATTCTTTAATATTAGAGTCATCTATAATTACATTGTCATCAAATGTAGTCACCTTTATTTGCTCTTTTAGAAAGAACATCCATAGGGACAGTACTTGTATCTATAGTACCAAGTACATCATCAGTGATACTAACATCAACAGAGTCACTTGTGTTTAATACTTTGTGGGTATTTACCTCATCAAAAGAGTTAGGTAATGACATATGAAATGAATGAATTTATCATTATCATTGGCAACAGTACTATAGTTAGACAATATTTTTATTATGATATTATAGTCTTAAATAGGTTAGTTTGATTTTATTTTCAGATTGATCAAATATAAATACACAGCTATGGCTATATGAGTGTGCGTGTATGTGTACACATAATGTAGATAACGATTACACTATATATGTTAATGTTGTTATTGTAGTATGTCATGATATCATTCTTCTATAGGTTCTACTCCTATTATCACAACGACAACTACATATACAGAATGTCATTGTTCTACTAATGAACTAAGTATTACTGTATCATCAATATTAATAGTACTATTAGTTATTGCTGGTATTATTACTATTACAATACTAGTATTGGTTGTAATAAGACAAAATAAAAGGATACAGTTACTGAGGTATGTCATTAGATAAACTAACTTTTTTTACCATTAAATATATGTAGTATGAAAACATCACATAAAGATATCATTATGACAACCAGTCCAGCTTATAGTGTTGTAAAAACAAGTACTAAGTGAGTTGTAAACACTGGTTAAAGAGAGCCAGATTTAAAATTATAATATCATGTTTATAGTATACTTGAAGAACCATTGTATGAGATAACTGATCAAGAACCAACTGAACTCACTTCTCAACAAGACAATATTTATGAGAGAACAGTCTATGATGAAATACTGAACACCAGTACTTAACACACAGAGGCAAGGAGGATTAACTGGTGAACTTATCTACAATAACTTTATTATTATTTTGTAATTTAAGAGATTCTTATTATGCTAATATTTGTTGATATTTTATATTACCATTTTATAAATAAAACTGTTGTAATTTTAAATTATTAAGATCTATCTTCATTATATTTCTTCATTAATAGAACCTCCAGAATTAATGGAGGAAGTGGTTTAGCATATTTCACAATGTAAAATTATCTACTACTACAGGTGTATAATTGATGATACATGATCGTCAAGCCAAATGCAGTCATTCAATCATTTAAGCTAACAATAACTATAATAACCCCAATAGTACAATTATATTAAGAAATTATTCTCAACAAATTGGGTAACATTAAAATATATATATATATATATATATTTATGTTTTTTACACTATGTCTGTGAACTGTGACTGGTCAGTTCTTACTCCTGCTCAATAAAGTGAGTTATCATGCTTCCAAATAAAAAGATTCCGTATTTTAAATTTATGTAACTATTATTGTGTTTATATTTACTGTATCATCTATCTCTGTTATGTTAGTTTGTTTGTCTAATTTATTTAATGTTGTTTCTACTACTATATTTATGTTAAGCCAACTTGGCCCATTATAAAGATTTGATAATAGACTAGTTAGGTTTAAAATATATGAGCTAACTCAATTTATTTGTTTTAGTAACTGCAGCTTATTTGAGTCAAATGTAAAAGTTGAATGATGAGTACTTAGTTAGTCTAATAGTAGATAATACATAAACAACATGTGATATGATCAGTAATGAGTGTTCATTTAGTCTAATAGTAGATAATGCATAAACAACACGTGATATGATCAATAATGAGTGTTTACTTGGTCTAATAGTAGATAATACATAAACAACATGTGATATGATCAGTAATGAGTGTTTACTTAGTCTAATAGTAAATAATACATAAACAACATGTGATATGATCAGTAATGAGTGTTCATTTAGTCTAATAGTAGATAATGCATAAACAACACGTGATATGATCAGTAATGAGTCTTTACTTGGTCTAATAGTAGATAATACATAAACAACATGTGATATGATCAATCATGAGTATTCACTTAGTCTAATAGCCATAAGTTGAGATTTCATAATGTATCAACATGCTTTGTACACACATTGGTGAATGATCGCTTAAATATTTATGTACAAATAGCTTATTATGATAAGTGATCACTTGATTTAATTGATGTATATCAGATTAATATGCTGTATGTACTTATTGATAAGTGTTTAATTATAAATAACATATTTCCATTGTTGAGTGTTTATTTAGTCTAATATACAAACAACATAATCTATATTCAATAGTGAGCAATTTCTTAACTTAGCTAGTTTAATAGAATATTTGTAAACACATAAAGTTGTCTGTGTACACCAGCACTACTAATGAAAGATTATTTTGTCTAAAATATCAATTAGTATCTTTTCTTCAGATTAAGTTCTGTATATAGTAGACTATTAGTGTTTCATTCTAGCCTGCTTTAAATCTGTCAATGAAAATGACAGAGATGAAGATGTTCTTTTCTTTGGTGACTATTGTCATTTCTCTTCAGTTTAGATGTTCACAACAAAGTAGTGGTAAGTATATATATATTATATATTTAATTAAGTACACAATACTCCAACAATAACCATTTAATAATATATTGATCTTACCTGTTGATGCTAACACCATTGTCAATGATCAATGTAGCAGTATGTTGAATATTTTGATATTATACTAAATCATCAGTCAGACACAATGAGAACTATTAATACTAATCAATAATAATTATTGTTGTTATTATTATACAAATAAACAACTTAGAAAAAAGGTGGTTCTTTTTGCTGTTTTTTTGCATCAATTTTTTAATTGAATAATGGTTGTCAAGTCATGTCAACAATATATAATGATAGTACATAATAATATATTCTTATTATGACAATAATTGTATCTGTATACATTTATATTTAAGACAATGCTCCAACTGAATATTACCCCTGGCCTGGTGCCCTAGAAATCCCTGATGATGGCAGACTATTCATTAATTGTGAGATGATACTATGATGTTATATATATATATATACATATATATATATATATATATATATATATATATATATATATATATATATATATATGATGTTATATTATTATTTCCTTTTTTGTTTTAGCTGGTAATGTGACAGTGGAACTTCCTAGCAATGAATCCAAACAAATTATAAAAATTCGACCTGATGTTATGTTGACCCTCAACTGTACTCCAAGAATTAATACAATTATTATGACTGGAGGAGGTGCTGTATCTAATATAATGGTTGAATGGTTACTTCTTGTAATAAAAGCAAATGGTACCTTTGATAATAAACAACAAACAGTTACCAATAGTACTGATGGGTATGTTATTGTTTAATATGTACGTGCATGACATGATCTCTCTCTCTCTCCCCATCTATCAGAATTTATATATCTTCAGATGGTAGTTCTTTAAACGTTTTTCAGCCAATTATTAGCTCTCAAGCCAAGCTGGGAAACTCTGGTACTTATACATGTAAAGTTTGTTTTGAACCTGGGCAGCCTCTAAGTAGGAAGTGTGTTAATTCCTCATCTACTGTGAACACTATAGGTTAGAAAAAATATATCTTTATAAAATATTAATATTATAATTATATATAAGTATAATAGTAATTATCATATCATGTATTTAAATATTAGGTGATTCTCCAACTATCGCAAGAGGAAATGAATTGTTCACAAATAGTTCTACCACATATGTACTAATTGGACAACATGTCTGCTTAAATCAACCACCACAATTTACAACAATCCAGTGTGCTCAAACTCATCCAATAATACCAGACCCTTCAGCCACATTCTTTGTAAATGGAAGACAAGTAATAGGAGGAGGTTTAGATGGCATTTATTTTCAAGCCAGTCCTGATGGTATAGCTGGAAGAGACACTGAGCTTCAATTTTTTAAACCAGTCATAGTGAATTTAATGGCTCATAACACAATTATTAATTGTACTCTCTCAAACCGATTTGGAATGGATACTGAGTCCAGTAGACTTCTCTTAGGTAGGTAGGTATATATTTTGTTACCTGATCTAGTCTCTATTACTAACACAGAATATGTTATGAATGATAATATGTGAGTAATTTTCTAATATTGTGGATTAAAAATAATTGTTAGCACTTTAATATTTACAATAAAATAAGGAGCAGAAATAAATGCTAAACCACTATTATATATATATGTTTGTTCTTGTTTAGATTCAAGGGTAAATGCAGTTACACCATCTATTCAAGGAAATCCTCCTGGTGGTCGATGTTCTCCAATTGTAGCGGGAAAAATCTGCCCTATTATAGGAGATGTTGTCACAATAACATGTGACACTTTGTATGCTGATAGCTATGTGATAAGTGGTCCCAATCAAAAGATGTCAATAAATACACCACTAACATTTATCACTACATCAGCTGATGCAGGAACCTATACTTGTATGAGTATCAACGATTGTCATAATGATACTGGTACTGCAACACTTGAATTGTGTAAGTTTATTCACACTAATAATTGGGATCATTCCTTATTTGGTCATTTAGGTCGACCTGGTATGGTAAGATTTGAAATATCAACAGGCGAGAATGATATTACAGAAAGATGTCTTGAAAAGTTTCAGAATCTACCACAAACACTTAGGCTCAGATGTAGACCCGATGTGGAACAATCTGGTGTTTTCTATTACTTTTTTCACAATGATCAGTTCATTTCCAGGACTTTTAATGACACTATTGATCATGATATAGACAAGTCTTTACTTACTGGTAACTACACATGTCGAATGGATTCTCCATGTGGCACTTTCTATGATTCTACAATTTTCACTGAAGGTAAAATCTTACATTATGTCATATTGATTGCATTTTTTTAACTGTTACAGTGACACCAAATATCACTGTTCAAACTCGCCTAGCAAGTGGTCCAGTGTTTAATGGACAATCAAAATGTATTGATACTAGTTCAGGTTCTACAGACAGTGTCCAAATATCATGTCAGTTAGAGAATGAAATAGCTGCAAGACCATATACCATTAGTTGGTCTAGGAATGGACAAGATCTCAGCTTTAGTGATCAGAAATATACTGCTACAGACAATGGTATTTACACCTGCAAAGTTGAAAATGATTGTGGTAATGATACAGCAACAACTATTGTTACCAGTAAGTTTTGTTCCGTATGTCTTACATGACCTTAGTCAAAAATGACATACATATTGAAAATCATTAGTATACATTAGTATTAGTACTGTGTGTGGTGTTACTATTATTATGAGAAGTAAGTAAAATAAAAGGAAGACATTTATACCAAAGCTAATGACTAATAATTTTACCAGTTCTAATTATGAGTATATACTTTTATCAAAGAAAAATGACTTCCATATTGAATGGTAACACTGGGATGTGTTCACTAAAGTAAGTAGAAAAGACTGAGATTAAACAGTCACTGTTCCACATTATATAGCTGTTAAGTTATAAAAACATTCATGTAATTATATAATTAAATATTAATTAATCAAAACAAAAGTGTATGGGCTAATATACTCTATGCAGCTATTTCTTAAAAAAATGTTATTATATATTTTTACATTTTTTATTTTGTTCATGTTCTTTTAATGGATAGATGTAGAGTATCCAAATTTTTAGGAAAAGTTTTTAGGCAATCATACAATATCATGTAATTTTTATAGTGATAAATTTGATCATCATTTTACTAGATATTGGAAGATTTGTAACCAAAAAGAGAGGACAGAGTGTTAAGTTCAACTGTACTGCTGATGGTATTCCACAACCTTTTATTGTGTGGAGAAAAAATGGAAAACTTTTATTTAACACAAGTAGAGTGAAAATTGTATCTTTAGAATACTCCAATAGTTTTCACTCAAACATTACTCCTGGAGTTTTACAACTTACCAGTGTATTAACTATCACTGATTTAACTGGAAATGATAATGGTAACTATTTCTGTCAAGCTGATAATAAAGCCTATGTTGGAGCTGTATTAACAACACCATATGTACTTAAAGTAGTGGAACGTAAGTTAATATATACTCATTAACAATTTATGATTGTCTTTTTAGCTTTACCAGCTAACTATTGTTTGAGTATTCCATGTGGTGAACATGGTAAATGTCATAGTTTGAGTAATGGATACATATGTAGTTGCTCAAATGGATATACTGGTATCAATTGTGAACAAGGCAAGTTTTAATAAATTGAAAATCTTAAGTGCAATCACTCATACTTTAATACAGTTGTAATAGTGTCAATCCCACCAACAATAACCCAGCCTCCTGTCGCTACTTCAGGAAACCTTCATTCTACTGTTAATCTTACCTGTAGAGCTACTGGTAATCCTATTCCTAGCATTTTGTGGTATAAAGATAATGTGTTAATTTCAAATGACAACAATAATCCTTCTGTATTGATGTTTACTGAATTGAGTTTAAATGACAGAGGATTTTATCATTGTGAAGCTAGAAGTATAATTGATGGACATGTTACCTCTGTTAACTCTTCAAGTGTTATTCTAATAATTTCAAGTATATTATTATCAATAAGTTACACTATAAATCTATAAACACAGATATTGTTCAATATGAAACTGAACTACAACTATCAAAAAAAATTTCAAAGGAAGAAAATCTTATTTGTCAGGTACTAGGCCTATACATATTACATAAGAAATAATTTGGTTTTCCTACAGGCCAATAACTATCTTACTGGTAGCAATTTACTTAATGCCTCTGTTTTCTATGTGGAGTTTCTCGATTCATCTGCAGTAAAGTGAGCTTGTATTATAGGCTATCATGTCACAGTGACCTCATCTTCTCATCTTTCTTTAGCCATATTCATATAGTTCCTATTGTTATTACTTTGATAACAAAGAATGGAGCCTCAGAACAACTCAAAAATAGAATACAGCAACAAATGGCTTCACTTGGTGAACATTTTGGTATAAATATCTCAGCAATTGAAGTGGACAGATTTGGTATATTTATCTAACACAATGATATTTACTTTTCTCTACATCAGATGGATGTCCAAGTACTACTACAGTAATACCATCATATTCTGGTAGAAAAGATCTCAATATATCTATCTCATGGCCTGAAACTAATGTTGGAGTAAAAGCTGTAGTGAGCTGTCCTTGTGGAAATGGTGATTCAAGGAGAGATGGAATACTCCAAGCTACTCGATATTGTGGAGGAGATTTTAGCAGTGGAGCTATGTGGTCCGAACCAAGTGTAGCAGCATGTAATTTTAGTGATTTAGCTCGCAAAATATGTCAGCTAAGAAATGTTAATTAAATACATGTAAATATTAATAATATACTTTGACTTTTTTAGCTTCCTGTTGCAGAAAGACTGAATCGACTGGAGAATCTCACAAGTGATAGTAACAAATTAGGTTCTACTGAAGTAGCAGCAAGTGTAAATATATTGTCAACAGCTATTGAAGATACTACAGGGAATCTTGATGTAAGAAATACCTTAATGTGACATGTGACTATTTGTTGTTAACATTCAGCTATCAGCGACATTTTTGAAAGTTGTGGACAATATTTTAAATATTAATAAAGATATTTTACAGGATAGTCAAGAAACATCCAATACATCCTCTAAGTTAGTTTAAAGGCAATAAAAATTAAAAATATACTTTATAATATGTCTTTATTTAGAATTTTAGAAGCCATTGAATCAATTGTGGAGAATATTCCAATCAAAAACATTTCTGAACCAGTGATAATCATACAGCAATCATTTGCTGTATCTATACAACAAGTGAATATTGAAGAATTCAAACAATTTGGTCAAACATTCAGTGTAAATTATAGAGGGTTTACAGATAGAAATAAAACTCTCACCTCCAATGATTTGGTGTTTGGAATGAATAGTCAACAACCAACTACTGCAGCTATTAATTTACCAAACAATTTACTAAGTACACTTCCAAATGTTACTAATAATACTAGAATTACTCATTCAATCTTTACCACTGACTCTCTGTTCTTGCGAAGGAATAATAACTTCCTAGAGGTTGGTAGTGTTGTGATCTCAACTACTGTTGTTGGAAAAGACACCCTAAGAGGACTTAATCCTCCAGTAAATCTTAATTTTTTGGTTAAGCCAGTAAGTAGTTATAAGTCTAATGTTACCTATTTGTCCTTCTTAAATTTAGACTGTAAATGGATCATCTCCAGTATGTTCATTCTGGAATCAATCTTTAGATAGTAAGTTCAGAGTGTATTGACTGACATTTACCTGCATCTTTTTTAAAGATGGATATGGAGACTGGTCAAATGAAGGATGTCATAACATTACTAATAATGAAGAACAAATTATCTGTGAATGTAATCATCTTACTAGCTTTGCTATATTATTGGTTAGTTAATAGGAATAATGAACGTTATCATTCATTGTCCATGATAATGTAGGATGTATCTCCTGTTATTGATGAACCAACAGAGAAAACAGGACTGATATTGTTGTTAGATTCAGTGACATACATTGGTATTATTATCTCCCTCTTTTGTCTGACTCTTACAATCATCTCTTATCTCCTTAACAAGTAAGCACTTTAGATTTATAAGAATCTTGTTACATTATATAATTATTAGAAAACTACGTACTTCTGATCATGGACAACTTCTTCTTAACTTATGTTTTGCTCTAATGGGTCTCTACATTACCTTTATTATTGCTGTCCACAGTCGAACTGTCCCAGGTCTCTGTGCTGCTATAGCTGCTGTATTGCAGTATTTCTTCTTAGTAACATTCATGATAATGGCTGCTGAAGCTATTAACTTGTATATGAATTTGGTGATTGTTCTTGGAAGAAAAATTCATCACTTTGTATTGAAAGCTATGATTTCATCTTGGGGTCAGTACTCAAATGTAATAATTGGCTATAATATTAGTTGAGATCTTTCATTTTTATAGTTACTCCATTCTTTATTGTTTTGTTCTGTTTTGCTCCCAACTACAAAAACTACTTGAGTGATCATTTGTAAGTAGTATCATTTTCTAGTTTATTACAAAATGTTTGTATTTTTATACACAGCTGTCGAGCCTTTAATGAGCCTTACTATATTGGTATGATAGTTCCATTTCTGATCATCTACTTGTTCAATTGGGTAGTCTTTTTTATCATCATTGTCTCTCTTGTACATAAAACCTCTCAACTTCAAGCAAAAGATGCCAAATCAAAGAAAGACAATATACGCCAACAACTGATCATAGCAGTAACATTGTCAGTCTCATTTGGATTAGGATGGGGTATTGGACTGTTAGCTACTCAAGATATCCACACCAACAAGACATTGCAAAATCTCTTTGCTGCATTGTTTGTGATCATCACTGCCTTCCATGGTCTGTTTATTTTTATAATGCAATGTCTTCGTTCAAAAGAAGTTAAAAATTACTGGAAGCAATGGTTCTTTGGTATCACAGGAAAAGATATCAGTGAACTAGGATTGTCAACATTTTCCATCAAAAACCGAAAAGGTGGTAGAAAAACAGTTATTGGTGGCAGTTTAAGAGAAAGTTCTGTCCATGGCTGTGAAAATTCCACTTTAAAAAATAATTCAAGAAATGTTGGAACTCTTCAATTGAATGTAGAGAAAGAAAGTGATTGTCTCCCCTCTACTATAGTCAGAGATGATATGGAGATTGGTAAAGAGATAGAAGATAACGCGTCAGTTGAGATATCGTTTACTACATATGAAGTAGATGAAAAGAAAAAGTTACAAAGAGAAGAAGAAGAAGAGCAATATCAATCATAAGTTCAGTCTCAAAAACAAACAATTTCATTTGTGTTTGTGTTTAGCTATACTTTGTTATGTTAAATCTAGTATGGTTTTGTTTTAAATGTATGCTAGTTTATTTTAAAGTTGTAGCTCAATTTTCTAGAAAAAAGGTTCTTTGAATATGTTAACCAAGTAAACAGAGCTTTAGTCTACATCTGTTGAGTTAGACACTCCTCTTATCAACACTCAATAGAACCTAACTTTTCCAATATAATGGAAACACACTTTAAATACTGCAAACAACCATCCTAATTTTAAAGTAAAGACTTCCTATATAAATATATATTACTGCTCAAAAGTTCCTATTTAAATGTAAACAAATTATATATTGGCTGTTTGTACGACACAAGAAGTGCATACTCCAGTGTGAAATTAATAGATTTTAGGTTCTAATGTTTAGGATTTAGTGTCTGAGCTATAATATTAATTTCTCATTGTAGTACACACTTCCTGAATAGTTAAATTAAATTTTTAAATGTTTATGGCTTCTTTTTAACTACTGGTTAGAGAAGTTGTGTGTGACATGGGTCCTGTTGGGATTATTTTAGTAAGTGTATTAAGGGAGACTTATATGATATAACTCTCTTTTCTCTTATTTAGTTAATGTTTGCAGCTGTGAGGCTGGTTATTGTAAGATCACATTTAATAGTATGTGTTTAAGTGGAAATGAATACTATTTACTGTATGATTCCATAATTAGCACCTGTTTTGTAGGCTTTTATAAATAAACTGTTTCCAAGTCTTTTTGAATTACATTAATATATGAACAGCATTGTTAAGGCATTTTTGACATGCTTTGTAACATTTCTTCACAGAGTCATGTAAAGTGAATGATTTGATTTAATTCTTTAAAAGCTCAGTTATAGTTTTGTGATAATTATTATTTAACAAATTTGGCTAATGTTTTTTTGTTATTCTAAACCCATAGCTATTTTATGGGTTTATGCTACGTGGTTTGTTGTTATTTAGCAAAGTTTGGCTAAAGATTTTTGTCATCCCAACTATAACTACTTCTTTAGGTTTTTATCCTCATTAAACTCTCATGATATGTGTTTTTTAAGTGACAAAGTTTTAGTTACTATTGAGAACATTACCAATAATACTAAATGAATGTTTCTAGCAAAACTTATAGTAACATGACCACATGTTATTGTAATAACTTTCCTTACTATAATAGAATTATAAGCTATCTTTTATTAACATGTGTAACCTTATTTGGAAATATTACAAATTTCATACATAAACATATATACTATGATCTATATCATGTTTATAGTGTATTGTCACCTACCTGTGGTGGATAAATGGAGATTATAAATGTTGAATGTTTCCACTTTTTTTTAAAAAATTGTAGCAAATATTTTTAATGAATAGCAACAGCTGAAGATAAATGCTATACATAATATGTGATAATTTATCACAATTATTGGGGTATGTTTTGACAACAGTTAAACTTAAATTGATAGACATATGCAGATCGATTAAAATAATATGGTGGATATAACTACATACTGGCATAGCTGTGTGGTTTATTGTTATTATTTTTATATAGACGAAGAGAGAAGCTGCAAGGACGCTCACTGTAGTAACAGGTGGTCCTTCAAATGTAAGTAACATATTAATATAATATATTGAACTTTATGCATGACATGTAACAAAAGATAATTTGGTTGGTTGATTTCCATTTGGAATCCATTTTCTCTTCTTTAATAAATTATAAAGTGAGAGTTTATTGGTCACAGTTGAATTGTTAAACCAATCATGATAAAACTATGTTTTAAGATTTATATTTTATTCTTTAGTGTACTGCCTCTTGTGGTGGTGGTGTCAGGACTATGATACCAGAGTGTTTAGATCAGGATAGTGTTGTTTATCCAATTTGTTCATACACACCTACTAAAAACTGCTGTCCCTTTGCTGATTATTTTATTAGTGGACAACCTGTGTGGTTTGAGACTTGTAATCAACAGAGTTGTGACGCAAGTAAGACAATAACATAGTTATTTTCTTAAATTGTATATTATTACGAACACTACAATTATGCTTTTGTCATTGCTAATGCAGTGAAAAAGTGTATCACAAAATAGTGGGCTATTGTCAAAGATACAAACCCATGTATATGTCCCTTAAAGAGCAGTGAATATATATTGTATTCAATAGTACAGTTTATAATTTCATTCACCAAGCTAAGTATTTAAGAGAGAACGGTTGATTGAAGCAATTGTGATTTGGACCTGCTCCCTCATTGCTTTCTTTTAAGAAAGTGATGAAATGTAATGTTTGTACACTTTATAACTAAATAATTAATATTAATAATACTTATTATGCGCTATTTAATAATAGTTAAATCGTAGCATGCTCATGAACAGCACCACGTGAACATGTGAATAGAGTCTGTTTCTCAACTATTTCACTCCAAATGTTCTGGTTATTACTGGAAAAGGGACTGTAGCTGCTGCAATGCCTTGGAGTAGTGAACTATTCTGTCAAGGATTACATAACTCTTTCAAACCCACAACTACTATAATTATGGTTCTGTTTTGATCAAATAGTTAATTGAGTCACCTATGATCTAGGTCAAAAATTACAGCTGCAGAGACATTATATTCAAAGGCAGGTTCAGCAGGAAGTCCATACTTCATTGTGTATTAAACTGATTTTACTCCCTAAACCCTAACCATTAGCCGTACGCAGTAGGTGTGACTTCCTGTTGGACCTATAGGCACTTCCTATTATAAACTCTCTCTGACCAGATAAATGATTCTTAACTTAGGTCAGACTTGGTATATTTTTATATACCTAAAAAATGGAAACAAATAATTTTAAAAAACATCTTAAAAAATGAAAAATACAGAGATGACAATGCCAAAAAAGAAAGGAACAATGTTGAGTTAGACTAGGTTTGACTTTGTGGTAACTTGGTATTGATCTTAAATTGTATTGATTAGCCTATAGTAAGAAAGGCCTCAGTTAATTACACCACAGTACTTTTTTTAAGTGAAAAATCTTTGGCATCGCTATTGACAGAATAAAATACTTTGTATTCTTTCATTTATTACTGACTTTTGCTGCTTTATATCAATAAAACAATTGTTATATATTTTATTATCTAGGTCCACCTCCAGATCCTCCTTATATACCAGGATCATTTCAGTTAAACACTTCCTCAATAGTCAATATTCAAGTAGCCAATGACAATACAACAACAATTATAATCATCTTTAATACACAACGCATCCAATATACCTTCACTCGTATAATTCTTCCTGATGGAAGAGGTTTTAGTAGTGGTGCCAGTTTTCAAGTGACTAATCCTTCCACTATTACTATTGGTAACAATTTAATTATTGATGGTACAACAGTGATGCAGTTATCTGGCTATAGTTTTGTACGTTATCTCAATACCACTAATGAGACAGTGACATATTCTGGAAATAATATTACATATTCTACTGGAGTAGCAGGCTTTACAGCAGTTGGTATCACCAGATACTACTATATCTCTTCCTTGGGTATTGCATATGTATTTAGTGGTACTAATAGAGTTCAGGATGTACCCACTGGATTGCTTCTTGTTCGACAAGATAATTTTTTAAACCAATTTGTTGCTGTCTATTCTCAAAGTGATACTTTAAATACTAACCTATTCAAAACTCTTGGTGCTCTATTTAGTGTTAGTATTGTCAATGAAGGGAATGTCTCATTTAACTTTGAGTTTTTAACACAAGGAGCTATCATTATAACATCTTCCACTGTTTTAAACAATCCTGCTGGAGCAGTGAACTATTCATCATCTTCTAAAGTTCTACAAGTTGGTTCATTAAGTTATTCACCTATTGATCGAGTTATTCGTATTGGAGATAGAGGTTTTGAAGGTACTCCATTTCAGAATACAGAGACTGCATTTCTGGAGTATGATTCCTTTTTTATCAACAATAAAAATGCTGTGTTTTCTATTGGTTCAAGGATAAGTAATAATATCTTTCAACAAATTATAGTCTTTTTTAGAAGTGGAGGAACTCCTACAGCTCAGTTCACTGTCTCAGGTAATGCTCTACGCTTTGCAGGATTTGATGTGATAACATTATCCAACATATTTCAAACTATCAATATACCCTCAGGTGTTGGACTAACACATGTACAACAACAAATATCATATCCTCCTTCAAATACCATCCCTGGTATTGCATTTTTTGCATCCGAGACTTCGTCTGGTGGTAATACATTTTCAATTAATGGAGGTACTATTCCTCCTGTCTCAGGACCAGGGGTTTTATATATCAGTGGTGACACTGCTTTTTTTACAGCATCTCAGTCTACACAAAATGCTATCACTTCTGCCACTACTACTCAAACAATTACTGCTAGTACTGCTACCTTCACAACAACATGGAGTAATGGTGTTACTTCATTGACACTGAATGGTAACAACATTGTTGATATCACAGGTTTCATGAATTTGGCTTTACGAAATGGTGATTCCATTCGATATAATAGTGGTACTATTACTTTATCACCTGCTGACTCTAGAGGACCATTTACTGGTATTTCTCAGTTAACATACTATAGAGCTGGTGCACAGAATATTTTTATCTATCCTAGTGCTTCAGATGAGACAATATCAGCGGACAGTTCTTATCGATTTTATATCAATGGTAACCAAGCTGTTCTTGTCAATGCACCTAATGTAATTGATCTTGTTAACAATCCTGTGTTTGATGTAAGTGTACATAATAATTCACTTGGAAAGACTGTGTTAACAATTGGAGGTAGTGATATTATTATTCTGGATAGCAGTGTTGAACGTTATGATCTTGGAGCTACTGATGATATTTCTTATAGTTTGAGCACTTTGACTGGTAGTACAATGGCAGGAGGAAATATATTTGATGCACAAGCTAACACAGTATATCAATACAGGACCACTGACACTAGTCCAAGAACAAGAGATAGTATCAGTTTTGAACTTGGTCCATTATCTGTGTACTACCAACCTGGAGATAGAACAGCATTTATTACTGACAGACAAAACATTATCAATCTAATTTCATCTATTACTATAATAGTTCCTAATATCACTATTACTGGTAATTATACTGATCTTATTGTTGGTAGTAAAGCTATCATTACCTGTACTACAGTACCCTCTATATCTAACAGTGATATAATATGGTTGTTACCTAATAATGGTGGTACTATTATGTCAAAGCAACTAATATTAAATCCAGTGATACCATCTTATAACAGTTTAATATATACATGTCATGTATCATCAAATTTGTTGTCTACCAACTTAACAAGAAATATTACACTCACTGTAAGAGGTAAGTAGTAATGTCTAACTTTATAATATTGTTGTTTCTTCAATTTTCAGAAACTAATGTATCATCAGTTTCTATGGAGCCAGTCCAGTCTTATACCATTGGTGATATGGTGATAATTCAGTGTAACATCACTCTTAATAATAAAATTGGTCCAACTATATCTTCTCTACAAATCAAATGGTTTCATAACAATATCTCTACAACTGATGAACACATTTCTATTTCACCAACATCAATTGTCTCATCATTATTCATTACTACACTAACTATATCACAAGTACAGACAAGTGATGCTGGAATATATACCTGTGGTGCTAACATTGTTAGACATAGTGCTACTACTGGAACTACTGATCTATGTTTAAAAGGTAAATGAAATCTCTGTAATTTAATGTATCTAATGCTAATTAGTTTCAGATCGTAACATCTTTGACATGAATGATGACAGTTTTACAAACTTAATACTGGGTAGTAGAGCTGAAATACAGTGTGTGAACAGTACATTAACAGATCTAAGTATAAGATGGAGTAACTCAAGTGGTAGTACTGTGGTTGTTAGCAATACATTAGTTCTACCTATAGTGATACCATCTCTTAATAGTACACAATATACATGTACTATATCAGTAAATAGAAATCCATCAGGTTGTGTAGTACAGAACAGAACTATTACTGTCACTGTTAGAGGTTAGTAATGTATTCACATATTATAAAATATTCTTTGTATTTTTTTAGATACTTATGTCATGTCTATTGGTGTCTTATTAGTTTATATTGATAAGCTCATAGTGTGCAATGGTTTTCTGAATACTAAAATTGATCCTCGTGGTATCCATCTGATCAACATTGAGTGGCAAAGGAATGGTCAAAAAATTGATAATACTTCTCATTACACATTTACTAAAGTTAAACTAATCGGGTTTGATTATATTTTTGGACAAACATTACAAATCAATTCAATAAAAACTTCATTAGCTGGTATCTACTCCTGTGTAGCTTGGATTGGTAATGATAAGATAAGAAGTAAGACAGCTAATACAACTGTAACTGTACAAAGTGAGTTATGATATTTTTGTATTCACTATCTTATCACTTACATTACAGTATTAGTGGACATCACTGTAGTAAGTGACTATAACAGTGAGAATGGTGCCACTTTGATATGTGATATTAAACTAAATGATAATGTTGATATCAATACTACTGCACTATTTGAGTGGAAGAAAGGAGATATTAGTGTAAAAAACTATACAACACACATTACTCCAACTAACTTATCATCTTCAACAAAATTTGAAATAAAGAGTTTAAAATTATCAGATGCAGCAACTTATACTTGTCATGTTAATGTCTCTAGTAATTCTCCTTATGTTCTGTCAGGTAAAACTAGTGACAGTATTAATGTGAGAGTTATAGGTAAGTTATTATAATTATATTGTGTTTATTGATATACTAATACAGTACCTAATATTATTGTGGCAATATCTTCAGTGGAGCCCTATTACAATACTGGTACTAATATTAACCTAACCTGTATTGTTGCATTACATGATATCAACAATATTGTGGATGAGACAGTCACTGCACACTTTGAATGGAGAAATAAACAAGAACTATTAAAGACGTACACAGTCACACTATCTCCTAATAACTTATCACAGTCCTCATTGCTTCAACTATATAATCTGAATGTGTCTAATACAGGAGTGTACACTTGTCTAGTTATTGTCTCTAAGGAATCTCCTTTTATTATTGGAAGAAATACTACAACTAATGTCAAACTAACAGTGATTGGTAAGTATTTAATTATTTCATTCTCATAATTAGAATAATTCATACTGCAGATATTAGAGTTGTCATTAATACAAGTCATCCTATACTACTGGATTATCCAGGATATAATGAAGTAACTATAAACTGTTGTTCTTATTATAAATCAACAGAACTACTGATACTAATAAGAACTGAGTGGTCATTTATACACAATGGAAATACTTCATATAATGTTACTAAACACAGTAATACATTGGATAATTGTAGTCAATTACTAATGACATTGAATATATCTGGAAATTATACATTTACTTGTTCTAATATCTTTCTACTGAATAAATCAGTGATCACAGAATACTACTCCAATAATATCACAGTGATTGTTAAAGGTGAGAATATAATTATGTTAAACTATTAAATTACCATAGGTCCTAAGCTCCATGATGTCTTTTGTTTGCTTTTTCTTTACTCTAGCACTACCTACAGTATTACCAGTTCATAAAGAAATTGTTGGACTAATAAATGAAACCATAACAATTGAATTTAACATCAAAAATGCCAAAAAGGATAACATCAATTGGAAATTCAAGCCATTGGATTCTGAAATATTTAATTATACTATCAATTCTAGATTCTTATCTCCTGATCATCTTTCTCTAACTATTTTTAATGTTCAGTTGAAAGACAGAGGTGTATATAAAATAATTGTGTCCAATGAAGTGGGGACCAGAGAAGCAACTGTCTTTTTGGATGTCTATGGTAAATCCATTTTTTTCAATTTCATCGTACTAATGCTGCAATAATAACTTACCTGTTTGCTTTGGGATTTATTATTCATGTAGTTAATTCTTTACTTAGTATAAATCTTATATACTTGAATTAATCAAAACAGTATTTTGAATTGAATGGTATGAGCTTTTATCACAACACACTTACATGTTATACTACATTATTAGCTAAACAAAGTAGCTCACTAAATTTATACATCTAATTACAATTGAATTTTTATTACAGTGATACATTTTATTGCTCACTTTTTAGTTAAAGTTGAATTATTAAACTATACTGGAGGATTTGTAACCAGAAAGAGAGGACAAAGTGTAAAGTTCAACTGTACTGCTAATGGTATTCCACAACCTTTTATTGTGTGGAAAAAAAATGGGCAGCTTGTACTGAACACAAGTAGAGTGAAAATTGTATCTCTAGAATACTCCAATAGTTTTCACTCAAATATTTCTCCTGGAGTTTTACAAGTTACAAGTGTGTTAACTATCACAGATTTAACTGGAAATGATAATGGTAGCTATTTCTGTCGAGCTGATAATAAAGCCTATGTTGGAGCTGTATTAACAACACCATATGTACTTAAAGTAGTAGAACGTAAGTTAATATATACTCATTAACAATTTATGATTGTCTTTTAGCTTTACCAACTAACTATTGTTTGAGTATTCCATGTGGTGAACATGGCAAATGTCATAGTTTGAGTAATGGATACATATGTAGTTGCTCAAATGGATATACTGGTATCAATTGTGAACAAGGCAAGTTTTAATAAATTGAAGATCATAAGTAAAATCACTTATCCCTTAATACAGTTGTAATAGTGTCAATCCCACCAACAATAACCCAACCTCCTGTAGCTACTTCAGGAAACCTTCATTCCACTGTTAATCTTACCTGTAGAGCTACTGGTAATCCTATTCCTACTATTTTGTGGTATAAAGTTAATGTGTTAATTTCAAATGGCAACAATAATCCTTCTGTATTGATGTTCTCTGAACTGAGTTTAAATGACAGAGGATTTTATCACTGTGAAGCTAGAAGTATTATTAATGGACATGTTATCTCTGTTAACTCTTCAAGTGTTATACTAAACATTTCAGGTATTATATAGTTATTGATATATGTGAATGGCATCTTCCATTTAATTGTAAACACAGATGTTGTTCAATACGGAGCTGAACTACAACTACCAAAAGACTATTATGAGGCAACAAATCAGACAACATCAGAGATAATCTCTACTCTTATTCATCAGGTACTATACATCAGTACACAAAAATAAATTATCTCTACTATAGACCAATGACTATCTTACTGATAGCAATTTACCTAATGCCTCATTTTTCTTTGTGGAGATTCTTGATTCATCTACAATAAAGTGAGCTTGTATTACCTACTACAATACACTGTGATCTCATCTCTCATCTATAGTTATACTGCACAACTCTATACAATTCCTATTGTTATTACTTTGGTGACAAAGAATGGAACCTCAGAACAACTAAAAAATAGAGTGCAACAACAAATGGCAGGATTAAATGAATATCTTAGAATAAATATCTCAGTAATTGAAGTGGACCGATTTGGTATGGCATACATCTAACACAATGATATTTACTTTTCTCTACATC
The DNA here is from genome assembly GCA_963965975.1 of Xestospongia bergquistia. NCBI lineage: Eukaryota > Metazoa > Porifera > Demospongiae > Haplosclerida > Petrosiidae > Xestospongia > Xestospongia bergquistia. The sequence goes on along the minus strand of OZ014420.1, from coordinate 1,158,000 downwards.
AGATGGATGTCCAAGTATTACTACTATGATACCATCATATTCTGGTAGAAAAGATCTCAATATATCTATCTCATGGCCTGAAACTAATGTTGGAGTAAAAGCTGTAGTGAGCTGTCCTTGTGGAAATGGTGATTCAAGGAGAGATGGAATACTCCAAGCTACTCGATACTGTGGAGGAGACTTTAGCAGTGGAGCTATGTGGTCTGAACCAAGTGTAGCAGCATGTAATTTTAGTGATTTAGCTCGTGAAATATGTCAGCTAAGAAATGTTAATTAATAACATGAAAAATGTCCATAATATACTTGACTTCTTTTTAGCTATCTGTTGCTAAAAAAGTGCAACGACTGGAGAACCTCACAAGTGATAGCAACAAATTAGGTTCTACTGAAGTAGCAGCAAGTGTAAGTATACTGTTAACAGCTACTGAAGATACCACAGGGAATCTTAGCGTAAGAAATAGCTTAATGTGACATGTGACTATTTGTCATTAACATTTAGCTCTCTACAACATTTTTGAAAGTTGTGGACAATATTTTAGATGTTGATAAAGACACTTTACAGGATAGTCAAAAAACATCCAACACATCAGCTAAGTTAGTTTAAAAACAATAATAGATATATTCTATATTATGTATTTGTTTAGAATTTTAGAAGCCATTGAGTCAGTGGTGGAGAATATTCCAATCACAAATATTTCTGAACCTGTGATTATCGCACAGAAATCATTTGCTGTTTCCATACAACAAGTGGATATTGAAGAATTCAAACAATTTGGTCAAACATTCAGTGTAAATTATAGAGGGTTTACAGATAGAAATAAAACTCTCACTTCCGATGATTTGGTGTTTGGAATGGATAGTCAACAACCAACTACTGCAGCTATTAATTTACCAAACAATTTACTAAGTACACTTCCAAATGTTACTAATAATACTAGAATTACTCATTCAGTCTTTACCACTGACTCTCTATTCTTGCAAAGACATAATAACTTCCTAGAAGTTGGTAGTGTTGTTATTTCAACAACTGTTGTTGAAAAAGACAACCTAAGAGGACTTAATCCTCCAGTAGGTCTCAGATTTTTGGCTAATCCAGTAAGTAGACAGGATTAACTTAGCTGTAATGCTTTACCTCTTTTTCCTTGTTTCAGAATGTAAATGGATCATCTCCATTATGTTCATTTTGGAATCAATCTTTAGATAGTAAGTTCAGAGAGTACTTACTAGCTGAGGTTTAATTGTATCTTTTAAAAAGATGGATATGGAGACTGGTCAAGAGAAGGATGTCATAACATTATTAATAATGAAACAGAGGTTATCTGTGAGTGTAATCATCTTACTAGCTTTGCTATATTATTGGTTAGTTAATAAGAATAATGAATATTATCATTATTATGATATTATAGGATGTATCTCCTGTTATTGATGAGCCAACAGAGAAAACAGGACTGACATTGTTGTTAGATTCAGTGACTTATATTGGTATTATTATCTCCCTCTTTTGTCTGACTCTTACAATCATCTCTTATCTCCTTAACAAGTAAACTGTAGATTTATAAACATCTTATTACATTATATTATTATTAGAAAACTACGTACTTCTGATCATGGACAACTTCTTCTTAACTTGTGTTTTGCTTTAATGGGTCTCTATATTACCTTTATTTTTGCTGTCCACAGTCGAACTGTCCCAGGTCTTTGTGTCTTTACAGCTGCTGTATTGCAGTATTTCTTCTTAGTGACTTTCATGATAATGTCTGCTGAAGCTATTAACTTGTATATGAATTTAGTGATTGTTCTTGGAAAAAAAGTTCATCATTTTGTATTGAAAGCTATGATTTTATCTTGGGGTAAGTACTCATTAATTGACTATAATATTAGTTGAGATCTTTCATTTTTATAGTTACTCCATTCTTTATTGTTTTGTTCTGTTTTGCTCCCAACTACAAAAACTACTTGAGTGATCATTTGTAAGTAGTATCATTTTCTAGTTTATTACAAAATATTTGTATATTTTTATACACAGCTGTCGAGCCTTTAATGAACCTTACTATATTGGTATGATAGTTCCATTTCTGATCATCTACTTGTTCAATTGGGTAGTCTTTTTTATCATCATTGTCTCTCTTGTACATAAAACCTTTCAACCCCATATAAAAGATGTCAGATCAAAGAAAGACAATATATGCCAACAACTGATCATAGCAGTAACATTGTCAGTCTTATTTGGGTTAGGATGGGGTATTGGACTGTTAGCTACTCAAGATATCTACACCAATAAGACAGTGCGAGATCTCTTTGCTGCATTGTTTGTGATCATCACTGCCTTCCATGGTCTGTTCATTTTTATTATGCAGTGTCTTCGTTCAAAAGAAGTTAGAAATGACTGGAAGCGATGGTTCTTTGGTATCACAGGCAAAGATATCAGTGAACTAGGATTGTCAACATTTTCCATTAAAAACCGAAAAGGTGGTAGTTTAAGAGGGACTTTTGTCCATGGCCGTGACAATTCCACTTTAAAGAAGAATTCAGGAAATACTGGAACTCTTCAATTGAATGTAGAGAAAAAGGGTGAATATCTTCCCTCTTCTACCATAGCACTAGACAACATGGAGATTGATAAAGATATAGAAGTTGATGTGTCAGTTGAGACTTCATTCACTAAAAATGAAGTAGATGAAAAGAAGAAACTACAAAAAGAAGAGCAATATCAATCTGAAAAGAAATAAACAGTTCAAAATTCATGAACTACTTTTATAGATGTTGTTTCTTGCTAAAGTAGCCTTAAGTTTTTATTAGTAGCCATAAGTTTTTACTAGCCAACTAATAGTTTTTGTTTTTGTCAATTATTGATATTGTGTCCATCTAGATATAAATGGTAAACAACAATTTTAGACCAAACAGAACACCTAACCACATTGAGAAAAATCATGGTAGATTCATGTACAGTTTTGAACTTGGTCCATTATCTGTGTACTACCAACCTGGAGATAGGACAGCATTTATTACTGACAGACAAAACATTATCAATCTAATTTCATCTATTACTTCAACTCTTATTGTCCAACCACCACCACCACCAACAACAACAACAACATTAACACCAGCTATTCCACCAATAGTATTAACAACTACTCCACCAACAGTACTGCCCACTACTACAATATGACCATCTCCTTCACCTACTCCCACTGGTGTACCACCAAGTATCATAGATAAAGATAATGGCCAAAATCTATCTATTGGTACTATCCAGGTTATTATTCTCACAGGTGGATTTTCAAGGGACATTAGTGGTAATGAATGTGTTATATACAATGATAATGTTGTGACTGTTCTTGACAATAACAATAATGTTGTTTTTACTGCTACCAACATCCGAAAATTAGGTGTTTATCAAAGTGGAAGCACAAGTGTCCAATTTTATCAAGGAAGTGGTCCTAATCAACAAGGAACTGGTAAACTTTACATCAACCAGCTCTCTGGAGAAGCCTTCTTCACTGAAGATCAAAGTATTATTAATTTTATTAATTCATTTGTCCCTCCAGCTAACTTAAGAGTTGTTAATAGAGCAATTAGTGTTGGTAGAATTGGTCTTACAATTGGAGGAGCTGATGTAATCACTTTAACAGGATCAACAAGGGCAACTATTGACTCAAGACAATATGCCATCATTTCATCAACTGGGTATCTAGTTTATGATACTGCTACTGGTAATTTGATCTTTAATATTACCACCAATAGTGACAGAGTTATACAATATAATAGAAGTGATAGTATTCCAGCTGTAAGTACAGGAGACACAGCTATACGTGTTGATGGTCCTGTTACTATTGTAACTGATGGTATTGGGGGCATACCTCGTCCAATAAATGGTTTTAGTACTTTAATCACTAATCGTGATAATGTAATTCGTGCTATAAATGAAGTTGTTTGCCTGGAGCCAGAAAATCGTACTGAACCAAATGGTGATATTATTCTAATCATTGGAGGAATGGATATCATTTCTATTAGCAGAACAATAGTACATTATGATGAATATTATGAGTACGTCTCATATTGTAATTTTGTGGTCTGAACCAAGTGTAGCAGCATGTAATTTTAGTGATTTAGCTCGCAAAATATGTCAGCTAAGAAATGTTAATTAAATACATGTAAATATTAATAATATACTTTGAATTCTTTTTAGCTTCCTGTTGCAGAAAGGCTGGATCGACTGGAGAATCTCACAAGTGATAGTAACAAATTAGGTTCTACTGAAGTAGCAGCAAGTGTAAGTATATTGTCAACAGCTATTGAAGATACCGCACGGAATCTTGATGTAAGAAATGCCTTAATGTGACATGTGACTATTTGTTGTTAACATTCAGCTATCAGTGACATTTTTAAAAGTTGTGGACAATATTTTAAATATTAATAAAGATATTTTACAGGATAGTCAAGAAACATCCAATACATCCTCTAAGTTAGTTTAAAGACAAAATTAAAAATATACTTTATATTATGTCTTTATTTAGAATTTTAGAAGCCATTGAATCAATTGTGGAGAATATTCCAATCAAAAACATTTCTGAACCAGTGATAATCATACAGAAATCATTTGCTGTATCTATACAACAAGTGAATATTGAAGAATTCAAACAATTTGGTCAAACATTCAGTGTAAATTATAGAGGGTTTACAGATGGAAATAAATTTGGTGTTTGGAATGGATAGTCAACAACTAACTACTGCAGCTATTAATTTACCAAACAATTTACTAAGTACACTTCCAAATGTTACTAATAATACTAGAATTACTCATTCAATCTTTACCACTGACTCTCTGTTCTTGCGAAGGAATAATAATTTCCTAGAGGTTGGTAGTGTTGTGATCTCAACTGCTGTTGTTGGAAAAGACACCCTAAGAGGACTTAATCCTCCAGTAAATCTTAATTTTTTGGTTAAGCCAGTAAGTAGTTATAAGTCTAATGTTACCTATTTGTCCTTCTTAAATTTAGACTGTAAATGGATCATCTCCAGTATGTTCATTCTGGAATCAATCTCTAGATAGTAAGTTCAGAGTGTATTGACTGACATTTACCTGCATCTTTTTTAAAGATGGATATGGAGACAGGTCAAATGAAGGATGTCTTGTGCTGCTATAGCTGCTGTATTGCAGTATTTCTTCTTAGTAACATTCATGATAATGGCTGCTGAAGCTATCAACTTGTATATAAATTTGGTGATTGTCCTTGGAAGAAAAATTTATCACTTTGTATTGAAAGCTATGATTTCATCTTGGGGTAAGTATTCAAATGTAATAATTGACTATAATATTAGTTGAGATCTTTCATTTTTATAGTTACTCCATTCTTTATTGTTTTGTTCTGTTTTGCTCCCAACTACAAAAACTACTTGAGTGATCATTTGTAAGTAGTATCATTTTCTAGTTTATTACAAAATGTTTGTATATTTTTGTACACAGCTGTCGAGCCTTTAATGAACCTTACTATATTGGTATGATAGTTCCATTTCTGATCATCTACTTGTTCAATTGGGTAGTCTTTTTTATCATCATTGTCTCTCTTGTACATAAAACCTCTCAACTTCAAGCAAAAGATACCAAATCAAAGAAAGACAATATACGCCAACAACTGATCATAGCAATAACATTGTCAGTCTCATTTGGGTTAGGATGAGGTATTGGACTGTTAGCTACTCAAGATATCCACACCAACAAGACATTGCAAAATCTCTTTGCTGCATTGTTCGGGATCATCACTGCCTTCCATGGTCTGTTCATTTTTATAATGCAATGTCTTCGTTCAAAAGAAGTTAAAAATTACTGGAAGCGATGGTTCTTTGGTATCACAGGCAAAGATGTCAGTGAACTAGGATTGTCAACATTTTCTATTAAAAACCGAAAAGGTGGTAGAAAAACAGTTATTGGTGGTAGTTTAAGAGAGACTTCTGTCCATGGCTGTAAAAATTTCCACTTTAAAAAAGAATTCAGGAAATGTTGGAACTCTTCAATTGAATGTAGAGAAAGAAAGTGATTGTCTCCCCTCTACTATAGTTCTAGATGATATGGAGATTGGTAAAGTGATAGAAGATAATGCGTCAGTTGAGATATCGTTTACTACATATGAAGTAGATGAAAAGAAAAAGTTACAAAGAGAAGAAGAAGAAGAGCAATATCAATGATAATTTCAGTCTCAAAAACAAACAATTTTTATTTGTGTTTGTGTTTAGCTATACTAAAACAACTTTGTTATGTTAAATCTAGTATAGTTTTGTTTTAAAGTAATGTATGTTAGTTTACTTTAAAGTTGTAGCTCATTTTTCTAGAAAAAGGTTTTTTGAATATGTTAACCAAGTAGACAGAGCTTTAATCTACATTTGTTGAGTTAGACACTCCTCTTTACTTTGCGTGCACATGCATCAACAAATAGGAAAGTCTAACTCAATAGAACCTAAGTTTTCCAATATAATGGAAATACACTTTAAATACTGCAAATAACCATGCTAATTTTAGAAGTAAAGACTTCCTATATAAATATATATTACTGCTCAAAAGTTGCTATTTAAATGTGAACAAAATTATAGTTTGTACGACACGGGAAGTGCATACTCCAATGTGAAATTAATAGATTTAGGTTCTAATGTTTAGGATTTTGGGTCTGGGGTATAATATTAATTTCTCATTGTAGTATGCACTTCCTGTGCCATATGAATAGTTAAATTAAATCTTTCGATGTTTTATGGCTTCTTTTAAACTCTTGTTAGAGAAATTTTGTGTGACATGGCTCCTGTTGGGATTATTTTGGTGAGTGTATTAAGGGAGACTTATATGATATAACTCTCTTTTCTTTTATTTAGTTAATGTTTGCAGCTGTGAGGCTGGTTGTTGTAAGATCACATTTAACAGTACGTACTTGAAATGGAAATGAAAACAATTTACTGTTTCACTCTATAATTAGCACCCGTTTTGTATAATAAATAAACTGCTCCCAAACCTTTTTGAGTTACATTAATATATGAAGAGCATTGTTAAGGCATTTCTGACATGCTTTGTAGCATTGCTTCACAGAATCATGTAAAGTGTATGACTTGATTTAATTTTTTTAAAAGCTCAGTTATAGTTTTGTGATAATAATCGTTTTTGTTATTCTCCCCATAGCTACTTTAAGTGTTTATTCTCATTAAATTTTCATGTTATGTGGTTTTTCATTAGCTATAGTTTGTTATGGTGATTATTATTTAGCAAATTTTGGCTAAAGATTTTTGTTGCCCCACTTGTAGCTACTTCTTTTGTTTTTTTTATTCTCATTTAATTTTCATGATATGTGGTTTTTAAGCAACTAAGTTTTAGTTACTATTGAGAAATTTGAGAACATTACCAATAAGGCTAAGTGATATCTCACCAGTGAGTAGAACAATTATAATAATTAAATTAATTATAGCAAAAGTTATTACAATAACATGACCACATGTTATTGTAATAACTTTCCTTACTATAACAGAATTATAAGCTATCTTTTAACTTTCCTTACTATAACAGAATTATAAGCTAACATGTGTAACCTTATTTGGAAATATTACAAATCTGATGTATGAACATAAGTTATGATCTATATCATGTTCAGTGTATTATCAACTCAACTAGCTATGGTGAATAAATTGAGACTATAAATATTGAATATGTTTCCACTTTTTTCAAAAAATTGTAGCAAATATTTATAATGAATAGCAACAGCTAAAGATAAATGTTATGTATAATGTGATTATCACAATTATTAGGGTATGTTTTGACAATGTTTAAATTGATAGACATATACAGATAGATTAAAATAATATGGTGGATATAATTACATACTGGCATAGCTAATGATTTATTGTTATTATTTTTATATAGACAAAGAGACAAGCCATAAGAATGCTCACTGTAGTAACAGGTGGTCCTTCAAATGTAAGTAATATATATTAATATAATATATTGAACTTTATGCATGCTTTGTAACGAAAGATAATTTAGTTGGTGGGCTTCCATTTGGAATCCATTTCCTCTCCTTTAATAAATTATAAAGTGAGAGTTCATTGGTCACAGTTGAATTGTTAAACTAATCATGATAAAAAACATGATTTAAGATTTATCTTCTATTCTTTAGTGTACTGTCTCTTGTGGTGGTGGTGTCAGGACTATGTTACCAGAGTGTGTAGATCAGACTGGTATTGTTTATCCAATTTGCTCACAAACACTTACTGAAAATTGCTGTCCCTTTGCTGATTATTTTATTAATGGACAACCTGTTTGGTTTGAGACCTGTAATCAACAGAGCTGTGATGCAAGTAAGACAATAACATAGTTATTAATTATATATTGTATATATTATTATGAACACTATAATTATGCTTTTCTCATTGCTAATGCAATGAGAAAGTGTATCACAAAATAATAGGCTATTATCAAAGGCACAAACTCATATATTTATGTCCCTTAAAGAACAGTGAATATACAATTATATTGTATTCAATAGTACAGTGTATAATTTCATTCATCAAGCTAAGAGACAGTGGTTGATTGAAGTTATTAAGTTAATATTATAATAATGGGAATGGTTTATTACTTGTGCACTTCCTAAACTTTAAAATCAGTGTTTGAAGTTTAGGAAGTTTGAAATGGGTCTAGTAACGATAGTATAACACTGACGATACCCCTCCCACAATCATCAGGATATTTTGGTACAAATGGTACAACATACTACATTAATAGGGAGTGTCTTTTATGGATGGCTTCATCATGATACAAACAGCAAACATAGAGACAATGCTCAAACAATTACTATATTATATTTTATTATCTAGATCCACCTCCAGATCCTCCTTATACACCAGGAGCATTTCATTTAAACACTTCCTCAATAGTCAATATTCATGTAGCCAATGACAATACAACAACAATTATGATTATCTTTAATACACAACGCATCCAATATACCTTCACTCATGAAATTCAACCTGATGGAGGTTTTAATAGTGGTCCCGGTTATCAAGTGACTAATCCTTCCACTATTACTATTGGTAACAATTTAATTATTGATGGTACAACAGTGATGCAGTTATCTGGCTATAGTTTTGTACGTTATCTCAACACCACTAATGAGACAATAACATATTCTGGAAATAATATTACATATTATACTGGAGTAGCAGGCTTTACAGCAGCTGGTATCACCAGATACTACTATATTTCTTCCTTGGGTATTGCGTATGGATTTAGTGGTACTAAAGGAGTTCAGGATATACCTACTGGATTGCTTCTTGTTCAACAAGATAGTTTTAGAAACCAATTTGTTGCTGTCTATTCTCAGAGTGATACTTTAAATACTTACTTATTCAAAACTCTTGGTGGTCTATTTAGTGTTAGCATTGTCAATGGAGGGAATGTCTCATTTAATTTTGAGTTTTCAACACAAGGAGCTATCATTATAACATCTTCTACTGTTTTAAACAATGCTGCTGGAGCAGTGAGCTATTCATCTTCTAAAGTTTTACAAGTTGGTTCATCTAGTTATTCACCTATTGATCGAGTTATTCGTATTGGAGATAGAGGTTTTGAGGATACTCCATTTCAAAATATAGAGACTACATTTCTGGAGTATGATTCCTTTTTTATCAGCAATACAAATGCTGTGTTTTTGATTGGTTCAAGGATAACTAATAATATCTTCCAAGAAATTATAGACTTTTATAGAAGTGGAGGAACTCCTACAGCTCAGTTCATTGTCTCAGGTAATGCTCTACGCTTTGCAGGATTTAATGTGATAACATTATCTGACATAAGTCAAAGTATCAATATAGCTTCAGGTGTTACACTAACACATATACGACAACAAATATCATATCCTCCTTCAAACACCATCTCTGGTATTGCATTCTTTGCATCTGAGACTTCCTCTGGTTCTGGTGGTAATACATTTTCAATTAATGGAGGTACTATTCCTCCTGTCTCAGGACCAGGGGTTTTATATATCAGTGGTGACACTGCTTTTTTTACAGCATCTCAGTCTACACAAAATGCTATCACTTCTGCTACTGGTACTCGAACAATTACTGCTAGTACTGCTACCTTCACAGCAACGTGGAGTAATGGTGTTACTTCATTGACACTGAATGGTAACAACATTGTTGATATCACAGGCTTCATGAATTTGGCTTTACGAAATGGTGATTCTATTCAATATAATAGTGGTACTATTACTTTATCACCTGCTGACTCTAGAGGACCATTTACTAGTATTTCTCAGTTAACATACTATAGAGCTGGTGCACAGAATATTTTTATCTATCCTAGTGCTTCAGATGAGACTATATCAGTGGACAGTTCTTATCGACTTTATATCAATGGTAACCAAGCTGTTCTTGTCAATGCACCTAATGTAATTGATCTTGTTAACAATCCTGTGTTTGATATAGATGTACATAATAATTCACTTGGAAAGACTGTGTTAACAATTGGAGGTTGTAATATTATTATTCTGGATGGCATAGACAATTATACTCTTCGAGCTACTGATAATGTTTCTTATAGCTTGAACACTTTGACCTGGAGTACAATATCAGGAGGATATATATTTAACGTACAAGCTAATAGAGTAATTCAATACAGGACCACTGACACTACTCCAAGAATAAGAGATAGTATCAGTTTTGAACTTGGTCCATTATCTGTCTACTACCAACCTGGAGGTAGGACAGCATTTATTACTGACAGACAAAACATTATCAATCTGATTCCATCTATTACTATAATAGTTCCTAATATCACTATTACTGGTGATTATACTGATATTATTGTTGGTAGTAAAGCTATCATTACCTGTACTACAATACCCTCTATATCTAACAGTAATATAATATGGTTGTTACCTAATAATGGTGGTACTATTATGTCAGAACAACTAATATTAAATCCAGTGATACCATCTTATAACAATTTAGTATATACATGTCATATATCATCAAATTTGTTATCTATCAACTTAACAAAAAATATTACACTCATTGTAAAAGGTAAGTGATAGTATTGATCTTTGCAGTATTGTTGTTCCCTCAATTTTCAGATACTAAAGTATCTTCAGTTTTTATGAAGCCAGTCCAGTCCCATACCATTAGTGATATGGTGATAATTCAATGTAACATCATTCTTAATAATAAAATTGGTCCAAATATATCTTCTCTACAAATCAAATGGTTTCATAACAATAACTCTATAACTGATGAACACATCTCTATTTCACCAACATCAACTGTCTCATCATTATTCATTACTACACTAACTATATCACAAGTACAGACAAGAGATGCTGGAATATATACCTGTAGTGCTAACATTGTTGGACATAATGCTACTATTGGAACTAATGATCTGTGTTTAAAAGGTAAATTAAATCTCTATAATTATATTAATTCAATACTAATTTAGTTTCAAAGAGTAATATCATTGACAAGAATGATGACAGTTTTACAAACTTAATACTGGGTAGTAAAGCTGAAATACAGTGTGTGAACAGTACATTCACAGATCTAAGTATAATATGGAGTAACTCAAGTGGCAGTACTGTGGTTGTTGACAATACATTAGTTCTACCTACAGTGATACCATCTCTTAATAGTACACAATATACTTGTACTATAGCAGTAACTAGAAATCCATCAAGTTGTGAAATACAGAACAGAACTATTACTGTCACTGTGAGAGGTTAGTAATGTACTTACATTTTATAAAATACTATTTGTATGATTTCAGACACTTAAGTCACATTAGTTCACATTAACATTGAGCATTTTGTGTGCGAAGTTTCTTCAAATACTATATTTTACTGTAACAGTACAAAGTAATATATATGATAATTATATTAACATTATTATAATTTCAATATAGATACTACTGTGGCACATGTCTCTATGTTATCACTACAAGCAGGATATATTGAAAGATCAACAGTTATTGTATGTAACATTACTCTTAATACAGCCATCGGTCCTGATCTATCAGTACTTAGCTATCACTGGTATCATAATAACATTGATATAACTAACAGGAGTGAGATATTTGATCAGAACAAATATACCAGTAATACAATTACTATTGTACTGAATATCACATCTGTTCAACCTGAAAATGCTGGAGTGTATGAATGTAGAACTGGTATTGTTGATAGTGATGTAGTGACTAATATCACAAATCTATGTGTAGCAGGTAAAAATAAATTGCTATAAACATTTTCGTTATAGTTGATGATGGCAAATTAAATTCTAAAAATATAATTTTACAATAAACTATAATAATTATTTGTTTTCCTTTGCTCAGTTGACAATATAGCAATTAATGGAAACTACACTAACTTAAGACTGGGAGATATCAAAGAGTATAACTGTACTTCAGGTTATAGAGGATCAGGAGTAATTACTCAATGGAATTCATCTGATGTAGTATTTAATAATCCTCTGATAATTACTGTGAACAACAATACCAGGTATACATGTATCATTACAGTAGATGGTAATCCTGACAGCTGTAAGGCTCAAACAAAAGATATATTACTTACTGTGAGAGGTAAATTAAAGTGAAATATAAATAACAATAATAATAATAATAATAACATAAATACACTTTTATTTTGAGTTATTGTCATTAGATACTTTTGTGACAAACATCAACATTTCTGTAAAGTCTTTGAACCTCTCCACACCTCAAAATTTATCATGTGTCATTACTACTAACACTGATGTCAATACTACTAAACTAGACAATATAGTGAATGTGATCTGGTATCATTATAATGGAACTAGGAATGATGTATCTTTATTCTCAAACAACTACAGAGTTCACTCAACTACTAGTGTAGGGACAAGGATGTTTGAGAGCAAAGTAGAATTTGTACAAGTGAGAGCTTCAATAGCTGGTCAATACACATGTATAGCATGGATAGGGAAGTTGTTTCATAGGAGTATGAGAGACCTCAATAATGTGACAGTGAAATGTAAGTATGAAACTAATGTATTCTTATATGGAACTGCTCTAAGTATCAAATATACTTTTAAATCTTCTATTCTATTCCACAGTTCCTAATAATCTGACATATTCCATTACTATTGATCCCTTAAAGTCATATTATGATGTTGGAACTAATGTTACTCTCACTTGTACTACTATATATCCATCCTCCTCTCTGGTTGATGTGGATACTAATGTAACTATACAATGGAAATATGGAGATATCACTATCAAATCATATACAACATTTAATGACTATACAAATCACACTTTACAACATCATCTCAATAATTTGAAGTTATCATATGCTGGAGAGTATATCTGTTCTTCCTATCTTAGTACTACCAGACATAATCAATACGTCATATCAAGTGATATCATAACATCTAAAGCTTTACTTATAATTCAAGGTTAGTATGATCTCGTTAAATGTCAATAAAAATTTTTAAAGTATCCTCAACTTTATTCTTTCTATAGTTCCCAATATCACTATTACTGGTGATTATACTGATCTTATTGTTGGTAGTAAAGCTATCATTACCTGTACTACAATACCCTCTATATCTAACAGTGATATAATATGGGTGTTACCTAATAATGGTGGTACTATTATGTCAGAACAACTGATATTAAATCCAGTGATACCATCTTATAACAGTTTAGTATATACATGTCATGTATCATCAGATTTGTTGTCTACAAACTTAACAAAAAATATTCCACTCACTGTAAGAGGTAAGTTATAATATTGAACTTTGCAATATTGTTATTCCTTCAATTTTTAGATACTAGAGTATCATTTGTTTCTATGGAGCCAGTCCTGTCTCATACCATTGGTGATATGGTGATAATTCAATGTAGTATCACTCTCAATAATAAAATTGGTCCTAATATATCTTCTCTACTAATCAAATGGTTTCATAACAATAATTCTATAACTGATGAAAATATCTCTATTTCACCAACATCAACTGTGTCATCATTTTTTATTACTACACTAACTATCTCACAAGTACAGACAAGAGATGCTGGAATATATACCTGTAGTGCTAATATTGTTGGACATAATGTTACTACTAACATTACTGATCTGTGTTTAAAAGGTAAATTAAATAAAATTTAATTTAATGCTAATTTTGTTTCAGATATCAATAGCATTGACAAGAATAAAACTAGTTTTACAAACTTAATACTGGGTGGTAGAGCTGAAATACAGTGTGTGAACAGTACATTGACAGATCTAAGTATAAGATGGAGTAACTCAAGTGGTAGTATTGTGGTTGTTGACAATACATTAGTTCTACCTACAGTGATACCATCTCTTAATAATACACAATATACATGTACTATATCAGTAAATAGAAATCCATCAAGTTGTGAAGTACAGAACAGAACTATTACTGTCACTGTTAAAGGTTAGTAATGTACTCAAATATTGCCCAAAAATTATTTGTATTATTTTAGACACTTATGTCAGTATCATTTACTTTACTGAGGGTCTAGTGTGCATTGGTTTCCTGAATACTAAAATTGATTCTCGTGGTATTCATCTGATCAACATTGAGTGGCAAAGGAATGGTCAAAAAATTGATAATACTTCTCATTACACTCTTACTGATCTTAAACTAATCGGGTTTGATTATATTTTTGGACAAACATTACAAATCAATTCAATAAAAACTTCCTTAGCTGGTTTATACTACTGTGTAGCTTGGATTGGTAATGATAAGACAAGAAATAAGACAGCTAATACCACTGTAACTGTACAAAGTGAGTTGTGATATTTTTAGGTTCACTGTCTTATCACTTACATTATAGTATTAGTGGATATCACTGTTGTAAGTCATTATAACAGTGAGAATGGTGTCACTTTGATATGTGATATTAAACTAAATGATAATGTTGATATCAATACTACTGCACTATTTGAGTGGAAGAAAGGAGATATTAGTGTGAAAAACTATACAACACACATTACTCCAACTAACTTATCATCTTCAGCAATATTTGCAATAAAGAACTTAAAATTATCAGATGCAACAACTTATACTTGTCATGTTAATGTTTCTAGTAATACTCTTTATGTTCTGTCAAGTAAAACTAGTAAGAGTATTGATGTGAGAGACAAAAGTAAGTTACTATAATTATATTGTGTATATTTGTGTACTATTTTAGTACCTGATATTGTTATCACAATATCTTTATTGGAGCTCTATTATAATACTGGTACTAATATTAACCTAACTTGTAATGTTACATTAAATGATACCTACAATATTGTTGATGAGAGAGTCACTGCACACTTTGAATGGAGAAATAAACAAGAACTATTAAAGAATTACACAACCACACTATCTCCTAATAACATATCACAGTCCTCATTACTTCAACTATATAATCTGAATGTATCAAATACAGGAGTGTACACTTGTCTAGTTACTGTCTCTAAGGAATCACCTTTTGTTATTGGAAGAAATGCTACAACTAATGTCAAACTAACTGTGATTGGTAAGTATTTAATTATTTCATTCTCATTATTAGAGTAATTCATATTGTAGATATTAGAGTTGTCATTAATACAAGTCATCCTATACTACTGGATTATCCAGGATATAATGAAGTAACTATAAACTGTTGTTCTTATTATAAATCAACAGAACTACTGAGACTAATAAAAACTGAATGGTCATATATACACAGTGGAAGTACTTCACATAATGTTACTGAACACAGTAATAATTTGGATAATTGTAGTCAATTACTAATGCCATTGAATATATCTGGAAATTATACATTTACTTGTTTCAGTAACTTTCTACTGAATAAATCAGTGATCACAGAATACTACTCCAATAATATCACAGTGATTGTTGAAGGTGAGAATGTAATTGTGTTAGACTATTAAATTACCATAGGTCCTAAGCTCCAAATGTTCCCATGATGTCTTTTGTTTGCTTTTTCTTTACTCTAGCACTACCTACAGTATTACCAGTTCATAAAGAAATTGTTGGACTAATAAATGAAACTATAACAATTGATTTTAATATCAAAAATGCCAAAAAGGATAACATCAATTGGAAATTCAAGCCATTGGGTTCTGAAATATTTAATTATACTATCAATTCTAGATTCTTATCTCCTGATCGTCTTTCTCTAACTATCTTCAATGTTCAGTTGAAAGACAGAGGTGTATATAAAATAATTGTGTCCAATGAAATGGGGACCAAAGAAGCAACTGTCTTTTTGGATGTCTATGGTAAATCCAATTTTTTCAGTTTCAACATACTAATGCTGTGATAATAACTTACCTGTTTGCTTTGGAATTACTTGTTTGTGTAGTCCATTCTTTACTAAGTACAAATGTTATATGCTTGAATTAATCAAAACAGTACTTTGAATTGAATTGTATGAGCTTTATCACAACACACCTACATGTTATACTACATTTTACAGGCTATTATTAGCTAAACAAAGCAGCTCACTAAATTTATACCTTGCTACTTTTTAGTTAAGGCAGAATTATTGAACTATACTGGAGGATTTGTAACCAAAGAGAGAGGACAAAGTGTAAAGTTTAACTGTACTGCTGATGGTATTCCACGACCTTTTATTGTATGGAGAAAAAATGGACAACTTTTACTAAACACCAGTAGAGTGAAAATCGTATCTTTAGAAAACTTCAATGGTTTTCACTCAAACATTACTCCTGGAGTTTTGCAACTTACCAGTGTGTTAACTATCACTGATTTAACTGGAAATGATAATGGTAATTATTTCTGTCGAGCTGATAATAAAGCCTATGTTGGAGCTGTATTAACAACACCATATGTACTTAAAGTAGTAGAACGTAAGTTAATATATACTCATTAACAATTTATGATTGTCTTTTAGCTTTACCAACTAACTATTGTTTGAGTATTCCATGTGGTGAACATGGTAAATGTCATAGTTTGAGTAATGGATACATATGTAGTTGCTCAAATGGATATACTGGTATCAATTGTGAACAAGGCAAGTTTTAATAAATTGAAGATCATAAGTAAAATCACTTATCCCTTAATACAGTTGTAATAGTGTCAATCCCACCAACAATAACCCAACCTCCTGTAGCTACTTCAGGAAACCTCTATTCCACTGTCAGTCTTACCTGTAGAGCTACTGGTAATCCTATTCCTACTATTTTGTGGTATAAAGAGAATGTGTTAATTTCAAATGACAACAATAATCCTTCTGTATTGATGTTCTCTGAATTGAGTTTAAATGACAGAGGATTTTATCACTGTGAAGCTAGAAGTATTATTAATGGGCATGTTATCTCTGTTAACTCTTCAAGTGTTATACTAAACATTTCAGGTATTATATAGTTATTGATATATGTGAATGGCATTTTCCATTTAATTGTAAACACAGATGTTGTTCAATATGGAGCTGAACTACAACTACCAAAAGACTATTATGAGGCAATAAATCAGACAACATCAGAGATAATCTCTACTCTTATTCATCAGGTACTATACATCAGTACACAAAAATAAATTATCTCTACTATAGACCAATGACTATCTTACTGATAGCAATTTACCTAATGCCTCATTATTCTTTGTGGAGATTCTTGATTCATCTGCAATAAAGTGAGCTTGTATTACCTACTACAATACACTGTGATCTCATCTCTCATATATAGTTATACTGCACAACTCTATACAATTCCTATTGTTATTACTTTGGTGACAAAGAATGGAACCTCAGAACAACTCAAAAATAGAGTGACACAACAAATGGCAGGATTAAATGAATATCTTAGAATAAATATCTCAGTAATTGAAGTGGACCGATTTGGTATGGCATACATCTAACACAATGATATTTACTTTTCTCTACATCAGATGGATGTCCAAGTATTACTACTATGATACCATCATATTCTGGTAGAAAAGATCTCAATATATCTATCTCATGGCCTGAAACTAATGTTGGAGTAAAAGCTGTAGTGAGCTGTCCTTGTGGAAATGGTGATTCAAGGAGAGATGGAATACTCCAAGCTACTCGATATTGTGGAGGAGACTTTAGCAGTGGAGCTATGTGGTCTGAACAAAGTGTAGCAGCTTGTAATTTTAGTGATTTAGCTCGTGAAATATGTCAGCTAAGAAATGTTAATTAATAACATGAAAAATGTCCATAATATACTTGACTTCTTTTTAGCTACCTGTTGCTAAAAAAGTACAACGACTGGAGAACCTCACAAGTGATAGCAACAAATTAGGTTCTACTGAAGTAGCAGCAAGTGTAAGTATACTGTTAACAGCTACTGAAGATACCACAGGGAATCTTAGCGTAAGAAATAGCTTAATGTGACATGTGACTATTTGTCATTAACATTTAGCTCTCTACAACATTTTTGAAAGTTGTGGACAATATTTTAGATGTTGATAAAGACACTTTACAGGATAGTCAAGAAACATCCAACACATCAGCTAAGTTAGTTTAAAACAATAATAGATATACTCTATATTATATCTTTGTTAAGAATTTTAGAAGCCATTGAGTCAGTGGTGGAGAATATTCCAATCACAAATATTTCTGAACCTGTGATTATCACGCAGAAATCATTTGCTGTTTCCATACAACAAGTGGATATTGAAGAATTCAAACAATTTGGTCAAACATTCAGTGTAAATTATTTAGGGTTTACAGATGGAA
Organism: Xestospongia bergquistia; assembly: GCA_963965975.1. Classification (NCBI taxonomy): domain Eukaryota; kingdom Metazoa; phylum Porifera; class Demospongiae; order Haplosclerida; family Petrosiidae; genus Xestospongia; species Xestospongia bergquistia. The sequence continues at coordinate 1,139,258 of OZ014420.1, read as the reverse complement.
ATAAAATTATCACCTCCAATGATTTGGTGTTTGGAATGGATAGTCAACTACCAACTAGTGCAGCTATTTATTTACCAAACAATTTACTAAGTACACTTCCAAATGTTACTAATAATACTAGAATTACTCATTCAGTCTTTACCACTGACTCTCTATTTCTGCGAAGAAATAATAACTTCTTAGAAGTTAGTAGTGTTGTCATCTCAACTACTGTTGTTGAAAAAGACAACCTAAGAGGACTTAATCCTCCAGTAGGTCTCAGATTTTTGGCTAATCCAGTAAGTAGACAGGATTAACTTAGCTGTAATGCTTTATCTCTTTTTCCTTGTTTCAGAATGTAAATGGATCATTTCCAGTATGTTCATTCTGGAATCAATCTTTAGATAGTAAGTTCAGAGAGTACTTACTAGCTGAGGTTTATTTGTATCTTTTTAAAGATGGATATGGAGACTGGTCAAGAGAAGGATGTCATAACATTACTAATAATAAAACAGAGGTTATCTGTGAGTGTAATCATCTTACTAGCTTTGCTATATTATTGGTTAGTTAATAAGAATAATGAACATCATCATTATTATGATATTATAGGATGTATCTCCTGTTATTGATGAGCCAACAGAGAAAACAGAACTGACATTGTTGTTAGATTCAGTGACTTATATTGGTATTATTATCTCCCTCTTTTGTCTGACTCTTACAATCATCTCTTATCTCCTTAACAAGTAAGCACTTTAGATTTATAAACATCTTATTACATTATATTATTATTAGAAAACTACGTACTTCTGATCATGGACAACTTCTTCTTAACTTGTGTTTTGCTTTAATGGGTCTCTACATTACCTTTATTTTTGCTGTCCACAGTCGAACTGTCCCAGGTCTTTGTGTCTTTACAGCTGCTGTATTGCAGTATTTCTTCTTAGTGACTTTCATGATAATGGCTGCTGAAGCTATTAATTTGTATATGAATTTAGTGATTGTTCTTGGAAAAAAAGTTCATCATTTTGTATTGAAAGCTATGATTTCATCTTGGGGTAAGTACTCAAATGTAATAATTGACTATAATATTAGTTGTGATCTTTCATTTTTATAGTTACTCCATTCTTTATTGTTTTGTTCTGTTTTGCTCCCAACTACAAAAACTACTTGAGTGATCATTTGTAAGTAGTATCATTTTCTAGTTTATTACAAAATGTTTGTACTTTTTATACACAGCTGTCGAGCCTTTAATGAACCTTACTATATTGGTATGATAGTTCCATTTCTGATTATCTACTTGTTCAATTGGGTAGTCTTTTTTATCATCATTGTCTCTCTTCTTCACAAAAACTTCCAACCACGTGTAAAAGATGCCAAATCAAAGAAAGACAACAAAGTTTTTTTTAACCAACAACTAATCATAGCATTAACATTGTCAGTCTTATTTGGGTTAGGATGGGGTATTGGACTGTTAGCTACTCAAGATATCTACACCAATAAGACAGTGCGAGATCTCTTTGCTGCATTGTTTGTGATCATCACTGCTTTCCATGGTCTGTTCATTTTTATTATGCAGTGTCTTCGTTCCAAAGAAGTGAGAAATGACTGGAAGCGATGGTTCTTTGGTATTACAGGCAAAGATATCAGTGAACTAGGATTGTCAACATTTTCCATTAAAAACCGAAAAGGTGGTAGTTTAAGAGGGACTTTTGTCCATGGCCGTGACAATTCCACTTTAAAGAAGAATTCAGGAAATACTGGAACTCTTCAATTGAATGTAGAGAAAAAGGGTGAATATCTTCCCTCTTCTACCATAGCACTAGACAACATGGAGATTGATAAAGATATAGAAGTTGATGTGTCAGTTGAGACTTCATTCACTAAAGATGAAGTAGATGAAAAGAAGAAACTACAAAAAGAAGAGCAATATCAATCTGAAAAGAAATGAACAGTTCAAAATTCATGAACTACTTTTATAGATGTTGTTTCTTGCTAAAGTAGCCTTAAGTTTTTATTAGTAGCCATAAGTTTTTACTAGCCAAACTAATAGTTTTTGTTTTTGTCAATTATTGATATTGTGTCCATCTAGATATAAATGGTAGACAACAATTTTAGACCAAACAGAACACCTAACCACATTGAGAAAAATCATGGTAGATTCACGTAACAATAGCAGAACAAAAACTGTGGTTGTGTCTGTCTAGAAAACTCAACATTATAGATATCTACTTTAATTATGATTTTATACACCGTCATGCGCGTAGACTGCTTATTCGTACTGCCTCCTATATTGCTTAGCGAATGAACCTATAAGTAATTTTGCTAATACTAACGGAAAATAACATTACTTTATTAAGTTAGTTGCCATTAATTAGCAAACTTACTTCAGCAACAAGTTTGCATTGTTTACATTAATTATGTACTAAAATATCAAGCTATCTTTATATAGTGTTCAGCTTGGCTCTGTCATTTTGTAAGAATCATAGCATTTCAATCTAACATTTTACGCTCCTTTACTTCACTTTACTAATTTGTTAATTGACTTCAATTTTAGCTACAGCTTTTACAAGCTACATTATTTCGTATAATAATACCAGACACGCCCTCATGGAAGTATTTTCATAATCAACGGGGTCTACTGATATTCAGGTTTAACTCTGGAGGACAGAATATCAGCGTGACATGGCTACCTTTATTATAACTTTGGTAAGGATTACTTTAATTTGATAATACATGATTTAAAATCTCTATCTATTTAGTTAATGCTTGCAGCAGTGAAAGTGGTCATAGTAACACCAAATTCAAAAGTATGTGCTTGTTGAAATAATAATTTATATCTATGAAAAATATAGTTTATGAGTTCATTTTAATATTATTATCAGTATTTCGTAATGAAGTCATTGTTTTCTATTTTTATCTTTATTATATATACACATATTTGTGGGTAAGGTCTCAGGTTTAGTGGTTAGAGCTAGAATCTATGTGTGTGGACTTGCATGTGTCACTATGTTATGTTCCTTTGTATAGAGACTAGTTTAAACTTAAAAAGAGCTTTGTCATTTTTTGATTAGTAAGATGTTATTAAGAAACTACTGTTATTGTTATTTTAGGAGAAAATGCTAGCATCAAGAATATTATCTTTGCGACTAAGTGATCCCTCATCAGTGAGTATATTAAAATTTTAAATATAAACACTGTATGATTTAATATATGCTTTAGGTGATCCCTTACATATACAATGTATACAGTACATATGTGTGTATATAGTGATATCCCTTAAACTAATGAGTAGTAGTACTACATTAATTTGTGCACAACACACAGTCTGTTACTAGATCCTGTTACTAACTATAATTATAACAAGATCATAATTATAAAAAATCATCCTAAGATTATTTTGATGGTACTGTTGTTGCAGCATGCCTGGCAGAAAGATGTATACATCTTGATCTTTATATAGCCAGCCATAAATGTAAGTTGTGTTAGAAATCAAGACTACTATACTATGATATTGTCATTACAATGTTCCTAACCTTAATCATTGTAATGGCAACATCATAGTTTGGTAGTCTTAATTTGTTTGTTTAAATGTTATAAACCTAGCAAATGAAGGAAGGAGCATGCATCTTGCACTTATATGCTGAGACAACATAATATCTAACACATTGCATACACAAGTTCTTAGATCAATATAGTTTGGTAGTCTTAATTTGTTTGTTTAAATGTTATAAGCCTAGCAAATAAAGGAAGGAGCATGCAGCTTGCACTTATATGCTGAGACAACATAATACCTAACACATTGCATACACAAGTTCTTAGATCAATATAAACAATGTAGTATAGAGACAGTAGTTGTACCATCCCTGAGCTACATAACACACACATTACAATGATGTCGTTAACCAGTAATTATTATAATCATTTTTACTTTCCTTTTCTTTAGTGTACAGTCACTTGTGGTGGAGGCATCATGACTAGAAATGTTGAGTGTGTCGATCAACTTGGTATTATATATCCAATTTGTGATGATCACTGTACTGAGCACTGCTGTAACTTCAATCAATATTTCTTTTATGGGCAACCAGTGTGGTATGATATCTGTAATCGACATACTTGTCCAGGTAAGAATTATTTGCCAGCCTACCTAGCTTAACTATAAAAATTTAGTTACCAATTAGGTCAAAAGCACTCACTTGTTTTAATTGTGAACAGAACATCTAACCACATTGAGAAATTCAATCTTCATGGTAATACTAAATTCAATCTTCATGGTAGTACTCATTTAATAACCACATTGAGAAATTCAATCTTCATGATAGTACTCATGAAATTGTAGACTCTTGCTTTTTAGGCATATAACCACATTGAGAAAGCAATGTCATGATAGACTCTTGTCAAAGAATTTACTAGCCTATTCTAATCCACCTGTTTCAATCTACTCTATTCAATGCCAGGTTACATTTGGTCTTTTCACCTATACTAGGTTATAAATGAAATAAACTGCCCTATTCTAGAATCCACCTATACTGTTTACCTATACTAGGTTAAAATGGAAATATATAATCCACCAATTCTAGGTTACAAATGAAAGTATACTAACACTATACTTATAGTATATTAATTATTAATCCCTATTAACTATCTTACTACCACCCATAATATATCATACAGGGATGGCTAGATTACATCTGTTCTATTTACGTAATCTGGTCTATCCACCTATAATGTTTACCTATGCTAGGTATACTAGTAAGGATGGCCCAGATTATCCATTGAGAAATGTATTGTAGAGCAAAACTATAGGAGACTATTTCCTGGCAATTATGTTTAATAAGATTAAGATCCAGATAAGTTAATGAGTATAAACTTGTAATGAATTAGGTATCACTGGAATCTTGAGTCATCATGGTTGACCAATGTTAGTAGGGTTTAGTATGTAGTAGATCATCAAACAAATCATTCCTATTAAATTTACAACTCTCATCAGTAGAAGGTGCCTCCAGGCAGCTCTCCATCATTACAATCATTAGCAGTAGAAGGCTCCTCCTCTAAATTTATAACAGTAGAAGGTGCCTCCAGGCAGCTCTCCATCAGTAGAAGATGGCACACTGGGTAGTTCTTGGCACCAGGCAATGGATTTGTCTCCATCAGGGAGAGATGGAACACCAGGCAGTTCTCATCATCATCATACAGCACAAAACTAAAATACAAATATGTGGATGTACTTTACTTGCTAAAGTTTACATGTAGTTTTGCTATATATTGTGTACTTGAAATTAGAACAATACAATGACATTAATGCAATCAAATGATATCATTTCTACTGTTTAGTTTTTCTTTTTTCAAAGTTTATTGTTGTCAAACGTTTCCTGGGTCTCCCCATGTACCTTTTGAACTGAGGTACATTTTACAATAAAAACACATTTTATTATTTAAATTACTATGTAAGAGGTTTAAAGCTAGGTTCTCAAGTTGTGAACATAAGTCTTAAATAATAAAAAATTTAATAGATAACAACAAAAAGAAAATGCCAAAAAAGATTACAAAAATTAAATGATTTGTAGATGACCAAATTCTTTCCTACAGTTTATAGCTTTGAGAGTAGGAGGATAATCCCAGGACTGTAACAAGATAGCTAATTCTTTAGGTAATCGCTGTAAACATAACTGGTACTCCTTGTCAAACAGGTCTAAAATAAGAAGATAACATGTCACACGTCACACCATCACTTAACAAACTTATAGCACACACGCCTACCTATATCAATTGAATCAGGAAAGAGTACACATTTGAGAAATAACATTTGACGATATATACTTCTTTTAATACAACCAACTTTCTCTTCTCTCTCTTCTCCTTTCTGTGCATCAAGACGATCTGTTAATAAGCTTCGCATTATATACTGCAAATCACCACAATGCATACGAGCTACCAGAGGCTGCAGTTGACTAGTAAATGGAAAAAATAAGAGAGCTGCTAAATACAAACAAGTTTCATTCTCAAATCCCTCAGTAGATTGATACCCAAACCAGCAATAAAAAATTTTTAAACATAAAATTAAACTTGTTAAGTTGACTAGCAGAGGTCTTACGAGTTTGAGTCTTTTCTTACTCTTCTTCTTCTGTCCATTGGCATTTGTATAACTCCTGGTGCTAATGTAATATCACTGATAGTTCACTTTATAATAATAGTACTAGTATTACCTTTACCCATCCAGATCATGTAAAGAGGATCACTAATACCAGGTAATCGTCTGTCCCATAATGTTTTGACAAGCATACGAACTCCAGACTATGAGAGAGAGAGAGAGAAAGTAAATTCAACTGACACAAAGACAACATCACACACCTGTTTGAGTTCAGGATGTTCTTTAATAAATCTTCTCAGTGTCAACAATGGTAGATATGTAGGAAGTTTAAGACGACTAAAATACCAAACCAAATTCCAATAGAGAATTGGTTTGTCAAGTGCTACACTCTCTGAACTTAAAATAGAGCCTTTACCCTGAGTGAGAAGAGATTCTAACTCTTTACGTAGTACAATTGGACTAAGATAGGGTACAGTGAGAGGATCTCCGTCTTCAATACGAAAACTAGATCTACACAGAAAGGTAAGGGATTTATAGATGAATCAATGGCAAACAGATGTCTAGAGACATTACCTTCTAGGTCTCATTTTAACATGATCAGAGTCATCATCCTTTTGTTCATTAGTTTTAACATTTATACTACTGCTACTGCCATTACTAACAGTAGCGCTTTGCTTCAGAGACGATGTATTTAAAGGAGACAATGCAGTAGGAGCACTAGACACTCTTTTATGACCACGAGCTCTTAAAAGAGCTATATACTGACTTATACCACCATCTTGCTCTTCAATTGAAGGGGAGCTTGTTCCTGAGAGAGGAGAGCATGTATCAGCATGCTGTTCTACACTAGTACTGTTTGGAGTTGAAGGATATAACAGTTGCTCATCATCAAAATCATCAATTGATGGTTCAATCAAACCACCCATACTTAGACTTTTGCGATGCATTGGTTCACTATGTGGCTTTTTAGGTGAGTTACTAGCTGATGTTGAATGCTCAAAATCTTGGTCTTGACAGACTGGTTCCTTAGGTCCCTCTTCTATGATTTTCTCAGGTGAACTAGTCAGTGATTTGGCTGATCCAGTATCACTTGGGGTGAATGGCAAAATCTAAAAAACAAACAAATTAAAACATAAATTCTCTTCCTACATTCCTCCCTCCCTCACTTCCTTGTTCTCTCTATTTTGTCTCTTCTCTCTCCTAATCTATTCTCTTCCTCCCCCTCTCATAATCAGTCCCTTGTTCTCTATATTTTGTCGCCACCTCCCTTAAATTAAATCTCTTCCTATCCCTCTCCTTTCCTTACTACTTCTCTTTCTCCCATGCTCTATCAACTAACTCTACCTTTCTAGTGGTAACAGTAAGTGATGGTACTAATGAGTTATTACAGTAGGGGCAGCTAATGTTGTACTCTTCAGCAGAGCCCTCACTCCAAGACACCATGATCTCTTCATCGTACAACAACGAATGACATTCAGGACATTGACTACACGAACATAACCACACCTCTAAAAGTGCCCCATCTGCATCACGAGCTGTAGAACGACGATAAGCCTTCTCAGTTTGTCTAGTTGGAGTATGTCCCAGAAAAGATTGTAAGCCCCACCCACTACGTATTGGACTATCACGAGATTGTAATAGTGGTAATTTATCTGCAATATAAAAGGAGTCCCCTCGTACAGCATAATCACTTTGAGTATGTCCAGAAGAAAGCCGATAAACTGACCCTCGAGTGATACGTCCCATACTGTCTCTACGTTGTGGTGGGTCTTGTATTGTCTCCACTCCAACATCAAGTGCATTGACACTGACCTCACTACTTGAAGAGCGACGAAGTAAGCGAAAATTAGCTTGAGCCTCATCAAGAGAAATAATAGATCCTTTTTGACCTTCTTTTTCTGATTTTTGACTCATTTCTCGAAGGTAAAAACAGGCATATACAACTATACGTAACACATTCCATCTTCTCTTTGTGCTTGGCCATTTGCCCTCCATGATAGCCTTGTTGTAGAACCCATAGGTAACTGCACTGGGATGAATGCCAGCCTTTTGCATCTCTGAGTAAACTTTGACTGCTAGTGCTGGTCTACCTATCTCAACACACTGCTCCATCAAAGCTCTATAACACACCTACAGATAAAGGAACTGTTATTAGTTGACTTAGTAATTAAATATTAAACTGCTTATATACAAACCTCCTCTCTCTCTCTCTCTCTCTCTCTCTCTCTCTCTCTCTCTCCCTCTCCCTCTCCCCCCCCCCCTCTCTCTCATTCACTCACTCACTCTCATACACCTCTCTCTCACGCACACACCTCATCATTTGGGAGAGCCTGTCTTGTACGAAGTGCATCAAGAAGATCCATAGCTTGAGATAAGACTTCTACTTTATTCCATTGTGATCTTAAGTGATATGACAGTAACATGTACCACAGACTACAGGCATGACTTAACAGAACAGTAGCCCATAGTGCATCACTACCTGATGCTCTTTGAATTAGCTAGAGAAATAGAAATAAAGGCTCACAACAACAAACATTATACTGGGTACTATAAACTAAAGTAAGGATACTCTCCCTATCTTAAAGACACATCATTACAGTTCACTTCTATCATTTCAAGGTCTCCAAGTGCCCACTATAAAGAGGAGGTTCCACTACATAGGGTACTTCTAATATTAGAGAGGAAAGTTGTACTAACTAGAAAGCTGATTTCTCAGCTTTCTAGTTTGGTGAAATATCTACTACTACAGAGTTATTTATATAGGAATTTATCATCCTACCAGCTAGTTAATTAGCTAATGATAGATGTGAAATTGGCAATTAAAGGATAAGACTGGGTCCATTCCATTCATTCACACCGACCAGTCACCCATGGTTTTGCTCAGTGTTGCTTAACTTCAGTTATAATTAGAAGACTAGAATACTAGGTCATCACTGAACCCATTAACTACATTGTCTGTAGTATTAGTCATTATACATACAGTATTAGTAATAGAGCATCTTGCTACTTACTGCCTTGCTCTTAGCTTTTTCTGCCTGTGTTCTAACAGCCATGTTTACAAGCGAAGATTGAGTGGTTAAACGAGTAGGTGTGGGAGTTTTCTGATAAGGAGATTTAGTGGATGAAGTGAGAGGAGAATGGAAAAGAGTAGGATCAAGTGCTGGAAAGAAGGGATAACTAAAAAAAAATTGAGAAAAGGAGAGATAGATAAATGGAAGAACAGTCATATTGATTTCATTATTAAGTATATTGGATACCTGTATCGCTTTCCTTGTGGAAGACCTGATTCGTCTGGAGGGGGTGTGACCACAGTAGGAAGATCATGACGTCTGAAATAATATAATTATTATAAAGATAGAACATTCAATTAAAGATACAAACCTGTGAACTATTGCGTCAATGTTGAGTAACTTTGCATTGGAATCAGCTATTATCTGAGACAGAGAGAGATAGAAAGAGAGAGAGAGAGTATTAATAAGCTATACATGTCATCGCTATTAATCTTACTTTTTCTGTACACTCATCAAAGAAGCCCAAAGCATTACTCTCTGCATGAGAGAATGAACGTTGTTCAATGAAAGAGGTAAATGTTTGTGTATCACAGAAAGTTTTATAGAAGGATCTTTCAATTGTTGGTTTCTGCTTAATAAACAAATCTAAATTGAAGAGTTCTGAAATGTCTTGGACACAACAGGAAGGGGGAGCCATTAATGGACAAAGATATGACCTAGAGAGAGAGAGAGAGAGAGAGAGAGAGAGAGAGAGAGAGAGAGAGAGAGAGAGAGAGAGAGAGAGATCTATTATACTGAGTGAGAGCTGGCTCTGAGATGCTGTAAGTAAATAAAAAACATTTCCTAAAGAATGAAGTAAATGTAGGGAAGGTTAATATCAGTCAAACACAAAGAAAGCAAACAAGATAGTAGGCGGATGGCAGTTGTATCATTCCTACATAATAACACAGGTGGCAGAAAAAATTTAGGATATTTGCCAACTATATCACATCAGTAACATATTTTTGCATTCTATTCCTGTACTATTATGTAGAAATGATACAATTTCCATCCCTACTATATTCTTTGTATTGGACTGACATTAGTCATCCTTACACTTACTTCTTTTTTAGAAAATGTTTTTATTTATTTGTTTGCTTAATTTTCTTTAAAATGCAAGTGTTTTGATAGCCAATATAGAAAAAGCTGTAGCTTGTTGCAAGGCAGTGAGGTTCCATCTTTAACGAGCTCACAAAAAAGAATTCTTACATATTGTGATGAAGAAACAATAATCATTATGACTACAGTGATTAGCCAGACACTTGGAATAGTTCTATCAACAAGGAGGTCCTCCAAAATACAATAAGAAGTTGTAATGATACTTAATTCAATGCATCATAACAAGGATTACAGTCATTAGCTTATCAGTCATACAGTAATTATTTCTTTTAAGATCAAGCAGGCAATAGTCTATACTTACTTCCAGAAGTAGACTAATATTCTTTTTTACATGTCATTAATATTAATTATTCATAAAAAAGGCTTCCAAGAAGTAGTTCAATGACAATTCAGGCCATCCCTTATATAGGTACTGTTATTGCATGCCTAAAAGAACTCCTCTCACTTAGGTTGGATAAATAGTTTCACATTAATACTTCATTTTACAACCTCTATATAGAGGATACCTCTACACTAAGGACAGTTTCTAAGGTCTCAAAGTGGAGTTGTTTCACTTGTACTTGTGAATAATACTGTTCTATTACGTACCTGTAGTTAGCAAGTAATAGAGCTATGAATTTAAGAAAGACCTCACGAATAGTCACGTCAACTCGCTCCTACAAATAAACAAAAAATTAACAATGTTACTATAAATAGAGTGAGCCAAGATCAATGTTTCTATATATAGAGCTTTACCTGCTCTGCTTTATATTGATCTCCAAAGTCAAGTGGTGCAACTTCAACAGCAAAATCTCCACCAAAACTCAAACCTAAGATATATATAATAAATTATTTTATGTCACAATATTACTATAATTTGTGGTAGCAAGTTTTAAAATTATTTGTACTTAAAAAATGATTTTAACAATTGAAAAATCAGTTAGTAATTATCCAACATAACGAATATAAATAAACATACTGGACACTTCACTGGCTAGTGCAGTGAGATTTTTCCTTAACAATCTAACAGCTTTCTGTAACAAAAGAACAAAATCAATTATGTTACTGAATTGTTGTCAGAGATCTCTTACCAGTGGAAGAGGATTCATAGAAATGAATGTCTTCATATCATTACCACTATATTAAATAGGATATTAATATAGTACAATATATCTTTGTGTATTATTACATATTAAGAGTTAATACCAATTAAGTGTTAATACCAATGTCAGATATTGAACATCATTACCATGGTATAATATAGTGGATTTTTTGCATGTTAATTTTTTGAAAAATGTTGGCATTGCTATTTCAATATTCATAGCTCAGTAAATATATGATGTAGGAGAGGAGATGTAGGCCTCATAATAAAATGTTGATATTTATATCTCTATAGTAATATATACACATACTTACATTGTGATAGTATTAACATCTAAATCAATGACACACACACCAGGAGGTGCCGTATAATTATCAAAATATCGACTATCCATACCTTTATGAAAGAGAGAATATCTAATAGCTAGGTAAAAATGGTGTATACAATTCAGTAAAATTCAGTATATTGCTTTGGTATATTAACTGTATAACTCAGTATACTATAACATAAAGTCAGTAATCTTACCTATGATGAATGGTACAGGAGCTTGTAAATAGGATGAGAATGCCAGAGGACACATAGGTATATAAGTACATTGCCATTGTAGAGGGAAAAGGACTGAACGTAGGGCCTCACCGACACTAGTGAGTAGAGCTGGACGAGTTGAGTGAAGGACAATTTTTTGTTCTAGTAAAACTAAATGCATAAGCGTTAGACAATTCTCAACATCAAGACAGGTCAACAATGTCCAGTGGGTGGAGACTCTGCAATAATGAAAGTGAAAGTAGTAGTATTGTTCATTAATATGAAAGTTTGCTTATTTTCTGGTTGTCCTTCAGGTGAAGGACAAGGTGAGGATAATATTATACTATTAGTATATAATACAATATGTTTAAATAACACTTGATTAACAAAATTGTTAACGCAAAAGAGAAAAACTGTTATTGTTGACTTTAATTTGTTTAAATTGTATTATGGTGTTTCTTTAACAACATACCCCATTGGTAAGGGTGTCTGGACTGGTAAGGAAAATACAATAGTCTCCGGACCTATTAACATCTGAACTCGTGGTCTCTCCACAGATGGAAAAGGAACATGAAACATAAGATTAGCAACATATCTGAGAGAAAGAGAGAGAGAGGCAAGAGAGACAGACAGACAGACAGTCAGAGACAGAGAGAGACAGACAGACAGACAATCAGAGACAGAGAGATATGAAAAGAAGGAGGGAGTAATTATTACAAAAAAATTCTTCTTTCAAACCTTTCTAGTGGTAGAAAGACATTTTTGGAAATTGACAGACGATAGAGAGCAGAGAGAAAAGCTTTGAAGGCAGAGAAGAAGGGCCAATGAGAGAGAAGACAGACACACTTACTCATATGAAGTATACCCTAGAGAAAGACAAAAAGTGCCTGTTTTATTGTCCAGTTTAGAGTGATCATCATTTACCTCAATACCAAGACCTAGAGCTCTTTTCATATCTTGTATTGCTGAGACAGTATCAGGTACTCTCTCATAGAACACAACACATGCTCCATACATCTAAAGACATGTAATAGAGTAATCTGATTAGTCAATGATGTACAAACATGACAGAAGTACACCCACATGCAGCAAGACATGAGTTTGCAATAACACTGAATGACACTATGGCTCTCTATACTCTCTATTGTATTATGAATACATATCCTATTCATCGAGTGATAAATGAGCTATTAATGTATATGTAGTAGAACTCCACTTTATATTAAACCTACACATTGTCCAACAGCACTTGTTAGAGCAAATGTTGAGAAGGTTGGCAAAGGAAAGGAGGCGTGTCTTTCCCATGCTTCAACAGAGACCCCAAATGGTAAACAAAACAATGGTACACTCTCTGGTAAAGGAAACTCAGGATAGTCTGCCATGGGATAGCGACTGAGAATCTCTAAATCAAAGAGAAGGATAAGATTTGACGTTAAACCAGTCTCCTTACCTGCCGTGTATGCTACTGATGGTGGGCAAAGAAGACTGGACTTGTAGCAGATTTTGACACCTGAACTTAAATATCCTCTACCTAATGGAGTTGGGAGGGGCTTGTAACCAGATGGAGGATCTTCCTGTAATTAGAGGAAGTACGAACCATCATCATATATTGTCAGTTCATCTATCCATCCGCCTGTCCACTCATCTATCTGTCCAACCCTCTTATTGACCCCTTATCCCTCCCTGATCCACCCATTCTAACTTGTATCATACCTTGTTTCCTACAATCACACTTAATCCAGTAATAGCACTTGACGTATTATATCCATGAGCTAAACCTCTTTTCACAGTCAGATAAATTGGATAGCGTCCACCTCCGCTAAGATCAGCTGATCTCCCACTTGTTGTAACTGCAATAGTTTCGTGACCAGCTGGAAAGTGTTTACTATGTTCTGCACTATAAATACTATAGAAGTAATAGTACAATAAATATTTGGATAATGGAGAGAAAAATGGATGAATAGATTAAAGGAATGAATAACAAATAGATGCATAATAAAATGCACCTTATCTCTGTAATTGGAGGTCTATCTCCTCCTTGTCGATAACAAAGGAAGAGGGACGTTCCAAATAGACCTCCGCCAGTCAGACTACCACTGTTACCATTGGGAGTAGTATCGATACACCTAATGGAAATGGTTTATTAAATTTAATAACCAGTAGATATGGCTACTTACCGAAATCCTTTTGGACATGCTTCATACTTCTTTGCTATTACAGCAACCTCGGTAATAGGCTCTACGTTAGTGGGTGTGGTCAAATGTAGTGACTCTCCGACTTCACCAAATGTCTCCACCCTGAAAGGCGATACATTTTCTCCCAAACCAACGACAACAAAATAGTCGACAATACGTTCAGGACGTCCCTCCATTATCTAATAATCTACAAAGGAAGAGAATGAGGCTCTAGGATAACAAATCCATATAAGTGTTTACAAGAACTTATCACTATGTTTATTTACAAGCAACACAACAATGTTTTGGACACGTACCTGTAATGAAGTCTTGCAGTAAAATAAACACAATTAAACGAATACTACAGACATAGACCATCAATTTTCATTATGATCTTGATAACACAGAGCTTGCAAACTGAATTAATATTTATGCCACAAAAATCATAACCTTTAAGATGCTGCTGTCTTTCAATATTACTTGTTTACTGATAATTAGAACGTTCGATATAATAATTACGGTTAAAATGGCACAAGAAGGGAGTACAAGTAACACTAACTTTTTGCAGCATTTAAAAAAGGTAACAGCTAACTAATATTTTCAAAAAATTATATATAGTTTTCTGATGTTAGGAACAAGATGCTGAGAGTCGTGCTGTTCAATGGGTGGAGCAATTATTAGAACCGTCCATAACTTACAATACTTTATTACAAGCTGTGTGTTCTTAACTTATTGTATTTAATTCCCATATCACATTTTTTCTCAGGCACAATATCTTGAGCCACGACACTACAATGATGTTGTCGAGGAGAGATTTATCGAGAAATTATGTGGTTGGCCACAGTGTGATAAACATCTTGTTAATGTACCTTCAGCGCAATATCATATATCTGTAAAACAGAAGAAAGTTCTAGATATTTCAGAAAGAAAGGTAGTAATAGCAAAGTGACTTTTTAAGGATTTATTTTGTAATTATATCAATTTTGAGTATTTTATTAAGTGAAGTCTTTTAATGTCTTTGTTTCTACATGTGTTATAGAAATTCTGTAGCTCAAGTTGCTACCATTCATCAAAATATTTTGCCTCTCAACTCTCCATGGAGCCAATATGGACCAGGACATCTGAGTTAGTTGATAATCATTACTTTATGATGTTATGTGTTTGTAGGTTTAGCGTGACAATTAAACTATTAGAAGTCCAAGAAGAATCAACTAAGTACATTATTTATTGTTATGAGATCTATTATTTGTTGCTATAGCGATGAACCCACTCAAGATGAAAAAAAGCCTACTGAACAGGACAAACCTGTTTTGACAGAAAAAACAGTTCTTTTAAGAAGTTTAGCAAGTGATACTAAGAGACCTGATCCAATGTTAACATTGCTACAAAAATCAGTAGAAATACCAGGACAAGATGGGAAGAGTAACGAGTCTTCTCCAATGAAATCAGATATCAAAATAATTGAACACAAAGTTGACAGTATAAACTTGTCCCATCAAGGTACTGACGAAGAGGAGGAGGAGGAAGGAGAGACTATTATTGTAGGAGCCTTCCGAAACCAATACAGCAATAAAACATTAACTAAAGTAGATGAGTTCTCTGTTAAAGACAAATTATATCATGCCTTTACAACATGGACTGTTAATAGAGCACATTCAAGATGTGATGATAAAATTGTAGAGACAGAGAAGACACAAGAGGTTGAAGTTGATCCTATTATATTCCTACCTGTAGTTCATAACATTGAAACATCTCAAATTCAACAGAACATTTTCTTGAATCAGCTCAAAACAAAGTGAGCAGAAATAATTGTATTAATTAAGCACTTATTAATCATGTTTCTCAGTTTAACACAGATCTCAAGCAAGTTGGATTTAACAATCCATGCTATCTTACCAGAACTTACTTCACTAGCTAAGACATTCAGGTATGAAACATAATGCCATTATAAAATATTAAACTACTGGTAAATATGATATATAGTTTAACAAGAGATACAATTACATTCAAACCAAATGAATGGAGACTTCTTATATCAATTATGATCAGCAGGTAATTTTAACCTTTAATGTTTTCATAATTCTTTGAACACAATGAGTACTTGTTATGTCTGTGCTTAAACATACATCCCTAACTTTAAATATTAACATTGCACATAAAGAAGTTAGGACTAGATAGACAAGTAATCACTTTGCCTTATTTTTTGTTGGCCAAAATTAATCAGTAATATATTTTATTCAGTTTAGATCTTGCTGATATAGAAGATAACCCAGTAGTACTACAGTGGCTAGAAACAGCTGATCTCCAGAAATCAGATATGACAGATTTAGTTCAATATCTATCAGCAAGAATTAAGTAATTATTAATGAATAAATTATACATAATATGTATATCCAAATTTTGCACCACGTGAATTACATATTACGATTGGTCAACGATGAGGTAAGCGTTGCGTTACCATGGAGACAATGTGTTGATGAATTATCAATCAACTGGAGCTGAGGTACAAATAACAATAAATGAAGGAGCTAACGACTAGAGCAGCTACTAGTGTTGTGTGTTGTCTTTCTTATACGTAAACAATGTCGCTGAAAGTGGTCTATCTTAATGATATACTTGATCTGGATCCAGCACAAAAGGTAAATTCAAGGACAGTTATTGATGAAGTATATTGTACTATTTAGTACATTGACAGCTGAAAAATGTGCAAATGCTGCAAAATACTTTGTGTTTGCAGTCATTTTCTGTAAACTTTTTGTAGTGATGTTGATACATACATATTATATAATAGTTGTTCTTCCTGACTCATGCAATATGTTCTTATAATAGATCTTGTTACAAGAGGAAGAAGCAAAGAAACGTCGCAAGCAAGAGGAGACACTAATTTCCCTAGAACGTATCCAGCAAAGAATTGCAACCACTTTAGTCGAGTACGAAACTGCTGGACAGACTATAACTGATCCAAATGGCAGCACAGAAGAGTCTGTTGAAGTGAGTTTTGAGCATATCAGTGATCCAGTCCAACTTTATGAGCTATTAAATGACACTCGTATAAGATCAAAGTATGAAAAGCATCTGACAATTGTTCTAGTTGGATTTGAAGAGAAGTGTCAGGCTAAAGAACAAGTTCTTCTTTCCCTAGACAGCTTTTTTCAGGAAACAAGAGCAGGAAATACAGAACAACTATTGAAAGATCTGGAAGGTGAAGAGATAGATTTCGAAGATGTTACTGCTGGGTTGGAGAGTGCTATGGAAACAGCTACTCAGGCAGCCACAAAACTAATGGCTATAAAGAATGAAATAAGTCAATTGCTTGCTGTGGCTGCTGCGTTCCCTGATAACAAAAAGGGACGTAAGAAGTTGGAAAAAGCGTTAGTCAAAGCTCAAGATGAAGTCCAGAAAATGACTACAACATTGCAAACTATTCAAGTTGAGTTGGATCAGAGCAAGGAGAAATCTGACCAACTTCAGAAGTCTTTAGAAGCTAAAACTGCAGAATGTGGCAAGCTACGTAAAACAGCAGATCAAGTCCAAAAACTTCAGACCAGCAACGATAGTCTTAAGGCTGAATTAGAAAATGTGTCAACAGTGCTTAAAAAGACAGAGAAGGAATTCAAGGAGCTTCAGACTAATCCATCAGTTATGATCCAGTCTCAACCTGTTGTGAATGAGATTAAAGTGAAGGAACTAGAGCAAGCATTGGAAGCAAGTCAAACTGCTTGTCAGAAGTTGCAAGCAGAAAAAGGCCAGCGTGAGAGTGAGTTTCAACAAGAACTAGAAGCATTGAAAAGTCAATTTGAAAATGATATGGCAGAAATGAAGGCACATCATGAAGAACAGTTACGAAGTCTGGTAGTTGAAGCTGACTTGTTTGAGGAAGAAGGGGAAATAGAGGCAGAAGAAGTGGAGAAAATAGAGGAAGAAGATAGGGAATCAACTGAAACTCCAATTGAAACAATTGATGGAATTGAAGAGGAGAGTCCAACAAGTGATGAAGTCCAACATGATGTCTCACCATCAGATGAAGCCACAGTGATAGCAACGCTACAAAGAAAACATGCCGAAACAGAGAATGCCTTGAAATCAGAGATAACAGACATCAAAAACAAATCTCGTAAAATGGTGACATCTTTGAAAGCACAGTTGGCTGAAGCTGAGAACAGGCTGCAGGGCCAACAATCAGAGCAAACAAATCAAATCGAAATGTTAACTGCTATTGTTCAAGATTATAAGAAACAAAGAGAAGAACTGGAAAAACAAGTACACCAACTTAAACAAGAAAAAGAAGAATTGGTTGGAGAAAAGGATCTGCAGTTATCAAGAGTATTTCAGCTTGAACAAACAATTGAACAGCTTCACCAAGAAATGCAGCAGATGACATTAAATGCACACCAGCAGACTCCTCAACATAAAGATTTTTCTACACACAGTACTCAATGGTCAGATGGTGCTTTCTCCATAGTCAGCACACCACGCTCTATATTATCCACAGACAGGCCACTCATATCTATGGAAGAAGTTCTCCACAATGCTCAAGGAGCAACACCTCTTTCCAGTCACAGCATTGTACTTAGCAGTGGAGGAGCTTCAGGCCAATCTAATATTCATCCTCATGCATCCCCTCTTCATAGCAGCAGTAATGATAAGCCAGCAACTATTGAATTTCCAGGTCTTGCTCTCTCTCGTTTGTCTCGCCATAGTCAAGGATCTGATCGCATATCTCTTGATCATCCTTTAGTCCAAGAATGGAGCAAAGCATATGAACAAGTCATGAAATTTAAAGAGGCTATTGTTGAGATAATTCAAACTCATTATCCATCTAATACTACAGTGGGTGAAGTGATTGAAGATCTGATGTGTCAATCGACTCTCAGTCTCAATGGAGACAAAGATATACAAGGTCAGGTGACACAAATGAGATTCACATTGGCACTTACACTCCATCAACTGGAAACTGCCCTTCAAGAGTGTCTAACTCCACAACCAATTGTAACTGAAAAAGTCGAAGGAGCATCAAATGAAGCGAGTTTACAGCTTGCTCATTTTCAACGACTTCTACATCAAGCTAAAGAACAACATCAAGTTGAGCTGCAGAAGAATCAGGATACCATTGCTAACCTTTCTGCTAAAGTTGACAGTCTCAAAGCTGAAATCATTCATCTTAGACATTTTGTTGATCATAGGCATGAAGAAAGTAAAGGAGTCATCTTTTTCACAAGACTTGATGCAGATAGAAATGAAAAGGCATTGCAAGATGCTGTCATAGATCAACAAATGAGTCAAGAGGACTACCAGTCTATATCATCCAAAATGAATGAATATTTGGCCATTCCTGGTCAACGTCTCAAGAAAATAGCTCAAAAGATAAACCACGAGACTCAAGTTCAAAAAGCTATTGAAAGCATCCAAAAGTCGTCTGCTTCACCTGAGCATACAAGTCGTGTGATAAATATGATACAACAACTTCAAGAGAAACGACAACTGGATTTCAATGATGCAATGAACAACCTAACATCAAAAAGACTGCAGTTAGCTAATAACTTGCAGTCTGCACTGACAAAAGCAGAAAAAACAACAGATGTTTTCTTGATCAAGCCCAAGTACCCAACTCAAACACCTCTTCCAGGCTCTATCATGATGCCACTACACCGCAACCCTCCTTCTCGTAGAACACCCCTCTCCCCATCAATCATAACTCGCAAGAGAGTCCTAGAGAGTGGACAGAGCACACCTCATCCAACCATGCGTCTTATAAATGATATCCGTTCCACTTTAACTAGCAGACAGCAACAGTATCAGGACAACAGTGACCTAATAGCAGATACATCACCACTACAACAATCTAGACCATCTACTGAGGGTGGTCATAAGTGGACTGTAGCTAGTTCTAGGGCTCAGTCGGCTACCTTCTCACCAATACTGCCCAGACTCATAGAACTGGAAACTACCAGACTCAGAGAACCTGAACTTCTCTTAGGCTCTTTAGCTCGAAAGGGAAGAGTTCTACATCCTAAACGAAATGAAGTTGCTTCATTGCAGAAGATATCTCCATCATCTGCAGTATTGCCGCCAATCCACATTCCTAATCATCAAGAGGAACAAATTGTTGCATCTTAAAATTGTTTGTAATATACTGGTCAAATATAATACACTGCAGTAAACAGTTTATAATGTTTAATGTCAAAGGGAAAAATAGGATTTGATATATCACTTTTCTATAATAAAAATGAAACAATGATAGAGAGAGAAAGAGAAAAATATAGGGAGGGAAGGAGAAACAATCAATATTACTGTTAAGGAGATCAGCAGGATTAATGTGTAGTTTTTTGTGGTAGAGTTGGTTGGACTTGTGATATAAGTAATGACTGATCATTACTAAAGACAGTAATAGATAAATGTTTGTCTTTCCACTCAAACTTATGAGGTAAAGTCAATTTAGGCTACAAATTAGAGAGATAATAAATCTATTACTTGTCATCCACTTACATCATCTAATACACTAATATCTTTAAGAATCATCTCAATATCTTGATGTGACAAATAGACATGCAACCAAGGACCTTGAGAGGCCAAAGGATGATCCTCATCAGCAAAGGCACCCTATAAAAAATACAATACAATGACTGGCTCTGTCATTTCTACCTCAATATTAGGAGATACTAATGTAATAGCTACATCTCCTGTGACACTCTTGAAGGTAAAATGTCTACCATGTTGTAGTCTTCCTCTGAGGAATGAAAGGAATGTACATTGTCACTATTGATCAACCGCTCTATATTAACCTTAGTGCTAGTAGAATTAACTTGCCCGCCTCCCAATTGAACAGCATATCAACATGATCTAGTGTTTGTGTTCTCAACAATTCCAACTCGGTGCTTGCGCCTCTCTCACCATGAGCCACACCTCCAACAATAGCTGTGCCTTCCATTCCAGGAAGATCTGTAATAATAGTTCCAGCAGCTTTTTGGCCAGCACCATCTTCCCAACTACACACAGCACTAACACCACTCAAATTACTACCATCTTGAGCGATACCCTTTGTTAATAAGCTCTAAAAATAATTAAAAGGGAATTATTAAGGGTCCAGAAAATAATTAGTGTACATAGGTTCTGGTAATGCTTACTTGATTATCTGCATCGATTTCAAATAATGATTCTCCTCTTCTCATATTGGTAATTAACCACTCACCACCAGAACTACAAAGAATGTGCAATGAATATCATAATAGCATTGAATTATAATCATAGGCATATCGTATATCAAAAGGCATATCATATTCCAATCAATAATAACTATATCAAATATCGGGGGCAATGACTCATAACAATAAATTCAATACTGAAGAAAGAGTGATAGTATCACTCACAGTGGTCTTCGCTTGAGGAGATCAAGAACGCCTTGTACATTCCATTGTTGAGCTGCTTCTAACTCCTCATCAGTCACACCCACTACCTAAACAATATAGATCCTCAAAGATACATTGGGCAATAACGTATGGAGCAAATGATCTACTAATGTTTGACTTTAAGCTTCATTTTGTATACATATTTGCTGGTAAAAATATAAGTTTATGATTTTAATCTCACTTGTATAAAATTGACGTAGCCCAATTGAGTGTTAACCTGTCCAAGTTGAGGATCTGGTGCTAATAACATATGTCGAATGCGAGAGTCCCCTTGGTCAAGTGGTGCATGCCAGGAGACATGATCTCCAACACAAAGAAGATTTTCTGACTAAAGTATTAACCGTTTTATGAGAAGTGATGATTGATAGAGACGTCTTACTTGAAAAACGTAACGTGCTAAAGATTGTAACAACTCTGCTGGCCATGTTGGAGGAGAAGTGCTTGTACAATCATCTGAAAAGAGACGAAATGTCAACTCAAATCCAAAACCACTAGGTTGATCAGGTCCAGCAACCCTATAAGAACAAAGCCAGATAGTATATGTTGCTCTACAAATAATGATTACTACTTACTCATGAACACGTCCATCTCCGTAAAGATCAGACAACCCACATGTTACATAATGCCAGTGTTGGGGAATACCCTTTGTACTGTCACCAGGGTTGCGATAAATGTTGAGAAAATCAAGTGGATCTGGCCCACCCAGCCTACAAGATGGAGTATAACTTGAAATTTATTACGATGACCAAACAATTAACTCTATTGTTTTGTTTGTCCATTCATCTCATGTATCTGTCCATCAATCAATTCATCTGTCCATTCATCTAACACTTCATCCATCCTTCATACATTCATCTATCTATCCATCCAGTAATCAATCATTCATCTCTCTATCAATTCACCCATCAGGTCACCCCCCACTTACCAAAACTTTACCAAAGCTGTAATTTGCAGTGGGTTAGGTTGATCTGGGTAGATATCTCGACAAACACCGTAGATCCCGTCTAAACCCACTGGTCGCTTCGTAGCCATACTTTTTGACTACGCTTTACTATCAATTCCCAAGGCCCCCACCTATGTTTAGTAAATACACACACCCAAACTTGATGGGCGTTACCCAATGTAAGTGTAATGGAAGCTGTAATGGAAGGGAAAACAGCTGCCTCAGATCTACTCAAGGATCTACCAAGCAGAAATAGTTGCCATTTTTCACATTATAGTCAAGGCAGTTATAAGGTGAATATGATCACCATTGAAATAAATCAGTTGGTCTCCTGTTATGGAAATTATCAATTCTATTTGCCTTTAGTGCACTGAAGTTAAGAGATATGTTAGATTAAAAGATAAAAATGACACTGCTCAAGCTCAAGGTGACTTGATTTATATTACATCAAATGTACTTTATGATTGCATACCATGTGTGAAATTTGTACCTCATAAGCTAAGAGTATGAGTATGAGACCTGTGTGGGTATGAGACCCATATCTCATCATTCTCATGAGAGTATGTGTATGGGTATGTGACCCATACCTCATTGGAGCATAAGTATGAGACCATACTTTACACTGAATAGTATGGGTGTGAGACTTATGTCTCATTTTGTTAGCATAATTATAATATTGTAATGATCAATAGTTAGTTATGGGGTTTGGGTACAAGACTTGTCTGATGGTATGAACATGAGACTTTTATTACTAGTTATTGAAATGGACAAACAAAGTGTCTTAAGATATGAACTTGAGAAAATGCAAAGACTCAAAAAAACTAAAGTAAGGCAGACACTCTTTCAAACTAGTAGATCATGTAACATATTCTTAATCATTTAGAAACCGGTTAAACGAGTTAGTAGTAGTAGCTCTAGTACAGATCGACACAGTAAATTAAGAAAAAGAAATTCAGAATCTTCTGAAGACAGCAGCGACAAGGAACAGACGTCACACAGGGAGCCACCAGACCTGTAACTTAAGAGTAATCAATAACTAACTATTAGGGGTTTCCCTTAAGTGTTGTGTCTCTTGTTTGATTTTTAAGTTCTTTCTTACAGTAGTATTACTACCTCTGTATATTTGTACCTAGCAATGTTATTAGCTGGGGATTTTCAATGATGATGTTGTGGTCAATGTTGCTATGACATAACAAAACTTGTTAGGAAAAAGTTTATTTCTACTATAAATCCCACTATTTTACTGTCAGTTCTACAGAGCTTGCACATAACAATGGAGCTCTTCACTGGGACTAGTAACTAGTCCATGGACTTGACCAACAGATTTAACTCCTCCCACAGGCTCCAAGGAAAAACGTTGGAGAAGGACAGTTAGGAAAACACTGACTTCAATGTAGGAAAAGAGGTAACCAGGACATTTACGGCGACCAGTACCAAATGGTGAAAAGGCTAATGAATCTCGTCCTTGCAGAGCTCCAGCAGCACAGTGTGCAGGATCAAATCTATATCAAAATTTGATTTAGAATTCAAAATTTTATTCTCTTACTTTTCAGTGTCTTTCCAGATACATTCGTTCTTTAGAGACACACCCAAAGCTAGAACAATGGGTGTACCAGCTGGGATACAATACCCACCCACAACAATATCGTGATCACAATAACGGGCAGCATAAGGAGCTAAAGTTGACATTCGTAAACTTTCATCTAAAACTTGACGCAGATATCTATGAGCAAAAACAATACCAGTATACTTAATTACTTTAGACAATAGTTTTTAACCCCCTAAATGAAGAGCAACATACGTAGTTGTTGAATAAACATAGTCCTTCAGTTTCTTGTCTCGATCACTTCCCACTAAATCTTTCATCTCCTGAGTAACCTTAGCTTTTACTTCAGGATACAGATTCATGTAATAGATAGCCCATACTAAGAGATAACCAGAAGTATGTAAACCACCGACCATAAATGTGAGACCATCAGAGAAAATCTAAAATTCAAAATTTGAAACATAAAATTTGAAAATTCACACTACATACTTGATCCTCTGGTACTTGAGACTGAAGAAGAGCATCAATAAATGGTATCTCTGTTCGTTCAGTACCTTCTTCTCTCGATTTTACTACACGCAACACAGTATCTCTCATGCTCTTTAATTGATCATTGAATGTCTTCTCTCTCTCGCTGCCTGGTTCAGGAGGACCAATATGGAGTCGCTGTTCCATTTCATGCCATACCTAATGGTAGACATGAAGTAATAAAAATACTCCATTAAATGTAGTCTCACTGAGTGATAGGACTTGGCCATTTTACGTATTTCTTCTTCACTTTCAAATGCTTCTCCATAACAAGTACGAGTTATACCTTTTATAGTCATCATAAAAAACTCTTCTTGTAATTCTATTTGACCATTTGATGGTAACTGAGACCAGTTATTAGCAGTCTCGTCTGCAATCTAGAGTAAGGAGTATATTAAAATTCACTACTCCAGTAATAAATACAGTAATGCTACAAATTCTGGTCACAGTTGAAAGACATTCTTTGTACATACATCTCTTATGTCTTGTGTGTATTATTTTTTGTAGTATTCTGACAGTGTAACAACAGAGGTCAATAAGGTTAAAGGTCATTTAGCCACCAAAGTTCTATTACATTATTTTCTTGGGTACAGATATCGTATGAAGAGAACAAGTCCATTACTGTTGCTAAGGTAATGTGCAAATGGCTATACATAAATACCTTGATAAAACAGGGTATGTATCCCTCTAGAAACTCATCTCTCAAAGTTGGATAAAGGAACTTGCGCCGTTCTTCCCAGTCAAGTCCATTGGCATATTGTATGCTCTGGTCAGTTAACATTGGATGAAATAGTTCAAAGAGCAACTCTGGAATCAAGAAATTAAAAATGATATTTGATCAATGAGATGTTGGGTTGCTAACTTGGTCTGTAAGTTAATTTCATTGTATCCTTAAACATCTCTGGACTACAAATACTGACTACTTTCTGTTTCCCCCACCAAAACATGACTATTGACTGACGACCATGATCATGAAGATGGAGCAAATATTCATGTAGACTTCCATGTTTACTCAACTGACCTAGATCACCAAGCCTATGGAAAATGAGATTATTATATTAAGACTATACAATAACTACTTACTCAGGATCTGCGGGTTCTTTGTCCCAACCAGGAACAGTTTTTGATTTTTCTGGAGATTTAGAAGTCGGAGTGACCGCAGAACTAGAAGACTATAAAAATTACATTTTGTCAATAACAATTGAAAATCATATATAAATATAATAGTTGCTTTCTATTTTCAATACACTTTTACATCACTATGAAGTTGCATAGGAGACTCTGGTATTTTTACTAGGAATTAGTAGCATTTTATCATGTTAAATAGAACTAATCTAGAATCTACTTAGCTGGTTATCAATTACTGTCGATTTGGAGAAGAAATAGAAAACCAATAGTATCACTAAGCCTAGTATAGCCGAGACCGCAAAGATCACAAAATCCAACATGGCTGAGCTTTGTCCCGACAATAGTGCCCACACGCCCACTCCTCTGGGCAGAGCTTGGAGTGCTCCTGTATTTGCAAGGAATTTTAGTCATGATTTTTCGATAAAAATAACTTGATTTATTTTAGTGATTCTATTAGTAATCATTATTTCACTGTCAATGTGCTACAGAGTTTGTACATAACAATGGAGCTTTTCACTGGGACTAGTAACTAGTCCATGGACTTGACCAACAGATTTAATTCCTCCCACAGGCTCCAAGGAAAACTGCTGAAGGAGAATAGTCAGGAAAATACTAACTTCAATGTAGAAAAAAAGATAAGCAGGACATTTTTACAATGACCGATAACAAATGGAGAAAAAGCTAATGAATCTCATCCTTGTAGAGCTCCAGCTGCACAGTGTGCAGGATCAAATCTATATCAAAATTTGATTTAGAATTCAAAATTTATTCTCTTACTTTTCAGTGTCTTTCCAGATACATTGGTTCTTTAGAGACACACCCAAAGCTAGAACGATGGGTGTACCAGCTAGGATACAGTACCCACCCACAACAATATCGTGATCACAATACCAGGTAGCATAAGGAGCTAAAACTGACATTCATAAACTTTCATCTAAAACTTGACACATAAATCTATGAACAAAAACAATACCAGTTTTTTAACCCCTAAATGAAGAGCAACATATGTAGTTGTTGAATAAACATAGCCTTCAGTTTCTTGTCTCGATCACTTCCCACTAAATCTTTCATCTCCTGAATAACCTTAGCTTTTACTTCAGGATACAGATTCATGTAGTAGATAGCCCACACTAAGAGATAACCTGAAGTATGTAAACCACCAACCATAAATGTAATACCATCAGATACCATCTGAAATGACAACTTTGAATTGAATATTTCAAGATGCATATCACATACTTGATCCTCTGGTACTTGAGACTGAAGGAGAGCATCAATAAATGGTATCTCTGTTCGTTCAGTACCTTCTTCTCTCGATTTAATTACATGCAACACAGTATCTCTCATGCTCTTTAATTGATCATTGAATGTCTTCTCTCTCTCGCTGCCTGGCTTAGGAGGACCAACATGGAGTCGTTGTTCCATTTCATGCCATACCTAATGGTAGATATGAAGTAATAAAAATACTCCATTAAATGTAGTCTCACTGAGTGATAAGACTTGGCCATTTTACATATTTCTTCTTCACTTTCGAATGCTTCTGTTAACACATAAAATATACAATAATAACTATGACAATACCAAAATTGCTTATAATCACATAGTAACTATTTATATGATTTTATATTGAAATCAAGTGTATACTATTAAAAGATGCAATGTTCTGCTGTAATGTATTGGTGTTTATTTATTTTAAAGTACTTAGCTGGTTATCATTCATACACTTTTGATTTGGACAAATAATAGAAGATTAAAAGTATCACCAAACCCAGCATGGCTGAGACAGCAAAAATCACAAATCCAATATTACTGGAGTTGTTCTAACAATAGGCGGAGCTTCAGCAAAGCTCAGAGTGGGTGGAGCTGTCTGCTATTGCACCATTTGAACCTAATCATAGAAGACGGTTATTGCACCATGTTAGCGACACAATTTGATTTTTGTATAAAAGATGAGTGACTCGGGGCTATTGGTTATTAGTTACTTTTGTTAAAGATGTGATCTTGTAAGTTCTACATTAGGACACTGAATTTTCATTGAAGACTTGCGTTATTCTTTACTGAAAGAGAAAATTGTTTTGGATTTTCGTTATTTGATTGGATTAGAACTTCTCTCCAAATTTCAAAAATGGTGAGTTTCATTTGAGTTAGAATCTTACACTAACATAGTATGTTTATGATATTATGTTCATGTATGCTAAATTGTAGCAACTGCTGTGTAACCATGTAATGCTTTTACTCTTTTATATTTTATGCATTCCAACTTGTAGGTGCGCTTCACTGTAGAACAGGTTAGTTATAGCTGCAGAACTGAATGTATTGGTATCTCATTTCTCTCTTTAGGTCCGAGCCATTATGGACAAGCGGACTAATGTCCGTAACATGTCTGTGATTGCCCATGTTGATCATGGTAAGACTACACTCACTGATTCTCTGGTTGTCAAAGCTGGGATCATTGCCGGGAACAAAACTGGTGATCGTTACACTGATGTAAGAGAAGATGAACAGAAACGTTGTATCACAATCAAGTCAACGTGAGCTCAAAATATTTTCCATTTCTAATAATGAAATCATTTACCCTTTTAGTGCAATTTCACTCTATTATGAGCTACAAGACAAAGACATGGAATACATCAAACAAGAGAAAGATGGCAATGGTTTCTTGATCAATCTCATTGACTCTCCTGGCCATGTTGATTTCTCTTCCGAAGTGACAGCTGCTCTACGTGTCACAGATGGCGCTCTAGTAGTTGTAGACTGTGTCAGTGGTAAGTAGAAGGATACTAGTTGTAGGAGAAAATTTTATTGTCTTTTATAGGAGTGTGTGTTCAAACTGAGACTGTCCTACGTCAGGCCATTGCTGAAAGGATCAAACCAGTTACCTTTATGAATAAGATGGATCGTGCTTTACTAGAACTTCAGCTGGAACAGGAAGATCTTTACCAAACCTTCCAGCGAATTATTGGGTCCATTAATGCAATCATTGCTACATACGCTGATGAAGACGGTCCAATGGGAAACATCATGGTTAGTATGAAATAACAGAATAAAGTCAAGCTGTTATCTACCACTTACATTAGTCACAAGAACACATTCTATGTTTCTCTTTAGGTTGATCCTAGTGATGGCACAGTTGGTTTTGGTTCTGGTCTCCATGGTTGGGCATTTACCTTGAAGCAATTTGCTGAAATGTACAGAGCAAAATTTCAAATTGAGCCAGCCAAATTGATGAAGCGCCTTTGGGGGGAACACTATTACTCTCCTACCGAACGGAAATGGAACAAGGAGGGAGGCGACGGATACATCCGTGGATTTTGCCATTTTATTCTTGACCCCATTTACAAGGTAAGTTTTAATAATTTTTTTAAACATTTTTCTTTATTGCATTCAGCTAGTCTTAAGTAACTGTTTCTAGAAAATGGACAAAGGAAACAATTCTCCTTTCACTATGTCTAGAAGTGAATTGCTCAAGACTAGCATTCACCCAACTATTAGATTTACTTTATATCTTACATGTACCTTTTCTTGTTTTTTTCACTGATTAGGTCTTTGATGCTGTCATGAACTTTAAGAAAGACGAGACTCAGAAACTCATTGACAAACTTGGAATCAAACTTGACCCTGAAGAAAAGGTAATACCTTCAACTATAACAGCAGGCAATATTAACAATCCTTAACTATAGGATTTGGAGGGAAAAGCCCTACTCAAAGCTATAATGCCCAAATGGTTACCAGCTGGTGACACTTTGCTCCAGATGATCACCATTCATCTTCCATCTCCTGTCACTGCTCAACAATATCGGATGGAACTGCTCTACGAAGGACCTCATGATGATCCCTGTGCATTAGGCATTAAAAACTGTGATCCTAAAGTAAGAAATTAGAGATACAACAATCAGTTAACTTATTAATAATTTGATTGCTGTACTACTTTAGGCACCTTTGATGATGTATGTTAGCAAAATGGTTCCCAGTTCTGATAAGGGACGTTTCTATGCTTTTGGCCGTGTGTTTAGTGGTGTTATTGGAACTGGTCAAAAAGTCCGCATCATGGGACCCAACTATGTCCCTGGAACAAAGAATGATATCTACCTTAAATCAATTCAAAGGTACAATAATATAGAATGTTTATTACAATAATAATAATATAATGTAATATATAATATACAATAATATAATAATAATACGATAATAATATACACTGTTTATTTTACTGTGAAAATTAGCAACAATAACAATTTTGGAGTTTTTTTATTTCAAGATGAAAAGTAGTGATGTTGACATTTGGGAGTTAATTTTACAAGAATAAATTTAGCAGGACATTATCATTTCAAAATGCTTACTTATAATAGTTGAAACTGAAAATATTAATACTTACTACATTACATTATTTTTAGGACTGTTGTCATGATGGGTCGCTCTAGTTTGAACATTGATGATGTCCCCTGTGGTAATGTTGTTGGTCTTGTGGGTGTAGATCAATTCCTTGTAAAGACTGGTACCATTACAACTTACGAACAAGCTCACAATATGAGGGTAAGTAGATGTAGTGTAAGTAAAAGGAAGACATAACAGAGAATGCTAGGAAGGAAAGGTCAGATGATAAAACAGATTACCATTTGTTGCTTTGTGTAGGTAATGAAGTTTAGTGTGAGCCCTGTGGTACGTGTTGCTGTGGAAGCTGAGAACCCAGCTGATTTGCCAAAACTTGTGGAGGGGTTGAAACGATTGGCTAAATCCGATCCTATGGTCCAGGTATGGGATGGATAAATGGATAGATGCATAGTCAGAAAGTAGATACATTAGACCAAGATGTAGATAGTGAATTGTCCTATTTTCTATCAGTGTACCACTGAAGAAAGTGGTGAACTCATAGTAGCTGGTGCTGGTGAACTCCATTTGGAAATTTGTCTCAAAGATTTAGAAGAAGATCATGCCTGCATTCCGATCAAGGTATGTAGTTCTTTTATCCTCAATAATACTTTGCTGCATGACTATTGCCTTTGTGTTTCTTTAACTATTTAGAAATCTGATCCAGTTGTCTCTTATCGTGAAACAGTTACTGATGAAAGCAGTGTTCTATGTTTGGCTAAATCACGTAACAAATTGAACAGACTTTTCATGAAAGCTTCTCCATTCCCAGAAGGTTTAGCTGAAGACATTGATCAGGTAGACTCTCTTTCCCTTTTCACATCTTCCCTATTTTAGTCGTATTGTTTTAGGATATTGTGACTTATAGTCAAGAACACAAACCACGAGCTAGGTTCCTTGCCGATAAATATGGATGGGATGCAGGAGAATCACGAAAGATTTGGTGTTTTGGACCCGAAGGACATGGTCCTAATATGTTGATTGATTTAACTAAAGGAGCTCAATATCTCAGTGAAACTAAGGACAGTATTGTTGCTGGTTTCCAATGGGCCTCCAAAGAAGTGAGCAGAAATCAAAAAAAATTAAGATTTGTTTATAATTTTATATAGCGTATGTTTGACTGTCTCTCTTATTTTTTGTTAAATAGAGTGTCTTGTGTGAAGAGAACATGCGTGGTGTTCGTTTTGATCTTCATGATGTGCTCATACATTCTGATCCCATGCATCGTGGTGGAGGTCAAATTGTACCAACTGCTCGCCGTGTTGTGTACTCCTCTGTACTGACTGCAAAACCTCGTCTAATGGAACCTATCTATCAAGTAGAAATACAAGTATGTTATCAATAGTTATGGTAAAGAATATTACCAATAAAAATATATGTACATAATTATAAAATGGGGAATAAATAATACTCCTTTAATGAAACTAAAATAATATAATTTATTAAGATGTACTTACTGTATTGTTGCTTACTGATTATATTAATGTTTGTTCACTATAATATTAAATGTTAACATTAAGATCAACGACATTGGGGTATATAATTTATGGAGCCATACTCTATAATACTTGTGTTCTGTAGTGTCCTGATACAACTATTGGTAATGTTTACTCTGTATTAAATCGACGCAGAGGACATGTTTTTGAAGAGTGTCCACTTGTAGGGACATCAATGTATATTGTTAAGGCTTATCTACCAGTGAATGAATCCTTTGGTAAGTCAGTAACTTCATAGTTTCAACTACATCTCCATTGTCTTCTCCTGCAGGGTTTAGTGGTGATCTTCGAGGTAGTACTGGTGGTCAGGCCTTTCCACAATGTGTCTTTG
This sequence comes from Xestospongia bergquistia, assembly GCA_963965975.1. NCBI lineage: Eukaryota > Metazoa > Porifera > Demospongiae > Haplosclerida > Petrosiidae > Xestospongia > Xestospongia bergquistia. Next base: position 1,107,496 of record OZ014420.1, on the reverse strand, counting down.
ATCACTGGGAGGTTATGTCGGGTGATCCCTTTGACCCCAGCTCTAAGCCAGCTGCTGTTGTCAAAGCAACCAGACAGAGGAAGGGTCTCTCAGAAAGCATTCCAAGTCTTGATAAATATTTGGATAAACTTTGAAAATTATCTTTGAGAGAAAACTGAACAAGAATACATGTTTTGAACAATTAATTTGCTGCATTTTTGAATATTATCATTTTGTTTTTGCTTTTTAGAAAACTATGATTTTTTAAATATAATTATTCCTACATCAATTAATTAATCTTTTGTAATACAGTCACTCTCACAAAGTGTATGACATAAACATTACAATAATATCCACGCATTATGTACATTGACTTAACAGGATCCCTTTGACCCAAGCTCTAAGCCAGCTGCTGTTATCAAGGCAACCAGATAGAGAAGGGTCTCTCAGAAAGTATTCCAAGTCTTGATAAATATTTGGATAAACTTTGAAAATTATCTTTACAACAAAAATTTGAACAATTAATCGCTGTATTTTTAAATATTATTGCTTTGTTTTTGATTTAATTAACTTTTTAGGAAACCATGATTTTATTAACTTTAAAAATACTTCCATATCAATGAATAATATTAAACTAGGATGTGGGTGTGTCCATGATGTAATTAGGGATATCCCAATAAGGTTGCTATTTACAAGAAATCTGACTTAGAACTGATCATATTCTCACTTTAAAAGAAGTATGGCGTCAAAAAAAAGCTCTAGAACTTCTACAGAGAACAATATGATGAGTGACTTGCCTTACAAGGCTATGAAAGACCTCGCTGACCGTCTGGACCTCCTGAAAGATGGCAAGACAGCTTACTGGCGAGAGCTGGCACGTGAAATGGATTACAACTCCATCACAGTGGAGAATTTTGGCCTTAGTGCTACCAAACCAAACGGTAGTCCAGGCTATTCGTTATTACTAGATATGAGTAATCGAGGTACAAGTTATGAAGAGTTGGTGGCCCATTTAAAGAAACTCCAGATGTATGAGGCTCTTGTCCAATTGGGTTATAAAGGTGAGTTGAATATTGCTATATTACTTAGTATATATGCTATAGAAAGGTATAAGGGTCTTTCCCTTTAATATTGTAACATTTATTAGATTTATTTATGTTTTGTCTACTGTTTACATCTCCCCATTATTACCTTTATATATTTTGTCTTGTTTTTCACTTCTAAAATATAATCATAACACTTATTAATTTAATAGACAGATCCAAAATAGACGAATCAGGATTTTCCCATTATTAAAGCATTACATCATCAATAGTTGAGGGGACATGATTACTCCGTCGTCATATTCTAAGTTAGGAAATCATGGCGTAACAAGTCCTATTTTGTTATGATGTAATGGAATGTCCCTGGGTTTTTTATTAACTATTCATGCACCTAATTACTACTTATCTTGTAAACAAAACTTGTGTACATATGTAGGTTGTAAATGTACGTGTTAGATTTTATACACATGTACATGTATACATGTTACATGTTGTACAGGTACATGTAGTAATTAATTTTAGTGACATAGTGAAAGTTATTGCTTCAGTAGATAACTTACTACATAACTTTTATTACTTCCCAGAGGATGTACGTATCATTAAACAGCCGGTTTCCACTCCTGTGATGATAGGACAAAAGGTAGAACTTGAATGTCGTGCTGAGGGTGTACCTCGTCCTAAATATATGTGGTTTAAAGGTCAAACTCCATTGATGGATCAAAGAGGACCGAGACTTGTGATAGAAAATGTATGAGATATGATGTATCTTTAGATATGATGAGTATCTTTGTTGCTAGATTGCCATGGAAAATAGTGGACTGTATGTATGTCGTGCTGAAAATGAAGCTAATTTTGTTTTTAGTCAATGGGTGGAAGTAAAGGTGACTAGTCCTATACCAAAGAAAGGTATAATGATCATAATAATGACAGTTCTATCATGCCACACATTATACTGTAGCAGTTAGTGTAATGATAGTCTGGTAGAGTATATAGCATATTATGCCTTAGTGAGTATATGTTATATTGCAGTAGTAATATAGTCATTACTAAGTAATATATTATACTATAGTGTTATATAAATATATATTATATTATAGTAGTAATATAGTCATTACTAAGTCATATATTATACTATTAGTGTTATATAAATATATATTATATTATAGTAGTAATATAGTCATTACTAAATCATATATTATACTATAGTAATTGGTTATTGGGAATATTCTTGTATCAGTTTCTATTTCCTTCTTTTAGGGCCTGTCCCTCATGGAGCTTTGAATCAAGGTATATCATCCTTCATATATGCACCTAATGTATTACCTCACCTCCTCTCTCACTTTCCCTTCCATAACACACACATATACAGATACCCCAGTAATTAATGATCACCCACAACCTCAAATTTTAGAAGTTGGGCAAAAGCTCTTTCTCACATGCCAAGCAAGCGGTCCTGGAACATTAGAATACCAGTGGTTCCGTAATGGAGAAGCTCTGATATATGGTACCAAACAAGAGTTAGTTATACCTGAGGTTCAAATGGCTGATCAAGGAGTATATGTATGTTGTATTAAATCTAACAATGGATCTAGCACACTCTCTAAAGGGGCAGAGATAATAGGTAGATTTTCAAATATTGACAGGTACTGAGATTATCTTTGTTTAGTGAATCATCATCAACAACCAAGTCCTTTCTCTCCTCCACCTATTCCTCTTGGTCAACCAATTTTACAGCATGGTCCTCATCCTGGAATGCAACCAGCCAGTAATGGACCAGGTAAGACCTCATCACTGTGTTTCTATAGCTAGTAATCTGTTTGTCAGGGATGTTTATGCCAGGAGATCCTCCTTTTCATCCACCTGGTCCTTTTCCTGGTCCTGGTGGATTTCCTGCTCAACTTCAACATGTTCCTGTGAATCATCATATCCCTGTGGGTGATCCTCGGTTCGATAGCCTCTTCAAAGTGCCAACAATAGTTAATGCTGGATCTCCAATGTTGAGTCCTAGTAAGTTCAATATTTGTTTACTTCCTTACTACATAATTTCATTCTTCATATTTCATACTCCAGTCTCATTACTTCACATTCCATACTTCATAATCCCATTCTATGTCATACTCTAGTGTCATTACTTCATACTCAATACTTCATAATTCCATGCCATACCAATAAGCTTACATCAATGTACAATGTATTTACAGTATCTCCTCTTTACAGTGGGAGAAAATCCACTTCCTACAGGTCATAACCCAATGCATAATGGTCCTTCTTCAGAACCACCAGTATCTTCAAGACCATGTGGTATGCCATCATGTTTAAATGTCATCATTTCTCTCTTTCTCTCTTAGAAACTAGACCAATACGATCTGGTTCACCTGTTAATGGAATTCAAATGCTTCGACCAGACCATAGAGAGAGCAGAGATGAAGTACCTATGGGAATGGGTAAGGCACACTCCCCTTATCACTCTGCACATCAATTCATAAATGTTGATATAAATGATAAAATTTACTGCTATACATATACTTGTTATACAGATCACCGTGACTGTGAAATGCACAGACCTTGTTCAGATAAAGTGGCTTTACTGATCGGCAACAAAGAATATCACGTAAAAAGTCTAAAACTGAACACACCAGAATATGACACTCAAGATCTTGCTGGCATTTTGCGTAGTGCTGATTTTAAAGTTGTCAGTCTTGTCAACTTGACAAAGAAAGAGATGGATGATGCTGTGAACTATTTTACTCAGTTAATTGGTCCTAATGTATATGCACTGTTCTTCTTTGCTGGTCACGGTTTTGAAGTGAACAATATGAACTATATGATGGCTGTTGACTGCACTAAACAAAAGAACCCATCTTATTGTGTATGTGCTCAAATGGTATCACGAATGATGCAGGAAAAAGGAGCTAAATTGAGTATGGTGTTGTTGGACATGTGCCGTGTAGTTGCTCCTCAAGTGTATGTCTAACTCATTATTTCATTCTCTTATAACATTCATTTATCTCTTCGTCAATTTGTTCATGTTATCTCTTTCACAGACCTATTACTGATATGACAGGAGTTTATGAACACCCTCATCCTATAAGAAGTTACCCTGGATATCACATTTATGCATTTTCATGGTAAATTTAAGATCTTATCACTGTAGAAATAACTGGAATATCTTTGGATATGTTTGGATATTTTTGATTTTGTTTGGTACCTTTGCATTATGATTAGGGAGTGTCTTTGAATAAGTTTGGATATTGATACCATTTTTGTAATAATGTTATTCTGTAGTTCACCAGCTGAGAAGGCCTATGAAGTTGGAGCCAGTAATGGAGATGCTGGATTAGAAGGACAAGACCAACTTGGATTAGTTGGTAAAGACAACAGTATTTTTGTGGCTGCTCTAAAAGAGCATCTTCAAGCTGAGAGAGGATCACTGAAAGATACAGTTCAATCTTTATTGAATGCCACAGCTAAAAGTACGTTTAGTGGGAGGGAGAATGTTAAATATTTGATTAATTGTTCATTCTTCAGATGTTTACAAACATAAGCCAGCTGGTGTTGAAAACCAATGGCAACGACCACAAATCTCTAGCAATTTGGCAGAAGATCTCTCAATAGATGACCCAGTTGATCCTACTTTACTACCTGAACAGCAAGAAATACGAAGTAGAAGATGGAAAGATGCTCATAGTAAGAGAGAGAGACACACACACAGAGAAGCATTACTAATTCTTTCTGTTCCAGCTATTCCTGATGCTACAGTGATCAGCTCTAGATATGGACAATTAGCACTTCGTCTTCATTTTCGCGCAGAACACACTAATGTACTCGTTATACAAGCTGAAGTATTACAAGGTTGCTTGACTGAAACTGAAATTGAAACTATGGACATGAGTTTGGTACTACAAGAACGACCAGTACCCTGGGTAGGTGTTGTCATTGTTAATAAAGTGATAAATATCTGATTTTCTTTCCTCAGATTCTAGCTAGCTACTCTGATTCTCCTGACTTTCAATCACCTCATATGGCTGTTCAAAAAGTGAGTCATTTCAACTCCTAGTACAATAATGATATGGAATGTTTTTAGTAATTAATTAGTTTTTATTGTTTATTGCATTCTATTTATAGAGTATAGCAAAAAAGAACTTGCTTCATTTTAAGATACCAGATCTTCAAAAAATCACAGTAAGTCAGTTATCATGAATTTTAATTGTTTGGAATAATTACATATTTAATTTATCAATACTGCTATCATTGAGTAGTAATATTGTGTTCTCTCTCCCTCTTTCTAATTTAAATAGACTCCTGAAGTCACTCTTAGAATTTCTGCCAATTATCGTTGGAGAGATAAAGAGTTTGATGACTCGAAATGGCAATTTCAATCTGACTTTATTGACTATCGTATGGACTCACCTCTCTATGGGAAAGTCACAGCTCATGAACAAGTACGACTTAAACAACAACAACAACAATTGCAGCAACAGCAGGCCCCACCCCCTCCAGGACATCTTTTTATGTCTCCCGGACCCATTCCATTACAAATACCGCATGTGAACTGATCCCCTAAATATAAATTGTTTTTATACTTTAATTTAATTATATCCATATAATATTATGTTAATGTGACATAGCTAGATTAAAAATAAAAATTAAATAAATCCGCAACGTTATAATATTAAGTTTTTTTGTATCTTTCTTTTAATAATCATTTCAAACATTACTATATCTTGAACTACAAATAGAACAATACGGTAGACCTTTAACCTTTATAGCTACAAAGACTCACTAATGTCTACAACAACACTGAGGTTATTTCAGAAAGCTCTGTGGCTCAGATCACTTAATGCAAGATGCAGCAAGTCTTTTATAATGAGTGGAAGACATCTAACCAGTACTGTTAAGGATCAGTGTCAAGAGACCAGTTCTACTGACAATCCTTCCACATCACCCCAGACTAAGTTATATAAGGAACACGTCCCGACAGCATGGTTAGAGAAACTGTTTTTGATAGCTGGGTCAGCCATTGGTGGTATTACACATCCAGAAAGAGCTGGTAAGTAAATGTACTCCCTTAGCCTTCAAGTCTGTGTCTGTCGGCTATACTCCACATGCTCTCAATAGTTACATCAATTGTTTGTTTTCTACAGATTTGGTCTTTACATTTGGAGAGACTACAGGATGGTATGCTTTGCAATGCATGCGTGCTAAAATGTTACTGGATGAAGTCGGTCAAGAAATACTTGAGTATGTTAATTATTATATCATACAGCCACCAGAATTCTATCATATATTGTAAATAGTTTCAGTGTTTGTGACTAAAACATAATTCCTATTGAAACATATTGCTTCATTCAGTTCTCTTTACATAGAACCAAACCCAGAATTACCAGTTCCAGTCTAGATCTTCCATCTCTTCGTCAGTTACCAGATGGGTTATTAGGGAGAGAGTATGTACGATTTATGGACTTCTATGTGAGCCCATGTCATTAATGAGACTTAATATCTTTTATAATTTATAGGGTTATACTCCTGAAGGTAGGACACATGTAAAATATGTCGATGACCCAGAGTTGGCTTATGTCAAGCAGAGATACAGAGAAATACATGACTTTGTGCATACTTTATTACAGATGCCTACAAGGTAATATGTTCTTAAGGAACAACTGTTCATCTCCTTCTCTCTCCCTCAGTGTTTACGGAGAGATTGTGGTCAAACAATTTGAAGCAGTACAGACTGGACTACCATTGTGTGTTTTGGGAGGACTAGTTGCTCCAGCAACGTTGTCATACAAGTATGAGATACATACACTCTATTATATAATTATTATGTTGTTCACAGGGACCAATTAGAGATGCTAAGGGTTTATACACCATGGGCATTAAAGTCTGGATTACAGAGTCAATTTTTGTTGAATGTGTACTTTGAAAGACATCTAGAAGAACCGTTAGATCAGCTATATAAAAAATTAAACATTACCCCACCACCTTCTGGTTCACTTAATAACAATTTAGTATGGATTAAAAAAACATAACATTCTTTACTCCAGAAATAATATGTAATTAAACAAATACAAACAAACTATCAGATCATTTGTGCATTATTTTGTTGTTATTTCTGTTAATAAAATACTTCCCCCACACTCAAGTAAAGGTTCACGCAATAAGGAAGCATTATATACCTTGGGAATAATTATATCTTTTTTTTCAATGGTAATTGTTGTTGTCGGAACAGTGGTATCATCTTTTTTTTCTTCTTTCTTACAACACCTACACTTGTAACATTTCATAGCAGTTTTCTTAAGAACTGGCAAAGTTTGGGGAAATCGAATATGAATATGAAAAATACCGACAAATATAAAGCAACAGTAAGCAAACAAAACTAAAATTATGATGTAGAAATCAGATGAAAGATCATCGAAATCCTCATCTGCTCTCCGGGGGTAATAGAGTCCTCCAATAGCCAAGAGAAGCAAATTTATCATGAAGTATGTTTCAATTCTGTTCTGACCTCTTCCTTTAAATGGTTGAAGAGTTTCATGTAGAAACAGTAAGCAGGCTACAAATACTGCTATGCTAAAGGTATTTTCAGGATAATTGGTAGTTCCTACAATAATCAAAAGAGGAATTCGAATCACACAACGAAATCCAATCCAAAAGGTAAATTTAGGTTTGAGTGGATTCCAAAATGCATCAAAAATTGGTTTGAAATGTAGAACTAAATACTGTCCAAGTCTAGTCCTACTAAGTACATATGGTGGGCATAGAAGAATCAATGAAAATGGAATAATATAAAATGTTAAGAGACCCACTGCTACAAATACTAGAAAACCATGCACTCTATTACCATATATAACATTAGGATCAGTACGCCAGCCAACATATGTACCAGAGGGACCATGAATTCTAATAAAACTCAATAATTCAACACATGTTGTTGCAATGGAGGTATAACAAAGTAACAAAAGAGTAGCAAAAGCTCTTGTAGCTGAGAACCCTGCCTTGGAAATTCTTTTTGAATGTCTAGCTAAGAAGACAATCACAAACATTAAAAAAAATAAATATAATGGAAACAAAAATCTGAGACCTGTTCGTGCCAGAGAATCCATGCCATTATAGATACAAGTTTCCACACCAGGATTGAAATTGATCCATGAGATGAATATAAAGATAGTAGTGGCTTTATCGATAAAAGGTGCTAAAGTTGGTATAAAGAAACTTATAATGTTACTGTAGAAAATGACTCCATTTAAATATCCTTCTGTGACTGTAAAATTTAGGAAGGCTATAGCAACAACAAGAACAATTCCCATTAGTATAAATAACAGAATGAAGCCAAAGATTCTTGCATCAGTAGAACAAGTTAAACATCTGTTAGAACCAAATACAATACTCAGTCCTCCTGTACACTGACCACAAAGAATTCCAGTTCGATTGTTATCACATTGAGTGTCAACATTTTCTTCTCCTCTAAAAGATACTGCACCTTGAGTGCAGTAATCTTTAATACAAGAATGAAGTGTGTACTTGTTCACTGGTGTCATTCCAAACCAAAAGAATCGTGGAACAGTAATATAACCAGTAGTTTGATTACACCCAACAAACGAGTCATCAAATTGGTCATGTCCTTGTTGGATGTCAGGACTACAAACACAAGAATTGTTTCGAAATTCAAAACCATACAGACAATCTTGAAGCTCAACATAAACAGTACTAGATGCAGAGGATGTAATACTATATAGAGCAATAGAGACATTGGTGCTATTACTACCAAAGATAGAAGCTTGGACAGGCTCTGCTACATTGTCACCAGGTAGAAACCAATATCCTGAGAGTCCTAGTTGTGATGATGTGAAAGATCCATTAGTACTGGCAGATATTTGAGATGCAATAGCTAGGGGTACAGTTTGATTAAGACCATCAAGTGCAGTAAGGTTAATAATGATTGTCTCTCCTGGAAATACAGGGATAGGATTACTATCATTGTTACCAACTATGTCAGAGACATTGAGATACAAGGCATCAGTGTTGATGACACGATTATTATCAAGACCTGGTTGAAATATGAATTTGTCACCTGGTATATGGCTTAAAAGTTCAAACCCAGACATGCCTCCATACTTTACTTTATATTGATTGTACCATGAACATGTTTGTAATGTAGAACCATATATAGTTGAGCCCAACTGTGCTACATTATCTTTAAAATTCACTGTAATGTTTAGTGTACCTGGATCAATACAATCTGGCGTGATGAAACCACAATAAGGATCAATTTTCTCAAACCACATAAAGCAACCTGAATCACTGATCTCTATTCCAGGACCAGAACGAATAAAGTATATTGCACCTCCATAACTAGTAGCTAAATTGTTAACAAAGCTAAGGTTGGTATTGTTTTTTATAACCAGATATGAATCTGTAAGAACAACTATTGCTCCTCCTGATGTGGCACTATTATTTTCAAATCGTATGTTATCCTTAAAATTAATAATACTTTTATCAGACAATAATGGTGATGCTTTATTGTTGCTAAATATAGACTCACCACTAATAGTTACATTTATTGATGCTAAAGTAATAATAGCATCATGAGCTTCTTGATTTATCCGTTGCAGCTGAGAAACCTTGTTATCGCTTATCTTGATATTGTGCAAATGTAGTTGAACTCCGGGTTCAAAAGCATCAAATTTTTTCTCAACTGCTGTTATAACAGGTGATAGAGTGGCAATGTTTTCACTAAATTCACAGTCACTGAATATGACTTGGTTTTCATTCTCTATTGTTGTCAATGGTGAGTTTAGGCCATACACAAAAACACCAGCTGACCAATAACCTCTGTTTTCAATAAAGCTGGTATTTGTCACTAATATGACATTTGGCTGTACTTCTTCAACATTCCCCTCTAACTCATTATTATATTCAATATTCATAATAATTGCAATGGCACCACCAATTGAGTGTATAAACATATCACGAGAAAAAAGATCCTCAAAGCCATTTTCTTCAAATGAGCAATCATCAATAACAATATAGGATCCACTCAAACCTCGATATTGATCAATATGGATACCACCTCCATTGAATCCCTTGTTCTTTTTAAATTCAGTTCCTACGATAGTGACATTGACAGAAAAGTAACTTGGAGAGAGAATTAGTCCCATTCCACCACCTCCTCCCAAACGAAATCCCAAATTCCTAACACTTGGTGACAAATTATAAACAAGAGGGGCAACAACAAAAACACTACATTGCTCGTTATCAAGGAAATAAGAGTTGGCAATTATAAGAGTGGGAGTTGGAACATTGCTATCATTCTTATAGTCTGTGTATAAAAGAAGTAGTCCACCTCCTGCAAAACCAAGAAACCCAATGCATGAAGGTGGTTTGTTATTCATAAATGTTACCTCTGTTATGAGAGAAGTGCCCATTATATTTATTGCTAATACACCAATTCCTATGTTGTCTTTCACTGTCATATTCCTCATTGATAGACCATCAATGTCTGCAAGGAACATGGCCACTTTTGTGTTGTCAATAACCTGATGAAATATGACTATTGTCTTGTTGACTACTGCAAGTGCATCTCTTAAGTTTTTATTGCCAACTAAACCACAGCCCTTAATAATGACATTTTCTAGAGCCAAGTTAGAAATGTTAAAAAATGCTAGCCCTGTTCCTCCTCCACAGGTAATAATTACTTCATTACTTTCACCTTTGAGTGTAATATTAGTTAAATTACGTACTAACCTATACTCTGTCAACTTGTGACAGCCATCAGAGAGAACTAACTCAGTATTGCTGTCAAACATGTTTAACATTGTATCCAGGCTGGTGTTGTAAGAGAAGTCTGTATTCTTTGTAACACAGTCACTATCATAAGCTGGAATCACTACAGACTCATCAGCCTTTACAAACAACTTAAGGGTCAACAGTATCAGAGCATAATAAGCACTCATTTTCCAACTATTTATAGAAAAGGAAGACACTAGATCTCAATGTACAGTAATCTCTTACTTACCTTGAAAATAACATTAGAGAAAGAAGTCAATGAACTATTGTTATGGACTGTTCATAATAATACACTAGAATGTTATTAATTACTCCATAAATGGATGCCTGTGGTCACATGAGGCTTCCTAGTATGGGGATTATTAAACTTTATACAATTAATTTGCCTCACTAGAGCACCTTATCACATGTAACACTTCACATTTTATAGTCAGTCACACTGACAAGGTGTACAGTAAATATATTTTGTTTGAATATAGATTAAATATTCATGTGTGCAATTAAAAGTTGGTAGCATATTATTTTCCAGCTGAATGTTATTTCCAACTCTCCTCTCAAACTTATTGAACATTCATGAGAATGACTATGGCACCACCAATTGATTGCGAAATTCAGGAGAAAATAGCCATTTTCTTCAACATTTATGAGCTATTATCAATAATGATTTAAGATCCTTGATGTTGATAAATCTCCTTGTGAGTATGACATCAACTGTAAAACTGCATAGCGATAAACTATTGATATCAATTGTCAAAAGCTACTTTTGTTAAACAATGTCAATATGGTATATTATATATATCAAATATCTAAAAATTGTACATGAAACATTACAACCCTAACAGATGTTACAATATCAATTTTGTGATATCATTGAAAACAACTTTTAAGATAAATGTCTGTGGTCACAAGAAGTATACGCATATATATTTTATTCTTCGTCAGCATATTTGTCCACTAATGAGCAGTTACTATGTAACACTTAGAGCACCTGATCAGTGTGACATGTAACAGTTTATTCAATCACATTCCATTAGTGTGGATTACACAGAAGGTCACTAATTCACTATATTGACAGTGTTTTGTGTTACAACATAAGGCATTGCAAAAGATGAAATTAAATGTTAATAATTATAGACATGTAAATGAGTTTTTTAATAAGTATATATGACTCATCTAACATTCTCTGACATATAGCAAGATAGTAACAGTGAGAGTTTTGATGTCACAAATTGTCATGTGTTAAAGTTGTAATATTTAAGAAAGTCAAAACCAATATCCTTTTATTCTAAAAATGTTAACATTTAACTAAATTCAGAAAAAAATTTGAATGTAAAATTATTGAATTGTATAACTGACTACACACACACACACACACACACACACACGCGCGCGCGCGCGCGCGCACACACACAATCAATTAATCAATCAGTATAAGGTACCAATGAAAAACCACTTTCAAGAATAGATTCACGGAGTTCAGAAGAAGATACTTTAGGAATTTCATCTATCTCAGAACTTTCAGTATGATTATCATAATCTAATTTCTCTTTCTTCTTGCAACACCTACACTTGTAACATTTCTTTAAAGTTTTCTTAAAAGTTGGCAATATTTGGGGAAATCGAATATGTATATGGAGAATGACAACAAATACGAAGCCACAGTAAGCAAACAAAACTAAAATGATGATGTAGAAATCAGATGAAGGGTCATCAAACTCTTCTGCTTTCTGTGGATAATAGAGTCCTCCAATAGCCAAAAGGAGCAAATTTATCATGAGGTATGTTTCAATTCTGTTCTGAGTTCTTCCTTGAAATGGTTGAAGATTTTCATGAAGAAAGAGCAAGCAAGCTACAAATACTGCTATGCTAAAGGAATTATCAGGATAATTGGTAATTCCTGCAATAATCAAAGGAGCAATTCGAATTATACAACGAAATCCAATCCAAAAAGTAAATTTGGGTTTGAGTGGATTCCAAAATGCATCAAAAATTGGTTTGAAATGTAGAACTAAATACTGTCCAAGTCTAGTCCTACTTAGTACATACGGTGGGCATAGAAGAATCAATGAAAATGGAATAATATAAAATGCTAAGAAACACACTGCTACAAATACTAGAAAACCATGCACTTTATTACCATATATAACATTAGGATCAGTACGCCAGCCAACATATGTACCAGAGGGACCATGAATTCTAATAAAACTCAACAATTCAACACATGTTGTTGCAATGGAGGTATAACAAAGTAACAAAAGTGTAGCAAAGGCTCTTGTAGCTGAGAACCCTGCCTTAGAAATTCTTTTTGAACGTCTAGCTAAGAAGACAATCACAAACATTAAAAAAAATAAATATAATGGAAACAAAAATCTGAGACCTGTTCGTGCCAGAGAATCCATGCCATTATAGATACAAGTTTCCACACCAGGATCGAAATTGATCCATGAGATGAATATAAAGATAGCAGTGCCATCACCAATGAAAGGTGCTAACATTGGTATAAAGAAGCTTATGATGTTGCTGTAGAAAATGACTCCATTTAAATATCCTTCTGTAACTGTGAAATTCAGGAAGGCTATAGCAACAACAAGAACAACGCCCATTAGTAGAAATAACAGAATGAAGCCAAAAATTCTTGCATCAGTAGAACAAGTTAAACATCTGTTAGAACCAAATACAATACTCAGTTCTCCTGCACATTGACCACAAAGAATTCCAGTTCGATTGTTATCACATTGAGTATTAATGTTTTCTTCTCCTCTAAAAGATACTGCACCTTGAGTGCAGTAATCCATAATACAAGAATGAAGTGTGTACTTGTTCACTGGAGTCATTCCAAGCCAAAAGAATCGTGAAACAGTAATATAACCAGAAGTTTGATTACACCCAACAAATGAGTCATCAAATTGATCATGTTCTTGTAGGAAATTAGGATTGCAAACACAAGAATCGTTTCGAAATTCAAAACCATACAGACAATCTTGAAGCTCAACATAAAGAGTACCTGATGCAGAGGATGTAATACTATAAAGAGAAATAGAGACATTGATGCTATTACTACCAAATATAGTAGCTTGGACAGGCTCTGCTACATTATTACCAGATAAAAACCAATATCCAGAGAGTCCTAGTTGTGATGATGTGAAAGATCCATTAGTACTGGCAGATGTTTGAGATGCAATAGCTAGGGGTACAGTTTGATTAAGACCATCAAGTGCAGTGACATTGATAATGATTGTCTCTCCTGGAAATACAGAGATAGGATTACTATCATTGTTACCAACTATGTCAGAGACATTAAGATACAAGGCATCAGTGTTGATGGCACGATTATTATCAAGGCCTGGTTGAAATATGAATTTGTCACCTGGTATATGGCTTAAAAGTTCAAACCCAGACATACCTCCATACCTTTCTTTATATTGGGTATACCATGAACATGTTCGTAATGTTGAACCATACATAACTGTACCTAAAGGTGCTGTGTTACCTTGAAACTCCACTGTTATGTTAAATGTACCTGGATCAGTACAATTGCTAGTGAAGAGGTTGCAATAGAAATCGATCTCTTCAAACCAGAAAAAACAATTGTTAAAGCCAGAAAATTCTGCTCCTGTACCAGGTAATAGCACGAATATTGCACCTCCGTATCTAGTAGCTGAATTGTTAACAAATTTAAGGTTAGTGTTGTCTTTTATAACAATAAAAGAGTTTGTAAAGAGGTATATTGCTCCTCCTGATGAGGCACTGTTGTCTTCAAATCTCACATTGTCCATAATATTAACAACACTTGTAACAGTATACAGTGGTGATCCTTCATTGTTACTGAATACTGAATCACCACTAATAGTTACATTAATTGATATTAGAACAATGATAGCATCATGAGCATTTAGATCAACTTGTTCCTGAGAAACACTGTTATTGCAAACTTTGATGTTGTGCATATGTAGTTGTACTCCAGGTTCATTAGCATCAAATTTATTTTCAACCGCAGTTAAAACAGGTGACACAATGGCAATGTTTTCGCTAAATTCGCAGTCACTGAATATGACTTGATTTTCATTCTCTATTGTTGTCAATGGTGAGTTTAGTGCATACAAATACAAGACTCCTGATGTGATACCTCTGTTTTTGACAAAAGTAGAATTTCTAATTAATATAATGTTTGGCTTTAGTTCAGAAAAAATCTTCTCTAAATTGTCCAAGTATTCCAGATATTCAACATTC
Organism: Xestospongia bergquistia; assembly: GCA_963965975.1. Lineage (NCBI taxonomy): Eukaryota > Metazoa > Porifera > Demospongiae > Haplosclerida > Petrosiidae > Xestospongia > Xestospongia bergquistia. Next base: position 1,092,458 of record OZ014420.1, on the reverse strand, counting down.
ATAATAACTGCAATAGCACCACCATTTGAGTATATGCCATCAGGTGAATAGAGAGGTTCAAAGCCATTTTCTTCAAACGAGCAATGATTAATAAAAATATGAGACCCACTTGATCCTTGATATTGATCGATATGAATAGCACCTCCATACAATCCTTTGTTCATTTTGAAATCAGTATATAAAATAGTGACATTGACAGAGAAATAAATTGGAGAGAGAATAAGTCCCATTCCACCTCCACCTCCTATCATAAATCCTGCCTTTCTGACAGTTGATGACAATTCATAAACAAGAGGAACAGCCTCAGAAGGATTACAATGCTCATTGTCAAGGAAAACAGAGTTGATGATTGTAAGTGATGGAATTAAGACATCTGTGTTATTAATATAATCAGTATATATAAGGTACATTCCACCTCCAACACTGTCAAGTTGATTTAACAAAATATAGATACTAGTATTTAGTGGGCAATTAGGTGGTTTGTTATTCATGAATGTTACCTCTGTTATGAGAGAAGTGCCCATTATATTTATTGCTAATACACCAATTCCTGTGTTGTCTTTCACTGTCATATTCCTCATTGATAGACCATCAATATCTGCAAGGAACATGGCCACTTTGGTGTTGTCAATAACCTGATGAAATATGGCTATTGTCTTGTTGACTACTGCAAGTGCATCTCTTAAGTTTTTATTGCCAACTAAACCACAGCCCTTGATAATGACATTTTCTAGAGCCAAGTTAGAAATGTTAAAAAATGCTAGACCTGTTCCTCTTTCACAGGTAATAATTACTTCATTACTTTCACCTTTGAGTGTAATATTAGTTAAATTACGTACTAACCTATACTCTGTCAACTTGTGACAGCCCACAGAGAGAATTAACTCAGTATTGCTTTCTAACATGTTTAACAGTATATCCAGGCTGGTGTTGTAAGAGAAGTCTGTTTTCTTTGTAACACAGTCACTCTCATAAGCTGGAATCACTACAGACTCATCAGCCTTTACAAACAACTTAAGGGTCAACAGTATCAGAGCATAATAAGCAATCATTTTCCAACTATTTATAAAAAGAAAAACATTAGATGTCAATATACCGTATTCTCTTACTTACCTTTGAAATAGCATCAGGGAGATAAAACTAGAAGCACTAATTGGCTGCTGTATATAGCATTGATTATTAAATTTAGTACTCTATAAAAACAGTTGACCATAATTGGATGTCTGTAGTCATATGATGCAACATCTGTTGTCTACTATGCATTTCACAGTTTTGTCAGTCCTGTGTACTAGGATAGTAATTAAAACATTATACTTTTGTGGACATCGCATAATTTTGTATAACTGCATATTGGTTAAATTACCCAATCATAATTATAAAGATACCTACATAAATACATATCTTACATGGATATCTGTACATACACAAGCATAGGTTATACTCACATATCTTAGTTAGTATAACCTGTCTTACATTGTCACTCTGATTTATAGCAATGTGACAATTTTAAAGTCATAAATTGTTTTACATGTTAAGGCTGTGTAGCAATAACTAATAGTGTTCAAAATCCTTTTATTCTAAAAAAGTTAAAATTTCATTTAATTCAAAAAATATCAAAATTATTGAAATTGCACAGATACTTACACAGACCTAACACACACACACACACACAGTAAACAAATACAAGCAATATCGATCAGTCTGTAGCATCAATGAAAAAATACTTCCAAGAATAGACTTGTGCAGTTTAGTAATACATATATGTTACATAAAATAATAAACTAAAAATCTTTTTAATTTGTAACCACTTCATGTGTGTTCAAATCCATTGTACCAAAAGTAGCAAGTAAAGGTTCTCGTAACTCAGAAAACTTAACTACTTTAGGATTCTCAACAGTCGGAGAAGTTTCAGTCAATTCACTAGTCACATCATTAATTGATGTTGACAATGTTAAGGCTTGTTTTCTTCGAGAGATAATATTATTATATACTTGAATGATTTTCAGTTTCAACTTAGGGAATCGAATGAAAATATGAATTATTAAAATAGCTAACAAAGCAATATAGGCACTGCACAATAAGACATAGACAAATACCTTATATCCTATTGGGTACTGCTTGAATTCATCTTGTAATGGCTCAAAATAAATGTTGCCCACTAAAAGGAGTATTAGATTTAACAGGAAAAAGGAGTCGAAAGAGTTTTGCCAGTATCCTTCCATTGGTGAGATACGCTCCTGTACAAACCATACTATACCTGTAAAGATGGCCATACAAAGAATATTTTTGGGATATTGTACATATAGACTGAGTAAAAATGGAACAAAACGAAGTAGAGCTCGTACACCAAGCCAGAATCTAAACTTGGGCTTAAAAGGATTCCAGAACGCATCATATATTGGTTTAAATTTGCAGGTATAGCGCCAACTATAAAGTGGTTTTGGAAAAAGAAAGAGAATTGGCAGTGGTAGAATGTACACCAGACTCAAAATCAATGCAACAATTATTAGCAGAGCATGTAGGCCATGACCATATGGTACAGAGGCATCAAGGAGCCATCCAGTGTATGAAACATTGTCGTGCAAAAAAAAGATTTGAGCAACTCCAAGTATTTCTACACATGTGCCAAAAATATTGAAGTAACAAACAAGAATTAATGTCGCAAATGTTTTACTAGCAGAGAAATTTAAACGAGCAAAATACTTAAACTTTCGTGCCATTAAAATAATCAATGCCATTAGAAAAAACAAGTAGAATGGAAATATGAGCCTGAATCCAATACGGTCCAATGTTGTCATACCATTATAGAAACAGGATTCTATGCCAATTGCTAAATTAACCCAAGCAATAGGTGTAAAGATATGATCTAGCGGATAATTGGGTGATAAGTAAACAAAAAGATAATTGAGACAATTACAATAAAACAAGAAGCCATTTAAGTATCCCTCTGTAATTGTGATCCCAAGAAAGGAAATGCCAAAGATTATAATAATTCCAACTATAGCTAAACCTGGGATCCAAAATAAACCATAATTAGAACATACACGACATCTTGAGGTACCAAACACAGCACTAGTGTTTTCTACACATTTACCACACACTAAACCAGTACGATTATAATTAATATTGCATTGATTGTTCAGATCATAAGCTGAAACATTTTTAATGCCTGGGCGACAGTAGTCGTAGAAGCAGACAGCATACACTGGTTGTTGATCTAACTCCCCAAACCAAGAGTTATCAGGAACAATAACAGTCTGTGCCCTAATGTCACAACTGACATGATAATTCTGTAATTCTTTAAGACAAGCACATGAAGAATTGCTCTCAAGATAATAAAATCCATCCCCACAATTCCTTGTCTGTATAGCAAAAACAGTCTGCGAGTAGGAATCAATAGAAAACAATTCCACATGGACTAAATTGTTTTCAAATCCAGTGACTTCTAATGGTACATGTGTACCATTGTCATCATCAGAACTAACAAACCAGTAGACTGAACGACCTAGACGAGTGCTGATGACAGAACTATCATTTGAATAAGAAGATATTGGTGTGGATGCACGATAACCAAATGCATCATATGCAAAGACTGTTAAAGATAACCTTTGACCTGGACTAGCTTCAAGTGGTCCTGATGTATTATTATATCCATCAATAGTCAATTTGTCGGCATTAGTACTTATTACAGTTGCATTAAAAAGGAGAGGATCAAAAAAAAACTTATCACTTATTAAAGCCAGAAGTTGTAGTGCAGTCTTATTGTTACTACTGCAATTGAGGCTTTTGTTTAGTGGATAGTACCAAGGACAACTGTTAAGAGTTGATCCATATATTGTGCCACCTTGGGGTGCAGTATTGCCACAGAATGTCACATTGATATCCATATTTAACACATCAGGACATGAGAAGAAATTACACAATAAATCAACATAATCAAAGAAGAGGAAGCAGTCATAATGTTCAACTAAGGGATTAGATGATACTGATGTGTAGTAAATAGCTCCACCTTGAACTGTTGCTTTATTATCTAAAAACGTTAATTTAGTGTGGTTTTTAATGACAAGAAAAGATCGAGTCAACATCCTAATGGCTCCTCCAAACACACCTCTGTTATTGACAAACATAACATTGTCAAAGAAATTGATTACACTTGATACAGCTACTATAACTACACCAGAATTGTTTACAAACAATGAATTCCCACTGATTGTAAAATTGACAGAAACTAGTAATATTTGTCCAGAGTTTTCGACAAGCATATTAGGAATACCATCACTGAATGAGTTAACATTATTCCTAGTTACTGTTACATTAACAAATTGCATTATCATACTTGGATGAGAACCTGAAGTTTCTTCACTTATTCCACAAAAGGCAGGTCCCAAAGCACCTTGATTGTTTTTAAGAATACTATTTATTAATCGAAATACATTCCGGTTGCTATTGGTGACAAGTGGTGATCTGTAGGAACTTATTTTCATTGCAGCACACACATAAGCTTGGTTTCCAGTGAAAACAGAGTTCATAACATTGACTGATACAAGATCACTTAATTTGCCTAAGGTGCAAAGGTTGTATATGGTTTCATTAGGGAAATGAAGGTTATTAAACAATAACAGACCTGAAGTAGCAGACTCCACTCCAAATGGACGATAATCATAGCCTTTGAATCCATTGTTAGAAAATTCACAATTTGAAATGTTGATACTAGAGCTTCTGGCTCCTTCAAATATTCCTACATATATTCCAGCACTGACCCATCCAGTATTGTTACTAAATTGAGATGATGTTATCATGACATTAACAGAATAGTTCAATTGAGCTAGTGAAATTCCCATGCCGCCAGAAGAACCAACAGTATACCCAATTTCATTAGCAGTAATAGATTCCTCGTAAGAAGCAGATATTCTATTGAAGGATCCACAATAGGAATTATTATAAATGTACATGTCGTTCATAGATAGCTGAACAACAAAAAAGTTATTATCAGGACCTATGTAGTCCTGATATAACAAGAATGCACCACCGCCAATAGTCTCCATTGAAGTAATGTTTTCTATTGACTCAAAGTAACACAATGGAGCATGGTTATCTTTTAACATAAGCCTATCAAACATGGATGTACCTATGATATTAATACCTAAAAGACCAATCCCTTTTGTATTAACAATAGCTACATTCTTAAGGGTCACATGACTGCAATCAGCCAACACTAAACCATATCCAATAGAGGAAGGGATATGATAAAACATAACAATAGATTGACTTATCTCGTAGGTTATATGACTAATATGGTCTCCTGATACACCACACCCATTGATAGTAATATTTTGTAGCTGAAAGATTTCAGTTCTAATGAACACTAAGCCGACATCTTTGTTACAAGAGATGATATAATCGTCAGTACTTCCTGATCCAATGATAGAGATGTTATATATGTCTGTGAAAAGAAAGAAACTATCAAGACAATAGCAACCTGGTTCCTGTAACACCAGTGTTGTGTTAGATTCCAATACAGTTAGTGCAGAGTTGAGAGTAGCACCATTTGTTTGATTCAATTTAGTTTGACAGGACAGTTTACAATCTGGATAAATATCAATTGAATGAGTTAACTGCAGTAGTAGACACAATAGTAAAGTTACAACAGTGGCCATCTTGATAACAATATGCCTACAATAAAGGTCAGAAGATGACACCATGACACAGCTTGTTCATAACTAATATCTTTGGTTCATGAAGGTATAGAAAAGTGTCTTTTTATTTAGAGCTCTACTATATATAATAAATCACTAGTAAATGCATTTATTACACTATATATATAAGAAGAGACAAACTTACTTCAATTGACTGTGCAAAAGGGGTGAGGCCTAGTATTTTGGCACCTTATGAATCAACTTATATATGACAAATTACAAATTGTATGTATAATTAATTTGTCTATAAATAAACTAAACAATTTAGAACAAACAGTACAAGAGGGCAGCATATATTGGTAAGTAATTATCACACCACTGTACTATGTAGTTCAATGAATGTATGAAGCACAAGTCCAACAGCACATGTACATAACTTAATTCCTTTTATAATAATTGGAATAGAGGTCACCATAACAACCTATAGTAATATGGAGTCAGGGGAGAAATGAGAAACTCACAAGGATGTGTGTTGCAGTACCCAAAATAAGAAATTGTCCAACACATTTTTTATCTTTCTTATCACTACTAACCTTATGTTATACATAGAGATGCCATTTTGTATACAATGCACTGAGACACAAAGTAGATTGTTATCATTATAACTTCTTTAGTCTAGTATGAAATGTGGAGGTGGCTACATATCTGATGTACGTATTATACTATACAATTTGTCATCTCAATGACTGGAATAGTGCTACCAGAAATTAATTGCATTCTTTCAGAAGTCATTTTTGTGTAGCAATACTGTGTTAATGTAAAATGTATGCCACTTAGCTTTATACATTATAGATATACTTCACTAAGAGGAACCCATTTAGTCCAATGCATCTTTCTAAAGTAGTTGAATTGTTAGTCCACTACCAACATAGACAAATATGACAGTAACTGGTGTGAGCTGAACTTCGCTTACTTTAGCATTGATAATACATGAATCTGAAAATGAAATGAATATTGTATACACTTACATACATTATACACATTTATTTGGTTTAAGAAATATAAAAATGAAACAATTTACACAATATAATCAAAAGCAATTTTTATTTTATGAAGTAAACGAGGTTGAGTTTGAATTATAAATTGTTAATACATAATTTCTTCCTAAGTTGCTGTCTCCTCAACAGCAGTTGTCTTGCTAAAGAATGAAATAAAGAATGAACATCAGAGTTTGTTCATAATGAATTGTAAATCCAAGTCTTGGTAAACATCTAATTAAACAATGATACTTCTCATCAGTTGATCATATCACACTGTCATAGCTACTTTCGCTATATAAGAAATTTAGTTCATTCACTGATGACTTTATTAAAATATAACAAAAATATCTGTATCTATCAATTTTTGGCTAATGTTTATGCCAAAACAATAAAAACAAATGAAGTTTTAAGTTTAAGACTACATTGTAGCACAACTGTCACGTATCGTGTTTAAATTTCTAATATTTTGACATTTCTTCTGCATATTCTGCAAGAACTTCATGACAAAATATGTACTGCTCCTAACAATAACAATATTATCACTTATTATATCTACTACACTAGAACATACCACTTCTTTGACTAGTCCTGCTCTCTGACTTCTAGCTTTCTTTATGAACTGAAATATATCAGCTACTCCCTCTCTCTTTACTCTCTCAAGTTCAGAGTAGATACTCACAAATGTACCACTTCTACCAACACCATCACTTTAACAAATACAACACTCACACACATATATATAGTACATGACTTACTTGCATACAACAGTAATAGGTTTGTTACCAGTTTTACTTTGATTTTTAACTATGGCATCAAACATATTGAGAAGTGAAGATCCAGTCAGTGGTTTTGTATGTTCATACCAGCTATTATACCAGAAGATACTCACTGAAACTGTCTGATCAGAATTATCCTAAATATTTTAATGTCAGTTACTGCTAACATTCATTTTGTATGTACCTCATTTAACTCAAGACATTTTATTGTGTATTCTGTTTCTAGATCTTCAGATACCATTTTAACTGAGATCTTTTCACAAGTCACTACTTCATTTGCAAGATCTGGACAAAATTGACAGTTCTCTTCCTATAATATTTAACACATTATAACAATTATAAGTTAATGTCAACTAACTTACACTGTCAGTACACAATAATACAATACTTTTACTCTCTTGTTCCCATATCATTTTCCAGAAATCAGATACTGTCTCCTTTATTGGCACTTGTGCTATTACGAACATTGAGTTTTGCTTGTAACCCTATAAGAGAAATATAATGTATTGTATGCTTATTAATATCTCCTACATCAACTTTGCTGGCATTAGAATAATTTTCTAGAACATTAGAATGAGATGTTGTGCTGTTTGACAATTCTTTTAAGAGCTGTAAATTAAGGATAATTTAGAAACAATTTCTATAATCTAACCTCAAATTGCCTTTCAAATCCACTTTTTTCTTCCTTTCTCTGACTGAGTTCTCTGATAATATCATATGTTCTAGTGATAGGAAAGGAAGTGTTACCACATTGGATGTACTCTGATAGACACTCATGAATGTACACATACTGGGCCTATAATATAGAGATGTAATATTACACTTGATGTGTATTATAACTTACTTCAGTTTGAACTAGTTTAACTCTTTGATGTCTGATCTCTAAGAGGAAGTCATAAATGTTAAGACTCTCTTCTTGTTCCAGTCTCTGTAACATAGTATCTAACACAATGAAGGTATCAGTTCTTCCCACTCCAGCACTACAGTGAACTACAAGGGGAGCTCCCTCAGGAGGATGTGCTTTACGAACATGACCAATAAATTCAATCATATACATCTTGTCAGTAGGTACTCCATGATCAGGCCACTCAGTAAAATGATAATGAGTTACATCAAAAGATGACACACCTCCTTTGTTAGCCTGCAAATATATAATAGTCAATGTTAATAGTGTCAAAATAAGAAGTCGACATTTACATTTCTAATTAATAGTTTTCTTTGTGTATATCCTTCATACACATTTACTGATTGTAGAGTGACATTGATACCATGACCAAAGTCTTGTTCATTGCCTTCCTGTTCTGGCCAGTAACAAGTACATGTTCGCTAAACAAATCAAAAGAATTTTGGAATCACAATAATACTGACTTACTTTTCCTGTTTCAATTAACATAACAATAGTAGGTAGTTTATATTCCCATATCATCCTCCAAAAGTCAACAACTGTATTTGGTAGAGGTCCTATAATGACAAATGTTATGTGAGTTTTCTATTAACTCAGATTATAATTGACCTTGTGTTGCAATGTAAGCATTCTTTCTTTTATAGCCCTGTTTGTGTAATATAGATATCAATATGTCATTAGTACTAATGATATACTTACATTAACATAAGATGCATTGATATAATCTGATCCTTCCTCTCCTTCTATTGGACATAATGGAACAACGTTGTCATCAACTGAAAAGAGAGAAGAAAATTAAATAATTTGTATGATTGTATACTTACAAGGAGTAATGTTTTGAAACCGGTTCTTTGTCTGATGTAACATACCAATCTCAGATGACTTTATTTGTGAAAACTTTTCAATATCCTTCATATAAAAAAGACAATTGAAACTTAAGACTCATTTATTGTGTACCTTAAATTCACTTTTAAGAAACTGTTGAGAACTTTTAAAAAATGAACAGAAGTCCTTCGGATTAATGTTATGACCAATATCATGATCATAGACCATTGTTTCATATGTGGGTTCTATCTTTCAGTATCATAGTATATATCAATTGATAACTCATTTTACCTTCAAATAAAGGATGGTCCATGACTTCAACTATAACTTCAACATTTTCATATGGTATGCCTACAATATTAAACAATGGTTTATTAACTGTATAGTATACAAATAGAAGTATAAATAAGATTGGTTTATTGATAACCAACCTTGATTTAATTCAATATTATCATACTCGTGTTGTTCTTCTATTAATTCAACATAACATTTAATGGATACAATATTACATAATTAACCTTTCTTTAACTGAACAGTGTCATAATCATGTATTTCCACTATAGTATTTAACAAAATCTTATTGATACATGAAATCAACAAACCTTGTTTGATATTAAGAGCAGTATAGTCATGTTTGCCATCTAATAACATTATGAATAAAAAAATAATAATAATAACATATGAATCTAGTAAAAAGTATATATTATAATTAACAATATATCTCAGTAAGACTTAGCATGCTGACACAATTTACTATATATATATATGATATATTATATAACTAGCCTTCTTTAAAGTTAAAGTCATCATATTCATGTGTTTCCACTGTGGTGTTCAATAATATAAAACATCTTCAAATGGCACAACTAACCTTCTTTGATATTAAGAGTAGCATATTCATGTTTACCTTAATGAATTATTAACATCATATGTAAACATAAAAGACATTTCAATAATGCATAATAATGTACCAAGTAAAAGATCATTTGCAAATACATCAACATATAAATACAATGACAAAATATAACTTACTCTCTTTTAATTCGATTCCTTCATGTTCACATTTCTTGTTTTCTTTCTTGTCAAACACATTTTTATGATGATATTGAAATTTCACACTGCAGAAAGGCAAACATATGTAAAATTTTGAAATAAAAATAAATGAACTAACATTATTATTATGATAATTATTATCATCACAAGAAGTATTATTGTTGCAACAAGTAAGCTAACAGATATTGCTACTGGAAGATTTGAAGTTGTTGTAATTAAGTCTAAAAAACAAAGGAATGAAAATCTCTGATGTGACACATAAGTGCTTTATTTGTCTTACCTAGAGCTGATAATGTGATATTGGTGTTATTAGTACTCTCTCCAATCTTAGTACTAGCAGACACTGATATTACATAGTCTAGTGTAGGATCTAAACTACTTGTTATAACAATACTAGTTTCATTAGATGATGAAGTTGTAAATTTTAATAATTTACTAGTCTCCTCTCTCTTCCTATTACTACTAGTTAACTGAACAGGTTGTACAGTCACAGTGTAGTTTGTAATGAAGCCTCTTGCCTCTACAAGAGTCAGAGCTAACCAACTAACTTTAATAGATGTTCCATTCAACCATTTCCCTGTTATATTCTGAGGACCATATTGAGGAACTAAAAGTTAATTGAAAGTAAGAAATATATCACAACTATCTTACTTCCTTGTTGTGTAAAAAACACAGCACTTGAAACAACTTCTCCTCTTCCTTTAATAGTAGCTCCAGCCACAGATATATTATATGGTATAAATGGATCTATTAGATCAGAACATTAACTAGTAACACAAACAATATCTTACCTAGAGTTATGTCTAGTACATGATTAGTGTCAGTTAATGATGAGTTAAGAGTGTCCAATAGATCTTCAAGAATAAATATCTTTAACTCATAGTAAATAATAACACCATTGGGAATAAAAGGACTACTCCAATGTACATGAACTGTACTACTGTTTAATATAATGACTGTGACATTTTGTACTTGTTCTGGAACTGAAATACAATATTAGTAAATGAATTAACATGGCTACTCTGTATTCTGTACTCACTATCTTCATCAGTAAGACCTATTCCTGTTATTGGTGGTCCCATACCAACTCTTGTGTGTCCAAATACAGAACATGTGTAGTTAGTATATGGACTTAGATCTGACACTAGTGTCATTGTAGTACTAGTCACTACAGTGTGGTTCTTATTGTTCTCTCTTATACAGTTAATAGTGTACTTAATGATAATACCATTGGGTATTAATGGTTGTGACCAGAATAGCAATAAGGTAGTGGAATTAATGAAACTGATGTTTAGATTTGATGGAATCCCTGGGACTATGAAAGACAATATGATACTAATAATTAAAAAATATACCATCTTACTGTCTTCATTTGTTCTCACTACAGTGTTAGCAGATGGTCCTTCACCACCATTCGTAAATGCACTAATATTACAGAAATAGTTAGTGTAAGGTAGAAGATTGATCAATAAATATGAAGTGTCATGAATTTGAAGATGTTCTAAAGTGATGATTTCAGTAGAGTTGTCATAACTACATCTTAAAGAATAGTGAGTTATGTTGCCATTCCTTAAGTGTATCAAAGGTGGAAGCCATGAAAATGTAATGTTATTTGCTGTCACTTTAGTAGTAGTGAAATATTGTGGTACACCAGATGGTGCTAAAATAAAGTGTAACATTACTAACTATACATTACCATTCTTACCTGCATCTATGGTATAAAAATTACTATAACTAGAGTTAACTCTTCCTACAGTGTTGATTGTAGAGATGTAATAATTATATTTTACACCTGGATATAGATCAGTGAGGACAATAGAATATCTCTTGTTTCTTAGTTCAATAAATGCATTGATATCAGTAGTTCCTCTAACAATATCACTAATGTTGCTGAGTTTATTGAGAGATGTGCTGTAGTGAACAGTATAGTTTTCAGGTGTATATGTAACATCTGTTACTATCCAAGAGATATTAACTGAAGTAGGTGTAATGCCTGTTACTTTCAATATGTTGGGAACATTTGGAAGTATAGGACCTATGGTAATTTTATAGTAATAAGATTATATCTTTGTAAATCTCACCTTTAACAATCACTGTGACATTATTGGAATAATATCCAGTGATCACTGACTTATTCAATAGAAAGTTACTGGAACAAGTAAACGTATAATTTCCAGATATATTCAATGTCTTTGGTAATTGACTACAATTATCCAATGTATTATTGTGTTCAGTAACATTATATGTAGTACTTCCATTGTGTATATATGACCACTCAGTTTTTATTAGTCTCAGTAGTTCTGTTGATTTATAATAAGAACAACAGTTTATAGTTACTTCATTATATCCTGGATAATCCAGTAGTATAGGATGACTTGTATTAATGACAACTCTAATACCTACTGTGTAATAATTAAGATATAATGAAAATATAGTTCATAAAGTTTTACTTACCTTGAACTCCAAGTGTAGTATCAGATTTTATGATATCACTAGATCTGATGTAAGTATTATATCTGGTAGTACTAAGATAGGAAAAACAGATATACCCTCCAGCATCTGATAATTTCAAATTATTGAGATGATGTTGTAAAGTGTGATTTGTATAGTTATTAAATGTTGTATATGATTTGATAGTGTTATTTCCATATTTCCATTGTATAGTTACATTAGTATCCACATCAATCAGAGAGGAGGATGGATATATACTAGTACAAGTGAGAGTAACATTAGTTCCAACATCATAATATGACTTTAAGGGATCAATAGTAATGGAATATGTTGGATTATTAGGAACTGTGAAATGGAACAAGTAATGCCAGCACTTGACAATGAGTGTATATAAAAAAATTATACTTACATTTCACTAACACATTAGTGTGGTCTCTCATATTCTTGTATATCTCCTCTTCTATCCATGCTACACATGTATACTGACCAGCCATTGAAGCTCTCACTTGTTTAAACTCTAATTTACTCTCAAACATCATTTTCCCTACACTAGTAGTTGAGCGAACTCTGTAGTTATTTGAGAATAGAGAAACATCGTTCCTTGTTCCGTTATATTGATACCAGATCACATTCACTATATTGTCTAGTTTAGTAGTATTGACATCAGTGTTAGTAGTAATGAAACATGATAAATTTTGAGGTGTGGAAAGGTTCAAAGATTTTACAGAAATGTTGATGTTTGTCACAAAAGTATCTAATGACAACAAGACAAAAATATAAGTGTATTTATGTTATTATTATTATTATTATTATTATTATTATTATTATTACCTCTGACAATAAGTACTATATCTTTTGTTTGAGCCTTACAGCTGTCAGGATTACCATTTATTGTAATGATACATGTATACCTGGTATTGTTAACTGATTGGTTTACAGTAATTATCAGAGGATTATTAAATACTACATCAGATGAATTCCATTGAATAATTACTCCTGACTCTGTGTAACCTGAAGTACAGTTATACTCTTTAATATCTCCAAGTCTTAAGTTAGTGTAGTTTCCATTAATTGTGATATTGTCAACTGAACAAAGGAAAACAATTAATTATTATAGTTTATTATAAAATTAAATTAGTGTATATTTTTAGAATTTAATTTGCCATCATCAACTATAATGAATACGTATATTGCAATTTATTTTTACCTGCTACACATAGATTTGTGATATTAGTCACTACATCACCACCAACAATACCAGCTCTACATTCATATATTCCAGCACTTTCAGGTTGAACAGATGTGATATTCAGTATAATAGTAATTGTATTACTGATATATTTGTTCTGATCAAATATCTCACTCCTGTTAGTTATATCAATATTATTATGATACCAGTAATAGTTAAGTACTGATAGATCAGGACCAATGGCTGTATTAAGAGTAATGTTACATACAATAACTGTTGATGATCCAATGGTTACTGTTACTGTTGGCTTCATTGAGATTGATGTTATATGAGTAGCTGAAATAAATAGATATAACGTTTAATTATTTATATATAAACTCACTTTTCAATCTAATGACATATTCTCTGTATTGATTTTTAGGACAACCAGAAGGATTTTTTTGTATTGATATAATACAGGTATAGTTGGTATTGTTATCAAATGGAAGGAGTGGTGGAGTTTCTATTTTGTTACCATCCACAAATAAAATATTATTTTTCCACCATGATATAGATAGTCCAATAATACTTCCAACTACACAGTTATGTATGAACTTTTCTCCTAGTTGTAGACCTTGAAAGGCACTTAGAGGAAGTAAGTCATTTTTGTAAACTAACAATGAAGATAACTAACAAGTTAAATAGTCAACTTATACAATACCTTTTACACATAAATTTGTAGTGTTACTAATAATTGTATTATCACCAACAATACCAGCATTACATTGATATACTCCAGCATTAGAAGGTTGAACTAATATGATTTGTAAAGTAGTAGTAAATGTCTTTCCATTATTACTAAGGAATAGTATCAATCTCTGGTTAGTTATGATGTTAGTTATATCAATGTTATTATGAAACCAGGTGTAGTTAAGAACTGATAGATCAGGACCAATGGCTGTATTAAGAGTAATGTTACATACAATAACTATTGATGATCCAATGGTTACTGTTTGAAGTGATAACATAGAGACTTGTGTGACAGTTGTATCTATATTGAATTATAATAACGTTAATATACTTATCATATATATTACTTTGTACTGTTATATTGATAGTTTTATTCTCCAGAGATGGATACATGTTAGACTGTAGTACACATGTGTAGAGTATATTGTGATCAAAGAGTGTTACAGGATTCAATGTTAATTTGGTTGAGTTAATAATTGTGTTACTGGATATATTATACCAAGTTATTGTGACATTAGGAATGATAGGATCTGTTTGACATGTAATATCTTTAGTACTACCAACTTGTAAGTCAGTATAGTTACCACTGATATTAATAGCTAAAGGAGGGAGATGTTAGTTATATGTTAATTAGCTTAACAGTTCAATATAAACTGACTTACTGTAAACAGTGAAAGTGATATTATAAGGTGCAATTTGTATCTTTCCTTTACAGGTATATGTACCACTGTTTGATTGCTTCAATGACATCAAAGCCAACATTCCATCAGATATGTTAGTCCCATTATAATACCACTGTACTGTGTCATTGTCACAAACACATTGAAGAGTTACATTACTACCAACATAGACCAGTATATTAGTGTTATTAGTGACAATTGTAAGTTGAACTTTATTTATTGTAATATTGGTAGTACATATGACTAAAATGAAAGAAACATTTAATTAACTTAAAAATCAATATAAACACTTACAGGTTTCAACATTTGGAAAATAACAAAAGAATAAACACACTGTAATTAGGAGAGCTAGAGCCTTCATCTTTGAAATAAACAACCAAACCAAAGAAGGTAGAGTAAATGTAATTATCATCATTCACTATAATGTAGTAGCTAAATATAACTACTTTATATTAACCTACTTAGTCAATAATAAACTTCTATTTAATCTCAAATTAATGTATTGCATGTCTGTATGATATTATATGCATGTTATTAATATAATTATTAATTTTTGTCTAATGCTCAAAAACATCTCAAGGAATTAATAGTGTTTACAGTATAGTTTAAGCTAACAAAATAAAATGGACTAATGTTGTCTTACGTAAAAAGGCAATTAGATTTCCCATTACATTGTATAAGTAGCTAATGATGATATTAAAAATATCAACAGCATTATATAGAAATGAACTAATGGACAACATGTTATGAAACCAGTTTTTTTCCCAAATATGGCAACTGTAATGTATTAGCTAGCTACATGACAAATTTGCATTGACCTGCTTGTTCAGTAACAAACTTTTGTTTAAAAACAGTCTTGTTGCATTGATGTTTAACTATAATTATTTATTTGTCTAATATTTCTCTATTTACAACATCTTAACTGTAGAAGGAGTTAATAGGATCTACAAAAAAGCTAACAAAATGGATTGATGTTGTCATACATAAGAAAGACAACAGTATTTCTCATTACATTGTATAAATAGCTAATGATGACATTAAAAACATAACAGCACTATATAGAAATGTACAAAGCAATGGACAATATATTTAGGACTTTACACATGAAAAATTTTAAAATAGTAATAATTAAGCTAACATTAATATGATAAATATTGACATCACAAGAAGTATTATTGTTACAACAAGTAAGCTAACAGATATTACTACTCCAAGACTTGAAGTCTTTGCATTGATTGCATCTATAAAACAAAGGAAGGTTTATAAATAAAATATTGTATATGACAATAACTACTTTATTGTTTTACCTAGACATTGGGACCTGTAGAACATTTATACATACATATAAAATTACATGTATATACTTACTCGTTTCGACAAAAAGAAAATAGCAATAGAAAAAGTACACTGTAATTGGAAGAGCTAGAGCTTTCATTTTTGAAATAAAGAACAACCAAAAGAGGTGGAGTAAATGTAATTACAATTATTAATACTATAAGGTTACTGATGATCTGTAACAACATTGCCACTTATTTTTATATTGTGAAAGAAGTAACATAAAATAAAACAAAACTTAAAAGCAAAACTTCTATTAATAATTTGTCTACAGTTAATGCAATCGGACGACTGCATGCCTTCAACCTATAATACTTATCATTCACTGTAATGTAATAGCTAGATATAACTAATTTGTATTGACCTGCTTAGTCTGTAATAAATTTTTGTTTAATCTTAATTTGACGTATTGTATGACTGTATGTTATTATATACATGTTATTAATACATTAATTTTGTCTAACACTCAAAAACATCTAAAGGAATTAACAGTGTTTACAGTAGTTTAAACTAATAAATAAAATGGACTAATGTTGTCTTACATAAAAAGGCAATTAGATTTCTCATTGTATTGTATATGTAACTAATGATGATATTATAAATATCAACAGCACTATATAGAAATAAACAAAGTAACGGACAACATGTATATGCTACCAGACTTTGCCCAAATATGGCAACTATAATGTATTAGCTAGCTACATGACAAATTTGCATTGACCTGCTTGTTCAGTAACAAACTTTTGTTTAAAAACAGTCTTGTTATATTGATGTTTAACTATAATTATTTATTTGTCTAATATTTCTCTATTTACAACATTTTAACTGTAGAAGGAGTTAATAGGATCTAAAAAAGCTAAAAAATGGATTAATGTTGTCATACATAAGAAAGACAACAGTATTTCTCATTACATTGTATAAATAGCTAATGATGACATTAAAACATAACAGCACTATATAAAAATATACAAAGCAATGGACAATATCTTTACGTAATCATCAGGACTTTACCTAAGTATTGCAAGGGCAGATAAACAAAGCAATACACAACAATTAATTACATCACTAAATTAATAATTATTGTACAACATTGCATACAAATCTACTATACTAATACATAGAACTTCATTCATTGCATTGTATATTGAGCTAATAATTGTCATCGTGTAATAGTTAAAACTACAGCTATATTGTTATTGTCACATATTGTGCTTAAAGTTCTCATATTTTGACATTTCTTCTGCATATTCTGAAAGAACTTCATGACAAAATATGTACTGCTCCTAACAATAACAATATTATCATTTACTATATCTACTACACTGGAACGTACCAATTCTTGGACTAGTCCTGCTCTCTGACTTCTAGCTTTCTTTATAAACTGAAATATATCAGCTACTCCCTCTGTCTTTACTCTCTCAAGTTCAGAGTAGATACTCACAAATGTACCACTTCTACCAACACCATCACTTTAACAAATACAACACTCACACACACACACATATATAGTATATGACTTACTTGCATACAACAGTAATAGGTTTGTTACCAGTTTTACTTTGATTTTTAACTATGGCATCAAACATATTGAGAAGTGAAGTTCCAGTTTGTGGCTTTATATGTTCTGACCAACTAGTATACCAGAAGATACTCACTAACATTATCTGATCAGAATTGTTCTGAATATTTTAATATAAGTT
The DNA here is from genome assembly GCA_963965975.1 of Xestospongia bergquistia. NCBI lineage: Eukaryota > Metazoa > Porifera > Demospongiae > Haplosclerida > Petrosiidae > Xestospongia > Xestospongia bergquistia. The sequence continues at coordinate 1,074,140 of OZ014420.1, read as the reverse complement.
ACTGCATGTATTGATAATTTGTACCTCATTTAGCTCAAGATATTTTACTATGTAATCTATTTCTAGATCTTTAGATACCATTTTAACAGATATGCTTCCATGTTTCACCACTTTTTTCACCAGATCTGGACAAACATGAGAGTTCTTTTCCTATATCATTTAACACATTATAACAATTATAAGTTGATGTCAACTAACTCACATTCTCAGCACATAGAAATACAATAGTTTTACTTTCTTGTTCCCATATCATTCTCCAAAAATCATGTATGATCTCTCTGAGTGGTGCTTGTGCTATTATGAACATTGACTTTTGTTTGTAACCCTGTGAGAAATACAGTGTATTGCATATTCATTAATATCTCTTACATCAACTTTGCTGGCATTAAAATAATTTTCCAGACTATTAAAATGAGTTGTTGTGCTGTTTGACAATTCTTTTAAGAGCTATAAATTAAAGGTAATTTAGAATTAATATTATTACCTAACCTCAAATTGCCTTTCAAATCCACTTTTTCCTTCCTTTCTTTGACTTAGCTCTCTGATAATATCATATGTTCCAGTGATAGGAAAGGAAGTATCACCACATTGGATGTACTCTGATAGACAATCATGAATGTACAAATACTGGACCTATATATGAGGAAGAGACTAATCATTATGTTGTACACATACATAAATGTTTACTTCAGTTTGAACTAGTTTAACTCTTTGATGCCTAATCTCTAAGAGGAACTCATAAATGTTAAGACTCTCTTCTTGTTCCAGTCTTTGTAACATAGTATCTAACACAATGAAGGTACCAGTTCTTCCCACTCCAGCACTACAGTGAACTACAAGAGGAACTCCCTCAGGAGGATGTGCCTTACGAATATAACCAATAAATTTAATCATACACATCTTATCAGTAGGTACTCCATGATCAGACCACTCGGTAAAATGATAATGAGTTATATCAAAAGATGACATTCTTCCTATGTTAGCCTGGAAGTATAAAATGATCACTGTTAATAGTGTTAAAGATAAGGTGTGGATATTTACATTTCTAATCAATAGTTTTCTTTGTGTATATCCTTCATACACATTTACTGATTGTAGAGTGACATTGATACCATGACCAAAGTCCTGTTCATATCCTTCTTGTTTTGGCCAGTAACAAGTACATGTTCTCTAAAAAAATTTTGAAAAGAATGTGTAAACAAAAGAAATATTGACTTACTTTTCCTGTTTCAATTAACATAACAATAGTAGGTAGTCTATATTCCCATATCATCCTCCAAAAGTCAACAACTGTATTTGGTAGAGGTCCTATAATGACCAAATGTAGTGTGAATTTTATATTAACTCAGATTATAACTGACCTTGTGTTGCAATGTAAGCATTCTTCCTCTTATAGCCCTGTGTAATATAGATATTAATATATCATTAGTACTAATGATATACTTACATTAACATAAGATGCATTGATATAATCTGATCCTTTTTTGCCTTTTATTGGAGTTAATGGAACAATGTTGTCATCAACTGTTAAAAGAGAAAACTCATAACTAACTAAAAAAATTTTGCGCTTACAAGGAATAATGTTTTGAAAACGATTTTTATTATAATGCATCTTTCCAATCTCAGATGATTTAACTGATGACAACTTCTCAATATCCTTCAAAAGAAACAGGCAACAGTATATTAAAGGAGTATGCATCTATTCATTATATACCTTGAATTTGTTTTCTAGAAATTGTTGATAAGTTTTAACAAATGAACAGAAATTATTAACATTAATGTTGTGACCAAAGCTATGATTGTGAAAACAAGAGACTGCTTCATATGTAGGTTCTATGTTTCATTGTCATAGTACATATCAATTGATAACTATAATTCATTGTACCTTTAAGTGAAGGATGATCTATGACATCAGATTTAATTCCAACTCCAATATTTTCATACAGCATATCTACAATGATAACCAATAAATTTAATTTATAATTAAAGAAATTTTTAACAATGTTTTAAATCAATAATGTCATATTCACATTCTTCTAATAATTCAACATTATATGTAATGGAAACAAGATTACATAACTAACCTTTCTTTAAATGAAAAGTGTCATAATCATGTATTTCCACTGCTCAGTGTGTCAATGATAAAGGAATATTACTAACAATTTTGAATGATAAAACTAACTTTGTTTAATATCAAGAGCAGCATAGTCATGTTTACCTATAAATAATATAATTACAATAATACAATTAATTAAATAATAAAATATTATAATTATTGTAATGCAGTGCAAAGGTTGATATAACCAACAATACATATATGTAACAAAACTCTACAGACAAAATATATTGTTGTGCTTGCACAACTAACCATCCTTTAACTCATATTTCTCATTTTCACACATTTCATTTTCTTTCAGGTTGACAACATTTCTATGATGAAACCGAAACTTGAGACTACAGAGAACACAACAGAATACATCAACTTTAAATTTAAAATGATTTAACTTACATTAGTATTACTATACATATTGTCATGACAAGAAGTATTACTGCTACAGAAAGTGAGCTCGCAATTATTGTTATGGGAAATCTTGAAGACATTGTTATCATTGAATCTGTAAAATAAAATATAAAATCACAGTACTATGTGATATATTTGTACTAAAGGGGACCTTACCTAGAGCTGATAATGTGATATTGTTGTTATTAGTACTCTCTCCAATCTTAGTACTAGCAGATACTGATATTGCATAGTCTAGTGTAGGATCTAAACTACTTCTTATAACAGTACTAGTTTCATTAGATGATAAAGTTGTAACTCTTAATAGTTTACTAGTCTCCTCTCTCTTCCTATTACTACTAGTTAACTGAACAGGTTGTACAGTCACAGTGTAGTTTGTAATGAAGCCTCTTGTCTCTACAAGAGTCAGAGCTAACCAACTAACTTCAATAGATGTTCTGTTCAGCCATCTCCCTAGTATATTCCGAGGACCATATTGAGGAACTAAATAAAACAAATTGAAAAATAACTGTTCATTTTCTATTAACTTACTTCCTTCTTGTGTAAAGAACACATCAGTTAAAACAGCTTCTCCTCTTCCTTTAATAGTAACTCCAGCCACAGATATAGTGTATGGTATAAATGGATCTATTAGATCAGAACATTCACTAATTTATCATAACAAGTCACATACTTAGAGTTACATCAAGTATGTGGTCATTGTCAGTGAGTGATGAGTTGTAAAATAAAGTGTCCACTAAATTGTCAAGAACATATATCTTTAACTCATAATAAATAATGACACCATTGGGAATAAGAGGACTACTCCAATGTACATGAACTGTACTAATGTTTAATAATATGACAGAAATATTCTTTACTTGTTCTGGAACTGAAATAGAATATAAGTTCATAATGTAATAACATGAAGTAGTTTTTTATCAGACTCACTGTTTTCATCAGTCAGTCCTATAGCTGTTATTGGTGGTCCTATACCAACTCTTGTGTGTCCAAATACAGAACATGTGTAGTTAGTATATGGACTTAGATCTGAGACTAGTGTCATTGTAGTACTACTGGTCACTACAGTGTAGTTCTTGTTGTTATCAACTATACAGTTAATGGTGTACTCAATGATAATACCATTGGGTATTAATGGCTGTGACCAAGATAGTTGTAAGGTGGAGGAGTTAAAAGCATTGATGCTGAGATTTAGAGGAGGACTTCCTGGTCCTAAGAAGAAGACACATAAAAAATATAAAACCTTATTCCACAAAACATAGTCTTACTATCTTCATCTGTTCTTGTTACAATATTGCCAGTAGATGATCCTTCACCAACACTAGTAGATGCACTAACATTACAAGAATAGTTAGTGTAAGGTAGAAGATTGCTCAGTGAATATGAAGTGTCTTGAATTAAAAAATGTTCCGAGGATGTGAAATGTGTGAAGTTGTAATAACTACATCTTAAAGAATAGTGTGTTATGTTCCCATTTCTCAAGTGTATCAAAGGTGGGTGCCATGAGAAAGAAATACTATTTGCTGTCACTTTAATAATAGTGAAATTTTGTGGTTCACCAATTGGTGCTGTAAGAAAAATTAACAAATGGTACATAAACAAAATTGTCTAGTTACCGGCCTCTTCAGTATAGAAACTAATGTAACTAGAGTTAACTCTCCCTATAGTATTGATAGTAGAGATGTAGTAATCATATTTTACACCTGGATATAGATCAGTGAGGACAACAGAATATCTGTTGTTTCTTAGTTCAATAAATTCATTGATATCAGTAGTTCCTCTAACAATATCACTAATGTTACTGAGTTTATTGAGAGATGTCTTGTAGTGAACAGTGTAGTTTTCAGGTGTATATGTAACACTTGTTACTATCCAAGAGATGTTAACTGAACTACTTGTAATGTCTGTTGTTTCTAAGATAACAGGAAAATTTGGGAATCCAGGACCTATCACAATGTCAATATTCAAAGACACAATAAGATCTTTACATTCTTACCTTTAACAATCACTGTGATATTATTGGAGTAGTATTCTGTAATCACTGAATTATTCAGTAAAAAGTTACTGGAACAAGTAAATGTATAATTTCCAGATATATTCAATGATATTAGTAATTCACTACAATTACCCAATGTACTATTGGGTTCAGTAACATTATATGAAGTACTTTCATTGTATATAAATGACCATTCAGTTCTTATCAGTCTCAGTGGTTCTGTTGGTTTATAATAATAACAACAGTTTATAGTTACTTCATTATATCCTGGATAATCCAGTAGTATAGGATGACTTCTATTAATGACAACTCTAATATCTACAGTATGAATTAATCTAATAATGAGAATGAAATAATTAAATATTTACCAATCACAGTTAGTTTGACATTAGTTGTAGCATTTCTTCTAATAATAAAAGGAGATTCCTTAGAGACAGTAACTAGACAAGTGTACACTCCTGTATTAGATACATTCAGATTATATAGTTGAAGTAATGAGGACTGTGATAAGTTATTAGGAGACAGTGTGGCTGTGTAGTTCTTTAATAGTTCTTGTTTATTTCTCCATTCAAAGTGTGCAGTGACTGTCTCATCCACAATATTGTAGGTATCATTTATTGTAACATTACAGATTAGGTTAATATTAGTACCAGTATTGTAATAGGGCTCCAATGAAGATATTGTGACAATAATATCAGGTACTAAATGTAAACATATAAGTGTTATTATTATTTTGCTATTAACTTTAAAATATCACAACTCACTTGGTACTGTTACAGTGGTACTAGTTGTCAATTTTCTTGTCTTATCATTACCAACCCAAGCTACACAGTAGTAGATACCAGCTAATGAAGTTTTAATTGAATTGATTTGTAACCATTGTCTAAAAACAGATCCAAAGTGCAATGGTTCAAGATTAGTAAGAGTGTAATGAGAAGTATTTTCAATTTTTTGACCATTCCATTGCCACTCAATGTTGATCATATGGATACCACGAGGATCAATCTTAGTATTTAGAGAACCATTGCATACTAAAGACATATTAATTTGAACTAATAATGCATCGATAGTCATAACATAAGTGTCTAAAATAATACAAACAATATTTTATAATATGTGAGTACAATACTAACCTCTAACAGTGACAATAATAGTGCTGTTTTGTACTTCACAACTTAATGGATTTCTATTTACTGATATACTACATGTATATTGTGTACTATTAAGAGATGGTATCACTGTAGGCAGAACTAATGTATTGTTAACAACCACAGTATTATAACTTGAGTTACTCCATGTTATATTTAGATCTATTAATGTACTGTTCACACAAAGTATTTCAGCTCTACTACCCAGTATCAAGTTTCTAAAACTGTCATCATTTTTGTTGATGATATTACTCTCTGAAACTAAATTAGAACAAACATATTAAATTAATTAAATTTAATTATGGAGATATCATTTACCTTTTAAACACAGATCAGTAGTATTAGTAGTAGCACTATGTCCAACAATGTTAGCACTACAGGTATATATTCCAGCATCTCTTGTCTGTACTTGTGATATATTTAATGTAGTAATGAATAATGATGACACAGTTGATATTGGTGAAATAGAGATGTTTTTATCAGTTGTAGAGATATTGTTGTGAAACCATTTGATTTGTAGAGAAGATATATTAGGACCAATTTCATTATTAAGAATGATGTTACATTGAATTATCACCATATCAACAATGGTATGAGACTGGACTGGCTCCATAGAAACTGATGATATTATAGTGTCTAAAAGCAAATTAAAATATTAAATAAATACAGATCACAAAGTGTTACCACTAACCTTTAACAGTGACAGTAATAGTTCTGTTCTGTACTTCACAATTTGATAGATTTCTATTTACTGATATAGTACATGTATATTGTGTACTATTAAGAGATGGTATCACTGTAGGTAGAACTAATGTATTGTTAACAACCACAGTAATGCCACTTGAGTTACTCCATCTTATACTTAGATCTGTTAATGTACTGTTCACACACTGTATTTCAGTTCTACTACCCAGTATTAAGTTTGTAAAACTGTCATCATTCTTGTCAATGATATTACTATCTGAAACTAAGTTATTATTGAATTAATATAACTACAGAGATTTAATTTACCTTTTAAACACAGACCAGTAATGTTAGTAGTAGCATTATGTCCAACAATGTTAGCACTACAGGTATATATTCCAGCATCTCTTGTCTGTACTTGTGATATAGTTAGTCTAGTAATAAATAATGATGAGACAGTTGATGTTGGTGAAATAGAGATGTGTTCATCAGTTATAGAGTTATTGTTATGAAACCAGTTGATTTGTAGAGAAGATATATTAGGACCAATTTCATTATAAAGAGTGATATTGCATTGAATTATCACCATATCACCAATGGTATGGGACAAGACTGGCTCCATAGAAACTGATGATACACTAGTGTCTAGAACAACAATATTACCATAGCAAAGTTCAATATTATTACTTACCTCTTATAGTGAGTGTAATATTTCTTGTTAAGTTGGTAGACAACAAATTTGATGATATATGACATGTATATACTAAACTGTTATAAGATGGTATCACTGGATTTAATATCAGATGTTCTGACATAATAGTACCACCATTATTAGGTAACAACCATATTATATCACTGTTAGATATAGAGGGTATTGTAGTACATGTAATGATAGCTTTACTACCAACAATAAGATCAGTATAATCACCAGTAATAGTGATATTGGAAACTGTAGATAGAATATAATTGACAATATAGAGAGAGTTAACCAGTACTCACTAATCATTGAAAGTGAAATTGTAGAAATAGTCTTTCCACATATATTAGAGCTAGAACAGGTATAATTTCCTTCTCTATCATTACTAAATGAAGTAATTATTAGTGAATGATCTTGATGTATTCCATCTGGACCACTAATATTGTATAATATTTCAGAAGATGTACAATTAATAGTGATATTATTTCCAGGATATGAGCACACAGTGTTAGTAGGACAGTCTTGACTACCACCAGTACTGGTGTCATATTCTGTAGAAACTGCAACAATTGGTATTCCTATAAACAAATCATGTAATATGTGATAATAAATTTAATGCTATACCTTTTACATCAAATAGTGTGGAATCATTTTTTGTCACATTGCTACCAATGATATTAGCACTACATTTATATGTTCCAATATCAGATAGTTGAACTGATGAAATGTTTAGTATTGTCATCACTTTATTGTCTTGTTCTTTCTGTTCTAACAGGTTGCTTTGTTCAATTATATCAGTGTTATTATAATACCAGAAATAGTTAAGTACTGATAAATCAGGACCAATGACTGTATTAACAGTAATGTTACATACAATAACTGTTGATGAATTAACACATGCTCTCTGCTGTGGTGACATTGACACTGTTGACACATAAGTATCTGTAACAAAAAATTTTTTAAATGAATCTGATTAGTCATACTCACCCTGGACAGTTACAGTGATAGATTTATTCTCCAGTGATGGATACATGTTAGGCTGTAGTATACATGTGTACAGTATATTGTGATTAAAGAGTGTTACATGACTCAATGTTAACTTGGTTGAGTTAATAATTGTGTTACTGGATACATTATACCAAGTTATTGTGACATTAGGAATGATAGGATCCGTTTGACATGTAATATTTGTAGTACTACCAACTTGTAAGTTAGTATAGCTACCAGTGATATTAATAGCTAAAGGAAGATAATGTCTACTATTAAAGTAACATAACAATCACTTACAGTAAACAGTGATGTTAATTTCATAAGTCATATTTTTTTCATACACACAACTGTACAAACCACTGTCTGATTGTGACACTGATATCAAAACAATATTTATACTGGTATTTTCCATCAAACTCCCATTATAATACCACTCTATTGTCTCATTATTAAAGCATGTACACTGAAGACTTATACTGCTACCAACATAGACATAGACTATTGTTGATATATTTTCTCCATTGGCTTGAATTTCACAATTATCTATGAATAAATAATTCTCACCACTGGATTGAGCAGATGTTCCAAACAAGAAAAAGACTAATAAAAGAAATGAGTTCTTCATGATTCAGTTGACTGACAGGAGAGATCTTATCATTATTTTTATAATCTTATATATACAGGAAGAGGTGGTCTTAAATTGAGTTATTACACGTATTTTACTATCACCATAGTTACCAGTGAGCTAAAGAGTTTAATATCTACTGTTAAAGAAATATCAACTTTATTTGCAGTAAACTGTAATGTTGATGTAATAGGCCTTGTTGTCTTGTTGTCCTATACAAATGTATTCACTACTATCAGATTGTAATGCAGAGTTCAAAGTTATGCTAATATTTCTAATTCATTTATCATTATAATATCACTTCACTGTGTCATTGTCACAATCACATTGTAGAGTTACGTTGCTGTCAACATAAACTAATGCATCAGTAATGTTTTCAAACTGAGCCTTATTGAAACATAACTGTACATGTGTCTAAAATGAAAATAAACAGATCCACTACATATAGTTATATAGACACTTATCAGCTTCAGAAAATACAAAAAGTAAAGGAATAGGCATATTGTAATTAGAAAAGTCCTCATGTTTAAAGTCAAGTGAAATAGTCTCTAGATGGCTAAATATTTATGTACACAGTAAAAAGACAGACTTCATTGCTTTGTTTAGTTGAACACCCACACAAACTTTTAAGGGTATATTATCATCTCTGTTGCCAATTTTACTAATGACTCTGTTGTTTACAAACACCTCAGTAGTGGGATGAAAGAAATCAGTGAACACATAAGTAGTCTAATGTTGTTTACAATTTAAGTAACTAAGTCCCTAACAATATACATTCACATCAACATTATATAACATATTTAAAACCATCATATTTTGAGACATTTCTTCAGTGTAACTGTAACAATTACAATACTATAGCAAATACTCCTGGTAGCACTATAGGATGTGAAAAATACCAAACATTTGTTAATAAAATAATGAGCCAGGGCTATTCCCAATGAAATACAAGTATAATAGAAACACATTGCATGATATATATATAGACAATGAGTCAACACTAAATAACTAATCATTATACAATAGCACTACTAGATCTAATAAGTCAATACATACATACATATCTATAACAGTGTTTGTTATATAACATTTTTAAAGTTGTCATATTTTGACATTTCTTCTGCATATTCTGAAAGAACTTCATGACAAAATATGTACTGCTCCTAACAATAACAACATTATCATTTACTATATCTACTACACTGGAACGTACCAATTCTTGGACTAGTCCTGCTCTCTGACTTCTAGCTTTCTTTATGAACTGAAATATATCAGCTACTCCCTCTGTCTTTACTCTCTCAAGTTCAGAGTAGATACTCACAAATGTACCACTTCTACCAACACCATCACTTTAATAAATACAACACTCACACACATATATATAGTACATGACTTACTTGCATACAACAGTAATAGGTTTGTTACCAGTTTTAGTCTGGTTTTTAATAATAGCATCAAACATATTGAGAAGTGAAGATCCAGTTTGTGGCTTTGTATGTTCATACCAGCTATTATACCAGAAGATACTCACTGACATTATCTGATCAGAATTATCCTAATTACATAAGAATCATATTATTTATTGATTCATTGTAACATGGTCTTCCTTACCTTCTTTAGTTTTAAAGACTTTACAGTGAATTCAATGTCAAGTACATCTGTCTCCATAGTGACAGATATCATATTATATGTTTCTATTTCATCAATAACATCTGGAATAAATTTAGGACACTCCTCCTAAAAGTGAACAATCAATTTAATATGTCACAACAAATACCTACCCCATCACCAGTAATACATAATAATACAATACTTTGACTCTCTTGTTCCCATATCATTCTCCAGAAATCAGGTATGGTCTCTTTCATTGGAGCTTGTGTTACTATGAACACTGAATTTTGTTTGTAACCCTAAGAGATTAAGTACATAATATACTGATTACTGCAATGAATATAACTCATACATCAACTTTGCTTGCATTAATGTAATTATTGTCATCAAATGTATTAATGTTCAATAGAACTCTTGTGTTGTTGTCTAAAGAGGAATAAACATTTTTTTGTTTCTTGAATGTTATTTTTTCTCACAAGGTAAGTTATATGAATATCTGTTTTTGTTATGGTTCTCCTCAGCATCAGAACAAGAAAAACTTCTTGTGTTATCTGACAGTTCCTCTAGTAACTATATCATCAATTAAGTTATTATAATAACTGTCAATGTTTATTTTGAACTAACCTCAAACTGTTTTTCAAAACCACTTTTTCCTTCCTTTCTCTGACTGAGTTCTCTGATAATACCATATGTTCCAGTGATAGGAAAGGAAGTACTACCACACTGGATGTACTCTGATAGACACTCATGAATGTACAGATACTGGGCCTATATATATGAAAGAGACTAAACATTACATCATACATATACATAATGCCTACTTCAGTTTGAACTAGTTTAACTCTTTGATGCCTAATCTCTAGAAGGAAGTCATAAATGTTAAGACTCTCTTCTTGTTCCAGTCTTTGTAACATAGTATCTAACACAATGAAGGTACCAGTTCTTCCCACTCCAGCACTACAGTGAACTACGAGAGGAGCTCCCTCAGGAGGATGTGCTTTACGAATATGACCAATAAATTTAATCATACACATCTTATCAGTAGGTACTCCATGATCAGGCCACTCAGTAAAATGATAATGAGTTACACCCAAAAATGTTGTGCCAAGATCCTTAGTCTGAAATTAACTAATAATCAATAAATATGTGTACAGCTCAACTCACATTTCTAACAGTCAATTTCTTCTTACTGTACCCTTGATTGATTTCATTTGATTCTAAAACAACATGGATACCATGACCAAAGTCTTCCTCTTTGCCTACATGCTCAGGCCAATAGCAGGCACATTTACGCTGTTAAGCACAAAAATTAGTAATATCATCAGTTAATGGTATAGCATTGGTTGGACATACCACTCCTTTTTCAACCAACTGTGTTAACATAACAATAGTAGGTACTTTATATTCCCATATCATCTTCCAAAAGTCAACAATTGTACGTGGTAGAGGTCCTATGATAAGAGATGTAATATCATAAAAAAGTATCATTAAGACAAAAACACAATGACCTTGTGTTGCTATGTAGGCATTCTTCCTCTTGTAACCCTATATGAAAGAACTCATAGTAACTTAACATAATTTGATGATGTATTTACATTAATATAAGATGCATTGATATAATCTGATCCTTCCTCTCCTTCTATTGGAATTAATGAAACAATGTTGTCATCAACTGGTTAAAAAGAAACACATAATTAGTGTAGTTATAATTTGTCTCTTTTATACATGGACTGATGTTTTGGAAACGATTTCGTCCTGCATTTCTTTTAGCAATTGAGTTAGCTTTAAGTGGAGCCATTCCTTCAACATCCTACACATTGATGAGAAATCAAATAATATGTACATTATATTACTAGTTAAATGTACCTGAAATTCATACTGTATAATTTCCTTTGAATTCTTAACAAAAGAAGGAAACTCATAAATAGATATCCTATGACTGGAATCATTAATGACTATGTTTTGATAGAAAGGATCTAAAATGAGAAAGAAACAAAGTAACATTACAGTGTAGCATATTTAGGTAGGTTAAACAAATTAAAACTATATTAATGAAATTTAATGGATGAACAACCTTCTCTAAAGAAAATTAACAGTCAAGATGTATAATTTAATATAAGAAAAACAATCTAATACATTAATAATATTGTCATATTTGTTACTTAAACTGACCTTCTGGTACAAGAGGTAGTTCAATAGTGTCCATTTTTGTAGTAGTAACAGAATACATTGGTCTTTTATTGTACATCTCTATTTTATCATGTACTCGTCTTAGATGACATTTCATACTAGTAGAAGAAAATAGACAAACATTTATAAATATAAACATTTATATAGAATAAATAAATATAAAAAATAACATTACAAAATAATAGTAGAACTAATGGCTGAAGATTTAGTTGTTTCAAGTATATCATAAGAACTTACTAAATAATGCAGAATATGACAACACTACAAAACAACAATAGAGCCAACATAACTCCACCTATAGCAGCTGACATTATTATAATTGGCAGTTCAGTTGATAAGGTAGTAGGATAATCTAAATGACAACAATTAACTTTAAAAATAATACTGACATAACAATTTTACCTAGAGCTGATAATGTGATATTGATGTTATTAGTACTCTCTCCAATCTTAGTACTAGTCTAGTGTAGGATCTAAACTACTTCTTATAACAGTACTAGTTTCATTAGATGATGAAGTTGTAACTCTTAATAGTTTACTAGTCTCCTCTCTCTTCCTATTACTACTAGTTAACTCAACAGGTTGTATAGTCACAGTGTAGTTTGTAATGAAGCCTCTTGCCTCTATAAGACTCAGAGCTAACCAACTAACTTTGATAGATGCTCTGTTCAACCATCTCCCTGTTATATTCTGAGGACCATATTGAGGAACTAAATTATAATAGAAACTGAATATAAAATTACATTGTCTTACATCCTTGTTGTGTAAAGAACACATCAGTTAAAACAGCTTCTCCTCTTTCTTTTAATAGTAGCTCCAGCCACAGATATAGTGTATGGTATAAATAAATCTATTAGATAATAATGTAAACTTATAGATCATTACATCTCACAAACCTAATGTTATATTTGGTACATGGTCACTGTCACTTAATGATGTATTATAAATTAAAGTGTTTGTTAGACTTTCAACAATATATATCTTCAACTCATAGTAAATAATGGCACCATTGGGAATAAGAGGACTACTCAAATGTACATGAACTGTACTACTATTTATTACTGTGACTGTGACATTTTGCACTTGTTCTGGAGCTAAAATTAATACATAACTAATTTAATCAATATGGAGAATGCTTTACTATACTCACTGTCTTCATCAGTCAGTCCTATTCTTGTTATTGGTGGTCCCATACCAACTCTTGTATGTCCAAATACAGAACATGTGTAGTTAGTATATGGACTTAGATCTGACACTAGTGTCATTGTAGTACTGGTCATTACAGTGTGGTTCTTGTTGTTCTCTCCTATACAGTTAATAGTGTACTTAATGATAATACCATTGGGTATTAATGGTTGTAACCAGGATAACAGCAAGGTAGTGGAATTAATAAAACTGATGTTAAGATTTAATGGAGTACTTTCTGGTACTGTGTTGAAAAGACAATAATAACAATTATATTGAAAGATACACACTCTTACTGTCTTCATCTGTTCTAACTACAACATTAGTAGATGGCCCTTCACCAACACTGGTAGATGCACTAACATTACAGGAATAGTTAGTGTAAGGTAGAAGATTGCTCAATAAATATGTAGTATCTTGAATTTGGAGATCTTCCCAAATCAAGAAACTTGTTAAATTGTAATAAGTACATCTTAAAGAATAATATGTTATGTTGCCATTTCTTGTTTCTATCAAAGGTGGTAGCCATGAAAATGATATGTTATTTGAAGTTACTTCAATGGTACTGAAATTCTGTGGCTCACCAGACAGTGCTATGAATACAATAAACAAAAAAACTTTTAATATATTTATTCAAAAGCATAAGCTTGGTTTCCAGTGAAAACAGAGTCCATAACATTGAGATCACTTAATTTGCCTAAGGTGCAAAGTTTGTATATGGTTTCATTAGGGAAATGAAGGTTATTAAACAATAACAGACCTGAGGTAGCAGACTCCACTCCAAATGGACGATAATCATAGCCTTTGAATCCGTTGTTAGAAAATTCACAATTTGAAATGTTTATACTAGAGCTTCTGGCTCCTTCAAATATTCCTACATATATTCCAGCACTGACCCATCCAGTATTGTTACTAAATTGAGATGATGTAATCATGACATTAACAGAATAGTTCAATTGAGCTAGTGAAATTCCCATCCCGCCAGAAGAACCAACAGTATACCCAATTTCATTAGCAGTAATAGATTCCTCATAAGAAGCAGATATTCTATTGAAGGATCCACAAGAGGAAGGGATATGATAAAACATAACAATAGATTGACTTATCTTATAGGTTATATGACTAATATGGTCTCCTGATACACCACACCCATTGATAGTAATATTCTGTACCTTAAAGATTTCAGTTCTAATGAACACTAAGCTGACATCTTTGTTACAAGAGATGATATAATCGTCAGTATTTCCTGATCCAATGATAGAGATGTTATATATGTCTGTGAAAAGAAAGAAACTATCAAGACAATAGCAACCTGGTTCCTGTAACACCAGTGTTGTGTTAGATTCCAATAAAGCTAGTGCAGAGTTGAGAGTAGCACCGTTTGTTTGATTCAATTTAGTTTGACAGGACAGTTTACAATCTGGATAAATATCAATTGAATGAGTTAACTGCAGTAGTAGACACAATAGTAAAGTTACAACAGTGGCCATCTTGATAACAATATGCCTACAATAAAGGTCAGCAGATGACACCATGACACAGCTTGTTCACAACTAATATCTTTGGTTCATGAAGGTATAGAAAAGTGTCTTTTTATTTAGATCTCTACTATATATAATAAATCACGAGTAATAGCATTTATTACACTATATATATAAGAAGAGACAAACTTACTTGTGCAAAAGGGGTGAGGCCTAGTATTTTGGCACCTTATGAATCAACTTATATATTACAAATTACAAATTGTATGTATAATTAATTTGTCTATAAATAAACTTACATTGAATAAACAATTTAGAACAAACAATACAAGAGGGTAGCATATATTGGTAAGTAATTATCACACCACTATACTATATAGTTCAATGAATGTATGAAGCACAAGTCCAACAGCACATGTACATAACTTAGTTCCTTTTATAATAATTGGAATAGAGGTCACCATAACAACCTATAGTAATATGGAGTCAGGGGAGAAATAAAAAACTCACAAGGATGTGTGTTGCAGTACCTAAAATAAGAAATTGTCCAGCACATTTCTTATCTTTCTTATCACTACTAACCTTATGTCATATATAGAGATGCCATTTTGTATACAATGCACTGAGACACAAAGTAGATTGTTATCATTATAACTTCTTTAGTCTAGTATGAAATGTGGAGGTGGCTACATATATGATGTACGTATTATACTATACAATTTGTCATCTCATTGACTGGAATAGTGCTACCAGAAATTAATTGCATTCTTTCAGAAGTCATTTTTGTGTAGCAATACTGTGTTAATGTAAAATGTATGCCACTTAGCTTTATACATTATAGATTTACTTCACTAAGAGGAACCTATTTAGTCCAATGCATCTTTCTAAAGTAGTTGAATTGTTAGTCACTACCAACATAGACAAATATGACAGTAACTGGTGTGAGCTGAACTTCGTTCACTTTAGCATTGATAATACATGAATCTGAAAATGAAATGAATATTGTATACACTTACATACATTATACACACTTACTTGGTTTAAGAAATATAAAAATAAAACAAAATACACAACGTAATCAAAGCAATTTTCATTTCATGAAGTAAACGAGGTTTAGTTTGAATTATAAATTGTTAATACATAATTTCTTCCTAAGTTGCTGTCTCCTCAACAGCAGTTGTCTTGCTAAAGAATGAAATAAAGAATGAACATCAGAGTTTGTTCATAATGAATTGTAAATCCAAGTCTTGGTAAACATTTTATTAAACGATGATACTTCTCATCGGTTGATCATCATATCACACCATCATAGCTACTTTTGCTATATAAGAATTTAGTTCATTCACTGATGACTTTATTAAAATATAACAAAAATATCTGTATGTATCAATTTTTGGCTAATGTTTATGATAACAAAAGAATAAAAACAAATGAAGTTTTAAGTTTATGACTACATTGTAGTTATAGCGACAGCATAACTGTCATGTATCGTGTTTAAATTTCTAATATTTTGACATTTCTTCTGCATATTCTGCAAGAGCTTCATGACAAAATATGTACTGTTCCTAATAATAACAACATTGTCACATACTATATCTACTACACTAGAACATACCACTTCTTTGACTAGTCCTGCTCTCTGACTTCTAGCTTTCTTTATGAACTGAAATATATCAGCTATTCCCTCTGTCTTTACTCTCTCAAGTTCAGAATAGATACACACAAATGTACCACTTCTACCAACACCATCACTTTAACAAATACAACACTCACTCACACACACATACACACACATATATAGTATATGACTTACTTGCATACAACAGTAATAGGTTTGTTACCAGTTTTACTTTGGTTTTTAACTATGGCATCAAACATATTGAGAAGTGAAGATCCACTTTGTGGCTTTGTATGTTCATACCAGCTATTATACCAGAAGATACTCACTGAAACTGTCTGATCAAAATTATCCTAAATATTTTAATGTCAGTTACTACTAACATTAATTTTGTATGTACCTCATTTAACTCAAGACATTTTATTGTGTAGTCTGTTTCTAGATCTTCAGATACCATTTTAACTGAGATGTTTCCACAAGTCACTACTTCATTCGCAAGATCTGGACAAAATTGATAGTTCTCTTCCTATAATATTTAACACATTATAACAATTATAAGTTGATGTCAACTAACTCACATTCTCAGTACACAATAATACAATACTTTTACTCTCTTGTTCCCATATCATTTTCCAGAAATCAGATACTGTCTCCTTTATAGGTACTTGTGCTATTATGAACATTGAGTTTTGCTTGTAACCCTATAAGAGAAATATAATGTATTGTATGCTCATTAATATCTCCTACATCAACTTTGCTGGCATTAAAATAATTTTCTAGAACATCAAAATGAGCTGTTGTGCTGTTTGACAATTCTTTTAAGAGCTATAAATTAAGGATAATTTAGAAACAATTTCTATAATCTAACCTCAAATTGCCTTTCAAATCCACTTTTTCCTTCCTTTCTTTGACTTAGTTCTCTGATAATATCATATGTTCTAGTGATAGGAAAGGAAGTATTACCACACTGGATATACTCTGATAGACATTCATGAATGTACAGATACTGGACCTATATATGAGGAAGAGACTAATCATTATATCATACACATATATAAATGTTTACTTCAGTTTGAACTAGTCTAACTCTTTGATGTCTGATCTCCAGGAGGAAGTCATAAATGTTAAGACTCTCCTCTCGTTCAAGTCTCTGTAACATAGTATCTAACACAATGAAGGTACCAGTTCTTCCCACTCCAGCACTACAGTGAACTACAAGAGGAGCTTCCTCAGGAGGATGTGCTTTACGAACATGACCAATAAATTCAATCACATACATCTTGTCAGTAGGCACTCCATGATCAGGCCACTCAGTAAAATGATAATGAGTTACATCAAAAGATGACACACCTCCTTTGTTAGCCTGCAAATATATAATAGTCAATGTTAATAGTGTTAAAATAAGAAGTCGACATTTACATTTCTAATTAATAATTTTCTTTGTGTATATCCTTCATACATATTTACTGATTGTAGAGTGACATTGATACCATGACCAAAGTCTTGTTCATTGCCTTCCTGTTCTGGCCAGTAACAAGTACATGTTCGCTAAACAAATCAAAAGAATTTGGAATCACAATAGTACTGACTTACTTTTCCTGTTTCAATTAACATAACAATAGTAGGTAGGTTATATTCCCATATCATCCTCCAAAAGTCAACAACTGTATTTGGTAGAGGTCCTATAATGACAAGTGTTATGTGAGTTTTCTATTAACTCAGATTATAATTGACCTTGTGTTGCAATGTAAGCATTCTTCCTCTTATAGCCCTGTGTAATATAGATATCAATATGTCATTAGTACTAATGATATACTTACATTAACATAAGATGCATTGATATAATCTGATCCTTCCTCTCCTTCTATTGGACATAATGGAACAACGTTGTCATCGACTGAAAAGAGAGAAGAAAATTAAATAATTTGTATGATTGTATACTTACAAGGAGTAATGTTTTGAAACCGGTTCTTTGTCTGATGTAACATAGCAATCTCAGATGACTTTATTTGTGAAAACTTTTCGATATCCTTCATATAAAAAAGACAATTGAAACTTAAGACTCATTTATTGTGTACCTTAAATTCACTTTTAAGAAACTGTTGAGAATTTTTAAAAAATGAACAGAAGTCCTTCGCATTAATGTTATGACCAATATCATGATCATAGACCATTGTTTCATATGTGGGTTCTATCTTTCAGTATCATAGTATATATCAATTGATAACTCATTTTACCTTCAAATGAAGGATGGTCCATGACTTCAACTATAACTTCAATATTTTCATATGGTATGCCTACAATATTAAAAAATGGTTTATTAACTGTATAATATACAAATACAAGTATAAATAAGATTGGTTTATTGATAACTGACCTTGATTTAATTCAATACTATCATACTCGTGTTGTTCTTCTATTAATTCAACATAACATTTAATGGATACAATATTGCACAACTAACCTTTCTTTAACTGAACAGTATCATTATCATGTATTTCCACTATAGTATTTAACAAAATTTTATTAATACATGAATTCAACAAACCTTGTTTGATATTAAGAGCAGTATAGTCATGTTTACCATCTAATAACATTATGAATAAAAGATAATAATAACATATGAATCTAGTAAAAAGTATATATTATAATTAACAATATATCTCAGTAAGACTTAACATGCTGACACTATTTATTATATATGATATATCATGTAACTAGCCTTCTTTAAAGTTAAAGTCATCATATTCATGTGTTTCCACTGTGGTGTTCAATTAATATAAAACATCTTCAAACGACACAACTAACCTTCTTTGATATTAAGAGTAGCATATTCATGTTTACCTTAATGAATTATTAACATCATATGTAAATATAAAAAGACATGTCAATCATAATGCATACCAATGTACAAGACAAAAAGATCATTTGTAAGTACATCAATATATAAATATGATGACAAAGCATAACTAACTCTCTTTTAATTCAATTCCTTCATGTTCACATTTCTTGTTTTCATCCTTGTCAAACACACTTTTATGATGATATTGAAATTTCACACTGCAAAAAGGCAAACATATGTAAAATTTTGAAATAAAAATAAATGAACTAACATTATTATTATGATAAATATTATCATCACAAGAAGTATTGTTGTTACAACAAGTAGGCTAACAGATATTGCTGCTGGAAAATTTGAAGAAGTTGTTGTGATTGAGTCTGAAAAACAAAGGAATGAAAATCCCTGATGTGACACATACGTGCTTTATTGTCTTACCTAGAGCTGATAATGTGATATTGATGTTATTAGTACTCTCTCCAATCTTAGTACTAGCAGAAACTGATATTACATAGTCTAGTGTAGGATCTAAACTACTTGTTATAATAATACTAGTTTCATTAGATGAAGTTGTAACTCTTAATAGTTTACTATTCTCCTCTCTTTTCCTATTACTACTAGTTAACTGAACAGGTTGTACAGTCACAGTGTAGTTTGTAATGAAGCCTCTTGCCTCTACAAGACTCAGAGCTAACCAACCAACTTCAATGGATGTTCTGTTCAACCATCTCCCTGTTATATTCTGAGGACCATATCGAGGAACTAAATGTTAATTGAAAGTAAGCAATGTATAACAAATATCTTACTTCCTTGTTGTGTAAAAAACACAGCACTTGAAACAGCTTCTCCTCTTCCTTTAATAGTAGCTCCAGCCACAGATATAGTGTAAGGTATGAATGGATCTATTAGATAAAACATTAATTAGTAACACAAATATTGGCTTACCTAGAGTTATGTCTAGAACATGATTAGTGTCAGTTGATGATGAGTTAAAAGTGTCCACTAGATCTTCAAGAATATATATCTTCAACTCGTAATAAATAATGACACCATTGGGAATAAGAGGACTACTCCAATTTACATGAACTGTACTACTGTTTAATATAGTGACTGAAATACTCTGTACTTGTTCAGGTACTGCAATAAATGTAGATCAGTAAATGATTTGTCATGGTCAAACACACTCACTGTCTTCATCAGTCAGTCCTATTCTTGTTATTGATGGTCCCATACCAACTCTTGTATGTCCAAATACAGAACATGTGTAGTTAGTATATGGACTTAGATCTGAGACTAGTGTAATTGTAGTACTAGTCACTACAGTGTGGTTCTTGTTGTTCTCTCCTATACAGTTAATAGTGTACTTAATGATAATACCATTAGATATTAATGGTTGTAACCAGGATAGTAATAAGGTAGAGGAATTAAGTGGAACAATGGTTAGATTTACCGGAGCACTTCCTGGTACTAAAGAAGACAAATTACAACAACTATTAAAATGTGTAGTCTTACTGTCTTCATCTGTTCTCACTACAATGCTAGCGGATGGTCCTTCACCATCACTTGTAGATGCACTAAGATTACAGGAATAGTTAGTGTAAGGTAGAAGATTGACCAGTGTATATGTAGTGTCTTGAATTTGAAGATGTTCCACAGTTGTGAAATGTGTCAAGTTGTCATAACCACATCTTAAAGAATAATGAGTTATGGTTCCATTCCTTGAGTGTATCAAAGGTGGTTGCCATGAGAACAATATTTTATTTGATGTTACTTTAATGATAGTCAAATTCTGAGGCTCACCAGATGATTCTGTGAAAACAATACAAAAATCATTGATATTTTGATAGAAGCATACCAGTACAGAAACTACTGTAACTAGAGTTAACTCTTCCTACAGTATTAATAGCAGTGATGTAGTAATCATATTTTACACCTGGATATAAACCAGTGAGGACAATAGAATATGTCTTTTTTCTTAGTTCAACAAATTCATTGATATCAGTAGTTCCTCTAACAATGTCACTAATGCTACTGAGTTTATTGAGAGATGTGTTGTAGTGAACAATGTAGTTTTCAGGTGTATATGTAACACCTGTTACTATCCAAGAGATATTAACTGAAGTAGTTGTAAAGTCCATTGTTTTCAATATAATGGGAACAATTGGGAGACTAGGACCTATGGTAATTTTAATATTAATAACAATATCTTTGTATATCTCACCTTTAACAATCACTGTGATATTATTGGAGTAGTGTTCTGTGATCACTGAATTATTCAGTAGAAAGTTACTGGAACAAGTAAATGTATAATTTCCAGATATATTCAATCTCATTACTAATTCACTACAATTATCCAATGTATTATTGTGTTCAGTAACATTATGTGAAGTACTTCCATTGTGTATATATGACCACTCATTTCTTTTTAGTCTCAGTAGTTCTGTTGATTTATAATAAGAACAACAGTTTATAGTTACTTCATTATATCCAGGATAATCCAGTAGTATAGAATGACTTGTGTTAATGACAACTTTAATATCTACAGTGTGAATTATTCTAATAATGAGAATCAAATAATTAAATACTTACCAATCACAGTTAGTTTGAGATTAGTTGTAGCATTTCTTCTAATAATAAAAGGAGATTCCTTAGAGACAATTACTAGACAAGTGTACACTCCTGTATTTGATACATTCAAATTATATAGTTGAAGTAATGAGGACTGTGATAAGTTATCAAGAGATAGTATGGCTGTGTAATTCTTTAATAGTTTTTGTTTATTTCTCCATTCAAAGTGTGCAGTGACTATCTCATCCACAATATTGTAGGTATCATTTAATGTAACATTACAGGTTAGGTTAATATTAGTACCCGTATTATAATAAAGCTCCACTGAAGATATTGTGATAACAATATCAGGTACTATATTGGTATATAAATAAATGCAATATAATTATAATACTTACCTTTAACACTCACATCAATACTCTTACTAGTTTTATTTGGCAGAACATAAGGAGAATTACTAGAGACATTAACATGACAAGTATAAGTTGTTGCATTTGATAATTTTAAGCTCTTTATTTCAAATATTGCTGAAGATGATAAGTTAGTTGGAGTAATGTGTGTTGTATAGTTTTTCAAACTAATGTCTCCTTTCTTCCACTCAAATAGTGCAGTAGCATTGATATCAACATTATCATTTAGCTTAATATCACATATCAAAGTAACACCATTCTCCCTGTTATAATAACTTACTACAGTGATATCCACTAATACTGTAATGTAAGTGATAAGACAGTGAACCTAAATGTATCACAGCTCACTTTGTACAGTTACAGTGGTACTAGCTGTCTTATTTCTTATCTTATCATTACCAATCCAAGCTACACAGTAGTAGATACCAGCTAATGAAGTTTGAAGTGAATTGATTTGTAATGCTTGTCCAAAAATATAATCAAACCCGATTAGTTTAAGTTTAGTAAATGTGTAATGAGACGTATTATCAATTTTTTGACCATTCCTTTGCCACTCAATGTTGATCAGATGGATACCACGAGGATCAATTTTAGTATTCAGGAAACCATTGCACACTAAATTCTTGCTAATGTAAATGGATTGGACATAAGTATCTAAAATAATAAAAATAATATTTTATAATATGAATACAATGCTAACCTCTCACAGTGACAGTAATAAATCTGTTCTGTACTTCACAACTTGATGGATTTCTAGTTACTGATATAGTACATGTATATTGTCTAGCATTAAGAGATGGTATCACTGTAGGCAGAACTAATATATTGTTAACAACAACAGAACTATTAGTCAAGTTATTCCATCTTATACTTAGATCTGTCAATGTACTGTTCACACACTGTATTTCTGCTCTACTACCCAGTATTAAGTTTGTAAAACTGTCATCATTCTTGACAATGATATTACTATCTGAAACTAAATTACAACAAATGTATTAAGTTAATTAAATTATAAAGATTTCATTTACCTTTTAAACATAGATCATTAGTTCCAGTAGTAGCATTATGTCCAACAATGTTAGCACTACAGGTATATATTCCAGCATCACTTGTCTGTACTTGTGATATATTTAATGTAGTAATGAAAAATGATGAGACAGTTGATGTTGGTGAAATAGAAATGTGTTCATTAGCTGTAGAGATATTATTATGAAACCATTTAATTTGTAGAGAAGATATATTAGGGCCAATTTCATTATTAAGAGTGATGTTGCATTGAATTATCACCATATCACCAATGGTATGAGACAGGACTGGCTCCATAGAAACTGATGATACTCTAGTGTCTGAAAATTTGAAGGAACAACAATTCTGCAAAGTTCAACATTATTACTTACCTCTTACAGTGAGTATAACATTTCTTGTTAAGTTGGTAGACAATAAATCTGATGATACATGACATGTATATATTAAACTGTTATAAGATGGTATTACTGGATTTAATATTATTTGTTCTGACATAATAGTACCACCATTATTAGGTAACACCCATATTGTATCACTGTTAGATATAGAGGGTATTGTAGTACAGGTAATGATAGTTTTACTACCAATAACAAGATCATTATAGTTACCAGTAATAGTGATATTGGAAACTAATGAATAAAGATAAACAATACATTACATTATGTGTGATTTAACTTACTGGTACTTTGAACTACAAGTGTAGCATAAGATGTTATGATGTTACTTGATATGATGTAAGTATTATATCTTGTAGTACTAAGATAGGAAGAACAGATATACTCTCCAGCACCTGATAAATTCAAATTATTGAGATGATATTGTAAAGTGTGATTTAAATAGTCATTAAACGTTGTATATGATTTGATAGTGTTATTTCCATATTTCCATTGTATAGTTATATTAGTATCCACATTAATCAGAGAGGAGGATGGATATATAGTAGTACAAGTGAGATTAACATTAGCTCCAACATCATAATATGACTTTAAGGGATCAATAGTAATGGAATATATTGAATTATTAGGAACTGTGGAATGGAACAAGTAATGTCAGCACTTGACAATGAGTGTATATAATAAAATTATACTTACATTTCACTAACACATCAGTGTAGTCTGACATATTCCTGTATATCTCCTCTTCTATCCATGCTACACATGTATACTGACCAGCCATTGAAGCTCTCACTTCTACAAACTCTACTATACTGTCAAACATTATTGTCCCTACACTAGTAGTTGAGTGAACTCTGTAGTTATTTGAGAATAGAGGTAGTGTGTTCCTTGTTCCATTATATTGATACCAGATCACCTTCACTATGTTGTCTAGGTTAGTAGTATTGATATCAGTATTAGTAGTAATGACACATGATAAATTTTGGAATAGAGAAAGGTTCAAAGATTTTGCAGAAATGCTGGTGTTTGTCACAAAGGTTTCTAATGACAATAAGTCAAAAATACATTAATATTTAATTTCAATTTACCTTTCACAGTAAGTAATATATCTTTTGATTGATTCTTACAGCTGTTAGGATTACCATGTACTGTAATGATACATGTATACCTGGTATTGTTAACTGATTGGTTCACAGTAATTATCAGAGGATTATTAAATACTGCATCAGATGAATTCCATTGAACAGTTACTCCTGACTCTCTATAACCTGAAGTACAGTCATACTCTTTGATATCTCCAAGTCTTAAATTAGTGTAGTTTCCATTGAATCCGATTACAACTATAAAGAAAAAAATTAAAATATAGTATATTTTGCTTAACTTTACCTTCTATACAAAGATCTGTTCTATTAGCCATTATGACGCTATCAACAATACCAGCTCTACATTCATATACTCCAGCATTAGAAGGCTGAACTGATGTAATATTCAATATGGTAGTAACTACATTGGTCTCTTTGTTCTGATCAAATATCTCACTTCTGTTAGTGATATCAGTGTTATTATAATACCAGTAGTAGTTAAGTACTGATAGATCAGGACCAATGACTGTATTAAGAGTAATGTTACATACAATAATTGCTGATGATCCAATGGTAATTGTCATTGTGGGCTTTGTCAAAACAGATGTTACATAGGTAGCTGAAATAGAATTTATAATTAACTTTCCAAATAATAAAAACTAACTTTTCAATCTAATGACATATTCTTTGGACTGATTTTTAGGACAACCAGAAGGATTTTCTTGTATTGATATAATACATGTATAGATAGTATTGTTATCAGATGGATGAAGTGGTGGAGTTTCTATTCTGTTACTATCCATAAATAAAGTATTATTTCTCCACCATGATATTGATAGTCCAGTAATACTTCCAAGTACACAGTTGCGTATGAACTTTTCTCCAAGTAATAGATTTTGAAAGGCACTTAGAGGAAGAAAGTCATTTTCATAAACTAATAATATAGATAATAAACCTTCTTAAAAGTTAATTTATAATAATACCTTTTACACACAAATGTGCAGTGTTACTAGTAATTGTGTTATCACCAACAATACCAGCACTACATTGATATACTCCAGCATCAGAAGGTTGAACTGATGTGATTTGTAAAGTGCTAGTAAATGTCTTTTCATAAATACTATGAAGTAGTATTAATCTCTTGTTAGTTATATTGTTAGTTATATCAATGCTGCTATGATACCAGTAATAGTTAAGTACTGATAGATCAGGACCAATAGCTGTATTAAGAGTAATGTTACATACAATAACTGTTGATGATCCAATAGTTACTGTCATTGTGGGCTTCATTGTAATTGTTGTTACATAAGTAGCTAAATAAAAATTGATTATTAATACAGTCATTTTCAATGCATCCCTTACGTTTTTCTCTGATGATAAATTCTTTGGATTGATTTTGAGGACAACCAGTAGGGTTATCTTGTATTGATACAACACAAGTATAGTTAGTGTTGTTATGAGATGGATGTAGTGATGGAATTGTTAGTGTCTTGTCATTACTAATATTTAAGCTATTAGCAAACCACAATACAGATACTCCAGGATGTTCATTAATGCAATTAATTGTAAATTTATTTCCAAGTTGTAAATTAGTAAATTGCTCCATTTTAGGGAACTCTTCATCTCCAACTACATTTAAAGAAGTTTAGAACAAACAATTATTTAATATACCTTTAATACATAACTTTGTAACATTCTCTAATGTACTACCATCAACAATACCAGCAATACACTTATATTCTCCAGCATTAGAAACTTGAATTGATGTCCTATTTAGTCTACTAGTAAAAATCATACTATCCATACTGGATTGTAATGGTTCTGATTGATTGACTAATTCAGTCCTGCCATAATACCAGTAGTAGTTAAGTACTGATAGATCAGGACCAATTGCTGTATTAAAGGCAATGTTACATTCAATAATTGTTGATGATCCAATGTCTACTATCAATGTGGGTTTCATTGAAACTGATGTTACATAAGTAGCTGAAGTGAAGAGAACTCAGTTATTAAAATGATTATCTTTTTTAATATATTACATTTCTCTTTAATGACAAATTCTTCGGATTGATTTTGAGGACAGCCAGTAGGGTTTTCTTGGATTGATACAACACATGTATACTTCGTGTTGTTATGATATGGTTGCAATGATGGAATTGTTAGTGTCTTGTCATTACTAATATTTAAGCTATTAGCAAACCACAATACAGATACTCCAGGATGTTCATTAATGCAATTAATTGTAAATTTATTTCCAAGTTGTAAATTAGTAAATTGCTCCATTTTAGGGAACTCTTCATCTCCAACTACATTTAAAGAAGTTTAAAACAAACAATTATTTAATATACCTTTAATACATAACTTTGTAACATTCTCTAATGTACTACCACCAACAATGCCAGCAATACACTTATATTCTCCAGCATTAGAAACTTGAATTGATGTCCTATTTAGTCTACTAGTAAAGATCATACTATCCATACTGGATTGTAATGGCTCTGATTGATTGACTAATTCAGTACTGCCATAATACCAGTAGTAGTTAAGTACTGATAGATCAGGACCAATGGCTGTATTAAGAGTAATGTTACACACGATAACTGTTGATAATCTAATATATCCTGTTTGTTGAGATAACATGGAGACTTGTGTCAAAGTAGTATCTATAATAAAATTATAATGATGTTAAGATATAATTATTAACTTACCTTGTACTGTTATATTGATAGTCTCATTCTCCAGTGATGGGTACATGTTAGACTGTATTACACATATGTAGAGTATATTGTGATCATAGAGTGTGACAGGACTGAATATTAACTTGTTTGAGTTAGTAATCTTGTTACTGTAAAAAATATACCAAATTATTGTGACATCAGGAATGATAGGATCTGTTTGACATGTAATATTTGTAGTACTACCAACTTGTAAGTCAGTATAGTTACCAGTGATATTAATAGCTAAAGGAAGATAATATCTACTATTAAAGTAACATAACAATCACTTACAGTAAACAGTGATGTTAATTACATAAGTCATATTTTGATCCTGTTCTATACAACTGTACAAACCACTGTCTGATTGTGACACTGATCTCAAGACAATATTTATATTGGTATTTTCCATCCAACTTCCATTATAATACCACTCTACTGTTTCATTATTAGAGCATGTACACTGAAGACTTACATTGCTACCAACATAGACATAGACTAGTGTTGATACATTTTCTCCATTGACTTGAATTTTACACTTATCTATAAATAAATATGCAATGCTATTAATGATAATATTAGAATAATTCTCACCACTGCTGAATTGAGCAGATGTTTCAAATAAGAAAAAGACTAATAAAAGAATTGAGTTCTTCATTGTTCAGTTAACTGGCAGAATAAGTCTAATCTTTGCAGTGATTTTTATAATCCTATATAAACAGGAAGAGGTGGGTTTAAATTGAGTTATTACTAGTTCTTTAATATTGATTTATGACATGTTGAATAAAACATAATGATAAGTTCAATTTCCTATATATGAAACTAATAATCAAATAACTTCAAAATAGAACAACAACAAAACACAATAATAATGAAAATTACTGATTGAGTTCACTTAGATTGAGTGAAGGAGTGTAGTTACAATGTTTAATAAATAATTGAGTACTGATTATTCAGTCATGCATTGTAATCTGCTGAGCTAGCACTAATTCATAGCAAATTTAATTAAAAGGCATATATACCAAAAGTATTTTAAATATACTCAATGGATACAATGTTAACTTGTAAAAGCATATTCTGAATGATGTCAATATATATTGATTAGCTATATTACTTGTTACTAATGTGTCCATTGTTTATAAACACCTTAACAGTGGGAACAAACAAAACAAGCTAATGGAACCAAACACCCACACAAAACGAACTAATGTTGTCTTAAGAACAAAATAGGTTATATTTCTTACGACATCAAAACAAAGTTATAAACAACTAACAATAAATACATGATACAATTACATTGTCACTTTTATTTCTACTCAATAATACATTATACAAACAGATTTATGTACATGGACATAAACATATACAACTAAACTACTAATACTAATAATGTAAAGTTACAGAGTCTATTAAGTAAATAATAATAACTATATTGTCTGGTTAACAGTTATAACTAATATATGAAATACTTATATAACATTTTTAAAGTTGTCATATTTTGACATTTCTTCTGCATATTCTGAAAGAACTTCATGACAAAATATGTACTGCTCCTAACAATAACAAAATTATCATTTACTATATCTACTACACTAGAACATACCACTTCTTGGACTAGTCCTGCTCTCTGACTTCTAGCTCTCTTTATGAACTGAAATATATCTGCTACTCCCTTTGTCTTTACTCTCTCAAGTTCAGAGTAGATACTCACAAATGCACCACTTCTACCAACTCCATCACTTTAACAAATACAACACTCACTCACACACACACATATATAGTACATGACTTACTTGCATACAACAGTAATAGGTTTGTTACCAGTTTTACTTTGATTTTTAACTATGGCATCAAACATATTGAGAAGTGAAGATCTACTCAGTGGTTTTGTATGTTCATACCAAACAACATACCAGAAGATACTCACTGACATTGTCACATCTGATACCTCCTGGAAAAACCAAAGGTAAGTTATGCTTTAAACATATTTGGTATATCACAATACCTTAGATTTTAATTCCAATGAATAAACTGTATAATTTATGTCTTGTATTTTTGACATTAATGTAACAATGATCTTGTCGTATGTAATTTCTTCATCAACTTTATTTGCCCAAAACAAATGTTGTGGGCTTCATTGTCACAACAGATGTTATATAAGTAGCTAAATAAAATTATTGATTTTCTTTCCGAATAATAAAAACTAACTTTTTAATCTAGCGACATATTTTCTGGATTGATTTTTAGGACAACCAAAAAGATTTTGTTGTATTGAGATAATACATATTGTTATCAGATGGATATAATGGAGGAGTTTCTATTCTGTTACCATCCAAAAATAAAGTATTGTTTCTCCACCATGATATTGAGAGACCGGTAATACTTCCAAGTGCATAGTTACATATAAACTTTTCTCCCAGTTGTAGATCATGAAAAGCATGTATAGGAAATAAGTCAGTATATTAGTGTTATTAGCGACAATTGTAAGTTGAACTTTATTTATTGTAATATTGGTAGTACATATGACTAAATGAAAGAAACATTTAATTAACTAATAAATCAACATAAACATTTACAGGTTTCAACATTTGGAAAATAACAAAAGAATAAGTACACTATAATTAGGAGAGCTAGAGCCCACATCTTTGAAAAAAACAACCAAAGGAGATAAAGTAAATTAATTATCATCATTCACTATAATGTAGTAGCTAGAGATAATTACTTTATATTGACCTACTTAGTCAGTAGTAAACTTGTATTTAATATTAAATTATTGTATTGCATGTCTGTATGATATTATACGCATGTCATTGATATAATTATTAATTTTGTCTAATGCTCAAAAACATTTCAAAGCATTAGTATTTATTATAGTTTAAGCTAACAAAATAAAATGGACTAATGTTGTCTTACATAAAAAGGCAATTAGATTTCTCATTACATTGTATAAATAGCTAATGATGATATTAAAATATCAACAGCACTATATAGAAATAAACAAACTAATGGACAACATGTTTATGCCCAAATATGACAGCTGTAATGAATTAGCTAGGTACATGATTAGTTTTCATTGACTTGCTTGTTCAGTAACAAACTTTTGTTTTAAACAGTCTTATTGTATTGATGTTTAACTATACTCATTTATTTTGTCTAATATTTCTCTATTTACAGACATCTCAACTATAGAAGGGATTAATAGCATCTACAGAAAACTTATAAACAAAATGGATTAATGTTGTCATTCTTAAAAAAGAGAATTTTCAGTATTTCTCATTACATTGTATAAATAGCTAATGATGACACTAAAAACATAACAGCATTATATAGAAATAAACAAAATAATGGACAACATGTATATGTAATCAAGACTATTAGCAGCTATAACAACATATTCACAAGACAAGATAAACAAAAACACAACACAACAAATAATTACATAACATAATTATTATTACTGTACAACATTGTATATAAATCTATTACACTAATCCTTATACAATATTACTATTAGATCTAATAAGTCAATACATACATACATATCTACAACATTGTTTGTTATATAACATTTTTAAAGTTGTCATATTTTGATATTTCTTCTGCATATTCTGAAAGAACTTCATGACAAAATATGTACTGCTCCTAACAATAACAATTTTATCACTTAATATATCTGTACCACTAAAATGTACCACATCTTTGACTAGTCCTGCTCTCTGACTTCTAGCTTTCTTTATGAACTGAAATATATCAGCTACTCCCTCTGTCTTTACTCTCTCAAGTTCAGAGTAGATACTCACAAATGTACCACTTCTACCAACACCATCACTTTAACAAATACAACACTCACACATACACACACACACATATATAGCACATGACTTACTTGCATACAACAGTAATAGGTTTGTTACCAGTTTTACTTTGGTTTTTAACAATACCATCAAACATATTAAGAATTGAAGATCCACTTTGTGGCTTAATATGTTCTGACCAGCTAGCATACAAAAACACACTCACTGACATCATCTGATCAGAATTATCCTAATTAAATAATAGTCATATTATTTATTGATTCTATGTAACTTGGTCCTTCTTGCCTTCTTTAGTTTTAAAGACTTTACAGTGAATTCAATGTTGAGTAATTCTGTCTCCATAGTAACAGACATCACTTCATATTTCTCTGTTTCACCAATCGCATCTGGAATAAATTTAGGACACTCCTCCTAAAAGTGGACAATCAATTTAATATGTCACAACAAATACCTACCCCATCACCAGTAATACATAATAAAACAATAGTTTTACTCTCTTGTTCCCATATCATTCTCCAAAAATCACATATGGTCTCTTTCATTGGAGCTTGTGTTACTATGAACACTGAGTTTTGTTTGTAACCCTAAGAGATATAAGTAGATAATATACTGATTACTGTAACTCATACATCAACTTTGCTTGCATTAATGTAGTTATTATCATCAAATGTATTAATGTTCAATTGAACTCTTGTGTTATTGTCTAAAGAAGAACAAACATTTTTTGTTTCTTGAATGTTATTTTGTCTCACATGGTATGTTATATGAGTATCTGTTTTTGTCATGGTTCTCCTCAATATCAGAACAAGAAAGAGTTGTTGTGTTGTCTGACAGTTCCTCTAGCAGCTATATCATCAATTACAATAACTATCAATGTTTATTTTGAACTAACCTCAAACTGCTTTTCAAAGCCACTTTTTGCTTCCTTTCTCTGACTTAGTTCTTTGATAATATCATATGTTCCAGTGATAGGAAAGGAAGTATTACCACACTGGATGTATTCTGATAGACATTCATGAATGTACACATACTGGGCCTATAATATAGAGATGGAATATTACACTTGATGTATATTATAACTTACTTCAGTTTGAACTAGTTTAACTCTTTGATGTCTGATCTCTAAGAGGAAGTCATAAATGTTAAGACTCTCTTCTTGTTCCAGTCTCTGTAACATAGTATCTAACACAATGAAGGTACCAGTTCTTCCCACTCCAGCACTACAGTGAACTATAAGGGGAGCTCCCTCAGGAGGATGTGCCTTACGAATATGACCAATAAATTTAATCATACACATCTTATCAGTAGGTACTCCATGATCAGGCCACTCAGTAAAATGATAATGAGTTATAGCCAAAAATGTTGTTCCACCATCTTTAGTCTGAAATTGACTAGTAATCAATAAATATGTGTACAACTCAACTTACATTTCTAACAGTCAATTTCTTCTTACTGTAGCCTTGATTGATTTCATTTGATTCCAAAACAACATGGATACCATTACCAAAGTCCTCCTCTTTGCCTACATGCTCAGGCCAATAGCAGGCACATTTACGCTGTTAAAGCAAAAAATATTAACAAAATTATCAGTTATTGTAATAGTAGTGGTTTAACATACCACTCCCTTTTCGACCAACTGTGTTAACATAACAATAGTAGGTAGTTTATATTCCCATATCATCCTCCAAAAGTCAACAACTGTACGTGGTAGAGGTCCTATGATAAGAGATGTTATATAAAAAAGTATCATTAAGACAAAAACACAATAACCTTGTGTTGCTATGTATGCATTCTTCCTCTTATAACCCTATATGAAAGAAGTCATAGTAACTAAACATTATTTGATAATATACTTACATTAACATAAGATGCATTGATATAATCTGATCCTTCGTCTAATTCTATTGGACTTAATGGAACAATGTTGTCATCAACTAATGAGAGAGAAAACAAAATTAAACATCAACTGGTTAAAACAAATACATAAATAGTTTAGTTATAATTTGTCTCCTTCATACATGGACTGATGTTTTGGAAACGATTTCGTCCTGCATTTCTTTTAGCAATTGAGTTAGCTTTAAGTGGAGCCATTCCTTCAATATCCTACACATTGATGAGAAATCAAATATGTATATTATATTATTACTTAAATGCATCTGAAATTCATACTGTACATAGATCGTACAATAATAGAATGTTATATTACTATATACTTTATAATATTACTAGTTAAATGTACCTGAAATTCATACTGTATAATTTCCTTTGAATTCTTAACAAAAGAAGGAAACTCATAAATAGATATCCTATGACTGGAATCATTAATAACTATGTTTTGATAGAAGGGATCTAAAATGAAATAACGTAATGGAACATAACAGTGTAACATATTTCGATAGGTTGAACAAACTAAAAATATATTAATGAAATTTAATGGATGAACAACCTTCTCTAAAGTCAAGATGTATAATTTAATGTAAGAAAAACAATCTAATACATTAATAATATTGTCATATTTGTTACTTAAACTGACCTTCTAGTACAAGAGGTAGTTCAATAGTGTCCATTTTTGTAGTAGTAACAGAATACATTGGTCTTTTATTGTACATCTCTATTTTATCATGTACTTGTTTTAGATGACATTTCATACTAGTAGAAGAAAGTAGACAAATATTTATAAATATAAACATTTATATAGAATAAATAAATATAAAATATAACATTACAAAATAAAAGTAGAACTAATGGATGAAGATTTAGTTGTTTCAAGTATATCATAAGAGCTTACTAAATAATGCAGAATATGACCATACTACAAAATAACAGTAGAGCCAACATAACTCCACCTATAGCAGCTGACATTATTATAATTGGTAGTTCAGTGGATAAGGTAGTAGGATATTCTAAATGACAACAATTAACTTTAAAAATATTAATGACATAACAATTTTACCTAGAGCTGATAATGTGATATTAATGTTATTAGTACTCTCTCCAACCTTAGTACTAGCAGACACTGATATTACATAGTCTAGTGTAGGATCTAAACCACTTCTTATAACAATACTAGTTTTATTAGATGATGAAGTTGTAACTCTTAATAGTTTATTAGTCTCCTCTCTCTTCCTATTACTACTAGTTAACTGAACAGGTTGTATAGTCACAGTGTAGTTTGCAATGAAGCCTCTTGCCTCTATAAGACTCAGAGCTAACCAACTAACTTTGATAGATGCTCTGTTCAACCATCTCCCTGTTATATTCTGAGGACCATATTGAGGAACTAAATTATAATAGAAACTGAATATAAAATTACATTGTCTTACTTCCTTCTTGTGTAAAGAACACATCAGTTAAAACAGCTTCTCCTCTTCCTTTAATAGTAGCTCCAGCCACAGATATAGTGTATGGTATAAATGGATCTATTAGATGAGAACATTACCTAATAAATCATTACATCTCACAAACCTAATGTTATGTTTGGTACATGGTCACTGTCAGTTAATGATGCATTATAAATTAAAGTGTTTGTTAGACTTTCAACAATATATATCTTCAATTCATAGTAAATAATTACACCATTGGGAATAAGAGGACTACTCCAATGTAAATGAACTGTACTACTATTTATTACTGTGACTGTGACATCTTGCACTTGTTCTGGAGCTAAAATTAATACATAACTAATTTAATCAACATGGAAAATGTTTTATTACACTCACTGTCTTCATCAGTCATTCCTATTCCTGTTATTGGTGGTCCCATACCAACTCTTGTATGTCCAAATACTGAACATGTGTAGTTAGTATATGGACTTAGATCTGACACTAGTGTCATTGTAGTACTAGTCACTACAGTGTGGTTCTTGTTGTTCTCTCCTATACAGTTAATGGTGTACTTATTGATGATACCATTGGGTATTAATGGCTGTAACCAGAATAACAGTAAGGTAGAGGAATTAATTAAACTGATGTTAAGATTTAATGGAGTACTTTCTGGTACTGTGTTTAAAAGACAATAATAACAATTATACTGAAAGATACACAGTCTTACTGTCTTCATCTGTTCTAACTATAACATTAGCAGATGGACCTTCACCAACACTGGTAGATGCACTAACAATACAGGAATAGTTAGTGTAAGGTAGAAGATTGCTCAATAAATATGCAGTATCTTGAATTTGGATATCTTCCCAAGACAAGAAATTTGTTAAATTGTAATAACTGCATCTTAAAGAATAATATGTTATGTTGCTATTTCTTGAGTGTATCAAAGGTGGTTCCATGAAAATGAAATGTTATTTGAAGTTACTTCAATGGTAGTGAAATTCTGTGGCTCACCAGATGGTGCTATGAATACAATAAACAAAATATATTAATATATTTATTAAAACCATACCAGCTTCCTTAGTATAGAAACTACTGTAACTAGAATTAACTCTTCCTACAGTGTTGATAGCAGAGATGTAGTAATCATATTTTACACCTGGATATAGATCATTGAGGACAATAGAATATGTCTTGCTTCTTAGCTCAATAAATTCATTGATATCAGTAGTTCCTCTAACAATGTCACTAATGTTACTGAGTTTATTGAGAGATGTGTCGTAATGAACAGTGTAGTTTTCAGGTGTATATGTAACACTTGTTATTATCCAAGAGATATTAACTGAAGTACTTATAATGTCTGTTGTTTTTAAGATAACAGGAAAATTTGGGAGTCCAGGACCTATCACAATGTCAATAATCTAAAACACAACAATATCTTTACATCCTCACCTTTAACAACCACTGTGATAGTTTTGGAATAGTATTCTGTGATCACTGAATTATTCAATAGAAAGTTACTGGAACAAGTAAATGTATAATTTCCAGATATATTCAATCTCATTACTAATTCACTACAATTATCCAATGTATTACTCTGTTCAGTAACATTATATGAAGTACTTCCATTGTGTATATATGACCACTCAGTTGTCATTAGTCTCAGTAGTTCTGTTGGTTTATAATAAGAACAACAATTTATAGTTACTTCATTATATCCTGGATAATCCAGTAGCATAGGATGACTTGTATTAATGACAACTGTAATATCTACAGTATGAATTACTGTAATAATAAGAATGAAATAATTAATTACTTACCAATCACAGTTAATTTGACATTAGCTGTAGCATTTCTTCCAATAATAAAAGGTGATTCCTTAGAGACAGTAACTAGACAAGTGTACACTCCTGTATTTGACATATTCAGATTATATAGTTGAAGTAATGAGGACTGTGATAAGTTATTAGGAGATAGTGTGGCTGTGTACTTCTTTAATAGTTCTTGTTTATTTCTCCATTCAAAGTGTGCAGTGACTGTCTCATCCACAATATTGTAGGTATCATTTAGTGTAACATTACAGGTTAGGTTAATGTTACTACCAGTATTGTAATAGGGATCCAATGAAGATATTGTGACAATAATATCAGGTACTGTATTGATATATAAATAAACACAATAAATTATAATAACTTACTTTTAACTCTCACATCAATATTCTCACTTGTTTTACTTGACAGAACATAAGGAGAATTACTAGAGACATTAAAATGACATGTATAAGTTGCTGAATCTGATAATTTTAAACTCTTTATTTCAAATATTGCTGAAGATGATAAGTTAGTTAGAGAAATGTATGTTGTATAGTTTTTTACACTAATATCTCCTTTCTTCCACTCAAATAGTGCAGTAGTGTTGATATCAACATTATCATTTAGTTTAATATCACATATCAAAGTGACACCATTCTCACTGTTATAATGACTTATAACAGTGAAATCCATTGATACTATAATGTAAGTGATAAGACAGTGAATCTAAAAATATCACAACTCACTTTGTACAGTTACAGTGGTATTAGCTGTCTTATTTCTTATCGTATCATTACCAATCCAAGCTACACAGGAGTAGATACCAGCTAATGAAGTTTTTATTGAATTGATTAGTAACTGTTGTTGAAAACCATATTCTGATCTGTCTAGTATAAGGTTAGCAAGTGTGTAATGAGCAGTATTTTCAATTTTTTGACCATCCCTTTGCCACTCAATGTTGATAAGATGGATACCAAGAGGATCAATAATAGTATTTAGAGAACCATTACATACTAAATGCTTGGAAATGTAAATGGATTGGACATAAGTGTCTAAAAAAATACAAATAGTATTTTATAATATTTGAGTACAATACTAACCACTAACAGTGACAGTAAAAGTTCTGTTCTGTACTTCACAATGTGATGGATTTGTATTTACTGATATAATACATATATATCGTGTACTATTAAGAGATGGTATCACTATATGTAGAACTAATGTATTGTTAACAACCACAGTACTACCACTTGAATTACTCCATTTTATACTTAGATCTGACAATGTACTCGTTACACATTGTATTTCTGCTCTACTACCCGGTATTAAATTCGTAAAATTGTCATCATTCTTGTCAATGATATTACTATATGAAACTAATGTAGTATTAAATAAATTTAATTACAGAGATTTAGTTTACCTTTCAAACACAGATCAGTAATATTAGTAGTAGCATTATGTCCAACAATGTTAGCACTACAGGTATATATTCCAGCATCTCTTGTCTGTACTTGTAATATAGTTAGTGTAGTAATGAATAATGATGAAACAGTTGATGTTGGTGAAATAGAGATGCGTTCTTCAGTTATAGAGATATTGTTATGAAACCATTTGATTTGTAGAGATGATATATTAGGACCAATTTCATTATTGAGAGTGATACTACATTGAATTATCACTATATCACCAATGATATGGGACTGGACTGGTTCCATAGAAACTGATGATACTCTAGTGTCTGAAATTGAAGAAACAACAATTTATAAAGTTAGACATTATTACTTACTTTTTACAGTGAGTGTAATATTTCTTGTTAAGTTGGTAGACAACAAATTTGATGACACATGACATGTATATGCTAAACTGTTATAAGATGGTATTACTGGATTTAATATTAGTTGTTCTGACATAATAGTATTACTATTATTAGGTAACAACCATATTATATCACTGTTAGATATAGAGGGTATTGTAGTACAGTTAATGATAACTTTACTACCAACAATAAGATCAGTATAATCACCAGTGATAGTGATATTGGGAACTATAGATAAATAAAAATTTATTGATATTTAAACAAGATCCTAGTTACCTTGAACTACAAGTGTAATATTAGATGTTATGATATCACTTGATTTGATGTAAGGATTATATCTGGTAGTACTAAGATAGGAAGAACAGATATACTCTCCAGCATATGATAACTTCAAATTATTGAGATGATAGTGTAAAGTGTGATTTAAATAGTCATTAAATGTTGTATATGATTTGATAGTAATATCTCCATATTTCCATTGTATAGTTACATTAGTATCCACATCAATCAGAGAGGAGGATGGATATATAGTAGTACAAGTGAGAGTAACATTAGTTCCAACATCATAATATGACTTTAAGGGATCAATAGTAATGGAATATGTTGGATTATTAGAAACTGTGGAAAAATGTCAATAAAATTTGTAAATTCAAGTACTTCAAATTAATAAGGAATATTAGTTTAGGAATAATTATTCTTGTAACTTGATGTTTAATTTTGTACTTACATTTCACAGATACATCAATGGAGTCTCTGGCATTTCTATGAAACACCTCTGCTATCCATGTTCTACATTGATATTGACCAGCCATTGAAGCTCTCACTTGTACAAATTCTATTTTGCTCTCAAACATCCTTGTCCCTACACTAGTAGTTGAGTGAACTCTGTAGTTATTTGAGAATAGAGGTACATCATTCCTTGTTCCATTATATTGATACCAGATCACATTCACTATATTGTCTAGTTTAGTAGTATTGATATCAGTGTTAGTAGTAATGACACATGATAAATTTTGAGGTAGTAAAAAGTTCAAAAGATTTTACAGAAATGTTGACATTTGTCACAAAGGTATCTAATGACAATAAGTCTAAAATAACAGTGTATTAATATTTTACTTATATTTACCTCTCACAGTAAGTAATATATCTTTCATTTGAGCCATACAGCTGCCAGGATTCCCATTCACTTTAATGATACATGTATACCTGGTATTGTTAATTGATTGGTTCACAATAATTATCAGAGGATTATTAAATACTACATTAGATGACTTCCATTGAGCAGTTACTCCTGACTCTCTATAACCTGAAGTACAGTCATACTCTTTAATATCTCCAAGTGTTAAATTATTTTCTTCTGAAATTTTGTCACTATCAACTACAATAAATAGTAAATATATAATAATTTAATTTTAGATTAATGTTCATAATCTTTACCTTCTACACAAAAGTCAGATTTAATTGTTTCTATATAGCTATCAACAATACCAGCTCTACACTCATATATTCCAGCATTGGATGGTAAAACTGTAGTAATATTCAGTATGGTAGTAATTGAATTGGTCTCTTTTTTCTCTTCCAATATCTTACTCCTGTTAGTTGTATCAATGTTATCATGATACCAGGCATGGTTAAGTACTGATAGATCAGGACCAATGGCTGTATTAAGAGTAATGTTACATACAATAACTACTGGTGATCCAATGGTTACTGTCACTGTGGGCTCCATTGAAACTGATGTTACATAGGTGGCTAAAGTAAATTTCAATAAAAGATAGCTTTTAGAACATTAATACTTACATTTCTCTCTAATGACAAAATTTCTGGACTGATTTGAGCAACCAAAAGAGTTTTGTTGTATTGATATAACACAAGTATAGTTAGTGTTATTGTGAGATGGCTGTAAAGATGGAATTGTTAGTATGTTGTTATTGCTATATGGTAAGCCATTAGCAAACCATGATATAGACAATGACACTTCAGTAACACAACTGATTTTAAGGCTGCTTCCAAGCTGTACATCTGTAATATTTAGTACTGTAGGAAATTGTTCATCTGTAACTAGATGAAAAACAGATCATAAAATCTAAATTAATTAGATCTATATGTATACCTTTAACACAAAATATTGTATCATCTTCTAATAAATTACTGCCAACAATACCAGCTCTACATATGTACTTTCCAGCATTTAAAGTCTGAATTGATGTGATATTTATTATGATGGTAGTTGCATTGATCTCTTTGTTTTGTTTCAATATCTCACTCCTGTTAGTTATATCAATGTTATTATGATACCAGGTGTAGTTAAGTACTGATAGATCAGGACCAATGGCTGTATTAAGAGTAATGTTACATAAAAACACTACTGATGATCCAATATATCCTGTTTGTAGGGATAACATAGAGACTTGTGTCACAGAAGTATCTACATTGAAATTATAATGATGTTAATATAATTATCATTATTATACTTTGTACTGTTATATTGATAGTTTTATTTTCCAGTGATGGATACATGTTAGACTGTAGTACACATGTGTAGAGTATATTATGATCATAGAGTGTTACAGGACTCAATGTTAACTTGTTTGAGTTAATAATTGTGTTACTGGATACATTATACCAAGTTATTGTGACATTAGGAATAATAGGATCTGTTTGACATGTAATATCAGTAGTACTACCAACTTGTAAGTCAGTATAGTTACCAGTGATATTAATAGCTAAAAGAGAGAGAAGGCAGCTCAGTTAAATAAACGAAATATGTAACTATATGTATAGAGTAAAGGTTTGTTGGACTTACTATAAATGGTGATATTGATACTACGAGATACAATCTGCCCTTTACAGGTATACACACCACTGTCTACATGTTCCACTGAAACCAAAGTGAGTGTTTCATCAGAGATATATGTCTCATTATAATACCACTGTACTGTGTCATTGTCACAAATACATTGAAGAGCTATATTACTACCAACATAGATCAGTATATTAGTGTAGTCAGTGATATCATTATCATCAGCACTAGCAGAGCCAGCACTTCCTTCAGTTGTGTTAAGTAAGATTATAGAACATACATTTCCTGTTATTACAAAAAAATAATATTTATAATTAATTATTATACTTACCATTGATAGCATTATTAAATGATATAAAGAAAAAGACTATGGCTAAAACTGAATAATCCATTACATCTGACTGTTTATCCAGCCAATCTTGATGCTTATAGAGTCTCTACCTTTATAATCTATAGCAAGAAAGGCGGAGCATTCAGACTAGATTATAATCTTATTATTAATTAATAATAATTAGATTATAGCCTAAAAGATTACTCCAGCACGTGACATTGTCAATATTAATTAACATCATAATATTTTAATAATAGTAAAAACAGTTATAGTTAAATGCATTATCTATAACCGGTACATATTATAAGTACAACACTGTGATTGATGGTTTGCTAAGTTAAACTATAATATAATGATATAACTAAAATGATGTGCTTTGCAATTATGACTAGTACTACAATCAGATCTAAGTCCATATACTATAATCTAATATATATATATATATATAACTAATATATTATAGTATACATATAATGTTTTCA
The DNA here is from genome assembly GCA_963965975.1 of Xestospongia bergquistia. NCBI lineage: Eukaryota > Metazoa > Porifera > Demospongiae > Haplosclerida > Petrosiidae > Xestospongia > Xestospongia bergquistia. Next base: position 1,031,980 of record OZ014420.1, on the reverse strand, counting down.
TATTTTGACATTTCTTCTGCATATTTTGCAAGAACATCACTACACTAGAACATACCACTTCTTGGACTAGTCCTGTTCTCTGACTTCTAGACTTCTTTATGAACTGAAATATATCAGCTAATCCCTCTGTCTTTACTCTCTCAAGTTCAGAGTAGATACTCACAAATGTACCACTTCTACCAACACTATCCCTTTAACAAATACAACACTCACACACACACATACACACATATATAGTACATGACTTACTTGCATACAACAGTAATAGGTTTGTTACCAGTTTTACTTTGATTTTTAACTATGGCATCAAACATATTGAGAAGTGAAGATCCAGTCAGTGGCTTTGTATATTTTTATCAGCTATTATAACTAAATAGAGCCACATTATCTCTACTGTGATTTCAAATTGTCTTTAATACCATAACCAAAGTCAGTTAATAAGCCTAACTCCTCTGGCCAATATTGGGTACACTTATGCTTTAATGAGGTTAGACATTAAGGAAAGATCATATTCATCATTTACAGTATCATTTTCAACGAAATTGTGTTAACATAACATTTGTAAATAGTTTGTATTCCCATATCATTCTCCAAAAGTCAAGTACTGTATCTGGTAGAGGTCCTGTAAGTGTGAGGAATTTAGTTATTGAAAAGTAATGTTACTCTAATAGACTTTGTGTTGCAATATATCCATTCTTCCTCTTACAGCCCTGTGTAGTATAGATATTAATATATCATTAGTATAAATGATATATTTATATTAACATAAGATGCATTGATATAATCTGACCTTTTTCAATCTTTATTGGAGTTAATGGAACAATGCTGTCATCAACAAATGAAAGAAATAAGTGCCTTAATATTTAATCTATCATCTGACATAATAAACTTGCATGGATAGATGTTGAAAACCGATTTTTATACTTGTGTTTTGAAGCAATGTTATCAGCTTTTAATGGTGACAGTGTTTCAATATCCTAATATATGCATATAAATATTATGTAATAATTCCAATTTGACTGCATCAAATCAATACCTCAAACTCAAATAGTAGAACTTTATTTGAATTCTTAACAAAGATAGGAAACTCTTTTACTGAAATTGTGTGACTGCTATTAATTATTCCCACATTTTGAATTGTAGATTCTAAGTATACATGATCAATAACCAATGTAATATCTATAATGTATAATCACTTTAGCTTACCCATTAGATCTAAATGGGATGAATCAATAATGTTATCATTTCCAGGTTCTTGTTTGATTTATTGGACAAATGTACACAATTCAGGAATACCAATGTCCTTTTTAGTTTATATTTTGAGCGTCTAAAACAACATATCCGACTAAAAAAAACATTAAAAATGTTACAAGTACAAATCTTCAAATACAATAATACTGACCATATAACAATACAACAAATAAGAAATACAATTAGAATTAAAGCTATTACTCCTCCTCCTCCAGCTGCATATATCAAAATCATAGGTAATGATGTTGTAGGAGACTCTAAATACATACACCAATTAATAAAATACACATATTGAAATCAATCAATTTACCTAGAGCTGATAATGTGATATTGATGTTATTAGTACTCTCTCAAATCTTAGTACTAGCAGACACTGATATTACATAGTCTAGTGTAGGATCTAAACTACTTCTTATAAAAATACTAGTTTCATTAGATGATGAAGTTGTAACTCTTAATAGTTTACTAGTCTCCTCTCTCTTCCTATTACTACTAGTTAATTGAACAGGTTGTACAGTCATAGTGTAGTTTGTAATGAAGCCTCTTACTACTACTACAAGAGTCAGAGCTAACCAACTAACTTCAATAGATATACTGAGCACCATATTGAGGAACTAAATGATAGTTGAACTAAATATAAATTATTACTTTATCTTACTTCCTTCTTGCATAATGAATATAATACTTGAAACAGCTTGTCCTCTTCCATTTTTAATAGCTCCAATCACAGATATAGTGTATGATGTAAATTGATCTATTAGAACAATACATTAACTTATAAATCATTACCTATCTATCACATACCTAATGTTATACTCAGTACATGGTTACTGTCAGTTAATATTGTATTATAAACTAAAGTGTTTGTCAGATTTTCAACAACATATATCTTTAACTCATATTCAATAATGGCACCATTGGGAATAAGAGGACTACTCCAATGAACATGAACTGTACTACTGTTTAACAATTATAGTGATTGAAATACTCTGTACTTGTTCTGGAACTGCAATTGATGTAGATCAATATATGACTTGTGATTAAATACACTCACTGTCTTCATCAGTCAGTCCTGTAGCTATTATTGGTGGTTCTTTAGCAACTTTTATGTGTCCAAAAACAGAACATGTGTAGCTAGTATATGGAATTAGATCTTACTAGTGTCATTGTAGTACTGGTCACTACAGTGTGGTTCTTATTGTTCTCTCCTATACAGTTAATGGTGTACTTAGTGATAATACCATTGGGTATTAATGGTTGTGACCAGAATAATAGTAATGTAGAGGAATTATTGAAACTGATATTGAGATTTAATGGAGTATGTCCTGGTACTGCATTGAAAAGACAATATTAATAATTAAATTGAAAGATACACATTCTAACCATCTCAATCTGAGAGATGTTAACTGAAGTACTTGTAATGTCTATTGTTCTCAATATTTAGGAATCTAGCACCTATGATAATTCAATAATAGTAACATCTTTCAAATGTTACCATTAAAGTGTACAATATTGTAGGTATCATTTAGTGTAACATTACAGGTTAGGTTAATATTAGCACTAGTATTGTAATAAGGGTCCACTGAAGATATTGTGACAATAATATCAGGTACTATATTGGTATATAAATAAACAAAATAAAATTATAATACTTACCTTTAACACTCACATCAATACTCTCGCTAGCTTTATCTGATAGAACATAAAGAGGATTACTAGAGACATTAACATGACAAGTATAAGTTGTTGCATCTGATAATTTCAAACTCCCTATATAAAATATTGTTGAAGATGATAAATTAGTTGGAGTAATGTGAGTAGTATAGTATTCAGACTTTTGTCTCCTTTCTTCCACTCAAATAGTGCAATAGTATTGATATCAACATTATCAGTCAATTCAATATCACATGTCAAAGTGACATTGTTCATGAGAGATTTCAAAAGCTGTATATGTAATAGTGATATTATTTCCAGGATATGAGTACACAGCATTAATAGGAAATCTCAAATACCATATTGTCATATTCTGTAGAAACTGCAAAATAGGTATTCCCTAAAAAAATATAATATATGATAATGAATTTAATACATAACTTTTATTTCAAATAGTGTGGAGTCATTTTTGTCACATCACTAGTAACACTGCATTCATATATTCTAGTATGAGATAATTGAACTGATGAGATGATGAGTATTGTGATCACTTTATTATCTTGCTCTTTCTATTCTAACTTGCTCCTATTTAGTTATATCAATGTTATTATGATTAAGACACGCTGTCTGCTCAGTTAATATTGAAACAACACTCACATAAATATGTATAGCAAGAATAAAGTTTAAATTAAACTGTTTTTAACTAAATCAGTAGACATGAAATCAGTAGATACAGACCTTAAACGGTTTTATTTTCCAGTGATGGATACATGTTAGACTGTACTACACATGTGTAGAGTATATTGTGATCATAGTGCTACAGGACTTGATGTTAACTTGGTTGCGTTAATAATTGTGTTACTGGATATATTATACCAAGTTATTGTGACATTAGGAATAATAGGATCTGTTTGACATGTAATATTTGTAGTACTACCAACTTGTAAGTTAGTATAGTTACCGGTAATATCAATAGCTAAATGATTAAATAACTAATGTTAAAGAAATATCAACTTTACTTACCCTAAACTGTGATATTGATGTGACAGGCTTTGTTGTCTTCTTGTCCTATACAACTGTACTCACCACTATCAGAATATACTGCTGAGTTCAAGGTTATGCTAATATATATCCAATCCACTTATCATTATAATACCACTGTACTGCATCATTATTAAAATCACATTGTAGAGTTACATTACTACCAACATAAAAAAGTCCATCAGTAATGTTTTCAAACGGAAGTATATTGATTGTAACATTAAGTGAATATATGTCTAAAATTAAAATAAATGGATCCACTCCAAATAGTTATATAGACACTCACCTGCTTCAGAAAATACAAAAAAGTAAAGAATACGCATATTGTAATCAGGAGAGTCCTCATGTTTGAAACCAAATGAATTAAGCTCTTGATCAATAAAAGTTTTGCATATAGCAAAAGATGTATTTTATTGTTTTCTTCAATATAATATCCATATAACACTTTTAAGGGTATAATATCATATTTGTTGTCAATTTTATTAATGATTTTGTTGTTTACAAATGTCAAAGCTGGGGAAGAAAGACAATAACTTAGTGAACACACAAATAGCCTAATGCTATTTTCATTTAAGTAGATAAGTCCCTAATGATATATAATCACATAAGCATTATATAACATATTTTAAAGTTGTTATATTTCTTCAGAATAACAACTATAATCCTCAAACACTCCTGCTAGCATCATAGGTTGTAAAATGACTGAATTATTTTGTTAATAAAGTAATGAGCCAGGGCTATTCCCAATGAAATACAAGTATAATGGAAACACATTAAATGTATATAGACAATGGGGTCAACACTAAATAACAAATCATTATACAATAGCACTACTAGATCTAATAAGTCAATACATACATACATATCTACAACATTGTTTGTTATATAACATTTTTAAAGTTGTCATATTTTGATATTTCTTCTGCATATTCTGAAAGAACTTCATAACAAAATATGTACTGCTCCTAACATTAATAATATTATCATTTATTATATCTACTACACTAGAACATACCACTTCTTGGACTAGTCCTGCTCTTTGACTTCTAGCTTTCTTTATGAACTGAAATATATCAGCTACTCCCTCTGTCTTTACTCTCTCAAGTTCAGAGTAGATACACACAAATGTACCACTTCTACCAACACCATCACTTAACAAATACAATACTCACACACACACATATATAGTACATGACTTACTTGCATACAACAGTAATAGGTTTGTTACCAGTTTTACTTTGATTTTTAACTATGGTATCAAACATATTAAGAAGTGAAGATCCAGATTGTGGCTTTGTATGTTCATACCAGCTATCATACCAGAAGATACTCACTGACACTGTCTGATCAGAATTATCCTAATTAGATAATAAACATATTATTTATTGATTCAATAACTTGGTCCTTCTTGCCTTCTTTAGTTTTAAAGACTTTACAGTGAATTCAATGTCAAGTAATTCTGTCTCCATAGTAACAGATATCATCTCATATGTTTCTGTTTCACCAATCACATCTGGAATGAATTTAGGACACTCCTCCTAATAAATGATAAGTGGACAATCAGTTTAATATGCTATAACAAATACCTACCCCATCACCAGTATTACATAATAATACAATAGTTTTACTCCCTTGTTCCCATATCATTCTCCAGAAATCAGGTATGGTCTCTTTCATTGGAGCTTGTGTTACTATGAACACTGAGTTTCGTTTGTAACCCTAAGAGACATAATAGATAATGTACTCATTAGTGAAATGTATAACTCATACATCAACTTTGCTTGCATTAATGTAGTTATTGTCATCAAATGTATTAATGCTCAATCGAACTCTTGTGTTGTTGTCTAAAGAAGAACAAACATTTTTTTGTTTCTTGAATGTTATTTTGTCTCACAAGGTAAGTTATATGAGTATCTGTTTTTGTCATAGTTCTCCTCAACATCAGAACAAGAAAGTGTTGTTGTGTTGTCTGACAGTTCCTCTAATAGCTATATCATCAATTAAGTTATTACAATAACTGTCAATGTTAATTATGAACTAACCTCAAACTGTTTTTCAAAACCACTTTTTCCTTCCTTTCTTTGACTGAGTTCTCTGATAATATCATATGTTCCAGTGATAGGAAAGAAAGTATTACCACACTGGATGTACTCTGATAGACACTCATGAATGTACACATACTGGGCCTATAATATAGAGATGCAATATCACACTTGTTGTATATTATAAATTACTTCAGTTTGAACTAGTTTAACCCTTTGATGTCTGATTTCTAAGAGGAAGTCATAAATGTTAAGACTCTCTTCTTGTTCCAGTCTCTGTAACATAGTATCTAACACAATGAAGGTACCAGTTCTTCCCACTCCAGCACTACAGTGAACTACAAGGGGAGCCCCCTCAGGAGGATGTGCCTTACGAATATGACCAATAAATTCAATCATACACATCTTATCAGTAGGTACTCCATGATCAGGCCACTCAGTAAAATGATAATGAGTTACACCCAAAAATGTTGTGCCACCATCCTCAGTCTGAAATTGACTAGTAATCAATAAATATGTGTATAACTCAACTCACATTTCTAACAGTCAATTTCTTCTTACTGTAGCCTTGATTGATTTCATTTGATTCCAAAACAACATGGATACCATGACCAAAGTCCTCCTCTTTGCCTACATGCTCAGGCCAATAGCAGGCACATTTACGCTGTTAGGTAAAAAAATTATTAAAATCATAGTAAATAGCATTGGTTTGACATACCACTCCTTTTTCAACCAACTGTGTTAACATAACAATAGTAGGTACTTTATATTCCCATATCATTCTCCAAAAGTCAACTACTGTATTTGCTATCGGTCCTATAATAAGAAATGTAAAATCATAAGAAAGTATCGTTGAGACAAAAACACAATGACCTTGTGTTGCTATGTATGCATTCTTCCTCTTGTAACCCTATATGAAAGAAGTCATAGTAACTTTACATAATTTGATGATATACTTACATTAACATAAGATGCATTGATATAATCTGATCCTTCCTCTCCTTCTATTGGACTTAATGGAACAATGTTGTCATCAACTAATGAGAGAGAAAACAAAATTAAACATCAACTGGTTAAAACAAATACATAAATAATTTAGTTATAATTTTTCCCCTTCATACATGGACTGATGTTTTGGAAACGATTTCGTCCTGCATTTCTTTTAGCAATAGAATTAGCTTTAAGTGGAGCCATTCCTTCAATATCCTATACATTGATGAGAAATCAAATAATATGTACATTATATTACTAGTTAAATGTACCTGGAATTCATATTGTATAATCTCCTTTGAATTCTTAACAAAAGAAGGAAACTCATAAATAGATATCCTATGACTAGAATCGTTAATGACTACGTTTTGATAAAAGGGATCTAAAATGAAAAAACAATGACCTAACATAACAGTCCAACATATTTTGGTAGGTTGAAAAAACTAAAAATATTTTTGTCATGAAATTAATGGATAAACAATTTTCTCTATAGAAAACTGACAATCAAGATATATAATTTAATTTAACATATTTACAATATTATCATATTTGTTACTTAAACTGACCTTCTGGTACAAGAGGTAGTTCAATAGTGTCCATTTTTGTAGTAGTAACAGAATACATTGGTCTTTTATTGTACATCTCTATTTTATCATGTACTCGTCTTAGATGACATTTCATACTAGTAGAAAAAAATAGACAAACATCTAATTGTTTCAAGTATATCATAAGAGCTTACTAAATAATGCAGAATATGACAATACTACAAAACAACAATAGAGCCAACATAACTCCACCTATAGCAGCTGACATTATTATAATTGGTAGTTTAGTGGATAAGGTAGTAGGATATTCTAAACATCAATTAACTTAGAACATATTAATAATATAACAATTTTACCTAGAGCTGATAATGTGATATTAATGTTATTAGTACTCTCTCCAACCTTAGTACTAGCAGACACTGATATTACATAATCTAGTGTAGGATCTAAACTACTTCTTATAACAATACTAGTCTCGTTAGATGATGAAGTTGTAACTCTTAATAGTTTACTAGTCTCCTCTCTCTTCCTATTACTACTAGTTAACTGAGCAGGTTGTACAGTCACAGTGTAGTTTGTAATGAAGCCTCTTGCCTCTACAAGACTCAGAGCTAACCAATTAACTTCAATAGATGTTCTATCCAACCATCTCCCTGTTATATTCTGAGGACCATATTGAGGAACTAAATAAAACAAATTGAAAACTAACTGTTCATTTTCTATTAACTTACTTCCTTCTTGTGTAAAAAACACAGTACTCAAAACAGCTTCTCCTCTTCCTTTAATAGTTGCTCCAGCCACAGATATAGTGTATGGTATAAATGGATCTATTAGATAACAATATAAACTTATAGATCATTACATCGCACACACCTAATGATATATTTGGTACATGGTCACTGTCATTTAATGTTGTGTTATAAAATAAAGTGTTTGTCAGACTTTCAATAATATATATCTTCAACTCATAGTCAATAATGACACCATTGGGAATAAGAGGACTACTCCAATGTACACGAACTATACTACTGTTTAATATCATGATTATGATATTATGTACTTGTTCTGGAACTGAAATTAATGTAGATCAGTAAATGACTTATCATGTTCTAACACACTCACTGTCTTCATCAGTAATTCCTATTCCTATTATTGGTGGTCCCCTACCAACTCTTGTATGTCCAAATACAGAACATGTGTAATTAGTATATGGACTTAGATCTGACACTAGTATCATTGTAGTACTGGTTACTACAGTATGGTTCTTGTTGTTCTCTTCTATACAGTTAATAGTGTACTTAGTGATGATACCATTAGGTATTAATGGTTGTGTCCAGGATAGTTGTAAAGTAGAGGAATTAATGATACTGATATTGAGATTTAATGGAGTACTTCCTGGTACTGTATTGAAAAAACAAAAATAATTGTTTTGAAAGATGCACAGTCTTACCATCTTGATTTGTTCTCACTACAACATTAGTAGATGGTCCTTCACCAACACTGGTAGATGCACTAAGATTACAGGAATAGTTAGTGTAAGGTAGAAGATTGCTCAATATATATGAGGTGTCTACAATTAAAAGATGTTCCAAGGATGTCAAATGTGTTAAGTTGTAATAACTACATCTTAATGAATAGCGTGTTATATTGCCATTTCTCAAGTGCAACAAAGGTGGTTGCCATGAAAATGAAATTTTATTTGATGTTACTTTAATGTCTGTCAAATTCTGTGGCTCACCAGATGGTGCTATGAAAACAATAAAAAAATATTAATAATTTAATTAAAAGCATACCAGTCTCCTCAGTATAGAAACTACTGTAATTAGAGTTAATTCTTCCTACAGTATTGATAGCAGAGATGTAGTAATCATATTTTACACCTGGATATAGATCAGTGAGGACAATAGAATATGTCTTGTTTCTTAGTTCAATAAACTCATTGATATCAGTAGTTCCTCTAACAATGTCACTAATGTTACTGAGTTTATTGAGAGATGTCTTGTAGTGAACAGTGTAGTTTTCAGGTGTATATGTAACACTTGCTACTATCCAAGAGATATTAACTGAAGTATTTGTAATGTCTGATGTTCTCAATATGAGGGGGATATTTGGCAGTCTAGGACCTATAATAATTTCAATTAACCAAATATATTAATATCTATACATCCTCTTACCTTTAAAATTCACTGTGGTATTATTGAAATAGTATTCTGTCATCACTGAAGTATTTAATTGAAAGTTACTGGAACAAGTAAATGTATAATTTCCAGATATATTCAATGGCATTACTAACTGACTACAATTACCCAATCTATCACTGTGTTCAGTAACATTATATGAAGTACTTCCGTTGTGTATATATGACCACTCAGTTTTTATTAGTCTCAGTTCTGTTGATTTATAATAATAACAACAGTTTATAGTTACTTCATTATATCCTGGATAATCCAGTAGTATAGGATGACTTGTATTAATGACAACTCTAATATCTACAGTATGAATTACTCTAATAACAAGAATAAAATAATTAAATATTTACCAATCACAGTTAGTTTGACAATAGTTGTAGCATTTCTTCTAATAATAAAAGGAGATTCCTTAGAGACAGTAACTAGACAAGCGTACACTCCTGTATTTGATACATTCATATTATATAGTTGAAATAATGAGGACTGTGATATGTTATTAGGAGATAGTGTGGCCGTATAGTTCTTTAATAGTTCTTGTTTATTTCTCCATTCAAAGTGTGCAGTGACTGTCTCATCCACAATATTGTAGGTATCATTTAATGTAACATTACAGGTTAGGTTAATGTTAGTACCAGTATTGTAATAGGGCTCCACTGAAGATATTATGACAATAATATCAGGTACTGTATTGGTATATCAATAAACACAATATAATTATAATAACTTACCTATAACTCTCACATTAATACTCTTACTAGTTTCATTTGACAGAACATAAGGAGAATTACTAGAGACATTAACATGACATGTATAAGTTGTTGCATCTGATAATTTTAAGCTCTTTATTTCAAATATTGCTGAAGATGATAAGTTAGTTGGATTAATGTGTGTTGTATAGTTTTTCAAACTAATATCTCCTTTCTTCCACTCAAATAGTGCAGTAGTATTGATATCTACATTATCACTTAGTTTAATATCACATATCAAAGTGACATCATTCTCACTGTTATAATGACTTATAACAGTGATATCCATTGATACTGTAATGTAAGTGATAAGATAGTGAATGTAAAAATATGACAACTTACTTGGTACAGTCATAGTGGTACTATTTGTCACACTTCTTGTCTTATTGTTACCAATCCAAGCCACACAAGAGTATATACCAGCTAATGAAGTCTTAACTGAATTGATAATCAACAGCTGTCCAAATTGAAGTTTAGTTAGATAAATATTAGTAAATGTGTAATATTTATCATAGGTATTGTTTATTTTTTGACCATTCCTTTGCCATTCAATGTTGATAAGATGGATACCACCATTAGGATCAATTTTAGTATTCAGAAAACCATTGCACATAAAATGTTTCAAAAAAGTGGTAATGAAAGTGGATTGTACATAAGTATCTACAATAATACAAATAATATTTTATAATATGTAAATACATCACTAACCTCTAACAGTGACAGTGATAGTTCTGTTCTGTACTTCACAAATTGATGGATTTCTATTTACTGATATACTACATGTATACTGTGTACTATTACAAGATGGTATCACTGTAGGTAAAACTAATGTATTGTTAACAACCACAGTACTATCACTTGAGCTACTCCATCTTATACTTAAACCTGTTAATGTACTGTTCACACACTGTATTTCAGCTCTACTACCCAGTATTAAGTTTGTAAAACTGTCATCATTTTTGTTGATGATATTACTATCTGAAACTAAATTAGAACAAATCCATTAAATTAATTAAATATAATTATAGAGATATCATTTACCTTTTAAACACAGATCAGTAGTTCCTGTAGTGATGGTATGTCCAACAATGTTAGCACTACAGGTATATATTCCAGCATCACTTGTCTGTACTTGTAATATCTTTAATGTAGTAATGAATAATGATGATACATTTGATATTGGTGAAATAGAGATGTTTTTATCAGTTATAGAGGTATTGTTATGAAACCATTTGATTTGTAGAGAAGATATATTTGGACCAATTTTATTATTAAGAGTGATATTACATTGAATTATTATTATATCACCAATGGTATGGAATTGGATTGGCTCCATAGAAACTGAAGATACTCTAGTATCTAAAAAATTGAAGGAACAACAATATTGCAAAGTTCAACATTATTACTTACCTTTTACAGTGAGTGTAATATTTCTTGTTAACTTGAGCGACAACAAATTTGATGATACATGACATGTAAATATTAAACTGTTATAAGATGGTATCACTGGATTTAATATTAGTTGTTCTGACATAATATTATTAGGTAACAACCATATTATATCACTGTTAGATATAGAGGGTATTGTAGTACAGGTAATGATAACTTTACTACCAACAATAAGATCAGTATATTTACCAGTAATAGTGATATTAGGAACTGTAGATAGAATATAATTAACAATACATAGAGAGTTAACCAGTACTCACTAATCATTGAAAGTGAAATGGTAGAAATAGTCTCTCCACATATATTAGAACTGGAACAAGTATAATTTCCTTCTCTATTATTACTAAATGAAGTAATCATTAGTGAATCATCTTGATGTATTCCATCTGGACCACTAATATTGTATAATATTTCAGAAGATGTACAATTAATAGTGATATTATTTCCAGGATATAAGCACACAGTGTTAGTAGGACAGTCTTGACTACCAGTACTGGTGTTGTATTTTGTAGAAACTTCAACAATAGGTATCCCTAAAAACAAATCATATAATATGTGACAATGAATTTAATACATACCTATTACATCAAATAGTGTAGAATCACTTTTTGTCACATTGCTTCCAACGATATTAGCACTACATTTATATGTTCCATTATCAGATAGTTGAACTGATGAGATGTTTAGTATTGTCGTTACTTTATCATCCAGCTCTTTCTGTTCCAATATCACACTCCTGTTAGTTATATCAATATTGTTATAATACCAGGTATAGTTAAGTACTGATAGATCAGGACCAATGGTTGTATTAAGAGTAATGTTACATACAATAACTGCTTTTGAATTAATACATGCTGTCTGTTGTGATGAGATTGAAACAACACTCACATAAGTATCTACAACAAAAAAAGTTTAAATTAATCTGTTTTTCAACTAACTTAGGACAAATGATTAGTTATACTCACCCTGCACAGCCACAATGATAGTTTTATTCTCCAGTGATGGATAGATGTCAGACTGTAGTACACATGTGTAGAGTATATTGTGATCATAGAGTGTTACAGAACTCAATGTTAATTTGGTTGAGTTAATAATTGTGTTACTAGATACATTATACCAAGTTATTGTGACATTAGGAATGATAGGATCTTTTTGACATATAATATTTGTAGTACTACCAACTTGTAAGTTAGTATAGTTACCAATTATATTAATAGCTAAAGAAAATTGGAAGTACAATTAACATTATAATATTTGTTAGTACTTACAGTAAATGGTGATATTGATGGCATTACTGGTACTATTTTCTTCACAAGAGTACATACCACTGATATTTTTTAGTACTGATACAAAAGTGAGGATACTCTTCTCAGTATCTTCAACAAATTCACTCAAATTTGTCCACAGTATTGTATCATTTTCACAAGAACATTCAAGAGTCACATTATTGCCAACATGAACCAATATATCTTCATTATCTGTTTTTTTTTCCTTTGTTGTGGTTAGTACTGTGATTGTACAATTTTCTACGACAACAACCTCAGTAGTATTATGATTAATATGGTTTAATATACTTACCATTGAAATCATTAGAAGAACCTTTAATCAATACAAATAGAAGAGAGACTATAAGAAGATATAAATATTCCATTGGCACAATTTTTGATCATTCAAAGATTTGAGTAACTTTATAAAGGTAAAGTAGGAGGTGGAGTCAATATATATATAATAATAAATTATAACTACTTGGCCCGGAAATAAGGGTATTATTATTAATTTTTAATTGATAGAGTCTTTTGAAAAACAATCAAACAATTGTTGATAATCCGACATTCCAAAATTTAAATAAATATTTATTTTAGGGAATGATAATACAGTTTATGTTGTCAGACTAGTAAAATATAATATATATATAAGTCAAAGTTAAAGATAACCATGTTATATATATAGATACTGAGACTAAAGAAAGTAATCTGATTATACCAGCTTTTTTAAAAAAATGTTAGTGAGAGTGTTACTGTCATAGTAATTGTACATGTAGCAGTTATATACATCATACTTAAAGTTCTCATATTTCTTCTGCAAGAAATTAAAGTTCTCATATTTCTTCTGCAAGAAATTAATGTCAAACAAAATATATAAATTGATCTTTATGGAGTGGAGTCTACTTTTATAATAAATAACAGAAAAGACAGAGTATTCAGACTAGACATTACCTTATCATTAATAATGACCATAGTCTATTAAGATTATTCTAGCACGTGACATTGTCAATGTTAATTAATATCTATTACAATATATTAATAACAGTAAAAAACAGTTAGAGTGAAATGCATTATCTATAACAGGTATATATTAAGTACAACACTATGATTGATTGTTTACTAAGTTAAAAATCTAGTGATATAACTAAAATGATGTACTTTGCAACAAATTATAGTACACGTTTAAAGTTGTCATATTTTGACATTTCTTCTGCATATTCTGAAAGAACTTCATGACAAAATATGTACTGCTCCTAATAATAAACAAAATTATCACTTACTATATCTACTACACTAAAACATACCACTTCTTGGACTAGTCCTGCTCTCTGACTTCTAGCTTTCTTTATGAACTGAAATATATCAGCTACTCCCTCTGTCTTTACTCTCTCAAGTTCAGAGTAGATACTCACAAATGTACCACTTCTACCAACACCATCACTTTAACAAATACAACACTCACATACACACATACACACATATATAGTACATGACTTACTTGCATACAACAGTAATAGGTTTGTTACCAGTTTTTGTCTGGTTTTTAACAATAGTATCAAACATATTGAGAAGTGAAGATCCAGTCTGTGGTTTTGTATGCTCATACCAAATATTATAACTAAATAGAGTCACATCATGTTTATCATGATCCTATAGATATAACATTTTGTATAAGGCACTTGATTTCTCATATAATACCTTAGTTGCCAATACAAATGAATACATTTTATAATCCACTTCTTCTACTACTGACTCCAAGATAACCAAATATTTTCCATATACACTTGTCTCATGAAGTTTCATAGGATGAAATTGAGGACAGTCGTCCTATGAAATAATAATAATAATAATAATTCCTATAATTATATTTGGCTTATACCCTCTCTGTACACAGTAGTACAATTGTATTACTCTCTTGTTCCCATATCATTTTCCAGAAATCAGGTATAGTTTCTTTCATTGGAGCTTGTGCAGCAATGAACACTGAGCTGTGCTTGTAGCCCTATATATATGAGTGCAGTAATCAATAAAACTAAATAAATATACATTATGATTGCTAACTCTTACATCAATCCAAGATGCATTGATGTAGTCATTATCACCAAAGTTAGCTGTACTGAGTTGAACTCGTGTGTGATTATCTAATGAATTATATATTAAAAGCAATTATAACTAAATTTAACTATATTTTACATGGTAAGTTATATGTGTATCTGTTTTTATCATGGTTCTCTTCAGCATCAGAACAAGAAAAACTTCTTATGTTATCTGACAGTTCCTCTAGTAACTATATCATCAATTAAGTTATTACAATAACTGTCAATGTTTATTTTAAACTAACCTCAAACTGTTTTTCAAAGCCACTATTTCCTTCCTTTACTTGACTAAGTTCTCTGATAATACCATATGTTCCAGTGATAGGAAAGGAAGTATTACCACACTGAATATACTCTGATAAACATTCATGAATGTACAGATACTGGGCCTATAATATAGAGATGTAATGTCACACCTGATTTAGATTATAACTTACTTCAGTTTGAACTAGTTTGATTCTTTGATGCCTGATCTCTAGAAGGAAGTCATAAATATTAACGCTCTTTTCTTGCTCCAATCTTTGCAACATCGCATCTAACACAATAAAGGTACCAGTTCTTCCCACTCCAGCACTACAGTGAACAACAAGGGGAGCTCCCTCAGGAGGATGTGCTTTACGAATATGACCAATAAATTCGATCATACACATCTTATCAGTAGGTACTCCATGATCAGGCCACTCAGTAAAATGGTAATGAGTTACATCAAATGAGAGAGTTCCATTGTCATCAGTCTTAAGTGGAACAATGAGCTAAAATTAATGAATTTTAAATAAGCTACCTTTTTGATACTTATTCTCTTTTTATCGTAGAATTCATTAACCTCATTTGATTCTAAAGTGACTTTAATACCATAACCAAAGTCAGTTGATAAGCCTAACTCATCTGGCCAATATTGGGTACATTTACGCTTTAATGAGGTTAGAGATTAAGGAAGGATCATATTCATCACTTACAGTATCATTTTCAACTAATTGTGTTAACATAACAATAGTAGGTAGTTTATATTCCCATATCATCCTCCAAAAGTCAAGTACTGTATCTGGTAGAGGTCCTGTAAGTGTGAGGAATTAGATATTGAAAAATAATGATGTTACTCTAATAGACCTTGTGTTGCAATATATGCATTCTTCCTCTTATAGCCCTGTGTAATATATATATATTAATATATCACTAGTACTAATGATATACTTACATTAACATAAGATGCATTGATATAATCTGATCCTTTTTCTCCCTTTATTGGAGTTAATGGAACAACATTGTCATCAACTGAAGAGAAAAGGGCCTCAATATGTAATCTATCATCTGACATAATAAACTTACATGGATAGATATTTTGAAAACGATTTTTATACTCATGTTTTGAGGCAATGTTATCAGCTTTCAATGGTGACAGGTTTTCAATATCCTAATATATGTATAACAAATGTTATGTCATTATTCCAATTTGACTGGATCAAATCAATACCTCAAACTCAAATAGTAGAACTTCATTTGAATTCTTAACAAAGATAGGAAACTCTTTTACTGAAATTGTGTGACTGCTATTAATTATTCCCACATTTTGAATTGTAGATTCTAAGTATACATGATCAATAACCAATGTAGTATCTATAATGTATAATCACTTTAGCTTACCCATTAGATCTAAATGGGATGAATCAATAATGATATCATTTCCAGGCTCTTGTTTGATTTCTTGGACAAATGTATACAATTCAGGAATACCAGCCTCTTTTTTTAGTTTATATTTTGAGCGTCTAAAACAACATATCCGACTAAAAAAACATTAAAAAGTTACAAGTGCAAATCTTCAAATACAATAAACTGACCATATAACAATACAACAAATAAGAAATACAATTAGAATTAAAGCTATTACTCCTCCTCCTCCAGCTGCATATATCAAAATCATAGGTAATGATGTTGTAGGAGACTCTAAATACATATATCAATTAATAAAATACACATATTGAAATCAATCAATTTACCTAGAGCTGATAATGTGATATTGATGTTATTAGTACTCTCTCCAACCTTAGTACTAGCAGACACTGATATTACATAGTCTAGTGTAGGATCTAAACTACTTCTTATAACAATACTAGTTTCATTAGATAAAGTTGTAACTCTTAATAGTTTACTAGTCTCCTCTCTCTTCCTATTACTACTAGTTAACTGAGCAGGTTGTGCAGTCACAGTGTAGTTTGTAATGAAGCCTCTTCCCTCTAAAAGAGTTAGAGTTAACCAATTAACTTCAATAGATGCTCTGTTCAACCATCTCCCTGTTATATTCTGAGGACCATATTGAGGAACTAAATACAAATTGAAAACTAACTGTGTAATGTTCTATTAACTTACTTCCTTCTCGTGTAAAGAATACATCAGTAAAAACAGCTTCTCCTCTTCCTTTAATAGTAGCTCCAGCCACAGATATAGTGTATGGTATAAATGGATCTATTAGATAACAATATAAACTTATAGATCATTACATCTCACATACTTAATGATATATTTGGTATGTGGTCACTGTCAGTTGATGATGTGTTATAAATTAAAGTGTTTGTCAGACTTTCAATAATATATATCTTCAACTCATAGTCAATAATGACACCATTGGGAATAAGAGGACTACTCCAATGTACACGAACTGTACTGCTGTTTAATATAATGACTGTGATATTGTGTACTTGTTCTGGAACTGAAATTGATGAAGATCAGTAAATAACTTATCATTGTCCAACGCACTCACTGTCTTCATCAGTCAGTCCTATTCCTGTTATTGGTGGTCCCCTACCAACTCTTGTATGTCCAAATACAGAACATGTGTAGTTAGAGTATGGACTTAGATTTGAGACTAGTGTCATTGTAGTACTGGTCATTACAGTGTGGTTCTTGTTGTTCTCTCCTATACAGTTAATGGTGTACTCAATGATAATACCATTAGGTATTAATGGCTGTGACCAGGATAACAATAAAGTAGTGGAATTAACAAAACTAATGTTAAGATTTAATGGAGTACTTTCTGGTACTGTATTGAAAAGACAATAATAACATTATATGGAAAGATAAACAGTCTTACTGTGTTCATCTGTTCTAACTACAATGTAAGTAGATGGCCCTTCACCAACACTGGTAGATGCACTTACATTACAGGAATAGTTAGTGTAAGGTAGAAGATTGATCAGTGTATATTTAGTGATTTCAATTCGGAGATCTTTCCAAGACATGAAACGTGTTAAATTGTAATAAGTACATCTTAAAGAATAATGTGTTATGTTGCCATTCCTTGAATATATCAAAGGTGGTAGCCATGAAAACAAAATGTTATTTGATGTCACTTTAGTGGTAGTTAAATTCTGTGGCTCACCAGATGGTGCTATGAAAACAATAAAAATTGCCTAACATTTTTATTAAAAGCATACCAGTCTCCTCAGTATAGAAACTACTGTAATAAGTGTTATTTCCTCCTACAGTATTGATAGCAGAGATGTAGTAATCATATTTTACACCTGGATATAGATCAGTGAGGACAACAGAATATGTCTTGTTTCTTAGTTCAATAAATTCATTCATATCAGTAGTTCCTCTAACAATGTCACTAATGTTACTGAGTTTATTGAGAGATGTCTTGTAATGAACAGTGTAGTTTTCAGGTGTATATGTAACACCTGTTACTACCCAAGAGATATTAACTGAAGTAGTTGTAATGTCCATTGTTTTTAAGATAACAGGAAAATTTGGGAGTCCAGGACCTATCACAATGTCAATAATCTAAAGCACAATAATATCTTTACATTCTTACCTTTAACAATCACTGTGATATTTTTGTAATAGTATTCTGTGTTTAATAACTTATTCAATAGGAAATTGCTGGAACAACTAAGTATATAATTACCAGATATATTCAATGTCATTGGTAATTGACTACAATCATCCAATGTATTACTGTGTTCAGTAACATTATGTGAAGTACTTCCATTGTGTATATATGACCACTCAGTTGTCATTAGTCTCAGTAGTTCTGTTGGTTTATAATAATAACAACAGTTTATAATTACTTCATTATATCCTGGATAATCCAGTAGTATAGGATGACTTGTATTAATAACAACTCTAATATCTACAGTATGAATTACTCTAATAATGAGAATCAAATAATTAAATACTTACCAATCACAGTTAGTTTGATATTAGTTGTAGCATTTCTTCTAATAATAAAAGGAGATTCCTTAAAGACAGTAACTAGACAAGTGTAAACTCCTGTATTTGAAACATTCAGATTATATAGTTGAAGTAATGAAGACTGTGATATGTTATTAGGAGATAGTGTGGCTGTGTAGTTCTTTAATAGTTCTTGTTTATTTCTCCATTCAAAGTGTGTAGTGACTGTCTTATCCACAATATTGTAGGTATCATTTAATGTTATATTACAGGTTAAGTTAATGTTAGTACCAGTATTGTAATAGGGATCCAATGAAGATATTGTGACAATAATATCAGGTACTGTATTGGTATATAAATAAACACAATATAATTATAATAACTTACCTATAACTCTCACATCAATACTCTTACTAGTTTTAATAGACAGAACATAAGGAGAATTACTAGAGACATTAACATGACAAGTATAAGTTGCTGCATCTGATAATTTTAAGTTCTTTATTTCAAATATTGTTGAAGATGATGAGTTAGTTGGAGTAATGTGTGTTGTATAGTATTTCAAACTAATATCTCCTTTCTTCCACTCAAATAGTGCAGTAGTATTGATATCTACATTATCATTTAGTTTTATATCACATTTCAAAGTGACATCATTCTCACTGTTATAATGACTTATAACAGTGATATCCATTGATACTGTATTGTAAGTGATAAGATAAGTGAATCTAAAATATGACAACTTACTTGGTACAGTCATAGTGGTACTATTTGTCACACTTCTTGTCTTATTATTACCAATCCAAGCCACACAAGAGTATATACCAGCTAATGAAGTCTTAACTGAATTGATAATTAACAGTTGTCCAAATTGAAGTTTAGTTAGATAAATATTAGTAAATGTGTAATATTTATCATAGGTATCGTTTATTTTTTGACCATTCCTTTGCCATTCAATGTTGATAAGATGGATACCACCATTAGGATCAATTTTAGTATTCAGAAAACCATTGCACATAAAATGTTTCAAAAAAGTGGTAATGAAAGTGGATTGTACATAAGTATCTACAATAATACAAATAATATATTATAATATGTAAATACATCACTAACCTCTAACAGTGACAGTAATAGTTCTGTTCTGTTCTTCACAAATTGATGGATTTGTATTTACTGATATAGTACATGTATATTGTGTACTATTAAGAGATGGTATCACTATAGGTAGAACTAACATATTGTTAACAACCACAGTACTGCCACTTGAGTTACTCCATCTTATACTTAGATCTGTTAATGTACTGTTCATACACTGTATTTCAGCTCTACTACCCAGTATTAAGTTTGTAAAATTGTTATCATTTTTGTCAATAATATTACTCTCTGAAACTAAAGCAATACAATTACATTATAACCAAAAGTTGTGTATTATATGTTATACCTTTTAAGCAAAGATCAGTAGTATTAGTAGTAGCACTATGTCCAACAATTTTAGCACTACAGGTATATATTCCAGCATCTCTTGTCTGTACTTGTGATATAGTTAGTCTAGTAATAAATAATGATGATACAATTGATGTTGGTGAAATAGAGATGTGTTCATCAGTTATAGAGATATTGTTATGTAACCATTTGATTTGTAGAGAAGATATATTTGGACCAATTTCATTATTAAGAGTGATGTTACATTGAATTATCACCATATCACCAATGGTATGGGACAGGACTGGCTCCATAGAAACTGATGATATTATGGTTTCTAAAAGCAAATTAAAAGGATCACAAAGTGTTACTACTAACCTTTAACAGTGACAGTAATAGTTCTGTTCTGTTCTTCACAAATTGATGGATTTGTATTTACTGATATAGTACATGTATATTGTGTACTATTAAGAGATGGTATCACTATAGGTAGAACTAACATATTGTTAACAACCACAGTACTGCCACTTGAGTTACTCCATCTTATACTTAGATCTGTTAATGTACTGTTCATACACTGTATTTCAGCTCTACTACCCAGTATTAAGTTTGTAAAATTGTTATCATTTTTGTCAATAATATTACTCTCTGAAACTAAAGCAATACAATTACATTATAACCAAAAGTTGTGTATTATATGTTATACCTTTTAAGCAAAGATCAGTAGTATTAGTAGTAGCACTATGTCCAACAATGTTAGCACTACAGGTATATATTCCAGCATCTCTTGTCTGTACTTGAGATATAGTTAGTCTAGTAATAAATAATGATGATACAATTGATGTTGGTGAAATAGAGATGTGTTCATCAGTTGTAGAGTTATTGTTATGAAACCAGTTGATTTGTAGAGAAGATATATTTGGACCAATTTCATTATTAAGAGTGATACTACATTGAATTATCACTATATCACCAATGGTATGGAACTGAACTGGCTCAATAGAAACTGATGATATATTAGTATCTGGAAATTGAAGGAACAACAATATTACCATAAATAATGACTATTTATTACTTACCTCTTACAGTAACAGAAATATTTCTGGTTAAGTTGTTAGACAACAAATTTGATGACACATGACATGTAAATATTAAACTGTTATAAGATGGTATCACTGGATTTAATATTAGTTGTTCTGACATAATATTATTAGGTAACAACCATATTATATCACTGTTAGATATAGAGGGTATTGTAGTACAGGTAATGATAGCTTTACTACCAACAATAAGATCAGTATAATCACCAGTGATAGTGATATTGGGAACTATAGATAGAATGAAATTGACAATATAGAGAGAGTTAATCAGTACTCACTAATCATTGAAAGTGAAATGGTAGAAATAGTCTCTCCACATATATTAGAACTGGAACAAGTATAATTTCCTTCTCTATTATTACTGAATGAAGTAATCATTAGTGAATGATCTTGATGTATTCCATCTGGACCACTAATATTGTATAATATTTCAGAAGATGTACAGTTAATAGTGATATTATTTCCAGGATATAAGCACACAGTGTTAGTAGGACAGTCTTGACTACCACCAGTACTGGTGTCATATTCCGTAGAAACTGCAACAATTGGTATCTCTAAAAACAAATTACATAACATGTTACAATGAATTTAATGCATACCTTTTACATCAAATAGTGTGGAGTCATTTCCTGTGACATTACTACCAATGATATTAGCACTACATTTATATGTTCCAGTATCAGATAGTTGAACTGATGAGATGTTTAATATTGTCATCATTTTATTACCCAGCTTTTTCTGTTCTAATATTACGCTTCTTTTAGTTATATTGATGTTATTATGATACCAATAGTAGTTAAATACTGACAAATTAGGACCAATGACTGTATTAACAGTAATGTTACATACAATTACTGCTGATGAATTAACACATGCTCTCTGCTGTGACAACATTGACACGGTTGACACATAAGTATCTGTAACAAAAGAAATTTAAATTAATCTGTTTTTCAATTAAATCAGTACACATGATTAGTCATACTCACTCTGCACAGTCACAGTGATAGTTTTATTCTCCAGTGAAGAATGCATGTTAGAATGTAGTACACATTTATAGAGTATGTTGTGATCAAAGAGTGTTACAGGACTTAATGTTAACTTGTTTGAGTTAATAATTGTGTTACTGGATACACTGTACCAAGTTATTCTGACATCAAGAATAATAGGATCTGTTTGACATGTAATATCTGTAGTACTACCAACTTGTAAGTCAGTATAGTTACCACTGATATTAATAGCTAAAGGAGATAATATCTACTATTAAAGCAATATAACATCACTTACAGTAAACAGTGATGTTAATTTCATAAGTCATATTTTGATCCTGTTCTATACAACTATACAAACCACTGTCTGATTGTGACACTGATATCAAGGTAATGTTTATACTGGTATTTTCTATCAAACTTCCATTATAATACCACTCTATTGTCTCATTATTAGAGCATGTACACTGAAGACTTATACTGCTACCAACATAGACATAGACTAGTGTTGATACATTTTCTCCATTGACTTGAATTTCACATTTATCTATAGAAAAATAATAAACAATGCTATTAATGATACCATTAGAATAATTCTCACCACCGGATTGAGCAGATGTTCCAAACAAGAAAAACACTAATAAAAGAAATGAGTTCTTCATTGTTCAGTTGACTAACAGGATAGGTCTAATATTTGCAGTGATTTTTATAATCTTATATATACAGGAAGAAGTGGGCTTAAATTTAGTTACTATAATACTTTACTATTGATTATGATCATGATAAGCTCAACTTGTCATGTGTGAAGTTTATGGTCAAAATAAAGCAACAACAAAACACAATAATGAAAATTACCAATTGAGATCACTTACATTGAGTAAAGGACTGTAGTTACAATGTTTAATGAATAATTGAGTACTGATTATTCAGTCATGCATTGTAATCTTCTGAGCTAGCACTGATTCATAGCAAATTTAATTAAAAGGCATATATACCAAAAATATTTTAAATTTACTCAATGGATACAATGTTAACTTGTAAGAGTATATTCTGAATGATGTCAATATATATTGATTAGCTATATTACTTGTTACTAATGTGTCCATTGTTTATAAACACCTTGACAGTGGGAACAAACTAAACAAGCTAATGGAACTGAACACCCACACAAAACAAGTTAATGTTGCTTTAAGAAAGAAATAGGTTACATTTCTTACAATATCAAAACTAAGTTATAAACAACTAACAATAAATACATGATACAATAACATTGTCACTTCTTTTTCTACTCAATAATACATCATATAAACACATTTATGTCAAAGAACATAAACATATACAACTACACTACTAATACTAATAAAGCAAAGTTAGTGGAATCTGTTAAGTAAATAACATTAACTACATTGCCTGGTTCACAGTTATAACTAATGCATGTAATAATTATATAACATTTTTAAAGTTGTCATATTTTGACATTTCTTCTGCATATTCTGAAAGTACTTCATGACAAAATATATACTGCTCCTAACAATAATGAGATTATCATTTAATAAATCTACTACACTAGAACATACCACTTCTTGAACTACTCCTGCTCTTTGACTTCTAGCTTTCTTTATGAACTGAAATATATCAGCTACTCCCTCTGTCTTTACTCTCTCAAGTTCAGAGTAGATACTCACAAATGTACCACTTCTACCAACACCATCACTTTAACAAATACAACACTCACATACACACACACACATATATAGTACATGACTTACTTGCATACAACAGTAATAGGTTTGCTACCAGTTTTACTTTGATTTTTAACAATAGCATCAAACATATTGAGAAGTGAAGTTCCACTCAGTGGTTTTGTATGTTCATACCAAACAACATACCAGAAGATACTCACTGACATTGTTACATCTGATACCTCCTGGACAAGCAAAACCAAGTTATGTTTTAAAAATATTTAGTATATCACAATACCTTAGATTTTAATTCCAATGAATAAACTGTATAATCTATGTCCTGTATTTTTGACATTAATGTAACAATGATCTTGTCATATCTAATTTCTTCATCAAATTTATTTGGCCAAAACAATGGATACTATACTCATGCAAACTCATATACACATTATATATTAACTGATATATATACCTCATCAACAGAAGATAATAATACAATAGTAACACTCTCTTGTTCCCATATCATCTTCCAGAAATTGTTTTCTGTCTCTTTTAGTGGACTCTGTGTTGCTATAAATGTTGAATTGTTCTTATAACCCTGTAATAAACAAAGAAGATGACTACATGTCACTAAGACAAGACATTTTACATCAATCCAGGATGCATTAATATAGTCATTATCACCATAGTTGGTTATACTCAGTTGGACTCGAGTGTGATCATCTAATAATATGTATATATAATAATGTGATAACTGAGTTATATTTTACATGGTAAGTTATATGAACATTTATTTTTGTCATGGTTCTCCTCAGCATCAGAACAAGAAAGACTTCTTGTGTTATCTGACAGTTCCTCTAATAGCTATATTATCAATTAAGTTATTACAATAACTGTCAGTGTTTATTTTGAACTAACCTCAAACTGTTTTTCAAAGCCACTTTTTCCTTCCTTTACTTGACTGAGTTCTCTGATAATATCATATGTTCCAGTGATAGGAAAGGAAGTATTACCACACTGGATGTACTCTGATAGACACTCATGAATGTACAGATACTGGACCTATATATATGAAAGAGACTAAACATTACATCATACATATACATAATACCTACTTCAGTTTGAACTAGTTTGACTCTTTGATGTCTGATCTCTAGAAGGAAGTCATAAATGTTAAGACTCTCTTCTTCTTCCAGTCTCTGTAACATAGTATCTAATACAATGAAGGTACCAGTTCTTCCCACTCCAGCACTACAATGAACTACAAGTGGAGCTCCCTCAGGAGGATGTGCCTTACGAATATGACCAATAAATTCAATCATACAAATCTTATCAGTAGGTACTCCATGATCAGGCCACTCACTAAAATGATAATGAGTTACATCAAAACACAACATACCTCCTTTGTTAGCCTGGAAATATATAATGAAAAATAAATACTAAAAATTAAGTGAAGTTATTTACATTTCTAATAGATAATTTCTTTTTAGTGAAATAATGACCAATTTCTTCTGACTGTAAAGTGACATTCATACCATGACCAATGTCCTTCTCCTTGCCTATTTCTTCTGGCCAATAACAAGCACATTTACGCTATGTATACAATATTGATAACAATCAGCATTTACAATTATTACACTTACTGTTCCTTTCTCTACTAATTGTGTTAACATAACAATAGTAGGTAGTTTATATTCCCATATCATCCTCCAAAAGTCAACAACTGTATTTGGTAAAGGTCCTATAAATGACAAATGTAATGTGAGTTGTCTACTAAGTAAGATTATAACTGACCTTGTGTTGCAATGTAAGCATTCTTCCTCTTATAGCCCTGTTGTGAAATATAGATATTAATATATCACTAGTACTAATGATATACTTACATTAACATAAGATGAATTGATATAATCAGATCCTTCCTCTCCTTCTATTAAACTTAATGGAACAATGTTGTCATCAACTGATAAGAAGGAAAAGTCATAGTTATTATTATATTGTATCTATTATACTTACATGGACTGATGTTTTGGAAACGATTTCGTTCAACATTTTTTTGTGCAATGTTCTCAGATTTCAATGGAGACAGTGTATCAATATCCTAAGTACAAAAGATAATAGATATCTTAATATTAATAATTTTATTATATACTTCATATTCATGTTGTAATATCTCTCTTGAGTTTTTAACAAAGGAAGGAAATTCTTTGATAGATATCCTGTGACTGGTATCTACTACAACTCTGATATTGTGGTAGAGAGAGTCTATAATTTGTTATAATAATTATAAGGTACAATATTTAGTGTAGTATACCTTCAATTATTGGTAACTCAAAATCATCTTCGTTTTTAATTTCTCTGGAATATGTGTACATTTCCTTTACTTTCATTTTCATTTTAGAATGTAAGTTCTGATGACAACATTTTACACTGTAGATATAACAGGTAAAGAACTACATTATAACAGTAATATTACTTACCATATAATGCATCCAATTAATAGAAATATAAACAAAATTATACCAAAAATTAGACCTATAACTATTGAGATTAAAACAACAGGTAAATCACCAGGAGGGTGTTCTATTTTACAGAGATGAAAAAGACTCCTATGATAACATACAGTACTAGTTTCATCTTACCTAGAGCTGATAAAATGATATTGATGTTATTAGTACTCTCTCCAACCTTAGTACTAGCAGACACTGATATTACATAGTCTAGTGTAGGATCTAAACTACTTCTTATAACAATACTAGTTTCATTAGATGATGAAGTTGTAACTCTTAATAGTTTACTAGTCTCCTCTCTCTTCCTAATACTACTAGTTAACTGAGCAGGTTGTACAGTCACAGTATAGTTTGTAATGAAGCCTCTTGCCTCTACAAGAGTCAGAGCTAGCCAACTAACTTCAATGAATGTTCTGTTTAACCATCTCCCTGTTATATTCCGAGGACCATATTTTGGAACTAAATGATACAAAATGAAAACTAACTTTTCATTTTCTATTAACTTACTTCCTTCTTGTGTAAAGAACACATCAGTTAAAACAGCTTTTCCTCTTCCTTTAATAGTAGCTCCAGCCACAGATATAGTGTATGGTATAAAACGATCTATTAGAACATAATATAAACTTATAATCATTACATCTCACAAACCTAATGTTATATTTGGTACATGGTCACTGTCAGTTGATGATATGTTATAAATTAAAATGTTTGCCAGGTTTTCAAAAATATATAGTTCCAATTGATAGTAAATAATGACACCATTGGGAATAAGTGGACTACTCCAATGTACATGAACTGTACTACTGTTTAATATAGTGACTAAAATATTCTGTACTTGTTCTGGAGCTGAATAATACATCAATAAATTAACATAGAGCACTTTTTATTATACTCACTGTCTTCATCAGTAAGCTCTGTTCCTGTTATTGGTGGTCCCCTACCAACTTTTGTGTGTCCAAATACAGAACATGTGTAATTAGTATATGGACTTAGATCTGATACTAGTGTCATTGTAGTACTGGTCACTACAGTGTGGTTCTTGTTATTCTCTCCTATACAGTAAATAGTGTACTTAGTGATGATACCATTGGGTATTAATGGTTGTGACCAGGATAATAGCAAGGTAGATGAATTAATAAAACTGATGTTGAGATCTGATGGAATCCCTGGGACTATGAAAGATAAAACAACACTAACTTTTTAAAAATATTCTATCTTACTCTCTTCATCTGTTCTTACTACAATGTTAGTAGATGGTCCTTCACCACCACGAGTAGATGCACCAAGATTACAAGAATAGTTAGTG
Source organism: Xestospongia bergquistia (assembly GCA_963965975.1). Lineage (NCBI taxonomy): Eukaryota > Metazoa > Porifera > Demospongiae > Haplosclerida > Petrosiidae > Xestospongia > Xestospongia bergquistia. The sequence continues at coordinate 1,003,543 of OZ014420.1, read as the reverse complement.
TAAGGTAGAAGATTGATCAATAAATATGTAGTGTCATGAATTTGAAGATTTTCTAAAGTGATGATATCAGTTGAGTTGTCATAACTACATCTTAAAGAATAGTGAGTTATGTTGCCATTCCTTAAGTGTATCAAAGGTGGAAGCCATGAAAATGTAATGTTATTTGCTGTCACTTTAGTAGTAGCAAAATATTGTGGTTCACCAGATGGTGCTAAAATAAAGTGTAACATTATTACCTATACATTACCATTCTTACCTGCATCTATGGTATAAAAATTACTGTCAATAGATTTAATTCTTCTTACAGAGTTGATAGCAGAGATGTAGTAATTATATTTTGCACCTGGATATAGATCAGTAAGGACAATAGAATATGTCTTGTTTCTTAGTTCAATAAATTCATTCATATCAGTAGTTCCTCTAACAATGTCACTAATGTTACTGAGTTTATTGAGAGATGTCTTGTAGTGAACAGTATAGTTTTCAGGTGTATATGTAACACTTGTTACTATCCAAGAGATGTTAACTGAAGTACTTGTAATGTCTGCTGTTTTTAGTATGATGGGAACATTTGGGAGTCTAGGACCTATAATAATTTCAATTAACCTAACATACTAATATCTATATATACTCTCACCTTTAACAATCACTGTGATATTATTTGAATAGAATTCTGTAATCACTGAATTATTTAATAGAAAGTTACTGGAACAAGTAAATGTATAATTTCCAGATATATTCAATGGCATTAGTAATTGACTACAATCATCCAATCTATCACTGTGTTCAGTAATATTATATGAAGTACTTTCATTGTGTATTAATGACCACTCAGTTCTTATTAGTGTTAGTAGTTCTGTTGATTTATAATAATAACAACAGTTTATAGTTACTTCATTATATCCTGGATAATCTAGTAGTATAGGATGACTTGTATTAATGACAACTCTAATAACTACAGTATGAATTATTCTAATAATGAGAATGAAATAATTAAATACTTACCAATCACAGTTAGTTTGACATTAGCTGTAGCATTTCTTCCAATAATAAAATGAGGTTTTTTAGAGACAGTAACTAGACAAGTGTATACTCCTGTATTTGACACATTCAGATTATATAGTTGAAGTAATGAGGATTGTGGTAAGTTATTAGGAGATAATGTGGTTGTGTAGTTCTTTAATAGTTCTTGTTTATTTATCCATTCAAAGTTTGCAGTGATTATCTCATCCACAATATTGTAGGTATCATTTAATGTAACATTACAAGTTAGGTTAATGTTAGTACCAGTATTGTAATAGGGCTCCACTGAAGATATTATGACAATAATATCAGGTACTGTATTGGTATATAAATAAACACAATATAATTGTAATAACTTACCTATAACTCTCACATCAATACTGTCACTAGTTTTAATAGACAGAACAAAAGGAGAATTACTAGAGACATTAACATGACAAGTATAAGTTGCTGCATCTGATAATTTTAAGCTCTTTATTTCAAATATTGCTGAAGATGATAAGTTAATTGGATTAATGTGTGTTGTAGAGTTTTTCAAACTAATATCTCCTTTCTTCCACTCAAATAGTGCAGTTGTATTGATATCAACATTATCACTTAGCTTAATATCACATATCAAAGTGACACCATTCTCACTGTTATAATGACTTACAACAGTGATATCTACTGAGACTGTAATGTAAGTGATAAGACAGTGAATCTAAAAATATCACAACTCACTTTGTACAGTTACAGTGGTATTAGCTGTCTTATTTCTTATCTTATCATTACCAATCCAAGCTACACAAGAGTAAATACCAGTTAATGAAGCTTTGAGTGAATTGATTTGCAATGTTTGTCCAAAAATATAATCAAGCCCAATTAGTTTAAGATCAGTAAGAGTGTAATGAGAAGTATTATCAATTTTTAGACCATTCCTTTGCCACTCAATGTTGATCAGATGAATACCACGAGGATCAATGATAGTATTCAGAAAACCATTGCACACTAAGCGCTTATCAATATAAACTAATAAGTCATCAATAGTCATGACATAAGTGTCTAAAATAATACTAATAACATTTTATAATATGAATACAATGCTAACCTCTAACAGTGACAATAATAGTTCTGTTCTGTACTTCACAACTTGATGGATTTGTATTTACTGATATAGTACATTTATATTGTGTACTATTAAGAGATGGTATCACTGTAGGTAGAACTAATGTATTGTTAACAACCACAGTACTGCCACTTGAGTTACTCCATTTTATACTTAGATCTGTCAATGTACTGTTCACACACTGTATTTCAGCTCTACTACCCAGTATTAAGTTTGTAAAACTGTCATCATTCTTGACAATGATGTTACTATCTGAAACTAATTAGCATTAGATAAATTAAATTACAGATATTTCATTTACCTTTTAAACATAGATCAGTAGTTCCAGTAGTAGCATTACGTCCAACAATGTTAGCACTACAGGTATATATTCCAGCATCACTTGTCTGTACTTGTGATATAGTTAGTTTCATAATGAATAATGATGAGACAGTTGGTGTTGGTGAGACAGAGATGCGATCATCAGTTATAGAGTTATTGTTATGAAACCAGTTGATTTGTAGAGAAGATATATTTGGACCAATTTCATTATTAAGAGTGATGTTACATTGAATTATCACCATATCACCAATGGTATGAGACAAGACTGGCTCCATAGAAACTGATGATATTATGGTTTCTAAAAGCAAATTAAAATGATAATACAGATCACAAAGTGTTACTACTAACCTTTAACAGTGACAATAATAGTTCTGTTCTGTACTTCACAATTTGATGGATTCGTATTTACTGATATAGTACATGTATATTGTGTGCTATTAAAAGATGATATCACTGTAGGTAAAACTAATGTATTGTTAACAACCACAGTACTATCACTTGAGCTACTCCATCTTATACTTAAACCTATCAATGTACTGTTCACACACTGTATTTCAGCTCTACTACCCAGTATTAAGTTTGTAAAACTGTCATCATTCTTGTCAATGATATTACTATATGACACTAAATTATAACAAATGCATTAAATTTAACTATAGAGATTTTATTTACCGTTTAAACACAGATCAGTAGTTGCAGTAATAGTATTACGACCAACAATGTTAGCACTACAGGTATATATTCCAGCATCTCTTGTCTGTACTTGTGATATATTTAATGTAGTAATGAATAATGATGAGACAGTTGATGTTGATGAAATAGAGATGTGTTCATCAGTTATAGAGATATTGTTATGAAGCCAATTAATTTGTAGAGAAGATATATTTGGACCAATTACACTATTAAGAGTGATGTTACATTTAATTGTCATCATATCACCAATGATATAAGACCTGATTGTCTCCAGAGAAACTAATGATACTCTAGTGTCTAAAAATTGAAGAAACAACAATTCTATAAAGTTCAAAGTAATCACTTACGTCTTAAAGTGAGTGTAATATTTCTTGTTAAGTTGCTAGACAACAAATTTGATGATACATGACATGTATATACTAAACTGTTATAAGATGGTATCACTGGATTTAATATTAGTTGTTCTGACATAATAGTACCATCATTATTAGGTAACAACCATATTATATCACTGTTAGATATAGAGGGTATTGTAGTACAGGTAATGATAACTTTACTACCAATAATAAGATCAGTGTAGTTACCAGTAATAGTGATATTGGGAACTGTAGATAGATAAAAATTATTGATATTTAGACAAATTCATACTTACTTTGAACTACAAGCATAGTATTAGATGTAATGATATCACTTGATTTGATATAAGGATTATATCTGGTAGTACTAAGATAGGAAGAACAGATATACTCTCCAGCATCTGATAACTTTAAATTATTGAGATGATATTGTAAAGTGTGATTTAAATAGTTATTAAATGTTGTATATGATTTGATAGTGTTATTTCCATATTTCCATTGTATAGTTACATTAGTATCCACATCAATCAGAGAGGAGGATGGATATATAGTAGTACAAGTCAGAGTAACATTAGTTCCAACATCATAATATGACTTTAAGGGATCAATAGTAAGGGAATATGTTGGATTATTAGGAACTATGGAATGAAAAGTGTAATACCACTACTTGATAATGAATTTATATAATACTTTTGCACTTACATTTCACTATCACATTAGTGTGGTCTCTCATATTTCTGTTTAATCCCTGTCCTATCCATGTTCTACATTGGTACTGACCAGCCATTGAAGCTCTCACTTGTACAAACTCTATTTTACTCTCAAACATCATTTTCCCTAAACTAGTAGTTGAGTGAACTCTGTAGTTATTTGAGAATTGAGGTACTTGTGTGCCCATTATCCCATTATATTGAATCCAGATCACATTCACTATATTGTCTAGTTTAGTAGTATTGACATGAGTGTTAGTAGTAATGACACATGATAAATTTTGAGGTAGAGAAAGGTTCAAAGATTTTATAGTAATAATGGTGTTTGTCACAAAGGTATCTAATGACAATAAGTCAAAAATAAAAGTGTATTAATACATACAATTTTACCTCTCACAGTGAGTGATATGTCTTTTGTTTGAGTCTTGCAGCTGTTGGGATTACCATCTACTGTAATGATGCATGTATACCTGGTATTGTTAACTGATTGGTTCACAGTAATTATAAGAGGATTATTAAATACTACATCAGATGAATTCCATTGAACAGTTACTCCTGACTCTGAAATACAGTCATACCATTTGATATCTCCCAGTCTTAAGTTAGTGTAGTTTTCATTAATTGTGATATTGCCAACTGAATAAAGAAAAGCAAACTGTAATAATCTATCATTTTCCTTACCTATTACACACAGATCTGTACTATTAGTCATTTCATTATCACCAATAATACCAGCTCTACATTTATAATCCCCAGCATTAGAAGGTTGAACTGATGTGATATTCAGTATGGTGGTAATAAAATTGGTCTCTTTGTTTTGTTCCAATATCTCACTCCTGTTAGTTATATTAATATTGTTATGATACCAGGTGTAGATAAATACTGATAGATCAGGACCAATGGCTGTATTAAGAGTAATGTTACAAACAATCACTGCTGATGATGCAATATATCCTGTTTGTAGTGATAACATAGAGACTTGTGTCAGTGCAGTATCTGTAATGAATATTAATCTTAGTGACTGTTACATATTATCTTACTCTGTACTGTTACAGTGATAGTTTCATTCTCTAGTGATGGATGCATGTTAGATTGTAGTACACATGTGTAGAGTATATTGTGATCGTAGAGTGTTACAGGACTCAATGTTAACTTGGTTGAGTTAATAATTGTGTTACTGGATACATTATACCAAGTTATTGTGACATTAGAAATGATAGGATATGTTTGACATGTAATATCAGTAGTACTACCAACTTGTAAGTCACTATAGTTACCAATAATATCAATAACTAAAGGACTCAATGTTGCTAATAGTAACAATATCATAATAACTTACAGTAAGTAGTGATGTCGATATAATGGGTAATATTATGCTGCTGCCCAATACAGCTGTATATACCATTATCAGATTGTGTTCTTATATCCAAGGTTATTTTGCCTAATGTGATATTTCCAGTCAAGTTGTCATTATGATACCACTGTACTACATCTTTGTGACAAATACATTCAAGAGTAACAGTACTGCCAATTCTAACAAGAATCTTGCTAGTTTGAACATTGCTTACAACAACACCATCACAAGCACCTGTTAGGTATATTCAATGTTTTAAATATGTAGTTAAATTTGCATAGATACTAACCTTGTACTGTTACATTGACAGTTTTATTCCCCAGTGATGGATACATATTAGACTGTAGTACACATGTGTAGAGTATATTGTGATCATAGAGTGTTACAGGACTCAATGTTAACATGGTTGAGTTAATAATTGTGTTACTGGATACATTATACCAAGTTATTGTGACATTAGGAATAATTGGATTTGTTTGACATGTAATATTTGTAGTATTACCAACTTGTAAGTCTGTGTAGTTACCAGTAATATTAATAGCTAAAGGAGAGAGATGTTAGTTATATGTTAATTAGCTTAACAGTTCAATACAAATTGACTTACTGTACACAGTGAAAATGATGCTGTAAGGTGCAGTTTTTATATGTCCTTTACAGGTATATATACCACTGTTTAATTGCTTCAATGACATCAAAGCCAACATTCCATCAGAGATGTTAGTTCCATTATAATACCACTGTACTGTGTCATTGTCACAAACACATTGAAGTGTTACATTGCTACCAACATAGACAAAGAGGTCACTGTTGTTAATGTTATTTGTAAACTGCTTTTCATTCACTTCAACATTAACTGTACATGTATCTATTAAAACAAAGTGAACACATAATGTGCTAATAAAGAATACTCTTACTTGCTTCCACAGATATAATACAGTAACAGAGAAGACATATTCCAATCACTAATAGTGAAGTCCTCATTGTTAATCAGACTGAATAGATACTGAAAACTGACTTGCAGATATAAAACAGTACAATAAGTCAGAGGTGGAGTATCAATTAATGATTATTATAATGAGAAGTAATGTGGTTAGTGTACACACAAAATATATTTATATAGTATAGTATATTTAATTATTGATTAATGGATTGAGTAGTATATTTTATAACTTTTATAGACACAAACAAAGTTCAATTAGTTACTTTACTTAAAGTTGACCTATTTGATTTACATAAACTATACTTAATGATGACAGATGTATCCAGATGTCATGGCTAAATATTGAAATAGTTTGTGCTATTTAGCAAATAATAGCAATATTAGAGTAGAAGTTAGACTGCAATGCACTCTGGAAACTTTAATACACAGCATTAGTTTGTATGTACTGAATGAGTGAATATATTTACAATAAAAATAATTCTTGAGTTTTATCTAAATAAAAATTTCAAAGCTAAAAGTTTAGCAACTTTGACCCTCCCCCATATATACACATTATATTTCATGATTACAGTTTCATGAAACAGTGCGATTCATGAAAATCACAAAATATTTTTACCACTAAAAACTTGTGCATGACAATAATGTTAGTATATTTTAAGTATGTTTCTAATATAATTAATTAATAAGATAGAGGTAGTCCTATAATATAAATTATAAATGGGTATGTCATTGTATTATTGCTTTATTTGCAGGTACTTGTTTTTTTGGATGAATCGACTGTATGGTAACTATTCTTTATATAGTACCTTTTGGTAACATAATGACTCCACCTAATTTTGGGTCACAATTTGTTAAAAATTGTGAATCTAAAACAGACTAGTATAACATAATATATGATATGTAAGTTAACAAACCTAGTAACTTTTGTTGAAATATATTTTGTACAGCATTAGATTTATTTAATCTATTATACATAATAACATCAGTGATTAATATTATAGTATCTTACATAGATGTTGTTTCTTCAATATTTCTAATAAGATATTCCCCAACTTCTAATAACAAATACACAACCAGCTGTTTAATAGTCTTACAATAACATGTTATATCACTAACTATCTATTACAATAAATGATACATGTTTAATGTAAGGATCTTACCAGATACACTAGTAGCAACTCTAATTGTATCTGAATGTCCTCAGCCCAACAACCACACCCATATATACCACTTATCCTGTGTAATACATATACATTAACTTATAATATCTCATTGATGTATCCATTGTATCTGTCATACTCTTCTAATGATATACCTCCACTTGAACTACCAGCTGCTAACTATCTATACAGTTAGCACCCACAGTACCAGTGTGGATATAGAGATATGTTATTTTTCAGTCCACACAAATACCTAATAAAAACTCATAATATTAAACTAACATTATTGATCAACTACACATATAATAACAATAACATGTCTAAGTATACAGCTACTCTTTTTAAGTAGAAATACATTACTTGTTCTTTGTTATCTTATTATTACAAATTGGTAGTACTCAATAGACGATCTCTGACAGCTCTGGATCCTATAGAACCAAATGATCTAATCCACTCATAACACTAGTATCACATTCTATCATTCCTTGTAATGTTAGACATGATCTTATATCTGCATTAGTTAGAGGTAGCTCTAATCAATATTACATCAAATAAACAAACTATCATAATGTATAAATGAACATTAAAGCACATAAGTCAGTTAACTTTTAATATGTTACAGACTTTGTTATACATATTACTGACTAATAGATAATTCTACATTGTCTGGTTCACAGTTATAACTAATGTATGTAATAATTATATAACATTTTTAAAGTTGTCATATTTTGACATTTCTTCTGCATATTCTGAAAGAACTTCATGACAAAATATGTACTGCTCCTAACAATAACAACATTATCACTTATTATATCTACTACGCTAGAACATACCACTTCTTGAACTAGTCCTGCTCTCTGACTTCTAGCTTTCTTTATGAACTGAAATATATCAGCTACTCCCTCTGTTTTTGCTCTCTCAAGTTCAGAGTAGATACTCACAAATGTACCACTTCTACCAACACCATCACTTTAACAAATACAACACTCACACACACATATATATAGTACATGACTTACTTGCATACAACAGTAATAGGTTTGTTACCAGTTTTACTTTGGTTTTTAACTATGGTATCAAACATATTGAGAAGTGAAGATCCACTCAGTGGTTTTGTATGTTCATACCAAACAACATACCAGAAGATACTCACTGACATTGTCACATCTGATACCTCCTGGACAAACAAAAAGCAAGTTATGCTTTAAACATATTTGGTATATCACAATACCTTAGATTTTAATTCCAATGAATAAACTGTATAATCAATGTCTTGTATTTTTGACATTAATGTAACAATGATCTTGTCATATGTAATTTCTTCATCAACTTTATTTGGCCAAAACAATGGATACTATACTCATACAAACTCATACACACATTATATATTAACTGATATATATATACCTCATCAACTGAAGATAATAATACAATTGTAACACTCTCTTGTTCCCATACCATCTTCCAAAAATCATTTTCTGTCTCTTTTAGTGGACTCTGTGTTGCTATAAATGTTGAATTGTTCTTATAACCCTGTAATAAAGACAGAAGATGACTACATGTCACTAAAGACAAGACATCTTACATCAATCCAGGATGCATTAATATAGTCATTATCACCATAGTTGGTTACACTCAGTTGGACTCGAATGTGATCATCTAATAATATGTATATATAATAATGTAATAACTGAGTTATATTTTACATGGTAAGTTATATGAGTATCTGTTTTTGTTATGGTTCTCTTCAGCATCAGAACAAGAAAGACTTCTTGTGTTATCTGACAGTTCCTCTAGTAACTATATCATCAATTAAGTTATTACAATAACTGTCAATGTTTATTTTGAACTAACCTCAAACTGTTTTTCAAAGCCACTTTTTCCTTCCTTTCTTCGACTGAGTTCTCTGATAATATCATATGTTCCAGTGATAGGAAAGGATGTATTACCACATTGGATGTACTCTGATAGACACTCATGAATGTACAGATACTGGGCCTATATATATGAAAGAGACTAAACATTACATCATACATATACAAAATGCCTACTTCAGTTTGAACTAGTTTAACTCTTTGATGTCTGATCTCTAGGAGGAAGTCATAAATGTTAAGACTCTCTTCTTGTTCCAATCTCTGTAACATAGTATCTAACACAATGAAAGTACCAGTTCTTCCTACTCCAGCACTACAGTGAACTACAAGAGGAGCTCCCTCATGATCAGGAGGATGTGCCTTGCGAATATGACCAATAAATTCAATCATACACATCTTATCAGTAGGTACTCCATGATCAGGCCACTCACTAAAATGATAATGAGTTACATCAAAACACGACATACCTCCTTTGTTAGCCTGGAAATATATAATGAAAAATAATTGATAAAATTTAGTAAAGTCATTTACATTTCTAATAGATAATTTCTTCTTAGTGAAATAATGACCAATTTCTTCTGAATATAAAGTGACATTCATACCATGACCAATGTCCTCCTCCTTGCCTACTTCTTCTGGCCAATAACAAGCACATTTACGCTATGTATACAATATTGATAACAATCAGCATTTACAATTATTACACTTACTGTTCCTTTCTCAACTAATTGTGTTAACATAACAATAGTAGGTAGTTTATATTCCCATATCATCCTCCAAAAGTCAACAACTGTATTTGGTAGAGGTCCTATAAATGACAAATGTGAGTTATTATTAAGTAAGATTATAACTGACCTTGTGTTGCAATGTAAGCATTCTTCCTCTTATAGCCCTGTGTAATATAGATATTAATATATCACTAATACTAATGATATATTTACATTAACATAAGATGCATTGATATAATCTGATCCTTCCTCTCCTTCTATTAAACTTAATGGAACAATGTTGTCATCAACTGATAAGAAAGATAAGTCATAGTTATTATTATATTGTATCTATTTTACATACATGGACTGATGTTTTGGAAACGATTCCGTTCAACATTTTTTTGTGCAATGTTCTCAGATTTCAATGGAGACAGTGTATCAATGTCCTAAGTACAAAAGATAATAGATATCTTATTATTAATAATTTTATTATATACTTCATATTCATGTTGTAATATCTCTCGTGAGTTTTTAACAAAAGAAGGAAATTCTTTGATAGATATCCTGTGACTGGTATCTACTACAACTCTAATATTGTGGTAGAGAGAGTCTATAATTTGTTATAATAATTATAATGTACAATATTTAGTGAAGTATACCTTCAATTATTGGTAATTCAAAATCATCTTCGTTTTTAATTTCTCTAGAATATGTGTACATTTCCTTTACTTTCACTTTCATTTTAGAATGTAAGTTCTTATGACAACATTTTACACTGTAGATATAACAGATAAAGAACTACATTATAACAGTAATATTACTTACCATATAATGCATACAATTAATAGAAATATAAACAAAATTATACCAAACACTAGACCTACAACTATTGAGATTAAAACAACAGGTAAATCAGCAGGATGGTGTTCTATTTATTTAGAGAGATGAAAAAGACTCCTATGATAACAGACAGTACTAGTTTCATCTTACCTAGAGCTGATAATGTGATATTGATGTTATTGGTACTCTCTCCAATCTTAGTACTAGCAGACACTGATATTACATAGTCTAGTGTAGGATCTAAACTACTTCTTATAACAATACTAGTTTCATTAGATGATGAAGTTATAACTCTTAATAGTTTACTAGTATCCTCTCTCTTCCTATTACTACTAGTTAACTGAGCAGGTTGTATAGTCACAGTGTAGTTTGTAATGAAGCCTCTTGCCATTACAAGAGTCAGAGCTAACCAACTAACTTCAATAGATGTCCTGTTCAACCATCTCCCAGTTATATTCTGAGGACCATATTGAGGAACTAATTGATACAAATTGAAAACTAACTTTTCATTTTCTATTAACTTACTTCCTTCTTGTGTAAAGAACACATCAGTTAAAACAGCTTCTCCTCTTCCTTTAATAGTAGCTCCAGCCACAGATATAGTATATGGTATAAATGGATCTATTAGAACTTAATATAAACTTATAATCATTACACATAGCATACCTAATGTTATATTAGGTATGTGGTCACTGTCAGTTGATGATGTGTTATAAATTAAAGTGTTTGTCAGATTTTCAAAAATATATAGTTCCAATTGATAGTAAATAATAACACCATTGGGAAAAAGAGGACTACTCCAATGTACATGAACTGTGCTGCTGTTTAATATAATGATTGTAATATTCTGTACTTGTTCTGGAGCTGAATAATACATCAATAAATAATTAACATGGAGCATGTTTTACTACACTCACTGTCTTCATCAGTCAGTCCTGTTCTTGTTATTGGTGGTCCCCTACCAACTCTTGTGTGTCCAAATACAGAACATGTGTAGTTAGTATATGGACTTAGATCTGATACTAGTGTCATTGTAGTACTGGTTACTACAGTGTGGTTCTTGTTGTTCTCTCCTATACAGTTAATGGTGTACTTAGTGATAATACCATTGGGTATTAATGGTTGTGACCAGGAGAGTAGTAAGGTAATTGAATTAATAAAACCAATGTTGAGATCTGATGGAATCCCTGGGACTATGAAAGACAAAATGACACTAATTATATAAAAATATTCTATCTTACTGTCTTCATTTGTTCTCACTACAATGCTAGTAGATGGTCCTTCACCAACACTGGTAGATGCACTAAGATTACAAGAATAGTTAGTGTAAGGTAGAAGATTGATCAGTAAATATGTAGTGTCATGAATCTGAAGATTTTCTAAAGTGATGATATCAGTTGAGTTGTCATAACTACATCTTAAAGAATAGTGAGTTATGTTGCCATTCCTTAAGTGTATCAAAGGTGGAAGCCATGAAAATGCAATGTTATTTGCTGTCACTTCAGTAGTAGTGAAATATTGTGGCTCACCAGATGGTGCTAAAATAAAGTGTAACATTACTAACTATACATTATCATTCTTACCTGCATCTATGGTATAAAAATTACTGTCAATAGATTTAATTCTTCCTGCTGAGTTGATAATAGAGATGTAGTAATCATATTTTACACCTGGATATAAATCAGTGAGGACAATAGAATATATCTTGTTTCTTAGTTCAATAAATTCATTGATATTGGTAGTTCCTCTAACAATCTCGCTAATGTTGCCAAGTTTATTGAGAGATGTGTTGTAGTGAACAGTATAGTTTTCAGGTGTATATGTAACACCTGTTACTATCCAAGAGATATTAACTGAAGTACTTGTAATGTCTGTTGTTTTTAAGATAACAGGAAAATTTGGGAGTCTAAGACCTATGGTAATTTCAACAATCTAACATTGTATAAGGTTATATTCTTACCATTAACGATCACTGTAGTATCATTGAAGTAGTAATCTGTCATCATTAACAAATTTAGTTGAAAGTTACTGGAACAAGTAAATGTATAATTTCCAGATATATCCAATGGTATTACTAATTGACTACAATTACCCAATCTACTACTGTGTTCAGTAACATTATATGAAGTACTTCCATTGTGTATATATGACCACTCAGTTTTTATTAGTCTCAGTAGCTCTGTTGATTTATAATAAGAACAACAGTTTATAGTTACTTCATTATATCCTGGATAATCCAGTAGTATAGGATGACTTGTATTAATGACAACACTAATATCTACAGTATGAATTAATCTAATAATGAGAATGAAATAATTAAATACTTACCAATCACAGTTAGTTTGATATTAGTTGTAGCATTTCTTCCAATAATAAAAGGAGATTTTTTAGAGACAGTAACTACAATAGTGTACACTCCTGTATTTGATATATTCAGATTATATAGTTGAAGTAATGAGGATTGTGGTAAGTTATTAGGAGGAGATACTGTGGTTGTGTAGTTCTTTAATAGTTCTTGTTTATTTCTCCATTCAAAGTGTGCAGTGACTGTCTCATCCACAATATTGTATGTATCATTTAATGTAACATTACAGGTTAGGTTAATGTTAGTACCAGTATTGTAATAGTGCTCCACTAAAGATATTGTGAGAATAATATCAGGTACTAATAAACATAAACATGTTAATACATAAATAAAAACAATATAACTATAACTTACATTTAACACTCACATTAATACTGTCACTAGTTTTACCTGACAGAACATAAGGAGAATTACTAGAGACATTAACATGACAAGTATAAGTTGTTGCATCTGATAATTTTAAGCTCTTTATTTCAAATATTGCTGAAGATGATAAGTTAGTTGAAGTAATGTGTGTTGTATAGTTTTTCAAACTAATATCTCCTTTCTTCCACTCAAATAGTGCAGTAGTATCGATATCAACATTATCATTTAGTTTAATATCACATATCAAAGTGACATCATTCTCACTGTTATAATGACTTACAACAGTGATATCCACTAATACTGTAATGTAAGTGATAAGACAGTGAACCTAAATGTATCACAACTCACTTTGTACAGTTACAGTGATATTAGCTGTCATATTTCTTGTCTTATCATTACCAATCCAAGCTACACAGTAGTAGATACCAGCTAACGAACCTTTTAGTGAAGTAATTTGTAACTGTTGATAGAAATATTGTCCATGGATGTCAATGTTATGAAGAGTATAATGAGAAGTATTGTGAATCTTCTGACCATTCCTTTGCCATTCAATGTTCATCAGATGGATACCATGAGGATCAATAATAAAATTTGGAAAACTTCTGCACTCTAAAGGCATGGCAATGTAAATGAAATTGACATAAGTGTCTAAAGTAATGTAAAAAATATAAAAGAATATGTGAGTACATCACTAACCTTTAACAGTGACAGTAATAGTTTTGTTCTGTACTTCACAACTTGATGGATTTCTATTTACTGATATAGTACATGTATATTGTGTACTATTAAGAGATGGTATCACTGTAGGTAGAACTAATGTATTGTTAACAACCACAGTACTACCACTTGAGTTATTCCATCTTATACTTAGATCTGTCAATGTACTGTTCACACATTGTATTTCAGCTCTACTACCCAGTATTAAGTTTGTAAAACTGTCATCATTCTTGTCGATGATATTACTCTTTGAAACTAAAACAATAAAATTACATTATAGCAAAGAAAGTTGTAAATTATACATTTTACCTTTTAAACACAGATCAGTAATATTAGTAGTAGCATTATGTCCAACAATGTTAGCACTACAGGTATATAATCCAGCATCTTTTGTCTGTACTTGTGATATAGTTAGTTTAGTAGTGAATAATGATGAGACATTTGATATTGGTGAAATAGAGATGTTTTTATCAGTTATAGAGTTATTGTTATGAAACCATTTAATTTGTAAAGAAGATATGTTTGGACCAATTTCATTATTAAGAGTGATGTTACATTGAATTATCACCATATCACTAATAATATGAGACTTGACTAGCTTCATAGAAACTGATGATATAATAGTATCTAAAAGAAAATTGAAATGACATTATGTATCACAACATTTCACCGCTAACTTTCAACAGTGACAGTAATAGTTCTGTTCTGTACTTCACAAATTGATGGATTTCTAGTTACTGATATAGTACATGTATATTGTGTACTATTAAGAGATGGTATCACTGTAGGTAGAACTAATGTATTGTCAACAACCACAGTACTACCACTTGAGTTATTCCATCTTATACTTAGATCTGTTAATGTACTGTTCACACACTGTATATCAGCTCTACTACCCAGTATTAAGTTTGTAAAATTGTCATCATTCTTGTCAATGATATTACTCTCTGAAACTAAATTAGCATTGAATTAATATAATTACAGAGATTTAATTTACCTTTCAAACACAGATCAGTAGTGTTAGAAGTAGCACTATGTCCAACAATGTTAGCACTACAGGTATATATTCCAGCATCTCTTGTCTGAATTTGTGATATAGTTAGTTTCGTAATGAATAACAATGAGATAGTTGATGTTGATGAAATAGAGATGTGTTCATCAGTTATAGAGATATTGTTCTGAAACCATTTGATTTGTAGAGAAGATACATTGGGACCAATTTCATTATTAAGAGTGATATTACATTGAATTATCACCATATCACCAATGGTATGGAATTGGATTGGCTCTATAGAAACTAATGATACTCTAGTGTCTGAAAATTGAAGGAACAACAGTTATGCAAAGTTCAATATTATTACTTACCTCTTACAGTGAGTGTAATATTTCTTGTTATGTTAGTAGACAACAAATCTGATGATACATGACATGTATATATTAAACTGTTATAAGATGGTATCACTGGATTTAATATTAGTTGTTCTGACATAATAGTACCACTATTATTAGGTAACAACCATATTATATCACTGTTAGATATAGAGGGTATTGTAGTACAGGTAATGATAGCTTTACTACCAACAATAAGATCAGTATAGCTACCAGTAATAGTGATATTAGGAACTGTAGATAGAATAAAGTTTATAATACATATAAGTTAACCAGTACTCACTAATCATTGAAAGTGAAATGGTAGAAATAGTCTCTCCACATATATTAGAGCTAGTACAAGTATAATTTCCTTCTCTATCATTACTAAATGAAGTAATCATTAGTGAATCATCTTGATGTATTCCATCTGGACCACTAATGTTGTATAACATTTCAGAAGATGTACAATTAATAGTGATATTATTTCCAGGATATAAGCACACAGTGTTAGTAGGACAGTCTTGAGTACCACCAGTACTGGTGTCATATTCTGTAGAAACTGCAACAATTGGTATCTCTAAAAACAGATCATACAATATGCGATAATTATTTTCAATGCATACCTTTTACATCAAATAGTGTGGAGTCATTTCCTGTGACATTACTACCAATGATATTAGCAATACATTCATATGTTCCAGTATCAGATAGTTGAAGTGATGTGATGTTTAGTATTACAATCACTTTATTGTCTTGTTCTTTCTGTTCTAACAGGTTGCTTTGTTCAGTTATATCAGTGTTATTATAATACCAGTAGTAATTAAGTACTGATAGATCAGGACCAATGACTGTATTAAGAATAATGTTACATGCAATAACTCTAGATGAATTAACACATGCTGTCTGCTCTGATGACATTGAAACAACACTTACATAAGTATCTATAAGAAAAAAAAAGTTAATTTGCTTTTCAATTTAAATCAGTACACATGATTAGTCATACTCACCCTCCACAGTCACAGCAATAATCTCATTCTCCAGTGATGGATACATGTTAGACTGTAGTATACATGTGTAGAGTATATTGTGATCAAAGAGTGTTACAGGACTCAATGTTAACTTGGTTGAGTTAATAATTGTGTTACTGTATACATTATACCAAGTTATTGTGACATCAGGAATAATAGGATCTGTTTGACATGTAATATTTGTAGTACTACCAACATGTAAGTTAGTATAGTTACCAATGATATTAATAGCTAAGGAGAGAACATAGTTATATGTTTAGTAGTTTAACAGTTCAATACAAACTGACTTACTGTACACAGTGAAAGTGATATTATAAGGTGCAGTTTGTATCTTTCCTTTACAGGTATATGTAAAACTGTTTGATTGCTTCAATGACATCAAAGCCAACATTCCATCAGAGATGTTAGTTCCATTATAATACCATTGTACTGTGTCATTGTCACAAACACATTGAAGTGTTACATTGCTACCAATATAGACAAAGAAGTCACTGTTGTTAGTGATATTTGTAAACTGCTTTTCATTTACTTCAACATTAACTGTACATGTATCTATTAAAACAAAGTGAACACATAATGTGCTAATAAAGAATACACTTACTTGCTTCCACAGATATAATACAGTAACAGAGAAGATATACTCTAATCACTAGTAGTGAAGTCCTCATTGTTACTCAGACTGAATAGATACTGACAACTGACTTGCAGATATAAAACACTACAATAAGTCAGTGATGGAGTATCATTTAATAATTATTATAATGAGAAGTAATGTGGTTAGTGTACACACCAAATATATCCATATAGTTTATTTCAATTATTGATCAATGGATTGAGTGGTATATTTTATAACTTTTATAGACACAAACAAAGTTCAATTAGTTACTTTACTTAAAGTTGACCTATTTGATTTATATAAACTATACTTAATGATGACAGATGTATCCAGATGTTGTGGCTAAATATTGAAATAGTTTGTGCTATTTAGCAAATAATAGCAATATTAGAGTAGATACACTCTGGAAACTTTAATACACAGTATTAGTTTATATGTACTGAATGAGTGAATATATTTACAATAAAAATAATCCTTGAGTTCTATCTAAATACAAATTTCAAAGCTAAAGGTTTAGCAACTTTGACCCTCCCTCATATACACATTATACTTCATGATCACAGTTTCATGAAACAGTGCAATTCATGAAAATCACAAAATATTTTTACCACTAAAAACTTGTGCATAACAGTAATGTTAGTACATTATTTTAAGCATGTTTCTAATATAATTAATTAATAAGATAGAGGTAGTGCTATAATATAAATTATAAATGGGTGTGTCATTGTATTATTGCTTTATTTGCAGGTACTTGTTTTTGGATGAATCAACTGTAGAGTAACTACATAGTACTTTTTGGTAACATAATGACTCCACCTAATTTGGGTCACAATTTGTTAAAAAAGGTGAATCTAAAACAGACCAATATAATATAATATATGATATGACTATATATAATATATGACCAATATAACATAATATATGATATGACTATATATAATATATGACCAATATAACATAATATATGATATGACTATATATAATATATGACCAATATAACATAATATATGATATGACTATATATAATATATGACCAATATAACATAATATATGATATGACTATATATAATATATGACCAATATAACATAATATATGATATGACTATATATAATATATGACCAATATAACATAATATATGATATGACTATATATAATATATGACCAATATAACATAATATATGATATGACTATATATAATATATGACTAGTATAACATAATATATGATATATAAGTAAACAAACCTAGAAACTTTTGTTGAAATATATTTTGTACAGTACTAGACTCATTTAGTCTATAATATAAATAGTGTAATAATATCAGTAATTAATATTATAGTATCTTACATAGATGTTGTTGTTTCTTCAATATTTCTAATAAGATATTCCCCAACTCCTAATAACAAATACATAACCAGCTGTCTAATAGTATTATAATAACATGTTATATCATTAACTATCTATTACAATAAATGATACATGTTTAATGTAAGGATCTTACCAGATACACTAGTAGCAACTCTAATTGTATCTGAATGTCCTCAGCCCAACAACCACACCCATACATACCACTTATCCTATCTAATACATATACATTAACTTGTAATATCTCATTGATGTATCCATTGTATCTGTCATACTCTTCTAATGATATACCTCCACTTGAACTACCAGCTGCTAACTATCTATGCAAGTTAGCACCCACAGTACCAGTCTGGATACACAGATATGCTATTTTTTAATCCACACAAATACCTAATAAAACCATATAATATTAAACTAACATTATTGATCAACTACATATATAATAACAATAACATCTCTAAATATACATGTACTCTTTATAATTAGAGTTATATTACTTGTTCATTGTTATCTCACTATTACAAATTGGTAGTACTCAGTAAACAATCTCTGACAGCTCTGAATCCAATAGAACCAAACGATCTATCTTCACTCATAACACTAGTATTATCCTATGTAATGTTAGACAAGACTCTATACCAGCATTAGTTAGAGGTAGGTCTAATCAATACTACATCATATAAACAAACTATTGAAATGTAAATGAACAATAAAGCACTTAAGTCAGTTAACTTTCAATATGTTACAGACTTTGTTATACATATTACTGACTAATAGATAATTCTACATTGTCTTGTTCACAGTTATAACTAATGTATATAACACTTATATAACATTTTTAAAGTTGTCATATTTTGACATTTCTTCTGCATATTCTGAAAGTACTTCATGACAAAATATGTACTGCTCCTAACAATAACAATATTATCACTTATTATATCTACTACACTAAAACATACCACTTCTTGAACTAGTCCTGCTCTCTGACTTCTAGCTTTCTTTATGAACTGAAATATATCAGCTACTCCCTCTGTCTTTACTCTCTCAAGTTCAGAGTAGATACTCACAAATGTACCACTTCTACCAACACCATCACTTTAACAAATACAACACTCACACATACACACACACATATATATAGTACATGACTTACTTGCATACAACAGTAATAGGTTTGTTACCAGTTTTACTTTGGTTTTTAACTATGGTATCAAACATATTGAGAATTGAAGATCCACTCAGTGGTTTTACATGTTCATACCAAACAACATACCAGAAGATACTCACTGACATTGTCACATCTGATACCTCCTGGACAAGCAAAACCAAGTTATGTTTTAAACATATTTAGTATATCATAATACCTTAGATTTTAATTCCAATGAATAAACTGTATAATCTATGTCCTGTACTTTTGACATTAATGTAACAATGATCTTGTCATATCTAATTTCTTCATCAACTTTATTTGGCCAAAACAAAGGATACTACATTAATACAAACTCATACACACATTATATATTAACTAGTATATATATACCTCATCAACTGAAGATAATAATACAATAGTAACACTTTGTTGTTCCCATATCATCTTCCAGAAATCATTTTCTGTCTCTTTTAGTGGACTCTGTGTTGCTATAAATGTTGAATTGTTCTTATAACCCTGTAATAAACAAAGAAGATGACTACATGTTATTAAAAGACAAGACATCTTACATCAATCCAGGATGCATTAATATAGTCATTATCTCCATAATTGGTTATACTCAGTTGGACTCGAGTGTGATCATCTAATAATATGTATATATAATAATGTGATAACTGAGTTATATTTTACATGGTAAGTTATATGAGTATCTGTTTTTATCATGGTTCTCTTCAGCATCAGAACAAGAGAGAGTTGCTGCGTTATCTGACAGTTCCTCTAGTAACTATATCATCAATTAAGTTATTACAATAACTGTCAATGTTTATTTTGAACTAACCTCAAACTGTTTTTCAAAACCACTTTTTCCTTCCTTTCTTCGACTGAGTTCTCTGGTAATATCATATGTTCCAGTTATTGGAAAGGAAGTATTGCCACACTGGATGTACTCCGATAGGCACTCATGAATGTACAGATACTGGGTCTATATATGAGAAAAGAGATCATACACATGCATAAATGCCTACTTCAGTTTGAACTAGTTTAACTCTTTGATGTCTGATTTCTAGGAGGAAGTCATAAATGTTAAGACTCTCTTCTTGTTCCAGTCTCTGTAACATAGTATCTAAAACAATGAAGGTACCAGTTCTTCCTACTCCGGCACTACAATGAACTACGAGAGGAGCTCCCTCAGGAGGATGTGCCTTGCGAATATGACCAATAAATTCAATCATACACATCTTATCAGTAGGTACTCCATGATCAGGCCACTCACTAAAATGATAATGAGTTACATCAAAACACAACATACCTCCTTTGTTAGCCTGGAAATATATAATGAAAAATAAATACTAAAAATTAAGTGAAGTTATTTACATTTCTAATAGATAATTTCTTTTTAGTGAAATAATGACCAATTTCTTCTGACTGTAAAGTGACATTCATACCATGACCAATGTCCTCCTCCTTGCCTACTTCTTCTGGCCAATAACAAGCACACTTACGCTATGTATACAATATTGATAACAATCATAATTTACAATTATTACACTTACTGTTCCTTTCTCTACTAATTGTGTTAACATAACAATAGTAGGTAGTTTATATTCCCATATCATCCTCCAAAAGTCAACAACTGTATTTGGTAGAGGTCCTATAATGACAAATGTAATGTGAGTTGTCTACTAAGTGAGATTATAACTGACCTTGTGTTGCTATGTAAGCATTCTTCCTCTTATAGCCCTGTGTGTAATATAGATATTAATATATTACTAGTACTAATGATATACTTACATTAACATAAGATGCATTGATATAGTCTGATCCTTCCTCTCCTTCTATTGGACTTATTGGAACAATGTTGTCATCAACTGAAAAGAAAGAAAAGTCATAGTTACTACATCATATCTATTATACTTACATGGACTGATGTTTTGGAAACGATTTCGTTCAGCGTTCTTCTTTGCAATGTTCTCTGATTTCAATGGAGACAGTGTATCAATATCCTAAGTACAAAAGATAATAAATATCTTAATATTAATAATTTTATTATATACTTCATATTCATGTTGTAATATCTCTCTTGAGTTTTTAACAAAAGAGGGAAATTCTTTGATAGATATCCTGTGACTGGTATCTACTATAACTCTGACATTTTGATAGAGAGAGTCTATAATATAATTCGTTACAATAATTATAACATATGATATCTAGTGAAGTATACCTTCAATTATTGGTAACTCAAAATGGTCTTCATTTTTATTAATTTTTCTAGAATATGTGTACATTTCCTTTACTTTCACTTTCATTTTAGAATGTAAGTTCTGATGACAACATTTTACACTATAGATATAACAGATAAAGAACTACATTATGACAGTAATATTATTACCATATAATCAGTAGAAATATACCAAACGTTAAACCAATCATTACAACTACAACTATTGAAATCAAAACAACAGGCACACTAGTACTAGTAGATTGTTCTACAGTATAAAAGCAAAATTATATTAACAAACAAAATTATTTTATCTTACCTAGAGCTAATAATGTGATATTGATGTTATTAGTACTCTCTCCAATCTTAGTACTAGCAGACACTGATATTACATAGTCTAGTGTAGGATCTAAACTACTTCTTATAACAAAACTAGTTTCATTAGATGACAAAGTTGTAACTGTTAATAGTTTGCTAGTCTCCTCTCTCTTCTTATTACTACTAGTTAACTGAACAGGTTGTACAGTCACAGTGTAGTTTGTAATGAAGCCCCTTGCCTCTACAAGACTCAGAGTTAACCAACTAACTTCAATAGATGTTCTATTTAACCATCTCCCTGTTATATTCTGAGGACCATATTGAGGAACTATAAAGACATTTAGTTAAGCATTTTCAATATTCCAACACAATCCTACTTCCTTCTAATGTAAAGACTACTTCACTTGACCAAACTCTTCCTCTTCCTTTAATAGTGTGTCCAGCTATTGATATAATGTATGGTGTGTATGGAGCTAAGCAGTAAAAGGAAAATAGTTATAGAATTTTCACTTAATATATATTTACCTAATTCAATTATATAGCCAGGATATTTTGTTCTGGTTTGATTCTCTACTTTATCAATTACTGTCAAATTTATCTCATAGTGAGTAATAATTCCATTAGGAACCAAAGGTTCCTCCCAGTTAAGTGCAATATGTGTAAAGTTTATTTTTTGAACAGATGGATTTTGTACTTCCTCTGGAACTGGCAAAAGGAAAAGACTAATAAACATTTATTGGAGTTATACATTAACTTAGTTGATTGATCAGTTTGTCCTCTAACTGGCATCATAGGTGGTCCACCACCAACTTTTGTGTATGCTGTCACAGAACAAGTGTAGTTAGTGAAAGGTTGTAGACCTGATATTAGTCCAGTTGTATCAGTGGTATGATTTGTATAATATTTAGAGTTAACATCACTAGAACAGTTTATAAAGTACTCAGTTATAATACCATTAGGTGGTACTGGCTTTAGCCATGACAGCAATAGTGTAGTTGAATCAAAGTAGTTAATAGTTAAATTGATAGGAGATGATGGTTCTGAGGAAAAAAATGAAAATAAAGTTATTTCAAGAGCCATTACTAAAATATTCACTTGTTTCATTTGTAATTACTGCTACATTAGTAGAAGGTCCTTCACCAACACTAGTAAATGCAGTTAATCGACACATATATTCAGTAAATGGAAAGAGATCCTCAAGCAAGTACTCCAGTTGTGCTATATTATTAATTCTCAATTCTTGTAATAGTCCAGGATGAGTGTAGTTGGAGAAATTACAATAAATAGAATAGTTAGTGATGACTCCATTTTGTAAACATTCTGTAGGAGGTTGCCATTGAAAATAAATAGAATATGCTGTGATATTAACAACTTTAAACTGTTGAGGTGAACCTGAAGGAACTGTAGAAAGTGAACATAATAAGATGATCATAAAACAATGTTAAACAAAAGTCTTTTAAAAACATTTTGCAAATTAAATAATTTAATGGAATTTTTTTAAAACTATTCATTTATATAAATTTAATAATCACATACTAAATAAAAGATAGTCTACAATCACACAAATTATACTATAATTCATCAATTTGTTTACCTTCCTCCTTTGAATAAAATGTGTTGTTCTCAGAGATATTTTGTCCTATTGAGCTTGAAGATGATATATAATAATTGTATTGTGTCCCTGAAAGTAAATTAATGAGAATACCAGAATACTCTTTATCTCTCAGAGAAACAAACTCCTTTAATATATAACTTCCATTGATAGTCTTAGTATCAACTGTTTGGTTACATTTCAAAGCCCAGTAGTAAATGGTATAGATCTCTGGTGTGTAAGTTATTTCAGTAATAATCCAAGATATGTTGACTGATGTACTATTGAGAGTATTAGAGGTAATATTAATGGGTACAAGTGGATATGAAGAACCTATTTATAAAATGAAAATCTTAAAATGGACATTAATTATTAAAATCATTTACCTTTTACTGTAGCTGCTACTATGTTAGAGTAAGGAGATTCCTGATCATGAAAGTTCACGACACATTTAAAAGTGTGTATCCCAGATTGATTCAAGTTAAGTACAAGTATTGAATGAGTAGCATTACTTTGTCCATTGTCAGTAGAATTCAATGGCTCTACTCCATTATCAACTGTTTGGAACCAATAAAATTGTTGAATCTGAAGGTTTAAAGACTGTGGTTCATAAGATACAGAACAGATGATCTTTATATTATTGTATGGACTAGATGATAGAAGAATCTTGTAGTCAGTGCTAACATGTACAGTTACATCTGAAACATAAAGTAAATCTAGGAACACATAAAAAGTTTCTTTGTTTACCTTGAACTACAAGTGTAGTATTAGATGTTATGATATCACTCGATATGATGTAAGGATTATATATGGTAGTACTAAGATAGGAAGAACAGATGTACTCTCCAGCATCTGATAACTTCAAATTATTGAGATAATATTGTAAACTGTTATTTAAATAGTTATTAAATGTTGTATATGATTTGATAGTGTTATTTCCATATTTCCATTGTATAGTTACATTAGTATCCACATCAACCAGAGAGGAGGATGGATATATAGTAGTACAAGTCAGAGTAACATTAGTTCCAACATCATAATATGACTTTAAGGGATCAATAGTAATGGAATATCTTGAGTTATTAGGAACTGAGGAATGGAAACAATAATATCAGACATAATAATATATATATGTGTGTGTGTGTGTATTATTTTGTACTTACATTTCACTGTCACATCAGTGTAGTCTGACATATTCCTGTATATCTCTTCTCCTATCCATACTACACATGTATACTGACCAGCCATTGAAGCTTTCACTTGTACAAATTTTACTTTACTCTCAAACTTCTTTGCTCCTATCCTAGCAGTTAAGTAAACTCTGTAGTTATTTGATAATAGAGGCACTTTGTTCCTTGTTCCATTATATTGATACCAGACAACCTTCATTATATTATCTAGTTTAGTAGTATTGATATCAGTGTTGGTAGTAATGACACATGATAAATTTTGAGGTTGAGAAAGGTTCAATGATCTTACAGAAATATTTACATTTTTGACAAAGGTATCTAATGACAATAAGTCAATAATAACAGTATATTAACATTTCATTAAATTTACCTCTCACAGTAAGTAATATATCTTTTTTTTGAGCCTTGCAGCTGTCAGGATTACCATCTACTGTAATGATACATGTATACCTGGTATTGTTAACTGATTGGTTTACAGTAATTATCAGAGGATTATTAAATACTACATCAGATAAATTCCATTGAGCAATTACTCTAGACTCGCCTGATCTGAACTGACATGAAGTACAATTATACTCTTTGATATCTCCAAGTCTTAAGTTAGTGTAGTTTCCATTGACTGCAATGTCATCAACTAAAAAAAATAGCAAATACAATTTTATTAAAAATTTGATTATCCTTACCCTTTAAACACAGATTTGTACTATTAGTCATTACATCACCATCAATAACACCAGCAGTACAATTATAAACTCCAGCATCAGAAAGTTGAACTGATGTAAAATTCAGTATTGTGATAGTTGAATTGGTCTCTTTGTTCAGTTCCAATATTTCATTCCTGTTAGTTATATCAATGTTATCATGATACCAATAGTAGTTAAGTACTGATAGATCAGGACCAATGGCTGTATTAAGAGTAATGTT
Source organism: Xestospongia bergquistia (assembly GCA_963965975.1). Classification (NCBI taxonomy): domain Eukaryota; kingdom Metazoa; phylum Porifera; class Demospongiae; order Haplosclerida; family Petrosiidae; genus Xestospongia; species Xestospongia bergquistia. Next base: position 977,240 of record OZ014420.1, on the reverse strand, counting down.
ACATACAATAACTGCTGATGATCCAATGGTTACTGTCACTGTGGGCTTTATGGAAACTGATGTTATATAGGTAGCTAAATAAATAGATATAATGTTTAACATATTTATATATAAACTCACTTTTCACTCTAACAACATATTCTCTGAACTGATTTTGCGGACAACCAGAAGGATTTTTGGGTATTGAGATAATACAGGTATAGTTAGTATTGTTATCAGATGGAAGAAGTGGTGGAAGTTTTATTGAGTTATCATCTACAAATAAAGTATTATTTTTCCACCATGATATAGATAGTCCTGTAATACTTCCTTGAACACAATTGTATGTAAAATTTTGTCCTAGTTGTAGATCTGTAAACACACTTATAGGATATAGGTCGTTTTCAGTAACTAATTGTAAAGATAATTAAATGTAAAACAGTTCATCTAATACCTTGTATACATAATTGTGTAGTGTTACTAATAATTGTATTACTACCAGCAATACCAGCACTACATTGATATATTCCAGCATTAAAAGGTTTAACTGATGGGATTTTCAATGTGGTAGTAAATGTCTTTTCATAAATACTATAAAGTAGTATTAATCTATGATTAGTTATATTGTTAGTTATATCAATATTATTATGACACCAATAGTAGTTAAACCAACCAGTCATTATCTTTGTTCTTGTAATATCCTCTAACTTAGATAAAACTACCTAAAACAATAAAACACTTAATTCAATATTAGTTACTAACAATATTCCATTAAGTATATATCACATATCATACTTTAGATTGATCATCATTATCAGTACTATAAGCTATTAACATATTATCTGTTGAATGTGTCCAACTAAACTCAATAGAACCTACAGAGATAAGTAGAATAATATAATTATAAACAAGGAGCAACATGTCTACATTAATAAAATAAATAATATTCTATAGGATGGTTTAGTAGGCAAATATTTAGAACAAGGAATTATAATATTGCAAATATGAATAGTACATTAATGCATGACAATAATGTAAGTACATTTAGTCATACTATAGTACCTGATGGTAGAGAATATAACATAATGACTCCACCCAGTTTTGGGCCACAATTCATTAAAAATGGTGAATCTAAATAGACCAACATAATATAATATATGATATATAAGTTAACAAACCTAGAAACGTTTGTTGAAATATATTTTGTACTGTACTAGACTCATTTAGTCTATAATATAAATAGTGTAATAACATCAGTAATTAATGTTATAATATCTAGCATTATACAGTCTATATACATGCAGTATATAATATTAATAATCAGCAATAAGTATTGATGTTATAAAAGTGTAATTACATGACCAGCTGTCTAAAAATCTTACACAGATGTTGCCATTTCCTTTGCTAACATACTTCTTATAAGATATTCCCCAACTCCTAATAACAAATACATAAACCAGCTGTCTAATAGTATTATAACATGTTACATCATCAACTATCTATTACAATAAATGATACATGTTTAATATAAGGGTCTTACCAGATACACTAGTAGCAACTGTAATTGTATCTGAATGTCCTTCAGCCCAACAACCACACCCATATATACCACTTATCCTATCTAATACATATACATTAACTTGTAATATTTCATTGATGTATCCATTGTATCTGTCCTACTATTCTAATGATATTACCTCCACTTGAACTACCAGCTGCTAACTACCCACAGTACCAGTCTGGATATACAGATATGCTATTTTTCAGTCCACACAAATACCTAATAAAAACTCATAATATTAAACTAACATTATTGATCAACTACACATATAATAACAATAACATGTCTAAGTATACAAATACTCTTTTTAAGTAGAAATACATTACTTGTTCTTTGTTATCTTACTATCATACATTGGTAGCATTCAATAGATGATCTCTGACAGCTCTGGATCCAATAGAACCAAACGATCTATCTCCACTTATAACACTAGTATTATCCTATGTAATGTTAGACAAGAGTCTATACCAGCATTAGCGAGAGATAGCTCTAATCAATATACTACATCATATAAACAAAATATCAAGATGTATAAATGAACATTAAAGCATTGAGTCAGTTAACTTTTAATATGTTATGGAGTCTATAATGACTAACATATAATATTACTCCTATACTGTCTTGTTCACAGTTATAACTAATGCATGTAATAATTATATAACATTTTTAAAGTTGTCATATTTTGACATTTCTTCTGCATATTCTGAAAGAACTTCATGACAAAATATGTACTGCTCCTAACAATAATAATATTATCACTTATTATATCTACTACACTGGAACATACCACTTCTTGGACTAGTCCTGCTCTCTGACTTCTAGCTTTCTTTATAAACTGAAATATATCAGCTACTCCCTCTGTCTTTACTCTCTCAAGTTCCGAGTAGATACTCACAAATGTACCACTTCTACCAACACCATCACTTTAACAAATACAACACTCACTCACACACATATATATAGTACATGACTTACTTGCATACAACAGTAATAGGTTTGTTACCAGTTTTACTTTGATTTTTAACTATGGTATCAAACATATTGAGAAGTGAAGATCCACTCAGTGGTTTTGTATGTTCATACCAAACAACATACCAGAAGATACTCACTGACATTGTCACATCTGATACCTCCTGGACAAACAAAATTAAGTTTATTTTAAATATCATTTAGTATTTCACAATACCTTAGATTTTAATTCCAATGAATAAACTGTATAATCAATGTCCTGTATTTTTGACATTAATGTAACAATGATCTTGTTATATGTAATTTCTTCATCAACTTTATTTGGCCAAAACAATGGATACTATACTCATACAAACTCATATATATATTATATATTAGCTGATATATATATATATACCTCATCAACAGAAGATAATAATACAATAGTAACACTCTGTTGTTCCCATATCATCTTCCAGAAATCATTTTCTGTCTCTTTTAGTGGACTCTGTGTTGCTATAAATGTTGAATTGTTCTTGTAACCCTATAATAAAGACTGATAACATGTTATTAAAAGACAAGACATATTCTTACATCAATCCAGGATGCATTAATATAGTCATTATCTCCATAATTGGTTATACTCAGTTGTACTCGAGTGTGATCATCTAATAATATATGTATATATAATAATGTGATAACTGAGTTATATTTTACATGGTAAATTATAAGCATATCTATTTTTGTCATGGTTCTCTTCTGCATCAGAACAAGAAAGACTTCTTATGTTATCTGACAGTTCCTCTAGTAACTATATCATCAATTAAGTTATTACAATAACTGTCAATGTTTATTTTGAACTAACCTCAAACTGTTTTTCAAAACCACTTTTTCCTTCCTTTCTTTGACTTAGTTCTCTGATAATATCATATGTTCCAGTGATAGGAAAGGATGTATTACCACACTGGATATACTCTGATAAACATTCATGAATGTACAGATACTGGACCTATATATGAGGAGGAGACTAAACATTACATCATACATATAAATAATACCTACTTCAGTTTGAACTAGTTTAACTCTTTGATGTCTAATCTCTAAGAGGAAGTCATAAATGTTAAGACTCTCTTCTTGTTCCAATCTCTGTAACATAGTATCTAATACAATGAAGGTACCAGTTCTTCCCACTCCGGCACTACAGTGAACTACGAGAGGAGCTCCCTCAGGAGGATGTACCTCACGAATATGACCAATAAACTCAATCATACACATCTTATCAGTAGGTACTCCATGATCAGGCCACTCACTAAAATGGTAATGAGTTACATCAAAACACAACATACCTCCTTTGTTAGCCTGGAAATATATAATGAAAAATAAATACTAAAAATTAAGTGAAGTCATTTACATTTCTAATAGATAATTTCTTTTTAGTGAAATAATGACCAATTTCTTCTGACTGTAAAGTGACATTCATACCATGACCAATGTCCTCCTCCTTGCCTACTTCTTCCGGCCAATAACAAGCACATTTACACTATTTATACAATATTGATAACAATCATCATTTACAATTATTACACTTACTGTTCCTTTCTCTACTAATTGTGTTAACATAACAATAGTAGGTAGTTTATATTCCCATATCATCCTCCAAAAGTCAACAACTGTATTTGGTAGAGGTCCTATAAATGACAAATGTAATGTAAGGTAATGGTTTATATTGACTCAGATTATAACTGACCTTGTGTTGCAATGTAAGCATTCTTCCTCTTATAGCCCTGTTGTGTAATATAGATATTAATATATCACTAGTACTAATGATATACTTACATTAACATAAGACGCATTGATATAATCTGATCCTTCCTCTCCTTCTATTGGACTTAATGGAACAATGTTATCATCAACTGATAAGAAAGAAAAGTTATAGTTATTATTACATTGTATCTATTATACTTACATGGACTGATATTTTGGAAACGATTTCGTTCAACGTTCTTCTTTGCAATGTTCTCAGATTTCAATGGAGACAGTGTATCAATGTCCTAAGTACAAAAGATAATAAATATCTTAATATTAATAATTTTATTATATACTTCATATTCATGTTGTAATATCTCTCTTGAGTTTTTAACAAAAGAAGGAAATTCTTTGATAGATATCCTGTGACTAGTATCTACTACAACTCTGACATTTTGATAGAGAGAATCTATAATATAATTCTTTATAATAATTATAAGGTACAATATTTAGTGAATTATACCTTCAATTATTGGTAGTTCAAAATGGTCTTCATTTTTATTAATTTCTCTAGAATATGTGTACATTTCCCTTACTTTCACTTTCATTTTAGAATGTAAGTTCATATGACAACATTTTACACTGTAGATATAACAGATAAAGGACTACATTATAACAGTAATATTACTTACCATATAATGCATACAATTAATAGAAATATAAACAATATTAAACCAAACACTAGACCTACAACTACTGATATTAAAACAACAGGTACACCACTACTAATTTGTTGTTCTACTATACAGAAGTGAAAAAATCAATCATTAACATACAATCTTCTTACCTAGAGCTGATAATGTGATATTGATGTTATTAGTACTCTCTCCAACTTTAGTACTAGCAGACACTGATATTACATAGTCTAGTGTAGGATCTAAACTACTTCTTATAACAATACTAGTTTCATTAGATGATGAAGTTGTAACTCTTAATAGTTTACTAGTCTCCTCTCTCTTCCTATTACTACTAGTTAACTGAACAGGTTGTACAGTCACAGTATAGTTTGTGATGAACCCTCTTGCCTCTATGAGAGTCAGAGCTAACCAACTAACTTCAATAGATGTTCTGTTCAACCATCTCCCTGACATATTCTGAGGACCATATTGAGGAACTAAATTTTAATTGAAACTAAATATAAAACTACATTGTCTTACTTCCTTGTTGTGTAAAGAACACATCAGTTAAAACAGCTTCTCCTCTTCCTTTAATAGTAGCTCCAGCCACAGATATAGTGTATGGTATAAATGGATCTATTAGAACAGAACATTAACTTATAATCATTACACGTAACATACCTAATTTTATATTTGGTACACGGTCACTGTCAGTTAGTGATGAGTTATAAATTAAAGTGTTTGTCAGACTTTCAACAACATATATCTTTAACTCATAGTAAATAATAACACCATTGGGAATAAGAGGACTACTCCAATGTACATGAACTGTACTACTGTTTAATATAATGACTGTGATATTGTGTACTTGTTCTGGAACTGAAATTGATAAAATTCAGTAAATGTCTTATCATGATTAAACACACTCACTGTCTTCATCAGTCAGTCCTATTCTTGTTATTGGTGGTCCTATACCAACTCTTGTATGTCCAAATACAGAACATGTGTAGTTAGTATATGGACTTAGATCTGACACTAGTGTCATTGTAGTACTAGTCACTACAGTGTGGTTCTTATTGTTCTCTCCTATACAATTAATAGTGTAATTAATGATAATACCATTGGGTATTAATGGTTGTGACCAAGATAGTAGTAAGGTAGTGGAATTAACAAAACTGATGCTCAGATTTAAAGGAGGACTTCCAGGTACTATAAATGACAAGTGACTACTTTTAATTTTTAAATATACTCTTACTGTCTTCATCTGTTCTAACTACAATGTTAGTAGATGGTCCTTCACCACCACTAGTAGATGCACTAATGTTACAAGAGTAGTTAGTGTAAGGTAGAAGATTGCTTAGTAAATATGTAGTGTTTTGAATTTGGAGATGTTCTAATAACATAAAACTAGTTAGGTTGTCATAGCTACATCTTAAAGAATAATGTGTTATGTTGCCATTCCTTGAGTGTATCAAAGGTGGTAGCCATAAAAATGAAATATTATTTGATGTTACTTCAATGGTAGTCAAATCCTGAGGCTCACCAGATGGTGCTAGGAAAACAATAAAAATTATTAATATTCTATTAATAACATACCAGTCTCATTGGTATAGAAACTACTGAAATTAGAGTTAACTCTTCGTACAATATTGATAGCAGAGATGTAGTAATCATATTTTACACCTGGATATAGATCAGTGAGGATAATAGAATATGTCTTGTTTCTTAGTTCAATAAATTCATTGATATCAGTAGTTCCTCTAACAATGTCACTAATGTTACTGAGTTTATTGAGAGATGTCTTGTAATGAACAGTGTAGTTTTCAGGTGTATATGTAACACCTGTTACTATCCAAGAGATATTAACTGAAGTACTTGTAATGTCTGTTGTTTTTAAGATAACAGGAAAATTTGGGAGTCCAGGACCTATCACAATGTCAATATTCTAAGACACAATAAGATCTTTACATTCTTACCTTTAACAATCACTGTGATATTTTTGGAGTAGTATTCTGTGTTTACTGAATTATTCAATAAAAAGTTACTGGAACAAGTAAATGTATAATTTCCAGATATATTCAATCTCATTAGTAATTGACTACAATTATCCAATGCATCACTGTGTTCAGTAATATTATATGAAATACTTTCATTGTGTATATGTGACCACTCAGTTCTTATTAGTCTCAGTAGTTCTGTTGATTTATAATAAGAACAACAGTTTATAGTTACTTCATTATATCCTGGATAATCCAGTAGTATAGGATGATTTGTATTAATGATAACTCTAATATCTATAGAAAGAATTATTCTAATAATAAGAATGAAATAATTAAATACTTACCAATCACAGTTAGTTTGACATTAGTTGTAGCATTTCTTCCAATAACAAAAGGAGATTCCTTAGAGACAGTAACTAGACAAGTGTACACTCCTATATTAGATACATTCAGATTATATAGTTGAAGTAATGACAACTGTGATAAGTTATCAGGAGATAATGTGGCTGTGTAGCTCTTTAATAGTTCTTGTTTATTTCTCCATTCAAAATGTGCAGTGACTGTCTCATCCACAATATTGTAGGTATCATTTAGTGTAACATTACAGGTTAGGTTAATGTTAGTACCAGTATTGTAATAGTGCTCCAATGAAGATATTGTGACAATAATATCAGGTACTAATAAACATAAACATGTTAATACATAAATAAAAACAATATAACTATAACTTACATTTAACACTCACATTAATACTGTCACTAGCTTTACCTGACAGAACATAACGAGAATTACTAGAGACATTAACATGACAAGTATAAGTTGTTGCATCTGATAATTTTAAACTCTTTATTTCAAATATTGCTGAAGATGATAAGTTAGTTGGAGTAATGTGTGTTGTATAGTTTTTCAAACTAATATCTCCTTTCTTCCATTCAAATAGTGCAGTAGTATTGATATCAACATTATCATTTAGTTTAATATGACATGACAAAGTGACATCATTCTCACTGTTATAATGACTTACAACAGTGATATCCACTAATACTGTAATGTAAGTGATAAGATAGTGAACCTAAAAATATCACAACTCACTTGGTACAGGTACAGTGGTATTAGCTGTCTTACTTCTTATTTTATCATTACCAATCCAAGCTACACAGTAGTAGATACCAGCTAATGAAGCTTTGAGTGAATTTATTTGTAATGTTTGTCCAAAAATATAATCAAGCCCAATTAGTTTAAGATCAGTAAGAGTGTAATGAGAAGCGTTATCAATTTTTTTACCATTCCTTTGCCACTCAATGTTGATCAGATGAATACCACGAGGATCAATTTTAGTATTCAGGAAACCATTGCACACTAGACCCTCAGTAAAGTAAATGATACTGACATAAGTGTCTAAAATAATACAAATAATTTTTTATAATATGAATACAATGCTAACCTCTAACAGTGATAGTAATAGTTCTGTTCTGTACTTCACAACTTGATGGATTTCTATTTACTGATATAGTACATGTATATTGTGTACTATTAAGAGATGGTATCACTTTAGGTAGAACTAATGTATTGTTAACAACGACAGTACTATCACTTGAGTTACTCCATCTTATACTTAGATTTGTAAATGTGCTGTTGACACACTGTATTTCAGCTCTACTACCCAGTATTAAGTTTGTAAAACTGTCATCATTCTTGACAATGATATTACTATCTGGAACTAAAAAACAGCACAATTACATTGAAAAAATTTAATAATAAGTAATTAAATTGAATTTATCTATACTGAGATTTCATTTACCTTTTAAACACAGATCAGTAGTGTTAGTAGTAGCATTGTGTCCAACAATGTTAGCACTACAGGTATATATTCCAGCATCTCTTGTCTGTACTTGTGATATAGTTAGTTTAGTAATAAATAATGATGAAACAGTTGATGTTGGTAAAATAGAGATATTTTTATTGGTTATAGAGATATTGTTATGAAACCATTCGATTTGTAGAGAAGATATGGTTGGACCAATTTTATTATTAAGAATGATGTTACATTGAATTATCACCATATCACCAATGGTATGGGACAGGACTGGCTCCATAGAAATTGATGATACATTAGTGTCTAGTAATAAAAGAAAATTAAATGAACATTATAATTAAATATTTACCTTTTACAGTAGCAGTAATAGTTTTCATTAAGTTGGTAGACAATAAATCTGATGATACATGACATGTATATATTAAACTGTTATAAGATGGTATCACTGGATTTAATATTAGTTGTTCTGACATAATACTATCACCATTATTAGGTAACAACCATATTATATCACTGTTAGATATAGAGGGTATTGTAGTACAGGTAATGATAGCTTTACTACCAACAATAAGATCAGTATAGTCACCAGTAATAGTGATATTGGGAACTGTAGATAGAATATAATTGACAATATATAGAGAGTTAACCAGTACTCACTAATCATTGAAAGTAGAATGGTAGAAATAGTCTCTCCACATATATTAGAGCTAGAACAGGTATAATTTCCTTCTTTATCATTACTAAATGAAGTAATCACCAGTAAATGATTTTGATGCATTCCATCTGGGCCACTAATAGTGTATAACATTTCAGAAGATATACATTTAATAGTGATACTATTTCCAGGATATAAGCACACAGTGTTAGTAGGACAGTCTCCACTATCATTGTTAGTATCATAATGAGAGGAAATTGTGACAGTAGGTGGACCTAGTGCAACACTAGAAATATAATACAAATAAAGGCATGCTTTACCTTGAACAGCAAGAAATAAAGAATCATTAATAGTCACATTACTATCAATGATATTAGCTCTACACTCATATATTCCAGCATCAGAAAATAACACTGATGTGATGTTCAGTCTGGAGGTAACTAAAGAACTCTGTTTTAATATCTCACTCCTCTTAGTTATGTCAGTGTTATTATGATACCAGTAGTAGTTAAGTACTGATAAATTAACTCCATGAAGAGTAGTAGTACATGTGATGACTGCTGATGAAGATATACATGGTGTCTGCTCTAATGATATTAAGACAATGTTTACTGAAGCAACTGACAAAAACAAATTAATAATAATATTGAAAATTGATGTGTCTTACTTGATTTTACTGATATTAAACAGTAACAGAGAAGACATACTCCAGTCACTAGTACTGAAGTCTTCATATTGTCACTTAGACTGAGTAGATACTAACAACTGGCTCACAGATAAAATATATATATGTGCGTGCGTATGATAATGAAATGTAGCTATTATTAAACTGGAGGTGGGGCTATGGATTACTGGATTACTTTTGGAAAGAACAGTGGTTAGTATATTTTGTTTTGAACCAATAGACTATCCCACCTGTTATTCAAATGATATATCCTCTAACTTCTAATAATAAAATATTAAAACAAACACAGTTAATTGACCATTTTTTCTTAAAGTTGTCTTACTTAATTTACATAAACTAATGACAGATGCTACTGGTTAAAGACTAATATTAAAAGACATTTAAATAGTATAGAAGTATATGTAATGAGTATACTAATTAATATCTACTTTAGAATTAAAGTTTTAAAGATACCCAACCAGTCATTATCTTTGTTCTTGTAATATCCTCTAACTTAGATAAAACTACCTAAAACAATAAAACACTTAATTCAATATTAGTTACTAACAATATCTCATTAAGTATATATCACATATCATACTTTAGATTGGTCATCATTATCAGTACTATAAGCTATTAACATATTATCTGTTGAATGTGTCCAACTAAACTCAATAGAACCTACAGAGATAAGTAGAATAACATAATTATAAACAAGGAACAGCATGTCTACATTAATAAAATGAAATCATATTCTATAACTGGAGATGTTGATGAAAGTTATTAAAACTGTTTCTATAAACAAATTAAAGTTTAAACCTCTAAAGTGATATAGACTGTATATTATTAAAAGCTATGAACTTCTAGGTAAGACTGACATTATGACAAGGATGGTTTAGTGGGCAAATACTTAGAATAAGGAATTATAATATTACAAAAAATGAATAATATATTAATTCATGACAATATATTATTATAAATACGTTTATTTAAATCAGTCTAGAAGTAAATCCATGTAAAATTACATTTATCTTATTAATAGAAATATTAGTAATTATAATACAAACTAATAGTACCTGATGGTAAAGCATATAACATAATGACTCCACCCAGTTTTGGGTCACAATTTGTTAAAAATGGTGAATCTAAATAGACCAATATAACATAATATATGATATGACTATATATAATATATGACCAATATAATATAATATATGATATATAAGTTAACAAACCTAGAAACTTTTGTTGAAATATATTTTGTACAGTACTAGACTCATTTAGTCTATAATATAAATCATGTAATAACAATTAGTAATTAATGTTATATAATATCTAGTCTATAATAGAGTACATTATATACATTATATAGTCAATACATTATATAGTCAATACATTATATAGTCTATACATTATACAGTCTATACATTATATAGTCTATACATTATATAATCTATACATTATATAGTCTATACATTATATAGTCAATACATTATATAGTCTATACATTATATAGTCAATACATTATACAGTCTATATACATGCAATATATAATATTAATAATCAGCAATAAGTATTGATGTTATAAAAGTGTAAATACATGACCAGCTGTCTAAGAATCTTACACAGATGTTGCCGTTTCCTTTGCTAACATACTTCTTATAAGATATTCCCCAACTCCTAATAACAAATACATAACCAGCTGTCTAGTAGTATTATAATAACATGTTATATCATCAACTATCTATTACAATAAATGATACACCATTAATGCAAAGGTCTTACCAGATACACTAGTAGCAACTCTAATTGTATCTGGATGTCCTTCAGCCCAACAACCACACCCATACATACCAGCCTATACAGAACAAATGAAAGTCATTATATTAAAATGACATATTTTTTGTAACCTGTCCTACTCTTCCTGGATGTTTTAGTGATATACCACCACTTGAACTACCAGCTGCTACTTTACCATAACTATCTATACAGATAGCACCCACAGTATCTAGTCTGATGTCCTATGTAATCAGGATGTAATCTAGAGACAGTGTGACATAAACTCTACCTCAGCAGATGTTTCATCTGGTTTCATTCTCTTTGAAGATGGTTCCTCTTTATCCGATGAAAACCTATTTAATTTTTCCATATGTTCTATATAAAGTTCTCTAGCTCTATCTGTAAAAAAAACAATGTAGTTAATAAAACACATAAGCTATAGTAACCTGTAATTAACTCATCAGGAGAACATATAGGTACTCCGTTACTTTCTGCCCACAGTCTAGCTCCCTCACCACACAAATACCTAATAAAACCATATAATATTAAACTAACATTATTGATCAACTAAACATATAATAACAATAACATGTCTAAATATACATGTACTCTTTGTAATTAGAACTACATCGTTCATATAAACAACTACACATTAATTGATACACATACATTGGTGGTATTCGACCTAATGACAGCAGTCCTTTAGATTGAGATTGCAATAATTGATGAGCTAATATGATAGGATTATGAACACCTGATATAGTAGAAATAAAAACTATTATTTAAAGAGATACTAACTACCTTTGACTGCTCCAATAGCACCAAATGATCCATCTCCACTCATAATACTAGCATCACATTCTACAGTACCATGTAATGTTAAACAAGATCCTATACCAGCATTAATTAGAGGACAATTCTATTATAATAAAGGATAACATCAAACTAGCACTTCATCATAATTGATACCAGTCCTTCTGGATGTAATCATGTAATTATAATGTGATTGTGTTACTATGTTTAGGGTTTAGTGATGTTTAGTATCTAGGGAATAGTGATCAATAGGATGACGTAATACTGATACTGGTTACATCCAGAAACTGTTATTGGTACTAGATGTTTAGTGGAGATTTCTTCTAATGAACATTTGACACCAACAACTTTGATCATTACCTCTAATATACTAATACTACAGCTTATAGCATCAGCAGCATCTTTGCCCTCCTTCATCATTTTAATACCCTTAATAATATAATAGCATAAAGTTATGTTAAATTTGATATATGATTTACTTCATCACAAGCTCTTTGACACACACTCTTCAACTCTTTCAAATCACCTTCAGCAAAGTGACCAGCACCTAAATTATAATATTAACTCTTGTATTGGATTCCTAACCTCTTCCAGGATTTAAAATTAATTTATGCAAGTTAAAGTCCCAAGTATTTTATACAGCCCCTAGTTGTTCATTATTAAATTATTACCTGCATGAACAGCAATGAATGGTACTGGCATTACCTACTGCACAACAGAACCACCATATGAACCCAGAGTAATTCTAATATCATAATATCCACCTCAAACCACACCTACAAATAAACTAGCACATACAAAAAGACAACAAAATTTTAATCATCATCTTTTTTAATATTGGGGTTCTTAGGGTTTCTTGTTGGTGACGTAGCTAGCGTAAAATGAGGTTCATCTTTCTGTCCTTCTAGTTCTGTATTTTCACTTGAAGTAATAGAAGCGTCATCAAATCGTTGAGTTAAAATATCATCGATACTTGAGTTGAGTTTATCTAACATGTCTTCAAAATCAGATAGTTTGTCTTCAGGAGTGTCTTCCACTTCACCCTCATGATCAGTAGTGGGTGTGGCTCCAGTTGGAGACGGTTTTCCTGTCATGTGACCATAAATAGCCATAGCCTTTAAAACAGACAGACAATTATATAGTTGTCAACAACTCTTTCAACTTACTTGTCCAACCATTGAACTAATATCTCCTGTTTTCTCTGGTAGTAATACTGTATTAGTTGTCTTAGCTAATTTACTAAATGCTTGTACATATTGTTCAGCTACTGATAATGATGCAGCTTTACTTCCATGCTAACAACAGATACAATTATAAAACTAATTATATTATATTTAACTCTATACTTGTCGTCCAAGAGCTTGACCTAAGATTGTTAAAGATTCACTTCTTGCTAGAGCTTTAGCAAGAATGGCTGATGACTCACCTAAAAATGGTAGTAGCAGTACCCAGTCTTACAGAAAGTGAATAACTGACCCTTAGCTTTGTTGACCTGTTCAATTCTCATAGCTTCTGATGCTAATATTTTACTCTGTCTTATGCCCATAGCTCTATTAATAGCAGATTCACGTATACCTAAAGTAATAATGCAATGAAGAATTAGAAGAACTTACTAACCTTCAGACTCTAAAATATTCGCTCTCTTTTTCCTTTCAGCTTCAACCTACACACACACAAACAAGCAATATTTAATGAGAGAACAAACAGTCAATTTCTCTGACCTGCATTTGCATAGCTTCTCTGACTTTAGTTGGTAACTGAATATCTTTTATTTCATATCTCATACAACGAATACCCCATGCTTCAGCAGCATGATTAATAGCCTCTAAATATGGGAACAGCATCTAGTAGTACCACACTGTAGTACTATAACATACCAACTATACTAAAATTAAGATTGGTTCGTTCTTGAAACACAGAGTCCAACTTAATTTTACCTAAAATATTAAAGTTATTAATAGTACTCCTGTTAATTAATACTGACCTAGTTCTGATCTCATTGTAGTTTGAGCTAGTTGTATTACTGCAAACTCAGCATCTTCAACTCCATAAGATGCCTATAGAGTGAATGATAGTAATATAATAAGATGTGCAGTAATAGAGTGTGTCAGATTTACTTTATAAGGTTCCACAACACGATAATATAGTACACCATCCAAATGAAGGGTAACATTATCTATAGTAATAAAACATTGATATTATCTTTAATAATAAAATATTGAAGAGTTGATAAATATATAATTTTGTTGTGCATTTAATGAATCAAAGTTCAGACATAAGACATTAAAGGTGGGGAAAAAAACTAAGAGGCAAGACAAACCTTCAGTGATGGCAGATTGTGATGGAATATCAATAGCTGTCTCCTTTAAACTCTGAACATACTTAATGTTATCAATGATAGGAATTAGAATATTTAACCCCTAATGAAATCATAAAGGTCAAGTATATTCATAATGAGTATAACATACTGGTTCTAGAGTTCTTAGATATCTTCCAAATCTCTCAACAATCCAGGCCTCTTGTTGGGGAACAAAATTAATAATCTATAAAGAAAAAGGTCAGTTATAAATTAATAGTTAATTAACCATTAAATAAGTTATTTATTAATTAATATACCAAATAGATAGTGGGTGTATTTGAGGAGAAAAATTTGGCAAATTGTTCTCAAATTAGTTTTTGATGAAATAAAAAATTTATAAAGTTTTTTATTAAGAAACAATTTTAATAATTGTGGGTGTGGTAATTTAAAATCTTGGCCAAAGTTTTCCATTACATAGTAGATCTGAAGCATTTATATTTTAACATGTCAAGAACACTAACATATCCACAAGGACATTTATATATCTACTATATATTAACTATAATAAGATATTTGCTTACTGTGTTCATAGGAGGTCTGATCTTGGCAGCCACGTGACTGGTAGTTGAGAGAGAGACTCGAGACATATGTGATAATATAAATGTAACCTGTAGAATTAGGAAGCTCTTAAAGTTAATAACAGACCTCATACTAACTTGTTGTGAACGTACAGACATTGATCTCCATGCTGCAACAGCCATTTCTGCATCTTATGCCACGCCTACTATATTAAAATTAATTAATTTTATAAGGCAGGTGAAAAACTTGTATAATACCAAGAGTTCTTCAAAATGATGCGATTTTCTGCTCTTAACAAGAAGGAAAGTGACTCACCTTCTCTGTCCCTGTCAGCTGAAAAATCCATTCACCCAACTAAAGAAGCTCAGGTATTATAACCACACCCATCAGCCCACTGGTTTAACAATAGAAACACTGATATAAAATCTATACTTCACAATATTAGTTAGTATAGTAAACCACACCCCTTAAATCTTATACGTTGACAATGCATTACAAGATATGGACGTCCTACTAAACCCAACTCTAGGCACTTTGTTTGTAGGATCTACTATATGGTCAGCGTGAATGGTATCTGATTCTATAAATAACACTGTGGCTATTTTTAGTATTGAGATCAATGATGTAATTATTAAATTATATGTATCAGATTTGGATTTTTTTTCATTGACGACTTGTATAGTCAGTAATAAAGGGGAGGAGTCAGGTTATTTAAGTTTGATCTGAGTAAGTGGAGTTTTATATACCAAATATATATATTATAATAATAAATGAATAGTTGTTAGATAGTTGTTAAATATTTAGAAACTATGATATACTAACTGTATTATAATGATATAATAATTCCAATAATTAATAACAAAACTATTTAAAAAATATATATGGAAATTAAAGGTAAATTTATTTTAATAAATTGATAATAATAATTAACCCTAAAAGGGGAGGAGCTGCTAATAAAACATACCTTATGTAAATCAGTTATCTTTATGTGTAAGAATTAGCCATTGTATTTATTGTATATCACTTATTATTGAAGAGTTGTATTCTCTTTTATTATTTTATTGACTTACTCTCTCTTCTCTGTAGGAATCAGCTGTCTTACAGCTTTATCATGAAGCTATGAAGCAACAAAAAGAAGGACATCTTGATGAAGCCAAACAGTTATACATTGAAATACTTCAATCAGAGATCATCACAAATGTACATATCATTAATAACTAAACATTAATATATAATATTTACATATCATTTAGTGTGGTTGTCCTCAAGATGATGGAGGAATTAATACATTACACAGAGTAAAGTTTCTTATCTTGAAGAACTTGGCTAGTATTGCTAAAGAGAAAGATGAGCTATCTACTGCCGTTGCTGCCTATATTGAGGTAATAAACAAGAACAGGAATGAGACTGGATGGAATGAGAATGGAAAATAGTATACATATGACACTGTAATATTCACTACATGATAACAATATAAAGTTAATAAATAAACTATATATAATTTTTTAGGCCTCTCAAATTGATTCCACAGATATTACTTTGTGGTATCAGTTGGCACTTGTCTCTAGTTCTTTAGGTGATCTTTTCTTAATGAGAAAGGCTCTAGAACAGGTATTTTATTACTAGTTATTAACTAGTATATCTGTTTCTCTCTCGTAGTGTCTCAATTGTAACAAGACATATTGGCCAGCTATTAATCTATTGTGTTCAGTATTACTTGCATTAAAGGATTATTATGGTAATTAACTAGTTATCCTCATTACCTATATATAATAGACATATTGGCCAGCTATTAATCTATTGTGTTCAGTATTACTTGCATTAAAGGATTATTATGGTAATTAACTAGCTATCCTCATTACCTATATATAATAGACATATTGGCCAGCTATTAATCTATTGTGTTCAGTATTACTTGCATTAAAGGATTATTATGGTAATTAACTAGCTATCCTCATTACCTATATATAATAGACATATTGGCCAGCTATTAATCTATTGTGTTCAGTATTACTTGCATTAAAAGATTATTATGGTAATTAACTAGCTATCCTCATTACCTATATATAATAGACATATTGGCCAGCTATTAATCTATTGTGTTCAGTATTACTTGCATTAAAAGATTATTATGGTAATTAACTAGCTATCCTCATTACCTATATATAATAGACATATTGGCCAGCTATTAATCTATTGTGTTCAGTATTACTTGCATTAAAGGATTATTATGGTAATTAACTAGCTATCCTCATTACCTATATATAATAGACATATTGGCCAGCTATTAATCTATTGTGTTCAGTATTACTTGCATTAAAAGATTATTATGGTAATTAACTAGCTATCCTCATTACCTATATATAATAGACATATTGTCCAGCTATTAATCTATTGTGTTCAGTATTACTTGCATTAAAGGATTATTATGGTAATTAACTAGCTATCCTCATTACCTATATATAATAGACATATTGGCCAGCTATTAATCTATTGTGTTCAGTATTACTTGCATTAAAGATTATTATGGTAATTAACTAGCTATCCTCATTACCTATATATAATAGATATATTGGCCAGCTATTAATCTATTGTGTTCAGTATTGCTTGCATTAAAGGATTATTATGGTAATTAACTAGCTATCCTCATTACCTATATATAATAGACATATTGGCCAGCTATTAATCTATTGTGTTCAGTATTACTTGCATTAAAGGATTATTATGGTAATTAACTAGCTATCCTCATTACCTATATATAATAGACATATTGGCCAGCTATTAATCTATTGTGTTCAGTATTACTTGCATTAAAGGATTATTATGGTAATTAACTAGCTATCCTCATTACCTATATATAATAGACATATTGGCCAGCTATTAATCTATTGTGTTCAGTATTACTTGCATTAAAGGATTATTATGGTAATTAACTAGCTATCCTCATTACCTATATATAATAGACATATTGGCCAGCTATTAATCTATTGTGTTCAGTATTACTTGCATTAAAGATTATTATGGTAATTAACTAGTTATCCTCATTACTTAGATATAATGATAATAATGCTCTTCATCTTTATTAGCCTGTTTACAAGTATCTCTTGTTGCTCTTCAGATAGATCCTCACTTCAGTACAGGTAACTTGTAGTAATTATCTACTTAGTAAAGTTATATATTAGAATACTTTATTATAACTTTTTGACTTTTTCTTTATTACAATCACTAACTGTATGACAACATTGGTATAGTAGGATAAGAATTCTTATTACAGTGACCACACCATTGTGGATGTGTAGATGAAGACATCCATATTACATATATTGTATAAAGTTAATGTACTTCCAACAATAAGACATTTTGGTTGAATTACTTCTAGTTTATTAACTCATTATAATCTGGTTTAATCATCTTATTTGTTTAAACACCTTTACTCATTGTCTTTCTTTATTTCTATAGGTTTAGCTCTTTTACATTATATTGTTAAACTACATCCTGAGTACATGACATATGAACCACTTATAAGACTGTTAGTATGAGAACTATGATATAATACATTTTATAGTTTGTATTATATATATATATAGTCATCTTGATGGTAGTCCTACATTACCAGATATAAGTCAGGTATATTATGATCAGTTTGTATTTATAATTGAATGTTTTTTTGTAGATGTTGTCTGAAGTTAAAACATTACAAACAAAATATTCTCTCTTGAAATCTGTAACTTTGTTACCAGAGTCAATTTCACCTCCAATTAAACTGAGCTATTTAAGGTAATTCCATTAATTTTTGTTTGTTAGAATTATTTAGAAATCCTTTAATTATAAACATATAGATCTAATTAATAGTAGACTCTGTCTATAAATTTTTTTCTTTCTATAGTTTTGATTCACTCGGTAAGTTTCTTATTGCCACATACAACCATTGCCTGAATATCTCTAAGAAGACTCACCAGGTATAACACACTCTGTGTGTAATTAACATCAAAATCTTTATTCTATTATACTATTATAGCCATCACTTACATGTAGTGTATCTCTTTATTATGTACTAGAGGGAGCTACTGAAGGTAATTACAATATAATAATATAATATATCATATTTACTTGGTTTGTTACTAGGGTTACCAATCGTTCCTCCTTCACCTGTAATTAAATCAAGCAAAGGTGATCATATCTGTTGATTTCTGTCTGTCTGTTTGTCTGTCCACTTGTATGTCAGTACATCTTTCTATTTAGAGCCCGTAGTCACAGACAGAAAGAGAAGGCTACAATTTGATAATGAACCATCTTCAGCTCCTAAGCGACGGTCAACTAGAGTGAGTGAGAAGACATTTCTTACTGACTACTAACTAAATTTTATCTCTTACAGGTTAAAGCTAAAGAGAAAGAACATCAAGACTATTTTTTGTTAATAAAAAAATATTTACCTCCTGAATTTAAGTAAATCTTTATGTTAAAAGAATTATTGTGAAATTATCTCATTTCTCTTTAGGATTTTAGTGTTACCTGATTTGTGTGACATCTCTCCTATTATCATCAAGGTAGAAAATACAGTGACAAAGTGAGTAAATGTTTGTTGCTCTTCTAATTTCTTTGTCTTTATTTATTGCTCTAATTATTATATTATAAAGAACTAAGTCAGGTTAGTTAATTCACTAGTTATTAAGTAATGTACTATATCTGTTATAAGTAGAGATATCAAATGATAATGATAATATAGACATGTTAGATGAAGTAGAGACAGTAAGAGATTTCATTCAGTCTCATCAAGAAAACAGGTAAGTTAATGTAATCAGTTTATTATATTAATCAAGTGAATTATATTATATATGTGTATAGTTAATTGATATTACATGGTGTATGTCTCTTGTAGAGGTATTGTTGATCTTTTCTTTGACTTTTTATGGAGTTTAGCAAACCAGTATTATAAGAGATGGTGAGATATGTTTATCAATGGATGGACAAAGAGACAGACAGATGAATTTATGGTAGGGTTACTAAAATATTTGTTCCCTTTGTAGGTCAAAATATAATCCTTATTTATCACAAATTTATATTGAATGCTACCAACTAGTTCATGATCACTTCAATTATCTATCACCTTTCAGGTTAGTATTATAATAGTGCTACAATATTATATTATATAGTATTATAGTAGTACTACAATATTATATTATATAGTATTATAGTAGTGCTACAATATTATATTATATAGTATTATAAGTAGTGCTACAATATTATATTATATAGTATTATACTTGTGCTACAATATTATATTATATAGTATAATATTATATAATATAGTATTATAGTAGTACTACAATATCCTCAGAATATTATTTAATGTGCTATTTGTATTGTAGTGAACTAAGTGAAGGAGAACAGTTCTACTCTGATCGTCTCTATCAAGTATATATTGATAAGTTTAATTAATTCATTCCCTCCATTCTCTCTCTCTCTCTCTCTCTCTCTCTCTCTCTCTTCTAGATTGCACTGTGCTATCTTGAGCTCAAATTAGATTCACTAGAAGACTCTTCTTTGTCATCTCAAAAGAAGTCTTGCGGCAGTGTCTCATTAACTTCTCTTCCATCTTGTTTTAGTCAATGTCTAGTATTTGTACAATGTTACCAACAACAACTAAATAATACAACTAACAATAGGACAATAACTTTATTAAGAGGTATATTGTATTAGAACATTATCATAATATGTTGTTATTAATGTTAGTGGAATGGATTAAAGGAAAATGGGCGCTACTTCAAAAACAGAAACAGCTGGCACTAAAGTCCTATTATAAAGTAAGATTACATTTCATATGTTACAACACTCTCAATGAATTGTTACTTCATGTTATTATATTATGTTTATTTTCTGGTTCTTAATTGATATTAAATTTAATGGATTTATCTTTGTAGTGCAAAACACTACTTGCTGCATTAAACTCCCTTGTTCCCATGGAGACTAAAGACTCAGATAATCAATCACATGATCTGTCCTCTAGTGAACCACCAAAGTTATGTCTTCCAAATTGTACTCATGATAAATATATTTCAGAAGGTAAATTAGGCAATGCTTTGTTATGAAGACCTTTAAAACATTTTATTTCTGTTCAGAACTAATCACAGCTAGAATACAATTATGGGAGCAGTTAATATCACTAGAAAAGGTATATTTTGTATGACTATCATGTGTTTGTCATGTGATCTATTTAGGTTCATCAATTCTATACTGATGGCAAATACAGTGATGTTATAGATATCCTCCTCCCAGTTCTGGGTCAAGAGTCTTATTCTGAGGTATCCATTCCCATGACCAATATAGGAATTAACCATTCATTATTTATATAATATAGTTCTTTCTTGGATTCGAAACAAAATCAAGTGACCTGAACTCATCTCAACAATCAGGTCTTCATATTCTATTGGAGTCATTGCTTAAAATGGACCAACTTCGAGTATGTTTATCAATTAAATAAATAAATTATAAATGGCTGTATAATACTCTTCATTTTACTGTATACTCTACTACATTATAATGTATTAGTATAAAACTACCAACTATTGAGCATATATCTTTACATTCCTTATAGGACACTCTACAATATAGTGTTCAATTTCTATTGGAATTACTGCTGCACTATCAAACATACAGTTCATCTGATGAATGGGCTAAAGAACTCAACTATATTTACAAAACTATTGACAAGTAAGAGAGTTGTAACATTAGTTCATCAATGATGACTCCATCTCTATGGTAACCAGTGGTTTAGTAAAGTAATATAGTAACTTAAAATGAGTTTAGTCTTGAGAACAAACCACTTTTATTTCTAACAATAATTCACTGTTTCATTTAATGTTTTCAGATGTTTAGAGCTCAATCGTCAGTTACTATTATCACAATGTCCTTTAAAAGTCATGAAAGTACTAACTATTTGCATTATCAAGGTGAGTTCTCCCTATCATTACTAAATGTATGGTGGACATTCTATATTGTAGACATTGGAGATTATACAAGATTTGTCTGACTCTTTCTCTACTGCCTATATCAGTGTTATCCTTCCTTGGAAACTGCTACATATTATTATTTCACAGTTAGTTATAGTATTGTGTATCATTTATTAATTCCCATTTTCAGTGACCAATGGTCTGAAGATGCAGAAGAGGAGCAGACTAAGTCATTGACTGTATCTATTGATCATAGTGGTTCACCAGCTGTTTCTTTAACTCAGTTACCATTGACCACTGATTGTGGCATTCAATCCACTGGTATTGAACCAACCACCAAAGAACAATTGGAATCAGATACATCTACTACTATCACCAGAGTACCATTGGAGTCAAATATAACCACTGATGTTATTGGAGTACCAATGGAATCAGATGTAGCCACTACTATCACTGAAGTACCATTGGAGTCAGATACATCTACTACTATCACCAGAGAACCAACGGAGTCAAATATAACCACTGATGTTATTGGAGTACCAATGGAATCAGATGTAGCCACTACTATCACTGAAGTACCATTGGAGTCAGATACATCTACTACTATCACCAGAGAACCAACGGAGTCAAATATAACCACTGATGTTATTGGAGTACCAATGGAATCAGATGTAGCCACTACTATCACTGAAGTACCATTGGAGTCAGATACATCTACTACTATCACTAGAGTACCAATGGAGTCGGATATAACCACTATTGACACTGGAGTACCAGTTGAGTCAGATATAACTGCTAATGTGACAGTAGAATCAATGGATGAAGCCATATCCATCATTGAAGGAGAAATGAACTCACATATAACCACTGAAGTCTATGAAGTACCATTGGAATCAGATATAACTGACATTAGAGAACCACTAGATATGGCTACAGGTATTACTGGAGTATCAATGCAGTTAGATGTAACCACTACTGTCCCTGGAGTTCCTAATGAAGTACTGTTGGATTCAGTTTTAAGCACTACTGCCACAGAAGTGCCTTTGGAGTCAGACACGATCACTTTCATTCCTGAAGTTCTTACGGAATCAGATATAACTACTACTTTTAATGAGGTGCTGTTGGATTCAGACATAACCACTTCTGCCCCTGAAGTCCCATTAGAGTCAGATATAACTACTGCCATCACCAGAGTACTATTGGAGTCAGATATAACCAATACTGTCTCTGGAGTACCATTGGAGTCAGCCACTACTGTTCCTGGAGCACCATTGGAGTCAGCCACTACTGTCCCTGGAGTACCATTGGAGTCAGCCACTACTGTCCCTGGAGTACCATTGGAGTCAACCACTACTGTCCCTGGAGTACCATTGGAGTCAACCACTACAATCACTAGAGTACCATTGGAGTCAGCCGCTACTGCCACTGGAGTACTATCAGAGTCAGACATAACCACTAGTGTCCCTGGAACACCATTGGAGTCAGCTAATACTGTCCCTAGAGCACCATTGGAGTTAGCCACTGCTGTCACTGGAGTACCAATGAAGTCAGATATAACCACTACTATCCCTGGGGTACCATTGGAGTCAGCCACTATTGTCACTGAAGTGCCATTGGAGTCAAACACAACTGTCACCAGACCATTGGAGTCAGACACTACAGTCACTGAAGTACTATTGGAGTCAGATGTAACTACTACTGTCCCTGAAGTACCAATGGAGTCAGCCACTACAGTCCCTGAAGTACCAATGGAGTCAGACATTATTACTGCTGTTACTGAAGAACCAATGGGTCTCTCCAAAGAATCTCCTTTGCCTCTCCTACCACCCTCTACTGGTACCACATCTCCTTCTTCCACTCCTATTCTTCCTTCATCCTCAGAAACCTCTTTATCTGTTACTGTAGCTATAAATTCTGATGTTACAGTATCTCCATCTATCTCACATGAAAATATTGCTAGTCGTGGTATTAGTCCCTTGGAAGAATGTGGTATGAATAGACAAGAAATTGGTCTGAAATTTTTAAAAATGGCTCATGCTCAACTAGGCAGGTAGATTATGAAATGGAGTGGATTGGGAATGGAATAGAATAGGAAAGAATTGGAATGGGAATGGAATAGAATAGGAAAGAATTGGAATGGAAATAAGTCTATCATTTTTTCTTTCAGTTTTTCCTGGTGCAGTCATGAAGATGGTGTATTTTTATTATACATAGTTTCAATACTTCGTCAAGAACTCAGAAGTCTTACTAATTTGCCACCAAATCTGAGAGAAGTAAACTACAATGGACATTATCAATATCTAATGATTTCTTTGTTATTAGATGCTCTTAATAGAATTAGAGCAATGTTACTATTGTCTCTATGGTTACCCATACAAGAAAGCGAAACAAAGAGGTCTAATAGAACATAATTGTGATCAGGTAAAAAAATAATATAACGATATATAATAGTTCTATTATTTGGTTTAGATCTCCTTGACTTGGAAGAGTGCTCTGATGTTACTTGAGTACTTTCATCCTACATATTTACCATCTATTGATGACATCAAATCACCTCAAGTTACTGCAGAGGTAAAAAGAGTTAAAAATTAGAGAACTTAACATTACAATAATTTTATGTGTGTGGATATTACAATATGTTGTCTTTAGTTGATCACACTTTACAAACAAATCATTGAAGTAATACCAAAGGAAGGACAAGGTACACACACACACCCTAGCAAACTGTACATCTTTAATGATATTGTCTTCATCTCTAGTTATTAGTGTGGACAAATTAGTTGATTATATTGAAGGTACAACTTGCGTGTTTCCATCTTCACTGCCACCTCAAGAACATAGGTATATATCAGTGTAATGATAGGTCAACAATATTGGCATTACATAGCACTTTGATATCTGAAATATACTATCTCTTGGCTGATGAATGCCTCAAGACAAATGATAACAAGTAAACTAGTATTTATTAGGAAACTTAACAACTATTTCTTGTTGTTTTTTGTTTTGTTTTTTTATCCAGTAATGCAATTAAGTATTACCAGTTAAACCTGTCTTACTGCCCCGACAAGTTTGACTCGTGGGCAGGTCTGGCGCTAGCTAGATCCAGAAGGATCACTCTCAAATTAAATACTGTGAGATATTATCTTATGTCATTGGTTTTTTTAATCATGTCCTTTCAATCACAATAGCGTGATTCTCCTGCTTCAACAGTTGAAAAACTGTTACAAAAAAATGTCTTACCCACTGTAATGTAAGTCAACAAAATATCAATAGTTTTGAGA
Source organism: Xestospongia bergquistia (assembly GCA_963965975.1). NCBI lineage: Eukaryota > Metazoa > Porifera > Demospongiae > Haplosclerida > Petrosiidae > Xestospongia > Xestospongia bergquistia. The sequence goes on along the minus strand of OZ014420.1, from coordinate 951,493 downwards.
AATAACTTAATTATTAAGTTTATTTTGTTTGTATTGAAACAACTTAACAACAAGTCATTTTCCAACTTGTTTTAGATGTTTTAAGAAAGCTCTTGAACTCAACAGTAAACATTGTTATGTTGTTGAAAAGGTGTGTTGGTAGTAGTATAACTATTATCATTTCTTTACTTGTTATAGTTTGGGCTATTTTGTTATGCTGTGCAGTCTTTCACTTCACAAATTATTAAACTGGTATTGAATATATACATGACATCACTGATAATATGATTCTCTCTCTCTCTCTCTCTCTCTCTCTCTCTCTCTCTCTCTCTCTCTCTCTCTCTCTCTCTCTCTCTCTCTCTCTCTCTCTCTCTCTCTCTCTCTCTCTCTCTCTCTCTCTCTCTCTCTCTCTCTCTCTCTCTTTCTCTCGAGTGCAGCCTCAGCTCTATCGCACTAAAGGTATTCAACCATGGAGTAAAAAGACAATCCAAGAAATGATACAACTAGCTAAAGATCAATTTCAACATGCCCTGACTTTAGAAGGAACTAGTCATGCTGAACCTTGGATTTATCATTTCATATTGGGTAAGATCTTATGGAAATTAAAGAAACCCATTGAACTTGTTTTAAATCACCTTGGAAAGGTAAGTACATAGTCAGAATTGATTACTTTAAAGCTGTGTTTATTTGATAGTCTGCTGAGATTCTTCATCAAGATGGTGCTGCCTATCCTGCAACTTTAGAAGTTGCTAGTAAAGGACATGCTATTGAAGCATTGGAGGTAACCTGTAATAACTTCTATTAAGTACTAATGTCTTTGTTTTTAGGTACACTATCAATTTATGTCAGTTTCTTTGAAGTGTCTTACATCATTATCAGTTGAACAGCCTGACCCATCTACATTCTCTTCCATATCTCAAGCCCTTTCTTCAATAATGCAGCTCCCATTGAGTAGACTGCATTGTACAGAGCTATGGAAATGGGCTGAAAATATTGTTACCTTTTATCGTCATGGCAAGAATTCCGATGGTATTATGGAAGCCACTAATCCTACATCTTGTCTAGTGCCACAGGCTTCTATTGCTATTAAACAAGACAATACTGTGGCATCTAATGCCTCAACTCATTCTCAATCCAGCTTTGGACTAGCTACTATATCAACTGTGTCAACTACACAGACTATAAATACTGTACCAACCATTCCTTCTCCAACATCTTCTGTCTCACTAACACAAAACATTGCTACAGTTTTACCAAATTTTGGTTATAACACTGTTAGGCAGTCATCTATTGTGAACTCTCAGTCTACTGAAATGTCCAATGTTCCAATCATACATACATCTTCACTTGAGCCTGCACTAGTAAATCAATCCAATGCTGCTATCACTGAACAAACAGCTATCTCATCTCTTATTGTACCAAGTACAGTAGATACTACCACTTCTAGAGTGAGCCTGGAGAACCCTATGCAAACAACACTATCAGAGGAGATCATACCTCATCCACTCCCACAACATACTTCACCTAATCTCCAAGATACAGATATGGAGGAGAAAGAGAGTGACTTAGATGTTGTTACTGTCTCAACTATTCCAGAGACGACATCACCAACTGAAGAACTCCAGTCAAGTTCTAGATGGAATTGTCAAGACCCACTTATAGAGTGTCTATATGGTGTTGCTTTGTGTGCTGTCAAATTCCCCGCATACTACAAGCCTCTTTATAGACTGGCTAGTGTGTTAAACAAAATGTCTTTACCAGAGGTTTGATAGATCTAGATGTAATGATATAATTGTTTTGATATTTCTCTTTTAGGAAGCAAAGAAATTTCTTATTGGTCCTCTTCCTGAGTGTTTTTCATCTCAACACGAAAAATTATTGCCTATTTTTGCTTTAAAAACTAATATTTTTCAAGTTAGCAAAATGCTAGTGCTACATTAATTTGTCATTTGTTATTATTTTATAGAATATGTGGCAGATTCAGATTGTTGAAATAAATAGGTATGTTGAATTAATACTTATAAAGTCTCTCTTGATTTTTGTAATTTTCTTAAATTTCCAGACCAGGCAACTTTTCAACTCATGCTCGAACTTGTCTCCATCTTCTTCTAACAGTACTTACACAACTCAATGAACTAGCCTCGTTACTTTACATAGCGCAACAACTTAAAAATAAACCAGATGCTACAAAGTATGACAATGTCTTTAATAATGATAATCCTATTTATAGATTGGTTTATAATGTAGACAGTATGTTAGAGAAGCAGAGAGATCAGTTATGTATATACAGGTATGATTAATCAATATGATTCAAGCAAAAACAAATATTATATATTTGTAATTGATGTATTGTTCAGTGTCCATAGCTCAGGAGGGTAAAATTGTGTTACCTCTTTTAACAAATTAAAATAAATAAATTAATAAATAGATTTAGTGTATAGATATAAAATGTAGCTGGTAAGAAATTGCTAAGCAATATCTTACCAAAATAAATGATTGTAGTATTATCTTTTTCCAGCTCTGATAAAGGCATAGATGTTTTTAAATTAATTTAGTAGCTTATTTGCTTTTCTTGTGTCCATTCTTCAAGTGACATGGCTACTAATTTCTTAGCACCTCCATTAATAGGATATACATTTTTAGCTAATGTAATGTATGGAGCACATGAAAGTGCACAACCAAAATAACCAGTGTCCACTCTCTCATAACGATATCCTACAAATATCTCCGAGAATGGTGTGTTCTGGTTTATTCCGCAAAGATATTGACTGAGAACAACTTGTTTCTGTTTTTCTTCAAGCTTTTTAATCACTTCATTCTCGGATAATGCCACACCCATTTCATCAGGAAAGAAGCCAACATCTTCAATAAACAAGGATGCATCACATTCTCTTCTTTCAGCAATAGCCAATGCTAGAAAACACCATATCTATCCAGGGACAGGTGTATTTGTAATAGGATCAATAGAAGTTGCCTTTTTCATAGCACATGCAACATGAGCTCCGGCAATGATGGGGAAATGGCGACTTTCGGCTGTTCCAAATAAGGCTTGAGTTGCTTCTAGTAAAGGGTTGATAGAATAGACAGGAATTTGACTTTTTGTTAAAGAATAAGGTTGAAATCCTTGAGGTACGTGTGTTAAATCATCTGGTACCTTAAACAATAGTTTATCATATAATTTGTTAGCTTTGACAAGATCATAACCCCAGATAGCAGACAATGGTCCAGTGAAAGAGGATACTGTGATGACATTTACTTGACCCATGTAGGCTGAATTCTTCTCTGCTTTATCGTAAGAGACAATGTCAGCTAGGACTTTGTCATTGTCAAGACCTTCTGTGTTTATCACACCAGTTGATAGCTTTAGTGTTGTAATATAATGACCACCTGTGTCTGTATTTTGATATCCGAAACAATTTGTATCTGAAGGAGATACTGCTTTTGAGGCAATGAGTAGTGGATCATAAAGCAATTGATGACTTTTAGGAACTGTGTTGGGAAAGTGAAAGATACATTTTGGTGAATTGAATTTGTATATCCCATAACAGCTCATAATAGGTTATATATTGGATTGATCAATATATTTTTACTTACTCATTTGTGACTCCTGATCTTCCTCCATGGGTGTGTACAATTTATAATGCCCTGATTCTGATTAAGACCGCAAATACTCTTGTAGACCAATCTGTGTTGTACTATAAATACTGTAATTGTACCTTATTTACTTTTCTTTTGCAAATTGTTTATAAGCTCATAGCTTCTCTCACTGTGATAGATTTTATCATGGGTGTTTCACATGATGTTTAAATGACTATGAATTCTTACAAACACAATGAATACTATTATTATAAAACCAGAAATAGGTCACATCACAAACAATATGAATAAAATTTTCTCTTACTAGTACATTTTATGCAAATTATGCTGTTGTTATTGTTGTTGTTGTTGTTGTTGTTGTTGTTGTTGTTGTTGTTGTTGTTGTTGTTGTTATTATTGTTTAGAATCCATTTTTTGTTACAATATTTAATACATTCAGGCTTTGCATTGCTGTGTTACAGTATTGAAGTCTATTACTAAACAATTAAGTGAGTTTATCACAACACTCTGTATCATTAATAGCACACATCAAATTATAGGTGGTCGCGATGACTGTCATAAGCTACTGTTGGATGCTAACACTGTTAAAAGTTTATTGTCTAGAGCAGAAGGTCGAAAAGATGAATCTGTGAAAGTAATGCACTTTAACTATGTGTACAGTAAATGGTATCATTGTGATGTCTTTAGAATGTTGAGGAGTGTATGATGAAGTTGTTTGCTGTTCTCTGGAGTGACTTAGAGGTAATGAACTTTGTACTATAGGAAGATGTAGTCATGTTTTGTCACAATAGGTTAGAGCTTTATTTCTTGAAGATGGATTCTATTTACCTCATGAACCAACTATGGATTTGTGTCTGAAATACTGTCACATGAAGACAAAATAAACAGTTTTTTTAAAACTATAAGTGTCCATATAAAGATATAAAAATAAACATTGACTCTACACTAAAATCAATATATAATTCCTAGTCTTTAACTAATATAAAAACAACAATAGCTTAACTAATATAAAAACAATAGTACTACATACACTAAAATCAATATGTGATATCTAGAGTCTCCTTTATAATTCTTTTCAGTTCCTCTTTTGATCGTTCTTTACTACTACCACCTTTCTCCCATGTTAAAATTAACATCATATAAAATTGCCATCCACTATATCCTTGTAATGATGTCACACTCTCTGTGAGACCTAGAGCATCTATAAATTGTTGCTTCTTAGTACTGTCTTGTAATGAATTGTGGTAACTCAAAAATGTTGCTAGTTTTGCCACAAAATCAGCATCCAAAGAAGCTATAAAAATAATATCATTTTAGTTATTACTAATTTACACAACTCACATTCTTGAAATCTGTGCTGATCTTCAGATGATAAACATTGACACTACATTTAGAAAACATAATATATAATTCTAGCAATTTTAATTTAAAATTACCTCACGAGCAGCTTTGATCCAAAAATTTCGCTTGCTACTTACAAGAGTTTTGCAATCATCACAAAATTCCTTGTCAGGATAGAGGTAATGGTACCTCTTCTCACCACGACAGCACTTCAGTCCAATATTAAATCGTAATCCTCTAAAGTATTCAGGTTGTGTAGTGAATGCTTCACAGCAAACTGTTAATAGTTTAGAACATTTGTTAATAGCAGATTGATGAGTCAGTACTGCGTCATTGGTATTGCAGATTCTTAGTTCTGTCATACGACCTTGATAAATAATATCAATGTCAATAGTAGGTTGATTTCTGTCATGTTCTATCCTCACTCTGGTGATGTTGATATGTGTGTGGGCAACTAAAATCAACTCAGGCATTTTCCTGAGGATTGAATGAGCTATTACAGCTTGTGAACTGACAGGAACATGATCACTTTCTATGACAATGTAGGCTGAACCTGGTTGAGCACCATTAGATATATCAGAGGTACGTGCTGTAGGTAAGAAATAGAATTCATCATCTTTCAATTGATGATTGAGTAAGAGTCGTTTGGGAGGGACATATGCTACCATTCCAATTGATGCCATAATTGCTAGGACTTGCTCCGCGAGATTTGGTCCCATAAGTCTATTCATGACTGATTTAGTAATGATGCCATATCTAGCAATGAGACTGTTAGGATCACTGGGATAGTAGATTTTATCTAGTAGATCAGTGAACCTTTTCAAGTCAACTATGATGTATTCTCTGAGTGGTTCAAAGGTTGGAGCATAGAGGAGGCTGGCAAAATCTGTGAAAGTTTTAAGAAACCTGTCTACTTCTTGATGATCCATTCCCAGTGTCTCTGCAAGTTCCACTATGACTTTTTTAGCCATTATCACAGGTGGATTATCTTGATCAACAGAAGCAATGAGACTTCGAAGAAAAATCCACTTTAGTTGGACTACACAACGAAACTTAGGATTATGAACTATCATCTGCTCTAGTGCATCTCTGGTTCGAGATATTGACTTATCATTTGACAAGTTTATATACAGCCACTCATTATGAAATGTTTGCTCAATTTTTAGACTATTAGCCTCATTCTCAATGACTTCACGAGCTCCTTGAAGTAATCGACTTGCTGTATCATCATCTAGTGATTCAGTCACACCAATCATAATAGTTCTGTGATCTCTCCCTAAGTTAGGAACGTACCCAGCAGCAGCATGATGTAACAGATAAGATAGACGTGATCTAAATTTCAAGACATGTTGATCATGACGCTCTTTGTATTTGTCATCAGAAAGATCTGGATACTCAGAAAAATTTTGGACATCACGATCAAGTGAGAAACAGACAATCCTCACTAATTTTCCACAAAAGGCTGCAATAACAGGGAGGAAATCATACAGACCTTTGTTAACTCCAACGTCTAGACCATTAACTAGTGTTACACCAGTCTGGAAGAGGCCTATGTTCAAATGACCTTTCTTAATAAGTCCATACAAATCACCAAGTTGATTTAACAGCCAATTAATATGCTCATTGTGTAACACATTTTCAAAGCGACAACCTGGTGGAGGTGGTGTTTCAAGATCAAACTTAAACTCAAGAGGATTTCCATTCCTCAAAATTGCAGTACGGATCATATCAGAGAGAGTGAAGTATGTTATACTGTAACGTTTACTTGTAGGAGTCCAAATAAACTTCTTGAAAGGATAACCACCGAGGACACATAGATTATACATTGATAAGCAACGATCTTTACTCTCCATTGATGTCGTTTTATCTAATATTGCAGGTGACATGAATTTTCGAAGCATTTTGGTCATTGCCATTGTTTTACCACAGGCAGGAAGACCAGTGAATGCCACAACCAACGAATTCATAGGAACGGAGCCATCAAGAATAATTTTGTAAATTTTTGCTTGGTTTATAAGTCCTATGAAATAGAGAGAAAATGAAAACACAGCTGATACTCCTGATTAAGTACAACTATAAAATTCCTATGTAAACATTTAACAACTGATGGAACCTTTTATGAAATGGCTAGAGTCCCAACAGAAAAAGCCATACTTTAATATGGAATTAATACATTTAGGTTCGGATTCAGAATAGTATTAGTTTCACATTAAAGTATTGCATTTTCTGCCAAGACTCTAGTAGATACAGTGCTCATTTTAATATTACATACCAGGTGTTGGTGATGAGATTTCTACTGAATCTGATCTTTCAGAATGAGACAATATAGACATCAATATACTTTCCAATTCTGTTTTCTCAGTGTTATAGGACAGGTTGTCAACAGACAATACAAGACTCCCAGGACTTCCAAACGTCCTAGAGACATGACTACTAGTAGACGCTATTGGTTCATTATACTCATAATCCTACATAAGAGATAATTATGCTCGAATATGCTGGAGTAATCATTACCTCGGAACTTTGTTCTTGTTCATTTGGTTGTTCCATCTTTTATCAGCTACATGTAGGCGTAGCTAACAGCCACACCTAAACAATATTCATTGACAAGCAGTCTTCGTGTTGTCTTCTCTATTGATCCAAAGCTCAGTTATCAGTAATGAAAGGAATACAGCACATCAATGTGACATTATTGATCTTATAAGAATTATATTTTTGTCTTATAACATGTCTCCATGCAATCTTTTGTGCTGAACTAAGTTCGTCTTTCTGAGTAGTAAAACTTCTTGCAAGGGATTTTCTTAGAGTAGCCATGCTTCAGGAGAAGGAGGGGGAGAAGACTTTGAAACACGATTAACAAGTAGCCATTAGTCTGGGACAGACTAATTAAGACTACTGACCACTTTACATATTATTCATAACATTCAGCTTACAAGATAGGTGAATTAAAGGATGTTAAAAATTTTGTAACATTACCGATTAAATCAATATGTGATATCTAGAGTCTCATTTATAATTCTTTTCAGTTCCTCTTTTGATCGTTCTTTACTACTAGCACCTTTCTCCCATGTTAAAATTAACATCATATAAAATTGCCATCCACTATATCCTTGTAATGATGTCATACTCTTTGTGAGACCTAGAGCATCAATGAATTGTTGCTTCTTAGCTCTGTCTTGTAATGATTGATGTTTACTCAAAAACAGTGCAAGCTTTGCTACAAAATCACCATCCAAAGAAGCTATAGAAATAATATTTATTTTAGTCTTTACTAATTTACACAACTCACATTCTTGAAATCTGTGCTGATCCTCAGATGATAAACATTGACACTACATTTAGAAAAAAACATTAAATAATGCTGGCAATTTTAATTTAAAAAATTACCTCGTGAGCAGCTTTGATCCAAAAATCTCGTTTGCTATTTATAAGAGCCTTGCAATCCTCACAGAATTCAGGTTCCTTGTCAGGATAGAGATAATGGTATCTCTTCTCACCACGACAACACTTTAATCCAAAATTGAATCTTAATCCTCTAAAATATTGTGTAGTGAATGCTTCACAACAAACACTTAATAGTTCTGTGCATTTTTTGCCAAAAGCAGATTGATAGGTAAGTATTGAGTCATCAGTATTGCAGATTGTTATCTCTGTGGTACGACCTCGATAAATGATATCAATGTCAACAGCTGGTTGACTTTCACCATCTTTAAGCCTCACTCTGGTGATGTTAATAGGCTCACGAGTAACAAACACAACATCAGGCATTTCTTTAAGGATAGAATTAACTATTACAGATTGACAGCTAATGGGGATATGATCACTCTCAATGACAACATGTATAGAACCAAGCTCATTATCAGCACCATTCATGAATGCACTAGAGATGCGAGATGTGGGTAGGAAGTAAGCTAAATCATCTTGGAGTTTACCATCAAGTAAGAGTCGTTTAGGAGGGATGTATGCTACCATTCCAATTGAAATCACAATATCTAAGACTGGCTTGGCAAGATCTGGTGTCATAAACATGCTTATGTCTTCTTTAGTAATGATACCATATCTACCAACAAGGTTCTTTGGGTCACTGGGATAGTAGAGTTTATCTAATAAATCTGTGAACTTTTTTAAATCAACGATGACATAGTCTTCTAGTGGTTGAATGGTTGGGGCATAGAGAAGGCTGGCAAAATCTGTGAAAGTTTCTAAAAAAGTTATTACTTCTTTGTGTTCCATTCCCAACGTATCTGCAAGTTCCATAATCACATTTTTAGCCATTATCACAGGTGGATTCCCCTCGTTAACAGAAGCAATGAGACTTCGAAGAAAAACCCACCTAAGTGGAAGTGTGAGGCGAAACTTAGGATTATGAACTATCATCTGCTCCAGTATATCTTTAGTTTGTGCTATAGACTCATCATTTGATACATTTATATACAGCCACTTGCTGTGAAATGCTTTCTCTATTCCGAGACTCTTAGCCTCTTTCATGATAATTTCACGAGCCTCTTCAAGTAGACCCTGTGCTTCACTATCACCTAATGACTCAGTAAGACCAACTGCAATAGTTCTATAATCTCTATCTTTGTTAGGAATATAACCAGCAGCAGCATGATGTAAGAAATATGATAGACGCGATCTCCATCTCATGACAATGTAGTCATGACGATCCTTATATTTGTCATTAGAAAGATCTGGACACTCAGAAAATTTTTTGACATCACGGTCAAGTGAGAAAAAGACGATCCTCACTAACTTTCGACAAAAGCCTGCAATGGCAGGAAGGAAATCATACAGACCTTTGTTAACTCCAACATCTAGACCATTAACTAGCATTACACCAGTCTGGAAGAGGCCTATGGTCAAATCACCTTTCTTAATAAGACCATACAAATCACTAATTTGATTAAACAACCACCTCATGTGGTCATCATGTAATTTCTTTTTAAAGAGCCCATCTGGGGAAGGTACTCGACGATCAAATCTAAATTCAAGAGGGTTTCCATTCCTCAAAATTACAGTACGGATCAGATCAGAGAGAGTGAAGTATGTTATACTGTAACGTTTACTTGTAGGAGTCCAAATAAACTTCTTGAAAGGGTAACCACCGAGAATACATAGATTACGTGTTGAAAGGCAACGATCTTTACTCTCCTCTGATACCATTTTATCCTGGGGCAATATTTTAGGTGACAAGACTTTTTGAACCATTTTGGTCATTGCTGTGGTTTTGCCACAAGCAGGAATACCAGTGAATGCAACCGCTAGGGAATTCATAGGAACTGAACTATGAAGAATCATTTTGTAAATTCTCTCAATATTTATATATCCTAATAAACAGATAATACAATAATATGATGATTACATTGCTTACCCCGACTGTCAGGTACTTCTGGTGGAGGGACTACTATAGATGTCATTATACTTTCTAGTTGAGTTTTTTCCGTTGTATATTGTAAGTTATCTGTACCAATAACAATACAGCCAAGTTTTCCATATTCTCGAAGGCGGAAATCAGTACTACTTGCCATGATTGCGTCTGTATAGCATATCTACATGAGACGTAGTTAATACATAACGCCTCAGATAATGGTTTACCTCAGGCTCTTCACCGTCTTCATTCGCCATCTTTTTTTAAAGACTCGTGACTATACAGTAATTGCTAAGAAGCCCCATCTGGTCATGTTGATTAAAATAATTGATATTAATAAAATTATTATTAATTACAATAAAATTTATGGAGTTATAATACAGTGTTAATTTATGCATTAAGTTGTCTTTGAATTCTTTTAGTGACTTGTTTTTGAATTAATCTATTACGATAATATACAATAGATAGTGCTATAGTCCCTGTTATTACAGCACCAATCTGTATATGTGCGTGTATGTGTGTGAGAGAGAGAGAGATTGAGCATAACTAGATTATAAATGAAATATTCATTCAGTGACAAGAGATAGTATTAATATTCACTAGTTATTACATCTCTCTGGAGACACTCCAGTCAAACATACGTCTACATCAATACTAAATTATAACTAATAGTTTAAATATTCCTACAGTTGAATGACTCTATTTTGATCCTTATATGTAAGTATTAATACATTTAGATTTGTTCAGTCTTTAAAGCTCACCTCAAATATCCAAAATATTTTCTCTTCCTTAGAACCATCCATAGGCTTACATCTAAAAAGAAAACCAAAGGTAGTCATAAAGTAATAAAAAACAACAGTAGTTATAAAGTAATAAAAAAGAAAATCAAAGGTAGTTATAAAGTATTATAAAAACAAATTAGTTACAAATTAATTAAAAAGAAAACCAAAGGTAGTTATAAAGTAATAATAATTACTAATTACTCACAAGATGTATTTTTCTTGTCCTTTATTATTACAGAAGACCTTTTGTTGATATGTTGTATACAAACAAGCTCTGATCTGTTTCATCTGTGGATTAGTAATGAACTAAAAGTAAGAACAGATTAACAAGAAAAAATGATAATCAGAATACTAGTACTGATTATTGAACGAGCATCCACATCTCCTTCAATAATATGCCAGCAAATTAATGCTCATACTAGACATGATGCTAACACATTTCAAGGATAATTTACTAAACTCAAGCCAGCTATACATGAGACAGCTTTTTTGTTTAAAGAGGAACAAAGGGATGACTTGTGAGAGTGCATTGATGTAAGATTGACTTACCATTTCAAATCTGGTACATTTTTTACATTTAGACAGAGGGATACAAGTACAGTTAGTTCCTGTTCCTTTAAGACAGTCAGGATCAGGTGCTACAATGAGACAATATCATAAATAGTCTCATACCCAAACCTATTACACAGACATAGGAATGAGACTAACTACATAATAACTCACCAGGTAATAGTTCTTGTGAAACTTGTACTTTCGTAGGTAGTTTAGTTGTAGGTACATTAGTTGCTGGGATTGTTGTGGCCTCTCTTACTACTAAAGCTGATACTACTGGACCAGTTAAGAATCCGCTGCTACATAACAAAAACCTAAAACATGAGAATTATAAATGTCCCATCTTAAAGTGTGATATTTCTCAGCTTACAAGATAAATGCCGCTTTTATTCCTATATATGATGTTTTAGTATCTTTTTGTCTTCTTTCAGTCTTAAATCTTCTATTACAACAATTACAAGAGAAGAAAGAAGGAGAATATGACGATGTCAAATCCATTGGTAAGATTAGGTGTGGCTGTTATAGTTCACAGACACACCCAGATTAATAAAATGGATGAGAAAGTCAGATTGTTGTAAATGCAAGACTATAGCTGAGAGCTTCCAGAAGAGATACAGGATCTGCAGTAAGAAATTGATACATTTGCTTGAACTATTATTATTACTGCAATTAAATATATCGTTATATCAATAAGGCTACTGCTCAGAAAACCAAATTCTTAATTTTAATAATTATTAATAAACTAACTATAATAATATTGTGTGCCCAAATATGGCTGACAGTGAGGGTGGTCAATCTACAGCAGATAAGCAGCAAGAATCCTTTGAGACCAATATTAATCTTGAAGAAGAGGCTAGTGAAGCAACTCAAACTGAGATTGAAACTTCTACACCTGAAACTGGGACTCCTGCTCCTGTGAGCCCTGAAGCCCCTGGAACTGAGACTGAGATCTCTGCAACTGTGACTGAAACTACTGCCACTGAGACGATTACTTCTTCCCCTGTAACAGGAACTGAGACAGAGACCCCTGCAGCTGTGCCTGAACCCACTGCCACTGAGACCAAGACTTCTATCCCAGTAACTGAAACTGAGGCTGAGACCTCTGCATCTGTGACTGAAACTCCTACCACCGAGACGAATACTTCTTCCCCTGTAACGGGAACTGAGACGGAGACCCCTGCAGCTGTGCCTGAACCCACTGCCACTGAGACCAAGACTCCTATCCCAGTAACTGAAACTGAGGCCGAGACCCCTGTAACTGGGACTGAAACTCCTGCCTCTGTTAGTCAGCCTGAGGCCGAGCCAATTCCAGAATCAACTACTGAGACACCATCAGTTGGTGCAGTTGCTGCTGATCCTGTTACAATGAGTGCAGTAGTAATTGGGGGGACAGGAGCTACTGGACGATGTTTGATAGAATATCTACTCAAAAATAAAGTAAACGATACTTTTGTTTCTCATTGTAATGAATTGATCTTGGTAATGGCTTTAGTTAATACTAAATATATATATATATATCTAAATGTAATAGATAACTTATTTGAATGACATACTGAATGATTGAGGTATTTTTATAGCGCAAGTTCTCCAAAGTGACTGTGATTGGTCGTCGCCCTGTAAACAATATTGAAGGAGTGGATATTCAAATGGAGACAGATCAGAACAGGCTAATACAACATGCAGAAGGTAAGAAGAAAGATATTATAACTTAAAATATCACGTGTTTCTTTATAATAGATATGAATGCAATGTCTGACAAAAGGATTAAAGAAATATGTGAAGGCAATGATGTCTTCTTCTGTTGTCTGGGAACTACCAAAAGAGCTGCAGGATCTGCTGTAAGCAGACTATTTCTAATAGTTTAGGGTTTAAATGTTGTTTTAGATAGCATATATTTTTGTTATAATGCTTGTAAAAATTGAAATGAGTTCTTGTAATTTTGCAGGAGGCATTTCATCAAATTGATCATGATTTAACACTGAGGTTTATTGGGCAAGCAAAGGCGGCCAATATTCCTCATTGTAGTTATGTCTCCTCAACTCGTGCTAATCCTAATAGTATGATACTTTATTTAAGGACAAAAGGAGAGGTAAATAAATAGATTACATTTTGACATTTTTAAAAGATTTCTTATCTTTTAGGTTGAGCAAGGAATTCAGGGTCTAGGTTTTCCTTACGTCACAATTATGCAACCAGGACTGCTAAACAGAGGTGGAGAAATGCGTTTTGTTGAGAAAGTAGCAAGTACACTGAATATGATTTATGAACACTTCTTTAATAAATTCAATTTCAGATTTTATCTTCCATGGAATTCCAGTCTCTACTGTAGCAGAAGCTATGGCTATTGATGCTTATCAATACAAGACAGCCTCTCAGACTCAGAGTGAACCCTCTGGTAATAATGTCACAGTGATGACCAATGCTGATATCCATAGGACTGTTCAAGTAAGACTAAAGACTTTTCCTGTTAGTCATAGCTTTGCTACATTTTTACACAGGAGGATGCTGCACGGAATAATGCAACAAATTAATTCAAATTAGAATTGACATTTCAGTTTCAGTATTCCCCTGATATTGTAAAACAAATACAAAATAACAAAATTTATAAAGGGATTGAGCTGCAAGGATTATCATTATCAAAACAACAATGTATAACACACCTACTTAAACTAACTAATGTTTTAGATCTTGGACATTTGGATTTGGAACAATGTCTCTAGGAAGTGTCCATAAATCAATCTTAGGCTCAGCTTTTGTCTTGTGGGGAAGAGACACAACTTTAGTAGAAGAATCCATTGACTTATAAACTGTTCGACTAGGGAGATGTTGTTTAGCCTTTAGTACCCTCGTTTTTCTACGAGCCAGTCTTTGTCGCTTTTTATATTCTTTAGAAGACACGTCTACAAAATCATAATCATATTGAGGGACACCTGTAAAGAAAAGGAAAAAGCATTCAAAATTTGGTAAAGTCAAGAAGACTGTTATGGGAAAACATTATCTAATTAAAATACAAACTAGCTTGTATATGCATACTTAGTTAATACTGTGTTAATACTGTGTTAACATATATGCGCATACTTAGTTAATACTGTGTTAATACTGTGTTAACATATGATCTACCTCTTTTTTTGCGTTTAGTATCATCATAATAGTAATCTCCCGAGTAGTAGTAGTAGTAGTCTCCAGAATAATAATAATCTCCAGAATAATCTCCAGAGTAAGTTGGAGGTTCTGTAGTTGCTGCAGTTGCTTGAGTGGTAGGTGCTACAGCTATAATAAAAATAGAGAATAAACTGTCATTGGACTATAATATATTTTGTCTACTCACTAGTATCATCACAGCCATCTCCAGTGTAACCATTGATGCAGTGACATTGATAATAAGATAGACATATACCCCCATTTTGGCAGCCTTTTCCTTGATTACAGATAGAAGCTGATGAAAAGGAAAAGACTTATGAACTAAGGAACATTACTCAGGATACCTACAAAAATATATAGTTAAAGTAGCACTTGTCTCTACTGAACCAGCTCCATTATCAGCCACAAATTTATATACTCCAGAGTCTTCTTGAATAGGACTCAATATGATTAAAGAACCATTTTCACCAACAAAGTATCTACAAGATTTTCATGTTATTGAATTTATTCATGCATCACAATGAATTGTTATATTGTAAATATTTCACTAATAAATGGAACAATTTAATGTACACACATTTCAAAATAACATACTTGTCATCTGTGATATTGATTGGATTCAAATCTTTATACCATTTAAAGGATGGTTCAGGATTGCCTGTTGCCCATACGTTAAACAAAATGTATGAAGGTGGATTACGATATTGTTGACTCTTGGGAATCAAATGAATTATAGGAGGTTCTAAAAATATTAAGTTAATGTTATTAATATGATCATAAAAGGTTTCTTACCTCTAATCAAGATATGACGAAGCTCATAGGATGTGTCATTATCACGTGTTCCAGTACACATATAAAAACCTTCATCTTTATAAGTAAACTGAGGTATTGTAATAAGTCCTTCAGTATCAATATTTCCACACAAGTCTCCTTTTCTCTGGCATCCCTGTCCTCCAACAGTCAACCTATAAAAGTATAAAAATGATCATTGCATTTAGGAAATAAGTTAGTAAAGGTTATATGGCTTTAGCATACAGACATGTGATACTCACGGCTGCTTTGATCCTTTAAGTCTGCTCCATGCAATATTTGCTATGACATTTGACCTACATTGTAACTCTAAACAGGACCCATTCTTCACAAAAATAGTTGAAACGTCTGGAGTCACTGTGAGCTTAATCCCTCTAACTACAAGAAATAGAAGTTTGGAGTCAAACTCAAACAGTTCTTATAATAGCTAAGCATTTCGCTCACAGCAATCTCTTGCGTCAATTGGAGCTGAGACTAATCTGAATCCTCTTACTCCATCATCAGTTTGCATTCTACAATACACAGTCTCATAGTATGGTTGTACTCTTAGAAGGTACTCCTTCAACCACAAGCTACTGCAATCACATGCTAATCTGTTGTCTTGTGAAAAGTCTGAAACTGAGTTCCATTGTCTATATATTAAATTACTATAAAGAAAACAGATATAGTTTCCTTACAAGTAGAACAATCGATTTGAGCCTTCAAATGACCCATCAGCAATAAATTTGATTGAATTTTGAAACAGTGCACTAAAAAATAATTGAAATATACTTTTTCATGCATTAATTTGTACACTTACAGTTGAATGAGCCTGGTTAGATTTCGAAATGGACGTGTTTTGATCTCTGATATGTTGTTATTTGTAAGAATACTAGGACAAGTTAGTAAATATTACATCATCTACAATAATAACTCACATGTAATATAGATTAGGTGTATATTGGAACACATCATTAGGTAAGTAAGAAATTTCATTCCTTGACAAATGTCTAAGAAAAGAAAAAATGTAGTATAGCAACATATGAACCACTTACATCAATTCTAGTCTGTCAAGTCCCATAAAAGATGTTTCACTTATACACCTGATATTGTTGTATTGAAGCCACCTGATAAAATCATGTTGACACATATCAATCTTTCAGATTCTCTATGTAACTTACAATCTTCTTAATTGCCTTGAATCTATAAGAAATCGTGATGGCAATGTAGTGATCTTGTTACTGTAAAGAACACTAGAAAGAGAGAATTGATTACTATGCCTTCTTAGCTACAGAGGACTCCGTGGCGCAACGGTAGCGCGTCTGACTCCAGATCAGAAGGTTGCGTGTTCAAATCACGTCGGGGTCATTTACTTTTTTTCTTAGGCTGAATTTATTGATTTTCTTTTTGTAATGCTTTATTACAAATTTTAAAACAATTGCCTTACATTTCTTGAAGACTTTTTAAACCAGTGAACGTTTGTGATGTTACAGTTTGAAGTCGGTTAGCATGGAGGTATCTACGGACAAAATTTTATTACATTAATCATGACATTGGAATGAACATAGCTTACAAAGTATGAAGATATGGTTGCTGAACAAAAGCACCATCATCGATAGTTTGTAACTGATTACCATTGACAGTGAGAACCCTGAGCTTGCCCAAATGTTTTAGCTCGTTTTTAGATAAACGTTGTAGTCTATTGTAGTCCATGTAACTATATAAAGACACATTGATAAATATAATTTAATAATTTAAGAAATTGTTCTCACAGATACAACAGATTGGGCATATGTACAAAAGTACCACTACTAATTTCTGCGATTTGATTGCTACGAAGTACTCTGCAAAAATAGGACAAGTGTTTTAAAAGTTTTTTTGTTGTCAATATTCCTAGTACTTACAGAGCATATACACTGCTTAGCCCAGTGAGGCTGGAATTAGTCAGTGAATGAAGTCTGTTATTGTCTAGGTATCTATTGTAAATATCATTCATTATCAATATTGCTAACTGAGAACATGACTTACAATAATTGTAGCTTGTGTAATGCTCGAAATGGTGCATTGGAAATATCAGTTATTTGATTGCCTTGGATATAACTAAAGAACAAAGGAAAGGAACATATCTTTGAGTCACAATACTAATTAAATTATCATTTTGAGCAAACATAAACAGCTGTCAATAATCTTTACTTAATTGTTGTCCCAAAGTTTGGACAATCAACCTGCATTATATGCTACCAAATCACCACTTACAGTCGCTGGAGGTTAGGTAGGCCCCCAAATAAACGTTCATCAAGGTAGCTCAGTCTGTTTTCATGGATTGAACTATATAAAACATAATATATAGTGTGATGCATCAATTAAATGAAAGAATAGTAAGCATCCTCTAATATACAAATGAATGAAGCTATAATAATAATATCAATGGTGTTTGAATAACGTACAGTATGATCAGTTTCTCCAGGCTATCAAATATTCCTGGAGTAAGGGATGAGATATGATTATTATACAGCAACCTATATTGTAAAAGACATCTTTGAAATATCTAAATATTGAGCTTATTAGCTTACAATCTCTGGAGATTAGTAAGTGATTTGAATACATTGATATTAAGTGTAGTCAAATAGTTCCCATCAAGAGATCTATTGATGTATTTATAAAATAAAGGCAATCAACTGGGCTCACTTACAATATAGTCAGTTGAGGCAGTCCTAAAAAAGCTCCTGGATCAAGATTGGTGATGTGGTTGTTATACAATAACCTAGAAAATATATTATATTTTTATGGCTTAATTGCAATTACATGCAATGAATTTAAATTAACAAGCAATACATAAAATCGTCACGCTTACAAACTATCCAAATTTGGGAAATTGACAAAGGATTCAGATCCGATTTGAGTTATGAAATTATAACTTAAATTGCTAGAGGAAATAAAAATTAATAAAAAGAATTGATAACAATTACTAATATCACTCACAGTAATTTTATATTTGCCCAATAACAATCATTAAAGTCTTTTGGTACTGACGTAAGGTTTTTTGCAGAACAATCAACATCAGTAATAGTACAGGAACACTCTTTCGGACATATGCAACCAAAACCTGAATTATCACCACTATAAGTATCTGATGGCTGAAGTACTTGAGCAATTGAGCAAGTGGTTATCACAGCAATTAAGAGAGCATGAGAATATAAACCCATGATTGCAACAAACATGGATAATAGTGGTGTTGAATTAACCGGCCTGGTTTTTCCGCGCTAGTGCGGGGCATTGTACTAGACAGACAATATGAGGTGCCGTTTGTTCGCTCGCCATAGTTTACAAAAAATTAATGATGACGCTAATTGTATGATTCCGGCGTTGATTCCGTCATTGATTCCGGTTGAACTGATTCAGCTAATCCTTAACACAGCCCTGATTTTTAACCTGAAGATTTGGAGGTGTAGCTGCCTCTGTGATTTCCTGCATCTTAGAACGCGTCAGCAGTTCAGAAGCACTTGCAGACGAAGGGCAAGAAACTGCGGCACCTAGTTGGGGAAAAGTGGAAGTAAGTCAGTTTATTTAATGAACACGTTCGTACCTTAGAATTACCGGTTGCACACAGTTATATTTCCTCTACCTTCATGTATTTGTAGCGCAAACATCAGAGTAACCTGTTGTTATTAATCCCCTCCAAATGAAACCTAGGTCAGCTATAGAAACGTAGAATGCTTTTGGTTGTCAAAACCTAAATCAGATTTGTGTACCTACCTGAGTTATGTAATGGTCTTATGATATATATATAGAGAGAGATCTTTCTATAAAATGTAACCAATATTGAGTTCCATCAATTGCTTAATTCTTATTGAGAATAGTACAACTGTCATTCACCTGCCATTCTCCAGTACACAGCCTTAAGATATTCTAACTTACATCCTCATAAACAATGCTCTATAAAAATATGGAGCCTCAGCTTTCACTGTTTTGTCAAACAAAACAGTTGGAGACCCAGTCTATACAGGTTTCTTATCATGTCATGTGATATACAGCTAAATATATTATTTTTAGAGAGAAATTCCCCTCTATTGTACTTTCCCCTGTCTTATCAAAACTACTGGTTTATGCAGCCTTTCAGTTTTGACTAAGAATAGTTTTTTATCAAGGGCCACTATATGTGGTATTGTGCCAAATTTCAGCCACAAAAGTGCAATTAAAGGCTCTATCTAGCCCTGCTAACTTTTTAATTTATGAAAATGAATTAGTTAATTACTTGTTAGTTCCTGTTTTATAGTCACATTCCATAATAGGAATACATACCATATTTAAGTGTCTGTTTGTGTGTTGTTATTAAGACATGATATAATACTTGTTTTTGTTTCTTTAGATATGGTTCTTAAAACATTAGTATTGTTATTGGTGGTGACACTAACTTGTGCACAAGAAGATATTTCGGTAATAGATGAATGGATGGATACAAGGAGTATTAAATGGAAAAATAGGTCGAAATAAATAGATTGACCATAACAAATGGATGTGGTATTGTTTTTCAGATGTTTGATGAATCTGAGCTTTCAGAAGAGGGCCAAAGGGCACAGAGAATCCAGGAAAATTATGATAATTCAACTAGTGAGATGGCACGTAGCAGAAGCTTTTTTGTAAGTGCAATTAAAAGGCTCTATCTAGCCCTAGTGTATTGGTAATGTTAACATTCTCTTTTAGTGTATAGATCGAACTACAACATATGATCGCACCACTGGTAGACTCAATGTATCTTTTACTGAATTTGAACAAAATGGTGCTTCTGTATGGACACTCTTTTTTCAAATGCCTCTCCTCGCCTACCTGGATTTATCTCGTAAAAGAGCACTTATATATCTTGTGATAAATATACTCAATGACCAATCAACATCATCATTGAACCTGGAAGACGTCTGTATTGGAACATATGAAACTTATGAACTAACTACATTCAAAGAAAGGTATATAAAGAAATGTTCTGTTTGTATGACTTTACTGTCTAAATTAAGTTAATTATATAGTAATGATGAATGTGGTGTTATATTATAGTGGTCCCTGCTTACTCACTTCAAACTAGATTTGAACCAGACAGGATTATGATAATGTTATTAACTTAAGATCATTACAAATGTATTAAATTTAGGGTTTTTTTATTGACTAATTTTTATTAATTCCACATAGGAAATTATGTTGAATTAAAATTTGCTCTAAAATACATTAAAACCAAAGATGGTTATACATATTTTAATAATTTTATTAATATGCATATTAAATTACTTTTATTTTCTTTCTATAGTATCATTATCCATTTGTATGGTAGAAATGGTAATATTGATGCTGGAACCCTTTCTAATCGATTTAATGATAACATAATGAGGATTTATCAAAGACCATCTGATCCTAGAGTCATAGGTTATCCTCAACAATCTGAGATCATAGCAATAGATTTAACTACATCTGGTATTTACAATGAGACTGGACCATTACATCCAGGTGCTACTTCCAGTGATGGTGCTGATCCTACTAAGTTAGCTGTCTTTATTGGAAGTTGGGGATGTGAGTAGATCTTTTCTATGATTTAACTTATCATCTCTCTCTCTCTCCTCTCCTTTCTCTCTCAGACAACTATACTTTTTCACGTACCTATTCTGGTGTATCTCGACCATTTTCAGATGTAACTATTAGTGAAAGTAGATTTGCTTCTAATCCTAATCCTATCAACTATGGTCTTGAAGCTGGGGATATTGTGTTTGCTGTTATTGGATCAATCTTGTTAGCTATTGCATCATTCTTTATTGTCCTAGGTTACTTCATTCATCCTTTCTTTTTTGCATAATGCTGGTAAGTAAAAGGAAGAGGTAGCTGAAATTAGCAGCAAAGTTATTACATAAAGATCTTTTTTTACTGTAGATTGTATATGTAGAGCATTGGAGTTTATGTAGCTGATCTCTCCTTTTTATTCAGTGTTCTAATCAGATTCAACATTAGTTTTTACTGCCTAAAGTTTTTTTGTTAGATTATGATTATGTTCTCTCTTCTTACTTGTAATATTCTCCTTTTTTCTGTCAATTAAGTTAGTGATTTGAATATTATATTTAGAAACTGAAAGTTCAAAGAGTTGTTTTGTTGATATTATAATGAGTTTCTATTTTCATTGTTTAGAAGATAAAACTATATGAAATGAGTTTACACATAAACTGACTAATAAGTTAAGACTGGAACAAGTCTGCAACAAATGCATGTGATCAGTGATTGGTCAAATACAGTCCAAATTTTGCCTAACAAACACACACACACACCATAAATTATTAACATTGACATGTGAGGATATTACTTTATTGCCTCTGATGGTAAGTAGTGTTTGTAATGGTTCAGTACTTCGTAGCCCTGTCTTCTGATCAACACAGATCATCTGACATCGAGTACATCCATCTACCACCTACCACAAAACAATGGAGGATGATCACACACATTGTTCTTACTTGTAATGTTTGGTGTCCAATCACAACTGTCTTCCACTCATCCTCAGAGAATGGCTTAAATGTACTGCTACAAGAGTTCACTACTAGATTAGGTCTAAATCTTGATATAAGGTCATCCACTGTAGGCTTTAGTGAGTATGAATAACATTGTATAACTGCTTAGTGAACTTACAGTGTTGTCTTGTCCTAGTTTGCCTGTTAGTATTGTATGAAGATGGTTTACACTAGATTGTGTCAATAGCAAATATTGAGCCGCATTAGCAAGAGATATGCCAAGGCTTGTGTGATCTCCTAGATGTATAGATATCATTGTGTTTCTCTCTCTCTCTCTCCCTTCAAATTATTATTTGAATTTCAAATTTTACTATTTGTATTCCAAATTTTAAACATTATATCCTGTAGTATCGCAGACTCCTTCATCGTATCATGGCGATAAAGCTATGGTCATTCAATTTCATTTGACTCCTCAACAAGTACAACAGATATATATGTCTGAGTAATGCATAAATGCTAAATTCTAAATTCTAAAATTAAACCTGCCTGGTAGAAATCTCTCTCTCTCTCTCTCTCTCTCTACCTGTCTGTGTCTTTATTTCTCTATGAAAGTTTGGATTCATCTGTACAAGTCTACATTGTCTTCCTAGGACATGACACAACCAAACTGCTACATCATCTCCACAATCAAGACCCTGAATTCTACAAAAAAAGTAACCAATTATATTAATAGATAAGGAACAAAAACAGGATATAATATGTATACCACATAATGCTCAACAATAATATAATTGAGTGGCCCTTGTTTACAATTTCTTTGTATGTAACATGATAAATTGCTACAAAAAAGGATTTAATAGTCTTCTTGCTGTTATCCTGTTATGTCATCAGATAGTCCTTTCTATGGTATCTACTACAAACATGTGACAATCATGGAGAGACTGTATATAGAAAGGAATGTTGTATGTACATGTACTTATTATTGTTATAACATACCTATTTTTCATTAGAGAATACCATAAAGTTACAGTGCGTTACTTTATCAATGTCATGTACATGTATTATGTCTAACATATTGTTATTGTACTTACTTATCTCCGCATACTTTACTTCTGCATACAATGTTGTCATGAGTAGTGTTTGGTTGATATGCAGTCACTGTAATATCAGATACTGAACTATCTGCAAAGGATATATCAGGACAAACTTATCAGTGTTGAGTATTGAGTTAGTTAGTTAGTTACTGAGTGCATGGTGGCTTAAAAAGCAAACTTACCAGTAAATTTCAAAGTTAGTTTGTTAGTTTCTATATCAAAAGATGGCTTGATGAGAGCTAATTTTGGCTCTTGTTTCTGACTAAGGCATGCCCCTATCTCGTTGACTACCATCCATTCTCTGTCCCATAAGAGTCCTCTTTTACCCACAGGCCAAAACTCCACCTAAGGTCAATATTGTTGTTATTTATAACTCTATTCAATAAATTACCTCAAATTTTCCACAACTCTTAACTGGATAGAGTATAAGCTTCTCCAGTTTACAATTTTCAATTGCTCCATCTTTACATGTAATATAGATGATAATTAATACCTTTACTCTACATAATTACCTGTATTTTTGTAACATTGTACATCACTCCTTACTCTAAGAACAACTTGGTGGTCACGTTCGTGAGTAAAATTGTATTGTATAATTTTGGCTACATCTGTTGCAACTATAGTACTACCATCTTGATTAATGGTTTCCATGTTTATAAAACATGTCTTGATAAAATCTAGGAATGTTATAGCATCTTGTTTTGTGCTCATGTAACCAAATGAAATACGAACACAACCAGTGGGATACCCATTAATTAAGTCAATATCATCACCACATGTATGACCAGCCTATGAAAAGAGAGAGAGAAATTACTAATCTGATAAAACAGTTTATAAAACTACAGGTCAACAAGGTCAATTATTTGGACTACACATATGTACACTAAGATATATCTATATATAGATACGATTTAATTACACATCAGGTCAAAGGTCAACAACAATAGTATGATATGTAATGATCCGGAATTTTGGGTCATGACCTTGAAATTATTCAATATTTGATCAGAATTCAATCCCAAATAATACTGACAAGCACCAGGGTTACAAAAACAACCAGTACGAAGGTGAACATTATATACACATGCTAACTTGTCGACCTATAGAGGAAAACAGCAATTAGTCAATGTAACTTGGTAATAGTAACCTACTTCACTATAGCCAATGAAACTGCCATCAGATCTTAGAAGATTGAATGCCAAAATGGCGCCTTGTTTAGCTATATCACTGAAGTTTTCTCTGTGATATAAAACGCATAAAGATCGTCCATTGCTATGTTTTAAGGCAACCATTTCATTGTATACCAGCTGTGCTAATTGAAAGGTGTGTTCACTGATTAACTGCATCGTGAGACCAAACCTCTTTAAAGTCTCAAATCCATGTCTGAGAGATGCAATGTCTAGGAATGAAACTGTACCATCCTCAAATCTGAGGACAGAAGTATATTGATCATTGTAATGTTATGTTGCTAGGCAATAGAACTTGAAAATAGTATAAACATATAAATAGACATTGTCATTGCTTACACAATAAATGATTCTACCTTTCATGTGGCAATGGTCGTGGTTGATGGAATCTGTTTCGGGCTATTGATGTGAGTACAGTCCCACCGCCAAAGTATGTCTTTCTGAGGAGCTCTCCTATGTCATGACGTATTAATAGCGCTCCAAGACCAGTAGGAAAACCAAATATCTTGTAGAAAGATATTGTCACAAAATGAGCAGGATACTGCTTTAAATCCAATGGGTTAGTAGATACATAGCTAGCAGCATCTAACAAGACTAACCATACTCCCTTTACTGACTGTAGGCCTGTGATACTGACCTCCTTATTAGGAAGTCTAGTTGTCCACAAAAGTGGATACTTTTGACCTGAAAAGTTACTTTGTGCTGGATATGCAAATAAGTGATATAATGGTGGTCCAGCTGTTGGAAAGGTGTCCGAGAATGGGGCAGTTTCTTTGGTTCCCATTATAATGGCATTGTCTGTTATGCAGACTATTTTAGCACCATTCTGATTAGCAATCTCTCTCATTCCTATCACAGAAGTGTGATTATCTTCCAAATAGCAGAAGATACTCCGGTTTCCAGTCAGACCTTGCTGAGGATCCAATTTGTCTACCGATATGTATAATACAGTACTGTCTATTTTAGCTGGATCATCACTAGAACTTAAAACAGTTGACGCTTTGTTTTCTCCATTCCATGGAAATATTTCGCTTAACAGTTTAAGTGATGCAGTACAACCTGAAGTAAATACAATGTCGTAATGATCAGAATCAGTACCAAAATGGTTCAGTATCAATTCTCTAGTTTGATCAATTGTATCTGTGCTAAATTTACTGCTGGGATTTCTGCTGTGGGGATTGCCATAAAGATGTGTTGATAAATCTTCGAAGCAGGCTTCCAATTGACTTTTAGCATACAGAGTTGCTCCAGCATGATCCAAATATACTGTACCTATTAAAAGAAAATGATGTATAATGTTATATATTATGAAAATTACCTTCTGAATGTGAAAATTCATTTTTCCCCCATTTGCCTGCCATTGTTGGAGCCACGCCTCTAATTCTGCAGAGTTAGTATACAGAAATAGACTGACTCTCCGTAAACGTCCTAACAGCTCAATTAGATATTAAAGAAAATCATACCTCGATCATACAATAATAATTTTTTGGTAAGTTTAAACATAAATTGGGATTGGGTAGGGGAGTGATGAGTTGCGTGTCAACTGATCAGACTAGTTCATAGTGTGTGCTAATCTTTCTTAGGACACATACTGGTCTGAAAAGATTGAGTAATCTTCTCTCTGACCTCTTACATATCTGATTTCAAGGCATACCTAGTTTTAAAACGTCTTTAAATGCACTCAACACAATTGATGATTTAGTCTAAATATCTTCTAATTCTGCAGATAGTTTTTAATTTAAAATGGCTGACAGCGATGAAGTTAACGAAACAAATCAAGATTATGAGATTTCAATAAAAAAACATGTCATGTATTTTAAAAGATGTTCAGAAATTCTTCCAAGCCAATGTCAACCATTAGATTCTAGCAGGTATGAGATTGAGCCCATCAATACAAGTTTCAGTCTAGTTTATCTATAAATAGGATGACAATTTTATTCTTTTGTATCTCGGGACTTGATCTCATGAACAAGTTAGATATTTTAGATGATAGGAAATCAGAAATCATTGATTGGATATACTCACAACAGATTCTACCCAATAGCAATGACCCTGGTAGGTAACCATGTGTATGTCGTAATTTGATGAAGGTGATAAGATGTCAGTGTAAATATAATATCGTTAACAGATAGTAACTTTGATGTTTGTGGTTTCAGAGGGTCGCCATTTTTAGGAATTCCTTTTGAAAATGATAAAGTAATTCTGGTATTCTAGTGGATGGCTGGAATTAAACAGGAGAGAGAGAGACTGTGTGTGTGTGTGTGTGTGTGTGTGTGTGTGTGTGTGTGTGTGTGTGTGTGTGTGTGTGTGTGTGTGTGTGTGTGTGTGTGTGTGTGTGTGTGTGTGTGTGTGTGTGTGTGTGTGTGTGTGTGTGTGTGTGTGTGTGTGTGTGTGTGTGTGTGTGTGTGTGTGTGTGTGTGTGTGTGTGTGAAACATTATTCTCATTTTCTATTTTTCTTTAGTCTCCTCAACATTATCCATATGACTATAGCCACATTGCCATGACTTACACAGCTCTAGCATCTCTACTGATTTTAGGCAATGATCTAAGTCTAGTAAGCAAAGAAGCTGTCTTAAAAGGACTAAAAGCCCTCCAACAACCCAATGGAAGGTAACATGTTACTTACTCCTGTGTTGTACAATAATTTGACATAACTCTCTCAATTATATAGTTTTAGTTCAACTATTGAAGGGTCAGAATGTGATATGAGATTTGTTTATTGTGCTTGTTGTATTTGTTATATGTTAAATGACTGGTCTGGTATTGATTTAGATATGACTGTTGATTATATTAAGAAGAGTATGGTAAGGTATTAGTAATTTTGATCATTTGTTAAAATTGGCTATAGAACTATGATTTTGGTATTGCTCAAGGACCTTCTCTTGAGAGCCATGGTAAGTAAGAGTGGTGATCAGAGACTCAGAGAAGAGAGAGAGAGACCTATTTCAACATTAAATTTCATTGATTGTTGTTTCCAGGTGGTTCTACATTTTGTGCAATAGCCTCTCTGACTCTCATGAACAGACTTGAAGTGGTATTCTCTCCTCGAGAGTTGGACAGACTTCGTAAGTGGTGCATCATGAGACAATTATCCGGATTTCAAGGAAGGCCTAACAAACCCGTTGATACCTGTTATTCATTCTGGATAGGAGCAAGTCTAGAGGTAAGAAATGACGACAACACTGGTGTGTGTTACAATATGGAGTTGTTCCTATAGTTATTGGGATGTTCTTATTTTGTGGACAAAAAACTGAATTATGGTTTTGTCATATCAACTGAAGGAAAATATACTGGTGGGTTTTCTAAATGGCCTAATGCTCATCCTGGTAAGGAGATATATGGATTGAATGGAATAGATAAAAGGGATGGATGGATGGATGGATGGATGGATAGATAGACAGGTCAAATGGACAGATATACTGACAAAATAATGGATGGATGGATAAAGATTAGGTGTGTAAATGGACAGACAAATGTGAGGATGGATGGATAGATAAATGATAAATGGATAAATACATGTACATATATATATATACATGTAAATTATAAATTATATAAACTTACTTAGATCCTTTGCACACTTACCTTGGTTTGTGTGGTCTATCTTTAATGGGTCATAGTCAACTAAGATCTGTCAATGCTGCTCTCAATATATCTCAAAGAGCTACTGACTGGTTACACACATTACACTCTAAACGATAAACTTATATTTTTCTTATTTATTATTTATGAGAATAATAATGATTACGCTTTTAAAGGGGCGTTGGCTAGAGTGACTCATCTTATTTTGTGATGGCCTCTTCTGGTGAGGCTGCAACTATCTCTCTTCCTCATGGCCACAAAGAGTGGCCCAAAATTAAAGCCAAACTCCAAAAGTTAGCTGAGAAAATAGAGAATGATTTTGATGCCCTTGCAGACACCATAGTTCTCAGTCCAGAATGGGGTCTGGACAAACCTCCAATGCTTAACGTTTTAAAGAAAGCACTCCACAACGGTCAGCACTACACGACTGAGCATTTTTTTCAAGACATTTTGCCCTACATTGCCAATAAAGCTCTCAGTGTAGAAACAGTATTCCCAGAGAAAACACTTCAGGTATGAAGTATATATATGGATCCAATATCATACTATCTATAATTCTTATTTATCTACCAATGCAGCTTCTATTTAGTGGTATGACAGGAGGAGTTCTTTTAACTCGTCATCAAAGCTGTTGTATTTTAGCATTAGCATTTTTCTATTTATTACCAACATCAAGCAAAAATGGTAGACGATATCAGCATCTTAATTTATCAACAATTTTAGAGTATGGTTTTTTCGCTAGCCAACAAAGCAAGTGTCTTTGTATTATTGGATACTTTGATCGTCTTATGAAAGCTGAATTTGCAGGAGATGAGGAGTTCTTTAAACGTTGCATTACAATTGAAAGGAAAGTACTAGAACGTGAGTTAAGTACTAAGGAGTTCTGGTCTAAATCAGAGATACCTTTGGGTCCTCTTGAGATTGATGCAGTAGGTGTTATTGAAGACAGCCATGGTTCTCTCCAAGTAGATTTTGCTAATGAGTACATTGGTGGGGGTGTGTTACAACAAGGAAATGTACAGGTAAACTTAGACAATGATTACCTACTCAAATTTATTAATCCACAATGCCTACAGTTGTACTAAATATTTTCAGTTTCAATATTACAGAGTACATATTGATACCTGTACTCTTAGGATTAACTAATCTTCTCCATCTTATAATAATCTGCTTTATTATAGGAGGAGATTCGATTTGTGATTAATCCTGAATGTTTGGTCTCTCTTCTCTTTTGCGAAGCCATGTCCAAAGATGAGGCTATTTTAATAACAGGTGCTGAGCAATTTTCATCCTACAAAGGTTACGGAGGGAACTTCACATACTCAGGACCCTTCACTGATCCTAACATCCTAGATGTTAAGAACCGTTGCTCTGTTAGTATTGTAGCTATTGATGCTATTCCAGCAGCCTGGTTACCAGGGGGAGCAATGTATCAATTCAAAGAGGAAGCTGTTCTCAGGGAGGTGAACAAAGCATATTGTGGATTTAGCTTTGATGCAGTTGGTGACACTGCTGGTGGAAATACTCGAGTTCCTGTTGCTACAGGCAACTGGGGTTGTGGCGCATTTGGTGGTAATAAAGAACTAAAGACATTGATTCAATGGATGGCATCAAGTCAAGCTGGTAGAAAAATGATTTATTACACTTTTGGAGATTCTAGACTTTCCGAGCGGCAACAGAAGATGGTTGAATGTCTTTCAGAGGCCAAAGTAACTGTTGGACAGCTATATCAAATATTGGCTGGAGTTGAAAAGGAAGTGACTAATGAAAAGGGAGTTTTTGCTTATGTCATGGAAAAAATAAATCCACAATTCAATGAAAAATCTGAAAATTAATTTTTCCTTTATAATATAAGAGCTTATCCATTTATGAAATAAAAGTATATTCACAGTAATCTAAAATTAAGTGGATTTCATTAAATTTAGCTGCAAAGTTCATCTATTAAAACTCCGTTCATTATATGGGAGAGAGGATCTATTATGATTTATTGTTTGTAACCTAATGGAGTAGATGAGGAGACAGGTAGAGGTAGAGATGTAGACATTGTTGATCCAATAGTGTTACTGAGCATTTCATTTACTTTACCGAGACGTGCCTCCACTTTATGTCGAGAACTACAAGAAACAAAAAACCGACAAATTATATTTCATGCAAATCAACTTGGCATTACAGGTCATGATCTTTATGTCTTGATTTTAGATACTTAGCTTCCAATGATAAAGACTCTGAATGTAATTTTTCTTGTTTCAATTCTTTCCTTTGCATTTTAATCTCACTTTTTAACTGTCCAATCTACAAAGACAGGAACTGATAGTCAAATAGGAACTATCGTGTGGCAAACCTTTCTCTCTTTCTCTTTAAGTGCTATAGTCTCGTTTTCTGCTCTCAGTTTTTCCAGGTAACGATGAGCAGAGTATTGTTGTTCCATGTGTTCTGTTACCTCAGCTAACACACGCTGGAGTTCATCCCTACAATAATATGATACACAGTAGTAACTACACATAGTAACCATAGTAACTACATAGTAGCCATAGTAACTACATAGATCTTTATTGCAGAAAAGGATGTTATATACGATAAGCATGCATGAATTACCTGTGTGCAGCTTCCATATTTTTCCTGCACTCTTCAAAGTGAAGTTGTGCTTGGCTTAGTTCGTCCACTTCATTTTGAAGTTTCACTAACTGCACCTCTTGACTCTTAATCCTAAGACCATTTTATGACATGTCCACCTCTTAGCATCTTTAGTAGCTTTACCTGACTTCAGCTGTCCTCAAAGCTTCTTTCTTCTCTTTAAGTTGTTCATCTATTTCATTCTTTTTTCTATTCAGACTGTCTTTCTCTTCCTGAAGACTATCCAACTCCCTTTCAAGTTTAGCAATCTCCCCAGTACGAGCCTCAACAGTAGCTCTTATAAAGCATGTAAAACATTATTTTACTAATATTTCATATTTCATACCTAAGAACTTGACCTTCTGTCTGTAAAGATTTCAGAGTCTCTTTTAATATTTTCTTTTCACTGTGGTATTTGTGCCTAATAAAATCAATGTACTCAAGTTAATGTCATCTTTTAAAGTATTACTACTTCATTGCTGATTTTTCATTCTCAGATTTTGTCTTGTCTGAAAGATAATTATCTTTCTCCTTCTTGAGAGTATTTTGAAGTAAATCTTGTTCCATCTATATAATGTTGGAATTGTGAACATCGCTGATCCATCCATTTATTAATCCATCCATCCATCTATCCATCCATTCATCAATCAATTCATCAATCCATCCATTCATCTATCTATCCATTTGTTGCTTTTAACCTTAAGTTTTTGAATTTGCTCTTTCATTGAAACCACATTAGTCTTCTCTTTTTCCAAGAGCACTTTCAATGACATTCTACTTGTAGTCAATTGACATGCTTTCTCCTTCAACTGTGTCAGTTCAGTGTCCAACTCCTGATGTTGAGCAAGCTCACATGTTAAAGATTCTTGTGCCTGCATCTAGTAATAATTAATAACAAAACATTTTATTTTGCTGTTTCTACTTTAGCAGCTTTTTCTTGCTCGATAGTCTTCTCTAATTGACTAATCTTCTGATTATTTGCTGTGACAGTTGCTTTCTGTGAACAAACAGTTCATTAAGTTTCATATATTAAAGGAAACTCATACTTTCTCAGCAAGTTGGGTACGTAATTCATCTGATGTGTTATGACTTTTACTGAGTTGAGTTTGAAGTGCTTTATACTCCTTTTGTATCTGAGATAACTGGTCACTTAGCTCATGAACTGTAGCTTCAGACTATATGAGTGAAAAGTTGACTCAATATGTTATATACATTAGTATATATTTGATACAAACAACATTAGTTCTGATAGCGGCTTACTTTGTCAAATTTTTGATTTAATTCCTCAATTTCTTCTTCAAATTTTGTTGTCATGTCTCTATTTTTCTCCTCTAATCTCTTTTTTGTATTAGTGTTGACTTCATTCTGGACTTGCATTTCTTGTTGAAGAGTAGCACAGTGATCTTGGACATCCTTCAATTTTTCACATGCTTGAACCAGCTCTACTTTTTGCAGTTTCACCAGACTGTCCAGTTCTATCTCCTCCGCACATATATCATCGTATTTTGCTTGAAGATGTGTTAATTGTATAGAGACTTTACTGTGTAAAGCAACTTCATTTTCCATGGAAACTTGAAGCTTACAACATTGATCTTCTTTTTCACTTAATTTAATAGTGATGTTAGATAACTCCGATTTTAATGTTTCTAACTGTCTCTGAGTTTCCAGTAGCGACTCTTGCAGCTGCTTACATGTCTTGTTAAGTCGGTCGGTGTTTTGTGTCTTTTTTTCTATCTCCTCTTTGTGCTGGATACTTGTATTTGCCATTATTTCTGTGAAACGTTGTCTCTCTTCCTTACATATTTGCTCACTCTGTTTAAGTTGTCTTTGTAAATCTTGAACTTGTACCGACAAGGCAATCCTGTTTTCTTCGGTTGTCTGCCATTGTTGTTTCTGTTCCTCAAGTTCTGTTTTCAGTTTTTTGTTATAATCTTCTGTATGTGACAATTGAGCTTGGAGAGAGTTGTTACAAATCTCTGAAGTTAGCAACTTAGCTTGTAATTCCTCTGAAGTAGTTTTCTCTTTTTTGATAACTTCTCTTTCACTTCTGATAACTGTATCTTTCTCTTTGAGCTCAGTCTGCAGGGAATTAAGTTGAGATGATAGTCTCAACGTCTCTGATTTCTTTGCTTCGAGGTGTTGTTTTAATTCTGACATCTCTTGATACTTTGACTCTTGAAGTAGTTGTAACTTTGTCCGTAAACCATCAGCAAGTTTCTAATTTGATAAAATGATATATGACATTAACCACATCTTATACTTTGTCATACCTTGTTGTTGTCTACGTCAGCTGTTAACAGAGCTATCTGGGTGTGTAGATCAGATATTTTCCCTAATGCTCTTTCTAATTCTGTCTCCTTTTGGTTGAGCTGTACCAACATCGAATGGAGTTTTGTATCTTTTAATTTTGTTTCCTTTTCAAGAGCTTGGAACTGCTTTCTCATGGAATTCTCAGCATCATCAGAGGCTTTGGCCTAGAAAAAATTCGTACATCATATAACATAAGTTTATATATATACTTTTGTTTCAGCTTCAAAAGACAAATTCTGGTTCTCTTTCTCCAAGTGTTGACATTGCTCCTTAACAGCATGTATTTTCTCTTTTAAACTAGTTGCCTCGTAGTTCAGAGATGATTTTTCCTCCCTTTCGAATTCCAATGTAGATTGTAATGCTTTATTTTGGAGTGTCAAATTTTTAATGACTTCATCTTTCTTAGAAATCGACTGATCACAAACATCAAAGAAATATAGATATCATAAATGCTTTGTTCTCAGTGTTTACTTACCTCCTTTAGCTGTTTACTTTGTGCATCAAAGTGGGCGACTTGTTCGTTTAGCTCTGCGATCTCATGCCCTTTCGATAACTGAGCACTTCTTAACTCGCTTTCTCGTTCGGTGTTCAAAGCCTCTGCATTTTCTTTCTCAACAATTACAGCAGCCATCTCTCTTTCTTGCTTACTCAATGTGGCATCTTTAAGAGAAACCTGGTATTCCAAATCTTGTATCGTCTTTTTTAAGGTTGTAATTTCAAATGAAAGTTGTTCTTTTTCCTTCTTCTCTTTTGTGAGCATTATGTTTTTCTCTGTCATTTCTCTTTCAGAAGCAGACAATTTTTCACCAATCTCTTTGATAGAGGCTTCACTATCTTCTCTTCTTTTTTGTGCTTCAAGAAGCTGTTCTTTCTTGGTGTTCAATTCTTTTCTGATCATTTCCACCTCAACTGTGAGAGACTGACAGTTACCGGTAGCACTGTAGTAATCCTCCTTTATCTTATTGAGTTCCCCTTGTATTAGAGACAGCTGGCTTTCTTTCCTACTCAAAAGACCATCTTTTAAGGTATTTTGTTGATGGACATCTTCTAGCTTTTTTGTTGTTCTCTCAAGCATTTGTCGTGTAGAATCAAGTGACATGTCTACTTCATTAAAATGACCTTTTTCCAACTCAAGATTTCTTTGCATAACATCAATTTCTTTTTCAGCATTTCTCAATGCATCTTCAAGTTGCCTAACTTTGCCTTGAGTTGTATGAAGCTCCGCTTTAAGAGATGTGACTTGCTTCTCTGTTTCTGAGTTAGCAGTTGAAGCAATGTGGAATTGTTTGCTACACAAAGCGTGCTCCTTTTGGAGTGCTAACAGCTGCAAAAGAGTACATTATATATTCATCTTTTATTGTCTTTAAAACTCACTTTATCTGTAACCGTTTCTTTATCTTGCATCAATTGAGAGAGCTGTTCTAGAAGTTTCTCTCTTTCTATTAGTTCACTCTCAGTAGCTTGTTCTGTTTGCAACATGTGTTCATGTTTCAGGCGATCTGCTTGTTCTTCAAATTGAGCAACCATTAGTTCAAGAGATGATATATTAACTAAAAGAAAGGAACAAAAATTAAATGTCATGTCTAAAGATAGACAGAGAGTGTGAATGAACGTAAATTGTTTCTTACACAATAAATGGTGTTAACTTAATTTGTAAAAGAAATGTAAAAGTACAATATTTCACAGGTACTTTCAATGAATATGGTTTCACGCATGCACCTTCAGATTTTGAACATCTTTCTCTAAGGGTTCTGTTTTCATTCTCTAGAAATTCCACCATGGATCTGGTCTCTTGAAGCTCTTTCTCAATAGAATCCTGAAAACAAATATTGTTAAATGTCGCAAAATGACTTTATAGGTAGCATGGTATTTTATATAATTATTGTGATGCATTATTAATACCTTAGTTGATTCCACTTCATCCAGTTTTGATTTTAACAAGGTATTACCTTGTCCTGAAAGGATTGCCTTAAGCTTTAATGCATCCCTACTTTCATCACTTGTCTCTGGTGTATGTTGACGAGAAGTTAGCAAATT
Organism: Xestospongia bergquistia; assembly: GCA_963965975.1. Classification (NCBI taxonomy): domain Eukaryota; kingdom Metazoa; phylum Porifera; class Demospongiae; order Haplosclerida; family Petrosiidae; genus Xestospongia; species Xestospongia bergquistia. The sequence goes on along the minus strand of OZ014420.1, from coordinate 916,641 downwards.
AGTAAGGTTTACATTATCAGTTTCTTTGCCAGAGAGGACAGATACTTTTGATGGTACACTGATAGTTGAGATGGACAGAGTACTGGTATCTGATTGAGCAGCAATGGAATCCATACTATCACTTCTTTGAGGAGGATCTGGTTTACTGAAGGGTCCTTCTGATAGAAAACCACTTCCCACTTCTCTTTGTGTTACAAGAGAAAAAGGATAGAGAACACTTGGACTTGAGTGAACAGGAAGACCTTCTGTTTGCAAAAAGTGGTTAAGTATACTATTCTCCTGTTGTACATCAGATACCAAGTTTGTTTTGTGATATGGAGAGTCATCCATTTTAATTGTTGAAGCAAACTCACTGGAGACATTAGAATTGGACTTGCTGTCAGTATTATCTCTTTTGAAATATAATCCTCTAGACTGAGAAAGAGAGTCCAATTCTAGTGGTGGACTAACTATCTCATCATTCTGGCCATCTTCATTAAGATTGCTTTGATAGCTTCTTGTATGTTGAGGAGTGATTTGGGGAGTGTTCACAAGGCTGCTATCATGACTTGGAATAGTTGCGTGTGAAAAGACTGAAGAAGTCGAGGGTGAAGAAGGTCTTGGAGAAATGGAGTATGGGGTAGCACTTTTCGAATATGCAACACTCTTTGCATCTTTTTGTGCATGTTGAGGAGACAATTTGGATGATGGCACTGCAATAAAGTAATCATTAATAGTCTCTAATATCTCATTGATTATGTTTTTACTATAATGTAACTGCAGATCCATAATGTATTATCTACCTGGTATTCTGCTTGGACTTGTAGTTGAAAATTGGGTTGATAGTCTACTTGGACTTGTCATTGGAGATCGTGAGGATCCTTGACTGGGACTTCGATGTTGTCCTCCATCTCGTATCGGTACAGGAATTCTTGATCTTCCTCCTACAGAAGATTCCTATTATAATTGAAAGAAATATATTGATAATATTACATATGCTATGACTTACAGTAGGATTTTCCATGAATCCCGTGAATAAGTGCGTCTCTTTCCCACCTCGATTAATATTCCTTTTATTCAGCCCCACCCAAACCTGACACTGAGAGGCAACCGTATTTATCAATTTAAACGAAAAGTACTATATTCCTATTTATTTCATCAAAATAATTTCTTACTGATTCCAAGCAGATGGATGTAGATACTCCTCCTGTACTGGAAGCAGCGCCAGTCACAAATAAACCAACAGACCAAGAACAATCATTAAATTTAGTAAAAGATGATCAAAAATTAGACGAGAGATCACCCACTCCTCAAAGTCCCGTGAATGGACAATTGACACATACTCACCCTCAAGATGATTCTATAGAAACTACAGAAAATTTATCAGCTCAAGAAAACTCAAATGTTACTGTTAAAGAGGAGGAATCCACAAACACTGACTCTATCTTACCTCCTCCTTTACCAGAACAAACATCAGAAACGTCACAATTGTCAGAAACACAAACCACACCTACTAATGGTACCAGATCTGAAGGTATTAATGGCAACTCTCCAGAGTCATCCTCTCGTGATAGAAACTCAATCTTAGAGAAAGCAGGCGTGAAATTAGAGAGAGAGGATGATGACAGAGCAAGTGATCAGATGAGCCAGGATTCTAATGAAACACCTACAGGAGAAGAAGAGAATTTTGCAGTACCCTCGGGAGAAGAAGAGGATATTACTGCACCCACAGGACAAGAAGAGGAACAAGAAGGGAGAACAAATCATGAAGAAAGGCGTGTTCGTTTCTCTGATAACATTGAGAGAATACAGTTACCACTTTCACCTGATCAACAACAACCAAGCCAAGATGAATCCAATGAAGAACAAAGACAAGTTAGTGTGTTAATTGTATGTATGTAATGTTGTTTTACTTGAAATGGTGGTATTACTAACATCTATATCCACCTAACTTAGTTTATAAAGAGAACAATTATTTGGTTATTTTTCCTTTTTGTCAGGTGCCAGCTACTTCTCCTACCTCACCCATGAGTAAATATTGTAAATATTATAATCATCTCATCTCTACTCTTTTTAGGAAATACCCTTCCTGGGATGCCACAATATACAGCTGAACAGTTAGTCACTGGTATAACTTATCAAGCACAGGTTAGTCAGATTGTAATAGTTCTTAATGCTCTGTTCACTAAATAATATATAACTTATTCAACACTTTTTTAAATGAACTACTTTTATATTTTTCATTTTATACAAATAGTACCTTGGATCTACTCCTATTATATTCTCATCAACACAAAAGACAGTGAGAATGCAACAAGCTAGAGAAGCAGTCAAATTAATAAAGGTTATTAAGTAATTGTAATTTTATTGTTTGATTTCTTGAAATTACAGGATCCAGACAATGAAACACAACCAAGAATTGATATAGAACTTAAGATTAGTACTAAAAGTATAATTATTGCAGACAAGACGACCAAGGTAAAGTTATAGAAGATTTTGAATCTCCTCATGTCATGGTTGTCAGCGTAGTGTAGCGGTTATCACGTGCGCCTCACACGCGCAAGGTCCCCGGTTCGATCCCGGGCGCTGACATTTTTTTATTTTTTTAACAACGACTATTTTTTTTTATTTGATTTCAGGTCGATTTAATGACTCATCCACTCAAAACCGTGTCTTATGTAGCTGACATAGAGGGATCACTAGTTATTATGGCTCATCGGACTGTTCCTGCTACTCCAAACACTCCAGTCAAACTAACTTGCCATGTTCTAGACACAGCAGATGTGAGTAGAAAAGATACCTTGTCATTATATTTGCTAATTTCTTGACCTTTCTTGACCTTTTAGCCTAGAGAAGTTGCAATGGTTATAGGACAAGCCTTTAGTACTGCGTATAAGGAATTTCTTAGATCACATGGTATTCAAGTGTGTAATACATTGTCTCCTAGCAACCATAGTATATACCATCTATATTATAGGAGGAAGCACTTGATCAGTTTGAATATCAACATGTTTTAAATGCACAAAGCAAATCTGAGGCTGAATTGAACTCACTTAAAGATGACAGCAAGACTAAAGAAGTGAGTCTCATTATGTAAATGACTGCCTCATTCTCTCTCTCTCTCTCTCTCTCTCTCTCTCTCTCTCTCTCTCTCTCTAGATTACATTTGCCAAGCATAAAGGAGATATACTAGGTTTATCAGTTATTGATTCTGGTTATGGATCAGCTATTCCATCTTGTATTATTGCCCACATGAGTAAAACCGGTGCTGCCTGTCAGTCTGGACTGGTTAATGTAGGTGATCAGATCATATCGATCAATGGTGTCAGTTTAGTAGGGTTACCTTTAAAGGTGGCCATTGAGCAGATCAAAGTTAGTTCTAATTGTTATATTGTGTCTGTTAGTTATCTTCTCTCAGAAATGTCGCTATCAAACAGTTGTTAAAATGGTAACGTGCTGTTCACCTGCTGTAGTGGATGTTACGATAATGAGACCTGACCTTAAATTTCAACTAGGATTTACAGTTAAAGAAGGCAATGTATGTATGACACTACAAACTACTTTTTATAATCCTCCTCTCTCTCTCTCTCTCTTCTTAGATTTGTTCATTATGGAGAGGGTCTATAGCCGAGCGTAGTGGTATCAGAGTTGGTCATAGGATAATTGAAATTAATGGAACTAGTGCTGTAGGAATGTCACATGAGGAAATAGTACACATGTTATCAACTACTGTCGGAGATGTAAGTTTGAATAGAGTAATAGTATCTCTACATACAGTACAAGTAGATCAACTATCTATGATAGATAGTTATAGTGATGTCATGTACTTATATAAAGTAGTTAAGGGACTATCATTTTAAGGACAATATAAAGTTGTCTTAACTACTAGGTGTCAATTATGCTGAAATGAGCATGATTAAAAACCACACCCATCAATGCTATGACTTGTATCAAGTTGAATAAAACTCATTTTCGTAGCTTGTAAATATCAAGATATTAATTAATTCACAAAAACACATTATGTGTTCATACCTTTTTGAATTTCTGTTAGTCAGTCTAGTTGCCATAGCAACATGTCTATAGTCTTGTCTGTGAACAAACGAGTCTTATAGTATATAGCATTAATATCCCATATATGGTATGGTAACTTGGCTTATATGAGTAGACATGTAGTCCAATCAGTTTTGGGATCACCAAAATACCGTAAAATTGACAATAAGTGTAATTAGTAGCTTTTTTCTGAATGAGTCTTTAAAATGGTTCTAATAATGTATTTTCTTTTGTTCCAGCTGCATATTCGAACAATGCCAATTGTTATGTATCAATTGCTGACAGGTCAACTAACTCCAGAATATTTTTAATCCTAATCTCTTTTGTCAAATGTAGAAAGCTGTTGTATAAAAATTTCTCTAATATACCACTAAATTCCAGTAAATCTGGTTAATTGTAATATTATTAATTTATAGATTTTTTAAATGAATTTCCTTATGGATAATTCCAAGACAGTATATTAATTAATTAAATCACAGACTAAATAAATGTAAAAATAATAAAAATAAAAGAGATGAGATTGATTGTGAAATTATAATGACTATTTTTTTAAATAAGACTGAAGAGATAATAGATTAGTTTTGTTATAAATAGTAAGAATACTACCTGTCTGATGGATGTGTTCATTGATTGCTGATATTTGCTGTGATGTGTAATATGTGAAATTCCCATGATGATGTCTTTGATAAGAACTATGAAATAATTATGATAACATATGACTATCAATGATTACGTGAGTAATTTGTATTAATAAGTTAAAGATGAATATACGTAGAACAGACATACAGACACACATAAGTTACGATATCTGTCGTCATATATGGGGTATACCGTAACAGATGTTCATTCTACAGACCACTACTTTGTACCTCAATTACTCTAACACTAATTATATGGCCACAAATTTATATTTGTGATTTCTATAATACTACAGACAAGATATATGGCTTGTGGATATAATGAGTGTTAATTGGCTTAAAAAATTTGTTGTGATTATAAAATATGTTAACATTAGTATATATTAGATATACAGAACATTTACAATCAGATATTACTCTCTCAGTATTTCACTATGTGATATTTCTCTTACCTATATCCTTGGCCTAATCTGGTTTGTATTTCTTGCAAACTTAACTCTTGTAATCCAATAAAGTCTAATATTTTTTTAATTTCATAAGATGTCTTTTGCTTTAGTTGTTCATAAGTGACCACAATTACTGGATGTTGCCAGTCAACTAACCAGAAAGCAATCATTTTTTTCCACTTTGATATACGACTATTGACAAAATGATTCCATTCTTTATTTTGACCTAAATGGTTACAATGATTGTAATAACTTGGTACCTTATATAGTACTAATAGCAATACCATAGAATATTATATATTCATTAAATATGAGGTAAGATGAAATGGCAAGTCATTTTGTAACTAACACTAACTTGATATTATTGCTACTGTAGTAGTCTTTGTTAGTTAAGTGTTTAGAGTCTATTTAGTTAGAATAGTGTGTGTATCTCATTAATTTATGATACCATCAGACAATAACTAACAAAGACTACTACAGTAGTAATAATATCAAGTTAGTGTTAGTTACAAAATCATAAATTAATGAGATACACACACTATTCTAGCTAAATAGACTCTAAACACTTAACAGTTAGTAGTAATATGTGTCATTTGATAAACATCCTTGAAATTACCAAAATAGTTTTCTCCTATGCTATCAACATGACTCGAGTTAAACATCACTACGGATTGGTTCCTGCTACCATGATGTAATATCTGCCGGTTTCTTTCTGATACTATAGCATCAAATGGATTACGAACAATGAGAATTGCTTGAGTAAAATTAACACGAGGATTATTCATTTGATTACGTTTGACATTTTTATTGTTAGTTTTATGAGTTTTTGTTACCAACACAGACCCACTGAATATCCCTTCGCCAAGAAACCCATGACATCGGAGATCTCTATCACAATATAAAGACCCCGTACAAATGCCAGTAACTTTTTGCAACAATCCTCTAACCCATGTGTTCCCGCTCCCAGGAAAGCTGGCTAATGCAATTGGTTTTCTATTTGTACCATCAATGAATTGACAAGAATCATCATGAAGTTGTCCTCTACGCAAGGCACTGCTGGTACATTGATTGTAGATCGAGTGATCAAAACTTGAAAGGACATTTAAACAATTTCGATCACTACAAGTATTGTGCCGTTGAGTGGCAACAATGGAAGGAAGAGAGGTTAGTCTAGAGAGAGAACCCTTGATTGAGGATAAATTAATTGACTTCAGTTGTACCCCTGACTGTCCTCGAACGGCCGATTGATGGAGATAATTTTGGTAGATTTTTTCGCCTTTAAAGACTATTCTAACTAGAGCAGACGACGAGATACACAGTAAAGCTAACAAGACCAGTCCTTTGCGACGAGTACGAGTCCGTCTTCGAAAGAGAACCATCTTACCACGCTGCCATGCCTGACAGGAGTGGCTGCCTAAAACAAATAGGAATCCAAACATATTGTTCCGGACAGGATGTTAATTATAGTATATAGTAAACGAATTAGCAAATTTAATATTCTAATTCCATATCATGTATAAAACAGTAAATTTTATAGTATACGCAATATAAACAATAAAAAAACAATATTAATTATTGACTATTGAATTGAAGATAAAGTTGACTATAAAGCAAGCCTTAAGCTTTATTACCATTCGCTGCTCGGGCTACTGCGAGATTGAGACGACTGGTTACCAGAGTTATCATCTCTTACTGGGTCACTGTCAACTTCGTCTGTGAAAGTAGCATAACCGTTGGATTTTCGCTTCTGTTTGATAACCCAACATTTCATTATCATTCCTAACATCCAGAAGAAAACAGCTGATATAACGTAAAATGTAGGGACAATACATAGAAGAGCATAGCGTATACCAATACAATCAGAAAAGGCAGGAATATCTAAAAAAGCAGGAACCTAAGAAAGAAGGAAGTTAAGTCATTAATTTATCATCATTTCTTCCTTCGATTAAATCATTTAATTGATATTAAGGCCCTGTCCTGATAGAGTGTGTGAATTACGGAGTGGCTCTTACCAATACTGGTCCAATACTTGCTACTATGGTAATTACACCAATATAAACAGCAGATGCTTGAGCCCTCATAGCTGGTAAAGTCACATCCTAAGGAACAAAAAGACCTGGATACATTATATAAGACTATGCATTTGTACCTGAACTATTGCAGCTGCTGGTCCTAACCATGTTTCAGCTGTGATATAAGCTATCACTAGCAACCCAAATGAAGCACTTGGTGAATTAACCATTAACACACCAATTATACTAGGGGCTGCTAGTATCTAGAAAAAAGGAACATCATTATTCTTATTTGGTCAGTGTACAAGGAGATTACATTAACAGATATGCTAAACTATATGATGTATCTAACTTACCTGAGTAACAGCAATCACAAATGCCTTTGCTCCTCTTTTATATCTTGATAACCTAGTCAGTGTATATTACCAACATCAAAGTATGTACTATCAATAACTCACCAATCACATAAAATGCCTCCTAAAAAACAGCCAATTCCACCACCAAACAGGACAACAAGACCCACTCTGATACCATAGTAACCAGAGTCCAGCTGGAACACTCTAACATAGTATGTTGGTAACCAATAACCTAATGCATATCCTGATATATTACGTATGGAACCAGCCACTAAGAGCATCATATAAGGAGGACATTTTACGAGATATACAATAACCTCCTACAGAATAGATCAAAATTAACAATGACATGTGCTTCAAGTTATAACTACTATCATCAACATAGCTAACACTACACAAGTCACAAGTTAGTCTTAAGTAATACTACATTGTTGTATACAAAGGCTTGTCTAGATTTAGAGAACTGAGTACCACCATACACAGTACTTATTGACATACCCTAATCGAATATCTTGTTTTTCCTTTTATTCTCTGCTTTCTTCTCTCCCTAATGTTCTTTGGTTCCCACATTGCCAACAATGCCATTGGAAGTAGTACAAGCCCTAGTATACCTAACAACCTAAATGTCCATCTCCAATCTAACTCATTGTTAATAGCGCCTGACATCCAACCAAGTGCACCACCTATAAGTATGTAACGAGGAAAAGGTGTCTTAGTTATCAAACAATAGAGCATGTTGACATGTAGAGTGAGTTCATTATGAAACAATAAATGATACATTAGATGCTGATGTAATTTACTCAAGTTAGAGTATGTCACTGATAAACCAGCTGTTGGTCATGTCATATTTGCATAATACCATATATGGTAAATGCTTACCGAAATAGACACCATAATGATAAATGGAGAAAACAAATGCTCTATTACGAGGTGGAAAGAAGTCTGCCATAAGTGAGTAGGCCACAGGACTAAAAGAGGCCTACAAAAGAACAATGATTTCATACATACTATGTGTTCAGTAGCATCATTACACCATTGTATCTGACTGTAACCAATCTACTGACCTCTCCAATTCCTAATAATATTCTTAGTAATAGCAATTCCCAAAACTTTCTTACAAACCCAGTTAATAGGACAACAGCTGACCAGAACCCAACCCCTATTAAAAGCACTAAGGAGCGTGATCGAGTATCTGCTAGCCACGCTAAAGGGAGACCAGCTACAACATAAATAACAATGAACGCAGGTCCTGTCAATAGTCCTTGTTCAGCATCATTGAAAGGTATACAGTCAGTATTATTATATGAATTTACAATCTCTGTGTCATTATTGGAGATGTAGATCAAGCAGCTTTCATCAGACGTGTTACTGCTGCTGATATCATCACATCTTAAGCCTGATGGTATTAGAACAGCTAGAACAAGTCGGTCAGCTTGATTAAGAATGTAAATCATTAAGAGTACAATCAGAAGTACTATTGCAAATGGTGTTATCTTTGATTGTGGATTGGATGAGCGATACAACTGAATAAATAATTGAACACTTTTACAAGGACAAAGTGAGTTCTTGTGTCTTCCATTTTGATCCTCACTCAGTAGAAATACTTCCGATTCTGTCTGCCATGGATCCTTCTCGTCTTCAACGTCACTTTTTGAATCTTTGGTGTCACTTGGTGAGTTTGTTTGATCCGAAATTGATTGATCTTTGTCGATTTCTGTCTCACAGTCTGCATTTAATTTGCTTGCTTCATTTGTTTGGCTTGCTTCCATTGCTAAAAGGATAGGTGTGGCTAACGTAGCCACTCCTACAACACATACCCACAATCACGAGGAAACGCGCGAAAACTTTTGCCAGCAAAACAACACGTGTTTGCATACGTTGCTAAGTTGGCCTTACCTCCAATAAGGTACTGTTTCAGGTAATCAGTACTGTATTGTAATAAAGCAACAAGAAAGAAAGTCTCTGTTTGATGCTCTTTATTGTCTCTGTTGATAGTTATGTCCGCAGAAAATACCGACAGAAGTGAAAGTCTCAGAACAGCTCTGTCTCGTCTTAGGCAAGAGAACCAGGAAGAGGAGGAAGAGAGAGATGAACCAGTATTTCCTAATATGGCTGTCCCCACGCCACCTTCGGTAATTATGTCACTTATTATAACTAAGCCATCCCTCCATCATCTTTTAATTTTAGTCTAATGAAGGAGCTCCTCCTCCTAATCCTTTCCAATTAAGCCAGTCGTTAGAGTTGGAGACTGACAACTTTGAATTGTCACCTCCATTTAGACCACACCCCTCTCACATCATGTCCTCCCCATCATCATCTCACATACATATAGACTTACCACCACACCCTTTAGTTGATCCACAAGAACCCTCCACATCACAAGGTAGTCCTCATTCTTCTTTGGCCATCGATCAAACAACAGACAGTCAACTTGATGTAGTAGAGACAAGAGAAGATGTGATTGTTCCTGAAGTTGTCCATGACAATGACCAAGTGCCTCAATTACTTGAACAATCTGAAGAATCTCATCGTGAAAGGATGTCACAGCCTTCATATGGTTCAGTATCTATAGAACAGTTAATGGAGATGAGTATACAACAAAGGATACAACAAGAGGCAGCTACTCAGCGACAAATGGAAGAGGCTGAGAACAGGTCTAAACAGCTGGCAATCAGCAGTAAGGCAATGAAGGTGCCAACATTGTCTGGTGGTGATACAACGTCAGATACTCAATCCCAGTCAGACGATGGTCAGAAAGTACCACGACAGCCCCACCCTCTACTTATATCACAACGAGCTCCGCCTTCAAGGTAATAATACATTATGTAATCAGCATAATAAGATATTATGTATTATTAATATATATAGAAAGAAAATGTTCAAAAATGTTTTTATATTATCATTTTTGATAGTGTTTGATTTTAATGTGTTGTTTACTAATACGCTATACATTATTACATATATTGTGCTCATCCTAACAAGGGGTGGAGTCCACAATCTGTTTGTTTATTGTTCTCTATCTTTATAGAGATGCTGCACTAAGTACTGTTAGTAGTACTGAGTCAGAGCCAGATCAGTTAGCACCTGGTACGAAATATGAGAGTAAGAGACCACCTCAAAAAGTACCTGTTTTAAAGAGAGCTAAAAGGTACAGTAACTTGTTTGTATAAGAACTGATATATTGTTAATGTAGGGAGAAAAGTTATGTTAGTAGTAGTGAAGAGGAGATGGTACAATATCAAGTTCATAATACTAATCAGAGTGTAACCTTACGTCGTGATGGTGATGGTGAATGTGTAGATGGACAGGTTAACAGAGAAGATGTAGAAAACCAATCAAACCAGTTAAACCAGTTAGACCAGTCACATGTGGATCAGACAGAACAAGTATTATTTAATATTAATTAATTTTAATACATATATATTTATCAGGATAATATGTCTGATGTTGTTTCAGCATGTTCAATTGATCCACCTACACCATCAACAATCACTGGTTCCTCTTCTCTCTCAGTAGAACAAAGACAAGCTGGTAGGCAGTACTAGACACTTATTAAATATTCATAGTTCAAAGATTAAATTTTCATACAATAATTTTATGCAACTCAATGTATTATAATAACTAGGTAATTTATTTATTGTTTTGTACAGCAATTCAATCTTCATCAGAGAGTGATGGTAGTCGTCATAGTAGATCATCTGACTATCCTCCCTCTACTTCAACGTCTTTACCAGGTATGAAATGACAAGAAAATCTTCACATTAGATACAAATCATTGTTATGATATATTATGTTACAGGTGGTAACACTGTTAGTGATATTAGTAATACAACAATACACAGTAGTAGTCACAGCAATAAAGTAAGTGATACTCAGAGTGATCAAGAATTATCTGGAGAGAGTCAACGTGAGTATCTATAGAACTAGTGTATTAAGTCCTCCTTTTCTCCTTGTCTCTATTCTTCCCATTTTTCATCTTCTCTCCACCCTCCTTACTCACACAGCAACAAGCCAGACATTACCTATACCTCTTTTCTCTTCAACTCCTACTGAGTCTGAGCTAGACGCTACGCCATCCTCCTCTGTAATGCCACCACCTGCTTGTCCACCTCCAAAGAAGTCATCATCAGATGAGACAACTGCTACTAGTAGTAGTGGAGATTATTGGTATAAAACAAAGGTGTTTAATACTCTACAGAGAGATCAAAGTGGTAGTAGCTTAGAAGATCATTCTGGCAGAGAACAACTTCCTACCATTATGGAAGTTCAAGGTATGTTGATTATGTTAAGACATTGTAATGATGTTATATTTATCAGTCAAGTTTTGTAAGTTAGTTAAAGGGTAACTGAACCCCAAAAAATTTTTGTTTGCAATTTGTTTGTGATGAAGTACTATTACCTGCAAAAATATCCAAAATTGCAAAAACGCGCTACTTCTACTCGAAATTTTGAATCAAAAGTTGCAGATTTCCTTTTGTCAAAAACACTTCCGTTAGTGGGCGTGGTCAATCGGTGATGTACAAGGGGGAACATGTCAGCATTCAACATTAGAGCAGTCATCACCTTCATGTTCTCCCCTGTCTTCCATTAACAATGACAGTGATGAGGAGCAATTATATGGAGCTCAGCCTTTTCCGTTTGAGCCAGAGGTAACAGATAGTAGCAGTGGCTCTAGTAGCAGCAGTGAATCTGATGACCAGGACTCAGCAGTAGTAGCAGGCTTGGAAATACTAACTGTTAATAAAATACTAGAACAATTCCATTCTCAAGGAAATTATATTGGTTTTAAAATATGATTAATTAATTATTGATTACTTAAATCTACTTTTATGCTCTAAAATAGCTTTCTCCTTCACTGGTTTATCATATGTGCTACATAATGGAGGTGGAACAACAGCTTTTTCTGGCATGATGCCTGCTGTTGCTATTTTAAGTACTTCATCTGATACATTTTCTACAAAGCCTGTAAGAATATCATCAATATTCACCACTACACATGTACATGTACTTACAGTAACAACTCTTTTCCTTTATCTTCCGCACTATGTATCCTCCTTTTTTATACTTAGGGGAGGCAATGCTAAACCTTTTAGACCCATTTCCAGTAGTGGCTTGTTTTCTGTCATTGTTGGTGTTATAATGCAGTGCAGCTAATTGTAACCTAAAATTTAAGACAAGATTATTGAAGTTTATGCATGTGTAGTCTCTAATGACCTTGAATTCATACCTTCATAAGAGAATGCTGTATGCTTTGGAGCATATTGTAAAACTAAGCTGTGGAATGCCTCAAGCTGTGATATTTGATACGTGTCTGATGAATTACAAATACTGCCCACTAAATATTTGTTCTTGATTATGGATACAAGTTTGTCACTAGGTTGACTAAATTATATAATACAAATGTAACGTTCAGTGGTCTTACTGTGTTTGAGCCATTTTCTCTTTATTCTCCTGTGGGAACACCTTTTATACATTTCCCCATGACTGCCATGCTTATTGTGCATTGCATTATTGTAAAGTGCTTACTACACACACGAGTACTCGGAAGGAGAATGCCAGTCAGCTCTAGTGGTCTTTATCTGCCTGTTCCACGTTGCTCTCAGTTGAGCATTCTTTGGGAATGTAAACAGGCTAACTTTATCCTTGTGGGTACTGCTACAGTTAGCTACTACACATCTTTTTCCCATCCATTCTTACAGTTACCACATGTATAAACGTGTTCCCCCTTGTACGTCACCGATTGACCACGCCCACTAACGGAAGTATTTTTTTTGACAAAATGGAAATCTGCAACTTTTGATCCAAAATTTCGAGTAGAAGTAGCGCGTTTTTGCAATTTTGGATATTTTTGCAGGTAATAGTACTTCATCACAAACAAATTGCAAACAAAAAAAATTTGGGGTTCAGTTACCCTTTAACTATTTTGATTCTTACGTTCTTTCTCACTAGATTCACCACCTTTTGAGACTGTTTCTGAGGATAATTTCTCACCACCTCTAGCAGAGGCTACACCCTCTCCTAGGTAACTATGGAAACATTACATATGATGTATTTATGATCATCAATTTTTGTAGAAATCCAATAGCAGCTGCTATAGATCAAAACAATGTTATACCTAGTACTCCATCATTAGAAGATATGGAAACACAAGGTTTGTCTGTGTTTCTTCTACATAGACAGTATCATCTCTCTCTCTCTCTCTCTCTCTCTCTCTCTCCCCCTCCCTCCCTCCCCCTCCCTCCAGTTGTTGACAATGGCATGTTATCTTCTCAACAAGAACTATTTCAAACAGCACATGACTCTCAATATGAAATGGCTAACCAAGTATATCTACACACAATAATCATATAAATTATAACTTCTTTGTTTAGCTTCCTCGTTGGATGTTGGAGGAAGCAGAGGATGAATTCATGGACGAGGAGACAGTGTCCCCAGGAGGTACCAAGAGAGCTCGTTTAGATAGTAGTTCTAGTAGTATTAATTCTTCACATCTCTCATCATCACCTATGAAACCACCTACTAAGAAACCTCGTCAAGACACATCACCTGACCTTAACGATGTAAGTTGTATCAAATGACCACACCCATTGATTACACATAGATTATATTCAATGAAAGGGTTGTACTAATAACAATGTTTATTTCATTTAGCCTCCTCAATGGGTGAGAGATGAAGTAGAGCCCACAGCACCCTCTTCCTCAAAAGTAAAATCCCCAGACCCACTAGTTCCTTCTCCCAAATCAAAATTCTCAGACCCTATACTTCATAATCCCAATAATACATCTAATAATATGAATCCAAGATCTTCAAGATCACCATCTAATGATCTGTCACCTCAAACAACTCAGAATCAAAGTTTAAATACCAGCTTTAAAAATTCTATTCAGTCAAGCTACTCGAGCCTCAAATCCACTAGTAGTGGTTATCTAGCTAGTTCATCCTCGCTTACATCAACAGCTGGATCTTTTTCTCCTCCTCCCTCCATCCCCGGTTCTTTTCGATGTATGGAACCCGTAATAGAAGATAGTACAGGTGCCACATTAATTATTAGTCCATCAAAGGGGTCAGAAGAACAAAAGGGGAACCTATCAATTTCATTGATCTCTGAGACTGAGACCCATAATAGTAATAACAATAACGGTAGTGAAAAGTCTAGCACTCAAAGTGACAAAAGTGATGGAGGAGAGGGAAAGGGAGGAGGTGGGAACAATAAAAGTGAAGGGGAAGGGGGGGACAAGAGTGATAAGGGTGAGGACAGAGGTGGAAATGGACAAGGTAGTAGTAAGAAGGATGAAGAACGAGATAATCGTCAATCAGACCTTTCCGATAACAGTTCAATAACGTCATCTACAAAAGAACCAACTTCTACAACATCTCATCAAGACACGGCTGTTATGGAGTCGGATAGTACCACTACATTCCAGCTGTCTTCTCCACGTTCTCTAGTATGTACATCCAATGTCACACAAGATGGTGATGCTAATGATGTTACAACAATTGCCTCAACTCAGCAATCATTTTATCTCCAATTGTCTCCTTCTCAGCCTCAGAGTCCAGCAATAGAACAGCCTGGAGACACATGTGATCCAATACTGCTGTTATCTAGTAATGATGACACACCTGATGTAGTTCCTGTAACTAACATTGCTATAAGTTCTGTTGAGAACATGTCAAATTTAAACCCATCTTGTGAAACTAATTTACCATCTGTTTTCAGCCCTGTTCTCATACCAAGTTCTTCAAATCTCATACCTACCTCCTCTGATGACATTCCTATACCAAACTCACCTGACCTCATTCCCATACTACCTGCTCCCATTCCCATGACACCTAGTCCTGTTCCCATACCACCAGTACCAACTTATGAAAGTATTCAGTTATCAAATTCTGAGGTTACAGTTACAACACCAACAATCCGTGATTATAGTGATAAGACTACACATGAAACCACACCCTCTTATGTACCTCTCAATGACAATACAGATAGCAGTCTTAACGAAAAGGGTGTGGTCAGTAATACTGTTTCCCAAGACCCATCTCAATTTACGTCATCAGGTTAGTGTTCTTGATATGGTAAGTATTTGAGTCTCTCTTCTTAGGAGATCATTTTCATTTTCAACTTCCACAAGGAACCCTGCTCCGCCCACGTTTACACATAACCCCTCCTCCTAGCTCACAAGAGAAATCTCCACACAATGAGTTGGATGATGTAATTATAATTGAACAGGAAAAAACTCAAGACAAAGAACGACAAAGAATTATTAATAGTAAGTGACTTCTCTAAATACTAAATAATAGTTTATAATTATAGTTAATAATAATAGTTAATAATAGTTAATAATAATAGTTAATAATAGTTTATAATAATAGTTAATAATTATAGTTAATAATAGTTTATAATAATAGTTAATAATTATAGTTAATAATAGTTTATAATTATAGTTAATAATTATAGTTAATAATAGTTTATAATAATACATGTAGTTAATAATAGTTTATAATTGCTCTGTTATTAGACTCTAATATAGCAGAAGTTTCCCCTTGTCCTCCGGCTACTGACACACCCACAACTGGTTCTATGGTTACCCCTCTTACACCTGGTAGACTATCTCGATCTCCTCGCAAATCTCTATCTCTCCGACGTCAACGAAGCACTAGTGACAGTGATTTAAAATCTCCACCTAAAAGAAAGAAGCAAGATGACGAACAAAATGAGACTGAATCTAATGTAAATACTCTACCAGAACATGAAGGTCCCGTCTCTGAGTCTCATTCTCAGGAGAACAGGACTGATTCTCAGATCAGAATGGAGTCTCAGATAAAGAAGGATGAGGCTCAGGAAAAGATAACTGAGTCTCAAGACAACAGAACAGAGACTCAGGAGAACAGGACTGAGTCTCAGGTAAATGAGAATGAGTCTGATATGGAAACTTCAGATGTGCCCGAAAATGAGCTTTCTGTGCCTGAGGATCAGACCAGGAATGAATCCTCTAATATACAGACTGGGAATGAGGATGCCATCCATCATGAGTCCAACCCTGTTGGAAATAATCAACTTATCTTAGTCACTGATCAAACATCCCAGGAAAGTTTTGTTCCTCATTTGTCATCATTTGTATTAGGAACAGTTAGTGGAGAACAAGAGGAGGAAGGTGGAGATCAATTTAATGACAGCTGTCGATTTGAAATGCCAGTTATCTCAGCTATTGTTGAAAGTGAATCTGAAATATCACAGCTATCAACTTTTGACTTCAATCTTCAAAGTAAGTCACTATTAATATTGTTTATCTTGTGTTTATTATTTATTGTCATTTTTGCAACTTTTTCAGAGCCTGATGTAGCTAAGAGCTCTGTTGTTGTTCCTCCTGTAAGTTCTTCACGAACAGTTCCTCCATCTTCAGCTCTGTTTGCTCGCCCAATGCTCATACCATCTTCTGGAACAAGGACACCAATTGATGAGGAGAAGGACAAGTAAAAAGAACATAAAATAATATATATATATATGTATGTCTGTTTGTATGTATGTATGTATGTATGTATGTATGTATGTATGTATGTGTGTATGTATGTATGTGTGTATGTATGTATGTATGTGTGTATGTATGTATGTATGTATGTATGTATGTATGTATGTGTGTGTGTATGTATGTGTGTATGTATGTATGTGTGTATGTATGTATGTATGTATGTATGTATGTATGTATGTATGTATGTATGTGTGTATGTATGTATGTATGTGTGTATGTATGTATGTATGTATGTATGTATGTATGTATGTATGTATGTATGTCTGTTTGTATGTATGTATGTATGTATGTGTGTGTGTGTGTGTGTGTGTCTGTTTGTTACTTTCTATATATGTTATATATAGAACAGAATTAAAGGACAAAAGAACAGAGCTCTCGCTGTGTTGCTGTTACTCCGAGTTTCTCGGAGTAACAGCAACATAGCGAGAGCTCTGTTCTTTTGTCCTTTAATTCTGTTCTAACCCACTCTGTCTAAACGACATCGAGCACTCTTCAACAGACTTAGATACTTCAGTATATATATATATATATATATATATATATATATATATATGTATGTATGTATGTATGTATATATGTATGTCTGTTTGTTACTTTCTAGAAACGACCCATATGAGTTTCATTCTGAAATACCCTTACATATGCCTCTGAGAAGAAGACATCTCTCTAATTCTAAGCAATCGTCTCAAAACTTATTGTCTACTGAAGAACCTAATTCAGAAATTTCTTCAGATAAGATTATACTTATTGATAGTAGTGAGGATCCCTTGGGATATGGTACAGCAATGGAGACAGTAAGAGAGAGAGATGAGAATCGTGAGAGAATGGAGACAGACAGTAACAATCCAAGTGATATGAACATAAATGAAACAGTCCCTCCTACTGTTGCTCCTCCCCCTTCATCTATAGTGCCACTTTCTTCATCAACTCCCCCCAGAACTGAACAAGCTGATTCTCAATTTTCTGATCCCAGTATTTCTTCAAGTTTTAATGAATTAAACAGACAAATACAGTCCAATAGTCACCATGGCAACATTTCATCAGTAGGTGTTGCTATTAGTGGACCTATGATTTGTAACAGATCAGAAAGACAGACCACACCTACTTGTATTCCTCCTTCACCTATATCGTCAAGCCAATTTTCGTTTTCTTCACCTACATCACATTTGACACCACAGGCAATGAGAGAATTGTGTTCTGCCCATTCTGCTTCACAATTTGTCTGTTTTCGTCGTGTTACCACGGTAACAACAACACAAATACAACACTATATTAGTACCGAGATAGTGGACCAGTCAAATGGAGATGTAGTGGATTCCAAATTTGAAGTACGAATGAATGGAAGGAGATTAATAATGGATAATTAACTAATAATTATTAATTAATGAATTAATAATTAACTAATATTTTTTATTCTAGACATCATTTGAGTTGCCTAAAGAACAGAAGATAGATAATTTTCAAGTGGAACCATTTCAAAATGTCACCCCTCAAACATCTTTACTTCTCTCTCCATCACTTAATACTAGTGTTCACACTATTAGTACTACTGTACCCTCTTCATCTCTAACCTTTACCCACAATGCTAATGCTACCATAGCAACCACTCCAGTTCATACTCACTCTTCCAGTTCAAGTACATCAACTACACCCACAAGGAAGGTGATCACACCCAATGCTAACAAATCAGATGACATTACTGATAGTTCCTCTGTTCCTGTTAAAGGAAACAAACAGAAAAAAAGCTTAAGTACTCGTAAGGATTTTCGTCTACCATTTTGTATCCTTTATTTTTTTTATTGAGTAGCTGGTATTTCTCCATTATGTCTTATTCCTGATCAGAAGGTGGTTGCACGTTGGAAAGATGGTCGTTGGTATGCTGGTACTCTTTGTGAAGTGACTGCTCGTAAGATACTTGTGGAATATTTGGATGGAGATCGGAGCAATGTGTTGTCTCAACATGTGCTGCCATTGGTAAGGGATCATGTGTATTTTAAATGAATGCTCTCTCTCTCTCTCTCTGTAGGCCAACTTACCTGTAGGTGTCCATGTTTGTTCATCTCATAGTAATCAAGTTGGGTCATATATTGATCATTGTCCTGAGAGACTTACATTCAGAATGAGACTCAATAGTGATGACAGCATTATTAGGTATGATATGAGGTTCTAACTGTTTAAAGTCTAATGTATTTTACTGTTAGTTGTGATCTAGCACATTTAATATTGACAGCAAAAACAGCTGAAATGTCTTATCAGATGGTACTTAGTCAACAGGAGGAACAACACAGGACCACTAGTGGTAATATATTGTGAATATGCATTTATATAGTAACATTTAATATTAGGAGGCGGGAGTAAAAGGAAGAAGAAAGTTAAAGCAGGTGCATTTCATCTACATGTAATATTACATGTACATTGTTCTTATAGCTCAACCTTCTGTAATGTCTGGTAATGTAGCACTATTTTATGGAATTAGCTTTCTTGTCACAAAAGATCAAACAGGTATACTCTCATTGATCTAATAGTTCACATCTTGTACATGTAGGTAATGCTCTGTCTCAAGAGGCGGGAAAGAGAGAAGAAATAGAGACATTAATTAGAATGAGAGGAGGGTTTGTTATGGAAGACTATAACATGAATCAGGTAAGGCAGTACCTATTATGTTCTCTATCACTATGCCTCCGTCTATGACCTCCATTTTTCAGGTCATTGATAAACGGACATACTGTCTCTCTAATACTTATTGTCGTACTGTTAAATATTTGATTGCTTTAGCTGCTAATATTCCATGTGTATCCTACAATTGGATCAAAGAGTGTGTTAAACAGGTACAAGTCACATGATAACCATGTGACATTGTTTCTATCTATGTGTAGGATACAGTTTTGGATTACACGCCCTTTCTTTTGCCAGCTGGCTTATCAAGTCTATCAGAGACACTAGTCTCTTGGTAAAAGATAGCTTATGATAACATAGTCATTATATTGTTGTATTTTAGGAAACCAAGATCTAAAATGTTTTTACATGTCTTAGTATTCATCCTCGGTGATCGGGACTTCAAAGTACATACCTAGTTTATAATACACTGTGTGTGTCATATGTGTGTATTGTAGGAGAGATGGGAAAGAATAGTACAAATAGCAGGTGCTACTTGTTTAAAGAGTTTACGACATGATACTACTGGTAAGTATACATGTCGTGGTTCATAGTATTATTGTAATAATATTGTATATATTAATTATTATAAGTACTTTATAAGTAAAACTAAATTATTGTAATTACTTTTCTTGTTTGAAATTATATGTAGTACATGTAATATATATTTAATATATTACATGTACTACATATATTACATGTACTACATATATTGCATGTACTACATATATTACATGTACTACATATATTGCATGTACTACATATATTGCATGTACTACATATATTACCTGTACTACATATATTACATGTACTACATATATTAAATGTACTATATATATGTTACCTATACTACATATATTACATGTACTACATATATTAAATGTACTATATATATATTACATGTACTATATATATATGTTACATGTACTACATATATTACATGTACTATATATATTAAATGTACTACATATATTACATGTACTACATATATTACATGTACTACATATATTACATGTACTATATATATTACATGTACTACATATATTAAATGTACTACATATATTACATGTACTACATATATTACATGTACTATATATATTACATGTACTACATATATTAAATGTACTACATATATTACATGTACTACATATATTACATGTACTATATATATTACATGTACTACATATATTAAATGTACTACATATATTGCATGTACTACATATATTAAATATTAAATATTATATATTAAGTTAGTGTTTTTTTCATTGATTTTAGGTACTCATTCAAAACTCATAATAATAACAAAGAAAGCAGACCCCCCACCATCATTACGTAATGGTCCTTTACCAGTTGAAATGGTTAGTGTAGATTGGTTAGTAGAGTGTCTATTAGAAGGAAAAGTGTTACCCACGACATCTTTTAGTCGATGATCATATAATGAGGGTGTGGTTTATAATATATATTAATTTTTTTTATTCAACATTAAAACACAACTTTCAAAAACCATGATCATTTAATTTGAGTTGTTTATATATCACCATATAATGACCAATTCTATCAGCTTCTCGAATATGAGTATGAAATATTTTAGCTACCTAAAAAAACAAAATTAATATATGATATTGTCTTTGTTTAGTTGTACTGTAACTAGTTACAGCTGTTGCTGTTAATAATCAGACCATCTGTTATTAATGGTAACAGCTGTAACTAATTACTGTACAACATTAATACTTTCACTTTCACTTTATAGTATCAACAATTAATCATTCAGTCTTACTTGTTGATAAGAATTTGTTATCATAAAGTCTTTAATTATCGGCACTAATACATCATACATTATAATATGTGTGGGTGGAGGGTGGTACCATTGTGATGATAACCATCTTCGAGGATCTGAGTAAAAGTCATCCTCTTTATGATAATTTGAACGAAGTCTATTATAATGGATGAATAAATAGGTAAATGGAACAATAAATTATTACAAAAGGTGGGTGGAGTTCTTACCCTATTGGAGAACAGTCAAGAAATCTCATGGTGTGTTCTCCATGAAGATAACTACCAAATAATACAGAGATCACATATTACAGGCGACCAAAGAATAGTACATCAAATTACTATATATCTGCTAAACTGACTAACTGTTGCTGATACAATAAACAATGGTTGCTAAGTAACTGGTACAACAATTACCAAGTTTATACAAGTGACTGGTTACTACTGACCTGTAAAATGGAGTTGAATGACAAGGCATTAAAAACAATACAGACGATGTTGTATTAATATCCTACAAGAGATGAATGGTTAATTGGTCTGTTCTAGTTATATTAACATACCTTTCTGAGATATTCCATAACAGCATATCCTCCTCGTTGATGTACAAGTGAGAAGTACAATGACATTGGTATGTTCACAATAAGCAAACAATATATTATTGTTTTTAGAACTAAAAGAAAGATCTCTTACCAATGAACTTTGCAAAGAAGACTACTTAGGAATACTAAAAATGCTAAAGTTTCCATATTATATTAATGGTGTAGCTATATACTAACAATGACTTACTTACAATTGACTTCTCAAAAACATACTACTAACCTTTACTCCTCTTTTGCATCAGCTGAAATATACCATAACCTAGTAAAAGATACTTGTTACCATGGCAATCTGAACTGCAACAATGCTGTCCTGTTAACTGTCCAACAACTTTATCATTCAGGTCAAAGGTCAACCAATTAATGCTCTGTTTATAAACCTATCTAGTCAACCCATTCGTCACAATATGTCCAGCTGGTCTATAATATCTGGCTATAATATTGTCCACCTACCAGTGTAAACAGAAAGCAGAGGTAGCACTGGAAACACAAAACGAAATTCTTTATGTTTTATTAAACTGTGTACCACCACCAACACAACACTTAAAGTGAAAGGTACTCCTTTAAAACGTGAATAAATGGAGTTGATATGGTTACCATGACAACACCAGAGTCCATATGCAATAAGTGGGATGTAAGTGAACAGTACAGTTGGTAGACCTTGACTAAAGTACCTGTAATGGAGAACAACTCTACATTAATAAGTCCCTAATCAAAATCATATTTTTTACTTTTTTATACTGACTTACCAGTGCCAAGGATGAGTGCCAAACTGAGCTGACTGTCCCTCTAGAAAATTGAACTTAAAGAACTCTAATTGAACAAATACCCACTATACAAAAATAGCGACAGTATATATATATGGTGAAAAAACTGATGATAACAAATCTAGATGCTAAACTAATCAACTGACCTTTCCATAAAACCATCTGTCAATAAGAATTGACCAAGTAAAAGATATAACTCTATAAAAAAAGGAAATATATCTGAAATACTCCAACTAGCTATTCATTTCTTACCCAACAATCAAACATAGGGCAATAAACTGAAATATTTCTTTTCTTTTCCCACCTGGATACAAATGTTTTAACAAGTGATAGGCCACTAGTGGTCCCCATAGTACACATCCTGTTGGTCGTATGAGAACTGACCACGCTGACAGTAACAAGTAGAATACTATGTTCCTATCAGGACAAGAGATACTCTTAACAGAGACAAGAATAGAGTAATCATTTTCTTTGTAGTGAGTTACTGACTATGTCTCTCCATTTTGTCATCTGGCCATTACTGGATAATACTAACTATTTTCATACTTACTTGGTACTGTTGGTTGTCATGGTTACACCTAGTAACCAATAATAAAAGATAACAGGTGTTAAAGATGTCTCTAAACTATTAGACAATGTCCGAGTGGAACAATAAAATGTGAACCACGAGAACAGCTGACATATCAACTATAAAGACACATTTAGTGAAGAAATGATAGTCCATAACTTTTGAGATTATTTATATCATTAATATTATATAAAGGAAGGATACAGCATATTTGGCCACGTCATGTGAGAACATGAGCTTGGTCAGTTTATAGAGGTACCAATCACTAAGAGCAGCTGCAAAACTCTGCAAAAGTCGTGGACTCTCAGCCTATATTGACAATACCAGATAGTACTGTATTCATAGTTAGGGCCCAGTTTATCTATGAGTCCCATTTTGTCTATTTATAAGTTTTAACTAACACAGATTTAGTATAGTAACAATATGTAATAACTTAACTAGTTAATATAACACATTTTTCATACCATCACATCTAGTGGAACAAATACACCATAAACAAACATCATTGGAGACCATAGACACTATTCTATGGTACTGTTTAAATATATCTCATATCCAGAAAAGATCATAGCCAGGTGAGTTTAAAGAGTTTAATTTCAAGTATATCTGAAGTTACTGGTTACTATAATTATTATGTCCACTAGTTTTCACAATAAAATAATAAATAATTAACCATAAATTAATTAACCATAATTAACCATAAAAGGACAAAGCATTTGTCAAGTTATTGACAATGTACAAAAGACAGTAATAACTTATATTTAGAGCTGGAGTACATATTTGAAATTCTCTTCAACTACACACTAAAACTGGAATTAAAATGTTTTACCATAAACTAAAAACATCACTACATTTTAGTTCCACTTCTAGTGTTAGTTGAAGAGAATTTCAAATGTGTACTCCAGCTCTGAATATAATTATTGCTATCTTTTGTACATTGTAAATAACTTGGTAAATGCTTTGTCTTTTTTGTGTGTATAAGTGTTTAG
The DNA here is from genome assembly GCA_963965975.1 of Xestospongia bergquistia. Lineage (NCBI taxonomy): Eukaryota > Metazoa > Porifera > Demospongiae > Haplosclerida > Petrosiidae > Xestospongia > Xestospongia bergquistia. The sequence continues at coordinate 892,284 of OZ014420.1, read as the reverse complement.
TGCAAGCTTACAAATGTAGTTAGTTATCTCTGGTATTGTGATTGTGTGTGTTCTCTTACTATCATCCAGGGTGAGTCAATTCCAAGCAATACTAGTAATTTGTAGAGAATTGCAAAAATAAGTGGATGGGTGTACCCTCGGATCCCTTTCTCCCATTCCCACGTAAGATAACCTCGAGTAGGAAAACTGTCAAGGAGAATGCACTAAACAGTTTAATGTGCTGTACATAATGCAATGACATAATTATTATGTAATGGATATTGAAAAGTCATGTGATATGCCACTTCTAAAGACTGCCAGTGTTCATCAGGTACAAACAATGTCCGACACATCAAGGCATTCACTGCCCTGAAGATAAGCAGGCAGAGAAAGACAGGCCAACCATAACCATCATGACTGTCAGCTTTAGTACCCACATTTCTTGTCTCCTTTTTTGGTGTAATAAGTCTCTTTCTCTCCCTCATAATTCTAATTGAAGCTCACCAAGTGTAAATGTCACCACCCATATTAATACTGGAAGTGACAGTTTGTAAGTGTATTATAGATAATGTAGAATTGTATGGGCAGACTTGAGTACTGACATAGCACCAGTATGTAATTTATTAGTATGATTAACAGGAACTACCTCTTACTTTGTAGATTATGTGGATAAGGAGACGTGTTCCTCTGGTGCAGATTGTGGTGGCAATTACAGTAGGTGTGGCCAGTGGTGTCTACATATTCAAGCCATACTTTGATGCCAAACGAGAACAGAACTATTTCATGAGGACTGAGACCAAGTCTCAATCTCAGACTGAAACTCAATCTCCAACAATTGAAAACAACATAAAATAAATAATAATGTGAATTATCATGAAGCAATAAGTATAAATTATACATATAACTACATACCAAATATAGTGGTATCTAACTTAAATCAAAAAAAAAGAATAAATTACATTAAAAGTTTTGCTTGAAGCTCTATCTCAGAGAACTGTGTATCGACCTGACTTTTGGTAAGGATTAACATGAGATGCTAACTTCTGTGCTTCTTCTTTTACTAAATGTTTGATTTCTTGCTTGGCTAAGGACACTGATCGTTCAGTCTTCCCTTCAATTAGAAGGTGGAGTCTACTCTCTAAACCTTTAGGTTGTTTTCCAGGAGGGATATAAATACCACGTACCGAGATGTAAGCATCAGAATATTCACCAATCTCATCCAGAACATCGCGAGTAGTGACTCTAAATCGAATTGACTGGGGGAAATCATTAATATCAATGTCGTCCTCAAAACGAATCAATTGTCCCATATCTGCTTTTGGGTAAATATCGTCGTCGTCTTCATCCTCCTCACCTCCTTCATCTGGTCGGCTTTTGTTGGGAAGGACAGCTCCTACTGGAAGGTAAGCCTTGGATACTTTAGCTCGACTTGCACCAACTTTGGCATTGATAGAAGCGGCAATTTGTGAAGCAAGAGCGGCCCCAGACATGCTGACTTCTTCTCCTTTCAGGACATTGCTAGCTGCTTCTTGCGCAGCTGACAGTCCAGAGCCTGATGCAGTGAGGTTTTTACTGGTGACAATTTTACCGGCAATAGCAGCTGCTTTGGCGAGATTCTTTGAGGCTGTAGCATTGAGTTGTTGTTGTTGGCTTTTTTGTAGATGAAGTTGTGGGGCACTTGGATCAATTTTACGTGGTTTTCCGCTAAAGACTTCTTCCAACTTTTTCTCCATAGTAATAATAGCATATTCATCTTCATCATCAGAATCAGCTAAATTCAAAGTGCTCTTTTGCTTGAGTTTCCTTTCAAGTAACTTGGCATTCTCTTCCTCGTTAAACTGATATCCCTTGCCAGAAAACCCAACCAAACGTCGCTTTGGTTTATATTTTCCTTGACTTTTCATCTGCTCTGTAAAACTCTTCCACAATTCAGCTAGTTCATCTGGTACAGTTGCTCCTGAAAGTTCAAGAGCTTTAAGAATCTCACCAGAATACCTAGCTTGTTCAGGTGTTATAAGAGTAAAGGCATATCCTTTCCTACCAGCCCGTCCCGTACGACCACAACGATGTACATAATCCTCATAATGATTCGGACAATCATAATTGATAACTAAAATCAGTTGCTTTACATCTAAACCTCGAGCAGCTACTGATGTTGCTACTAGCAAAGGGATTGCGCCATTTTTGAAATCACTGAGAACACTATCTCGATCAGATTGGTCCATACCTCCATGCAGTGCCATACATGGGTAAGATGCTTTCATCAGGTCCTTGATGAGGTGATCAGCAACCTCTTGACGCTCAACAAAAGCTAATACACTTCCTTGTTCCTGATACAAGCCAAGAAGCTCTAACAATTTGAAGAATTTTTGGTTCTCATCGATAACTACAACTGTCTGCTCGACATCTTTACATACCACACTCCGCCCACCTACTTGTACCTCAATTGGTTGAGTAAGGATCTTTCTTGCTAAGGCTTCCATTTGTCGTGGGAACGTTGCCGAAAACATCACAGTCTGACGGTTGGGACGGATGTTGCTGATAATTCTCATCACTTGAGGTTCAAAACCCATATCGAACATCCGATCAGCTTCATCTAAAACAACGTAGGTCACACGACGGAGATTAGTGACACGCCCACTGTTTGCTGCTAGAACATCGATCATTCTTCCAGGAGTACATACTACAATTTCTCCACCACGTTTCAAGTCAGCAATCTGCTCACTAACACCTGACCCACCATACACACATAAAGGCTTCAATTTGAGTGACTTACAAAATTTTTTGCATTCATTATAAATTTGAATAGCAAGTTCACGAGTCGGAGTCAATATTAATGATAAGGGACCATCGTCAGCATCAAGTGGAGGTTGATCTAAAATGTGCCGAAACATTGGTAACAAGAAAGCAAGCGTCTTTCCACTTCCTGTCTTAGCTATACCAATCAGGTCATGCCCAGACATCACTGCTGGGATAGCCTGAGCTTGAATGGGTGTCGGTTTTTCATAACCATTCTTTTTAAGGACGTCAAGGACACGGCTTGGTAAACCACATTGGGCCCATGTCTTGATTGGTTTAGGACAATCTTTGCCTTTCACTTTGATATTTTCCAGTTCTATACGATAGGTTGAAACCTCTTCAGGTGTCATACGAGCTAGGTCGGGCACTTCTTTATAAAAGTCCTTTCGAAATGGTTGATATTCTATTTTACGATGGTCGACTATGGGTAATTCTTTCTTTTTATTTTTTTTAAGAATGGTGGACAAGGCTGAAGCCAGCTCAGCATCTGTCGTCTCTTCCTCGTCGGAATATTCAATGGCGTCTTGGTCATTTTGAAGGAGCTCCCCCTTTTTACGGATGTCCTCTACCTGACCTTTGACCTTAGTGACAGTGATAACAGTCGTTTTGTCGCCATTAGTTGCGTTAACTTTCTTTTGAAAGGCCTCGTTGACTTTCTTTACTTCTTGACTGACATCATCCATAAATGCATCAAGTGGATCAACTTCTTGTTCATTGTTCCCACCTTCTTTCTCTACCTCCATATCTTCTTCGTCTTCGTCGTCATCATCATCCTCAAGAGTCCACTCCTTTCGTTTCTTTTTCTCTTCTTCCAATTTTGCTTGGGCTTCTTCCTCCTCTTTTTGTCGTGCTGCTCGCCATGCTGCCATCCTTTCTTTCCTTTTCTTCATCTCTTCTTCAATCTTCTTTGTTTCTGCTTCCAATTCCTCAACTGTAGTTTGCTGCTGTTCAGCCTCTTCCTCAGGACTAATGGTAGCTTGGATTGGCTGAGGCTCAGGTTTGACCTCAGTGACAGGTTGAGGTATCACTGGAGCCGAGACTGCAGGTTGTGAAGGTTTGGGACTGGGTTTTTGATTTTCAGTCTTGTCAGTACGATCTTGTACATCCCATTTCTTGGATTTCTTTCCTTTAAAATTAATATCTTTTTCCCTTTCTTTCTCTCTCTCTCTTTCTCTTCTTGGAGGGCTACATAAAACACAAAGGAAGAATACATTGTTAATAAAGGGTTAAATATTAGAATATCACACATTGATCTACAGAGAGTCTAGGGGTTAAAGTCTATTTTACATCTTCAAAACCACGTCCATTCCAATGAGTAATATAGATCTGAGGAACAGAATGTAAATGGCCTCATATAACACAATAGATTATTTCGACAAAGAGAGTTAAAATTTAAAAATATTGGCAGAACTCATAAAAGTGCATGTACACACATGAATGTATGTACATGTACATGTGTATTTCTTAATTTGTCAAAATAACCCGTTGTTGCTTATAACAATAAATTTAGTATTATTTAGTATTACATATCCTGAAAGTATTCCTGGAGTGTCCATAGTTGACAATGGTTTATAATATTTAACCCTTTTGTTACAATATTAGTACAGTCCGGAAACCAACAGCTTTCCTACATGTACTTAAAATGGCAATGACATATACTAGTATATACCATATATGGGGATATATATCATGTATAATGTGTAACATGTACTCCTGTACTCGAGCGAGAGTAGTACTCTCTCCTCAGCAGATGTTATCTAAACACAAGGAGAGACAGCTTCACATCGTACACATTTTAGTAGTACACTAGCCTACATCATTGTTCTAATTAATGCCTACCTAGTCTATAGTTCTATTCTAATTAAAGCTCACCTTTTGCTTTCTGATCTATTTCTTGGTTCCCTAATTTCCCTTTGCCTACGGTCTCTATGGTAACGCTCACGACTTCGTGAACGTCGTCTGAACCTAAACAAAATAAAGATATTATTTACTTTTAGTCACATGACAATCACATGCCTTTCTCGACTACGAGATCGTGATCGCCTTCGCTCCTTTTCTTTTCCTCGTCGATATCTTGGTCGTTTTTCTGGACTCTTATCACTATCACTATTACCTACACGTATAAATTACGTCATTGTAACGTGCTAAATTTAGACCTTCACTTACCTGACGCATCTGAAGAGCTTTGTGATCTTTTTTTCCTGTAATTTCTCTCTCGAGGCATATTAAGTAGAAGTACGTCACGTCAGGAATGAACAAAATGCTAAAGAAGAAAAAAACGTGACTGCAACGATTGAAGAGAAAGTCAGTTCTAAAAGGGTTAAAAATAATTTTAATAGCTCATAATTAATTATAAATAATTTTTATTGTTATTATTCTATTACTACAATAATTTTCAAATTATGGATGTCATATCTCTTTACAACTCCATACTATCTGATGTACAGCCACAAGAGAAGTTACAGCAGAATATTGAGCTACTAACCATCGACAAAGTAAGCAATAGCTTGACAGATGAATGTTTATAATTTACTTAACTGATTTTTTTAACACTCAACCTGATGACAACTTTGATTGGTCACATTACTAATGTGTGTAGGCAATTGAACAAGATAAAGATGTCCTTCTTCTAAAGTTGTCTACCTTACGACAACTGTATACATTGACTGTTAGCAGTGAACTCGACCTTAAGGATTGGAGGAAGGAACTTTGTCATTTATTATTATCACACAGTTTACAGGGAGTAGACATAACGAGTGATTTGGTAATTGTATTGTTGTAACTTTTAAGAGAAAATATGTTTTATTTAGGTGACCTTACTATATAATAGTGAGTCATTTGTTTGTTATGCTACATATAAGTCACTGTTGTCTATACTTGTAAGTCCATTGTGTTGCTCTGAGGTAAGTTGTGTTCTAAAATTCTTAAACATGTCAAGCGTTTTAGATCTTTGAATATACTATAAAGAAGTTGATAATGCAGTTAGTGGGTGATCAATTTCATTTGTTACAGCATGGTCAGTTATATTTAACTCATTGCAGTGTTGTTCATGTATATATTGTAACAGACTACTCTCTGATTTTTTATAGCACAATTATATGGTTTCCAATTAATCACTGAACTATTAAAGCATTTAAGAAAAATGACATTATTGAATACATTGACACTAACTGACAAAGGTATTGCTGAATGCAAGTAAATATCCTGTACTATACTTTGTCTCTCAGTGGAAAGAAAAAAGAGTTTTTGTGTGTCCCTTCTTCTTTCTTTTTGGCCAGAACTTTTAAAGATTATTTCTATACCATCAAAGTTAAGTATAAAATCAGACATTAACCATATACTGCTTCAGTTTCTACTACTGAGTCTAGAACTATTACGACACTCTAATAAAAATTCTATCATCCTAACTGTCTTAGTTCCTACATTGGGTCATATTGCTGACATTATACACGAGTGCTCATCTAGTTGTCTATTGTCTCTGACGAGAATGTGTGATCTGTTTAGAAAATGCATCAAGTATCCACTTCCACAAACTACATTATGTTGTCTAACTAGAAAAGAGTTTCTCCATGCTATAATTACATCTCTTACAAAATGGTTTCAACGTGAGAGTGGATCATGCTACTTGTGCATGATCTCATTGGAAATGAACCGTTCATTTCCTTCCATAGAGGATATGACATCTCCTAAGACACTGGAAGATGGTATTAATGATACATTTGTAAGGAAATCATTCCTTCTTTCACTGTTGTTAGCAGAAAGTAAGACAATTTCTATAAGTTATATTTTTTATGTACTTCTATGTATATAGGCCCTATTAAACAATGGATTCCATTGTCAACTTTTATACATTCTCTTAAAGATTTAACTTCACAATTTCCAAGTACTCTCCCGTGCAAATTTATTATGCAAAAGTTAATAATTCATCTAGTTAGTGAACAAGACAGTTGTTTAATTGATGTACTTAAAAGTTGTCTTCAGTTAACTAAAGCTAAATGTGAGCTATCTAGATCTCAAAATGATGAAGAAGTTCTGTCAGCATTGGATATCAATGGATTAATGGTGGAGTTTCTTTTTAGCATCTCCTTTGATTACAGCACACTATTAGACTTCATTATAAATGTGGAGACAGAGTTTGACTGTTTTCTTGAAGAGTATCTGAGTTTTCTCTCAGAAGAAACTATAATGACAGAACTATTCTATCTCTGTAAAGAAAGAGATGTAATTGAAAGAGCAAGAATAGACAAGAACGGTACAACACTTGAAGAAGAGGACATTAAGGATTGTCAGCTAAGTTCAATTCAATTAGAAGTGTCACATAATCAAGAGAAAGACAGTCACTCTAGTCCTGTTGTTCAGTCAACAAGACATGTTAGTGAGAAGACTCTTGTGTGTTTAGTGGCTTACAGTAGTAGTGAGTCTGAGGATGAGGGTCAAGACAACAATGTCACATCAATAATAGATCACTCTGCTGCAGTGAATATTTACAATCGAATAATGAATCTTTTTGAACAGCTTCATTATTCATTGTCAAAGATTACAGCAGACAATCAGTTGATGGTAGTTGAATCCAAATTAATTAGGATTGTTAAAATTACAAAATTTATCAATAAGATAGGTAGTAAAAGTGATCTATATCAATAACAAATATATTATTATATTACTCTTCTATAATATATATATATGTGATATTTTTTTATATATTGGTCATACCAATGTATTTCTAAAATGCAAATTAACAACATAGTCGTTGTCTGCTTTCTGTATAGAAATAACAAAAGGTTCATATGGATGAAATATATATGCCACAAGTCTCTTTGTACTTGTGGTACCAGAATTGTTATTGTTACCCAAATAACTTGTGCATAAACTGAATCTTAGTTGACCACTTTTCCTGGAGAAGAATCTGAGAACAAAAAAACAGTTAAATGAATCATATAATAACATATATATCATAATTTAAAATACACATGCTATATCATAATTTAAAATACGCTAATTTTTATTTTCCTTATATTCTTACTTGACAGGCATCTCTCCACAGGGCTTCGGTCTCTCAAGAGGTGATATCCATTTGTCATCATAGCGATACAAATTTAAATCAAGATAAGGACTACAAGAGAAGGACTGAGAACAGACAGGCAATTGAACCAATAGTCTTTTAGTTGCTTCTTTAACTCCTCCATATCTTGCATTGGTAATAGTTTGTTTGAACTTCTTATGTAAAGCCCGTCCATAAAGACAATTAGAAACGCAGCTACTGTCATATGCCAATGGATGAGATACTGCTGAACGAAATTCATTAGCATATTTTTCATAAATACTTAAAAAATCTTCTGAAGAATTTTCATAAACAGCTAACATGCGAGTTGTATCAATGTCATAGAAAGCGAAAAAAGCTGGCTGAGAGATGGGATCAATTTGTCTTAAAGTGACAATATCTTCAGTTGTATATTTCAACAGTAAAGTATGTTGATCCAGTAGTTGCATTTTCCATATTCGTAACATATTAAAATAGTTGAAACGCTTGTAAAATGTTGCTAAAGGAGTAGCATCAATTGATGTGCAAGCAGCTTCAGCTTGTGATTTAATACAACAAAGAAACCTGTGTTTGAGTGAGTTGATCCAATTCTCTAAAAATGGCCTGTACTCGCTGTTTGAGCCCTCAGCTGCACAAGGAAGAGTGAGGCCAGCCTCGTTGAAGACAAGATTATCATCTGGATAACAAAATCTACCAATTTCTTGTAATGGTATGAAAGTCCCACAGACAATCTCAAACAAATGTATTGTTTGATGTTGTGCCGAGAGAACAGCCAGTTTAGAATCACAGAGTGACAGTCCTTGATTGTGGGAAAGAAAAATTTTGTCACACTTAAAGTCATGCATATCTGCTACTTCACCTTTGTTTAAGCTTACCAGATAGAGGGTATAGTTTTCTAAAACAAATCGTGCGTTTGGTGAAAGTGATTCATTATTTTTGAGAGTATCATGCAAGTTAGGGTAAGGGTCATCAGGTAATGCAGCTGACGAGGCCACAATGACGTAATGACCCTCTGTTGTGAATAAGCTACATTCTCTGTTTAATACTTCATCTCCTTGTGTTACTGTTATTGAGAATTCATGCTTGAAAAAACTGTTAAACAAAGAAGTGGCTAATACTTCTTGATCAGGCCTACCAGTTGAATACAATTGGTGACCACTACCAACACCTTTATATTCAAATATTTCTACACTCCTCTGGTCGTTGGAGAAAGCCAGGAGATGATGACCGTCTGGAAAAAACTTACGCAAATAACAATTCTCTGGGATTTTTATCCTATTCTCTGAATGGTTTGGCACTATGGCAGTGTACAGTCTGCGCCGAGAGTAGTACCACTGAGAAGAATTCAATACCTTAGTACTTCGTAAATTTAATTGTGTCAGAATGTGTTCTGGTTGAGGTCTTTGTACATGGATATCATGAAGGAGATTGAACATGATTATCTCCTAGTATATATAAATCTTGCCCACTTAAAAGAGACACTTCACAAACCGGTGACCACTAGTGGAGGGGCAGAACTAATAATTGATATTCAATTTTAGATAACAATTAAAAATGATGGCCACGCCCATATGAGCAGGCTATAGTGATGTCATTGCTTAGTCAGCTAAGGGAATGAGGCTGAGTGGGCTCTGGGACTTTTCGTGGTTTCTCCCTATTTCTTCTGATTTAAATATCAGTTTTTGCCTTTCATTCATAAATTAAAAACACATCACTAGCTCACTATCATGGCCAACGCCTCGTGCAACCCGACTATGGAGATACAGGTTAGTTTATTGGCCCCTTTTTCAGTACTTATTACGTATTGTGTTTTTTTTTGTTTTTTATAGTCCTACTTAAATTTATTTCGAGTAGCTGAATTGAAAGAACTCATGCGATCGATGAACATATCAACTACTGGTCGGAAAAAAGATTTACAGCTTAGAGCTGAACAACTCGTGCTAACTGGCTCACCCAAAGTTCATAAGCGTATCCGAGAAATATATGAAAAACATTTTGGCGACCGACGTTTTTTGAGAAGTCCTCCCAAGCCTCCCATTTCACACTCCACTTCTCATGCACCACCCACTTATCAGGTTAAGCACCCTGACGTTAAACTGAAACCACACCCCTTTTATCAGTGCATTGACTCTCTCATCAGACCTACATTTTGTAAGTAGTAAAGTATAAAATATATATTCAAATTATTATTATTTGTATTTCAAATTTTACTATTTGTATTCCAAATTTTACACATTGTATCCTGTAGTATCGCAGACTCCTTCATCGTATCATGGTGATAAAGCTATGGTCATTCAATTTCATTTGACTCCTCAACAAGTACAACAGATATATATGTCTGAGTAAGGGATAAATGCTAAATGCTAAATTCTAAATTCTAAAATTAAACCTGCCTGGTAGAAATCCCTCCCTCCCCCCCCCTCTCTCTCTCTCTCTCCCTCCCTCCCCCTCTCTCTCTCCCTCTCTCTCTCCCCCTCTCCCCCCCCCCTCTCTCTCCCTCCCCCCCCCCCCTCTCTCTCTCTCTCTCTCTCTCTCTCTCTCTCTCTCTCTCTCTCTCTCTCTCTCTCTCTCTCTCTCTCTCTCTCTCTCTCTCTCTCTCTCTCTTCTCTCTTTCTCTCTTTCTGTTTCTCTTTCCCTCTCTCTCTCTCCATTCTAATCATAATGACTTAATCTTTTAGATTACTTTGATATTTTTCCCTCTTGATTAGAGAGACAGCATTTCACAAGTTTTATAATCCCCCTTTGTAGTATAGGGAAATTTGAAGATATCTCCCTCACTTCCCTATCTATATAACATGTGATGACTTACTACAAATGAGTTAATTCTTTTATTCCCTTCTCAGAACTACTTCAGGAAACTATCAAACACAGGTCATTTTAAGGTATAGTTTACACAACACGTCCACAATTATATCACATTACTAACATAATCTAATAATAAAAACTAATACACTAATACAACAACCACTACTACTACTAATCACAATACTATATGTTTACATGTATACAAGTATTATAATATACTAGATACACATAATATAAATTCTACACATTGTGTTCAGACTTCCAATATACACTTTGACCATTACAATCACTCCTATTGGTAATCACAATACTATATGTTTACATGTATACAAGTATTATAATATACTAGATACACATAATATAAATTCCACACATTGTGTTCAGACTTCCAATATACACTTTGAACATTACAAACACTCCTATTAGTAATCTCAATGCTGTATGCTTACATTTATACAAGTATTATAATATACTAGATACACATAATATAAGTATTTGTATTGTATACTATGTATGTAAACTTAGCCTCTTTCATATTGTTTGTGGTTTATTTGTTGAGCTATTCCTGTTTTCTAATTCTTAAAACCTGCATCATATCATAATACCAACATTATATGTTCTCTTTAATGATCGCTCCTTAGATTGTGTAGAAGAGAGACCAGCTGTGAACAAGAAGACTTCTGTCCGATGAAATGTTATTTAACAATCAATAAACAATCGTGTCCAATTCCAGTGAGTAAGATGTACAGAGATATCTTTCATCTTGCATCACTACCCCACCTAGCAACAGTAACTCAGGGAGTATAACATGCACAGTCCACATTAAAAAGTGTAGTGACTTTTTGACACAGACAAACTATACATGTACATGTATATATGTATATATGTGATTTGATATTATTGGATATATGGTTTATATTGGTGTTATTTGATAGGGTTATAATCCTATGTTCTCCATCAAACCAGACTACAAACGTTATATAAAACCAATCAATATTACTTCATATGTCCACACCTCTGCTGCAGTAGTTAACACAGTGACTATTACATGGCAGGACGATATCATCTATCCACAAGTAAGAAAAGCATCTATATCAATTGTTTGCTTCATTTATTTGCATTTTTGTTTATTTTTTTTTGTTCTATTTAAAATACAATAGAGTGTATTTATATACAAGCTATATTATTATTGTTGATTGTATATTATCTCTATTTAGGGATTCTGTGTCAGTATTGATTTAATGAGAGCTTTGTCATCAAGTGACCTGTTACAAACACTCAAGGGAAGAGGATTAAAGTCGCCAGAAATTTCTAGAGCACTAGGTTAGTAGTCAGTGTTCATTGAGTTCATGGTCACTGTGACAAGTTTTGATAGTTGTGTACTGTATGGACTTTGTACTCTAGTTGTTATGTTAGATGTGGTTTCCTTAGTGTGTGTGTGTGTGTGTGGTCATTATTTTCATTGTGTATTGTAATACTCTATATTAGACATAGTAGTATAGGTAATTTTTTTACTAGTCAAAGAGAAATTAATGGTGGAAAAAGACTCAGAGATTGCAGCAACTAGTCTGAGATTATCACTTACATGTCCTGTAAGTTTAAAGGAACTTGTAATATATACCATATACATGAAAGATAATTCATATCTGTGTGACGTTAATGTTTGTTTTGTTCATGTTTGATTCCTTCCTTTTAGTTGGGAAAGATGAGAATGACTCATCCTTGTCGTTCTATATCTTGTAATCATCTGCAATGTTTTGATGCTGGTACATACTTACAGATGAATGAAAAGTAAATTCAGGAGAGAGAGAGAGAGAGAGAGAGGGAGAGAGGGAGGGAGAGAGGGAGAGGGAGAAAGAGTTAATAATAATATTATTTGTAGGAAAGGCAAATGGGTGTGTCCAGTCTGTGACAAGCCTGCTCCTTTTAGTGATCTTATTATTGATGGGTAAGAAAATATATTTTATTTCAATATGTAGGATGGTTCTTTAAGACAGACAGTACTTGTTAATGAATCAATATCATATTACATGCAAACACACATCTAACTGTCTTTTAATAAATATATACATATTTGATGTATCTGATGTATAGCTCTTGTAACTTTCATTTTACTAAATACATTGTTTTACAGGTTATTAATGGAGATATGTAGCAGATCAGATGAAACAGACATTGAATTTTCTACAGATGGTTCCTGGCATCCAATCAAATCAAAATCAAGTAAGTTGATGCAAGTTACTGGGTAAAAATGCCATTGCCCCTATAATTAATAGACAATTAATTGAAATCACAACTACAATTTACTATAGTACATAGCAAAGTATTATGGGAAGTTATTATAACATATAACAGACTAATTGTATTACATGAACATTATGGGACATCCTACTGGGATGAACTTTATGGTTTTATTGGTTATGTACTTTCTCTCCACTAATAGAAATTACCTATTCTTTGACTTCAACCTTCTCCTTGTCTCCTACAACTGTTACCATATCTGATAGCCCGGCATCTGGTAACAATACTGGAGGTAAGTGATTTTCTATCATTGTTAATTACTATATAAGATATTTATATTTTGGATCAGAGCCAACCACTATCACATATATACACATATATACACATATACACACATATATTATATTATATATATATTATACAAGTGATTTCGTGAGAATTGGTTGTGGTATGCGTCTGTCTTTGAATCATAGTTAATATCATATTTCTTAAGATGCCAAAAAAAGTAATATTTTGAAAGTTATTGCTAATTATATTAAGTTGCATCCTGTGTGCTTCACCTCTTATGCAATCTCTAACATCTATTAACTTTATGATTACCAAAGTGTTATCATTCTTAACCCTTTAATCTCCATAGGTTCAAGTCACTCTAATGGTCCTATTGTAATTGATCTAACACTCGACAGTGACGATGAATCATCTATTGTTGAGTCTGTTAGGTAGGTCAAGAGATATATCTGTCAATCCAAACTCTCATTTATCAACACTTTATTATGATTTTGTCACTATGCATGCACACTCTATAACATCATCAGTTTCTCTCCCGTTTAAGATCTGCCAAACTCATGTTCTATTTATAGCACAGGTATTATTATTTGATTTATATAGCAATTCATTTCAATTTAAAGAAAGATATTAACAGTCTTCAGTAAATTAAGTATAGCGTGTTTGGTTCATTGCCCTCTACAGTGTATTAAATCAACCTCAAATGTTTTTTTTTGTATAAAAAATACATGAGGTGCATGAAACACAAGATGAGTTAGTAGTTAAACAAACAAAGCATTAGACATTTTGACTTTGTTATCAAAACTTTACCGGGAACTATACCACACTGAACAGATGATGTTATAATATTACTAATAGTATTGTTAGATTGCTTTGCTGTAGTTATGATGTTCCTATGCTTAGATGGTAGGGGAGACAAGTCTGTCTTCTCTTACATCCATTAAACATACTATAAACTGATCGTTCTCTCAACCTTTCCTCAGTAAAACTGATCGTTATCTCGAATCTCAACATCCTGTGTCTCCATCCATGCTCTGGCCTCATTCCTATACTGATTTCTATCCTGATTCCCATTCTAGTTCCTCTTCTTTTCTAACTCTCCCTGCTGCTCAAACTCTAACATATTCATGCACTGATACTATAACCAGCAGTTCAGTAAGTAATGAAACAACTAAGGTACCAGTTATTTCTGACTCAAGATCATCTCATCAACCTAAAAAAATCAACTATCATAAAAGACTCTTGCCATCAACTGTGAATCTATCTTCACTATCATCTCGAACAGAATTTGTCAAAGGTCTCTCTCCTGTAGTTTTTAGTCTTAATAATTCTACTTATTCTGGACTTACCAAGACCATGATATTACCTACCACAGTAACAAGATATGATAGTGACGATGAATGTGATGATAATACTGGTTTAAATATTTACAGTCCTGTCTCAACTCCTGAAAGCTGTTTCAGTTCGAACTCTAGCAGTTCTTGAAAATGAAATAATACTTTTTTTAGTTTTGTGTAATTTTTTTAATAATTATGATTGCAATTAGCAATGGTTATTGATACTACCAAATTTGATGAGTCACGTGGTTCCTATAACGATATTCATAGGAAGTGAACTTGGTGTATATCACATAAAATTATATTAAAATATCTATGTCAGCAAGTTTTTAATGGAGAAAAGACTCGTTTGAAGGTTAGAAAGAGAGCCTCGAACTAATTTTAAACTTAGAAATGATCGTGACCTTGATATGGCCAACGGGAAATGGCGTATTCAATCTGCGATTCAGAAAAAAGTGAAATGTCTGTCTTCTCGCTTAGTCAGTCAGACATCCAGTCTGTTCTCGATACTTTAATCGACCTACCCTTATCTCCTTCTTCTACTTCTTCAATAAGTCCTTCTTCCTGTCCTCCTCTTACCTCTTTCTGTCAGGACAATACTGACCTGTGTGATCTTGTTGGTAGCAGTCATATCAAAGAAAACGGGAGAAGATACAGTCTATCAGACTACCAGTAAGTGAAGTTGATAATAACCACCCAGTACTTTGCTCCTTTATCTTATTATAGGCATTCTCCATGTGATTTTCAACAACAGCAACAACTTAGTAGTGGAGACCAACCACTGGCTAATGTCCCTCTACCTTATTTACTGCACAGTGAAGTGAAATTAACTCCTGAAGCTTTGCCTGCGCATTTACAACTCTTCTCAGGCAGTATAGGTGTTGTAACGAATGTGAACGAAATGTGTTGGTCTATATCAATCTATCTCAGTGATAGTCCTTCTCCTATCAAACTTCGTGTTGGTTCAAATGAGGCTCAATATTTGGTACCTGTATATCCAGCTGAAGGAGATAATGTGCGTGTTGTTAAAAGTCAATACGCAGGTAGAGAAGGACGGGTGAATTCTTGTAGCAATGAGCGTGAATTTCTTGTCGAATTAACTGACGGCTCACAGATATATGTTGTAAATACTGATCTTGTTCGACTTCATGACATGAGGCATCACTCTGCTAGTAATTGTACTAATACCCAGGTGACTGCTGACGCTAATCCTTCTAGGCCAGCTACCCTCACCCCCTCAGGTGATACTTGGAATATTGGCAGTTTACAAATAGATTCCCCAATGGATTGTTATGGTGGGGGCGGAGTAATGGGTTATGACCACACACCTGCACCTAGTCCCAGTGATGGTTCTTGTATGTCACCCTCTAGCCCGTGGAGTCTTGGATATTATCCACATACTCCTCATCACCATGGCAACAGTAGAGAATGTCCTACATCACCAGTGGAACTTCCTACCACACCCACATGTACACCATGCACCAGTACCACATATTATCCTACCCCAACATTAGTCCCGCCCACTTATAATTATAGTTCCACTCCCGCTATGCCCACCTATTGTGGCGTATATCCTCGTCATCCATTTTACAACCCTCGTATGTGTCACTATGGTATGAACCCATTTCATAGACTGCGACCACAAATGATACCTGGCTATATCCCTTACGTACAAAGACCTCCACCACCCTATCAACATGGAACAAACATACCAAATTCAACTTCAGGATATTGCTCATTCATGCATCAACCTATTACAACTGGTTGTAGCCAAACTGGTTCCTTGAACCAGTTTTCCTGTAGAAGTCAGAGCTCAAAATCACTTAACCATTTCTATCAGACTTCTTCAACGTCTGTAGGAGACTCTTCACGGACTAAGGGTTGCAAGCTTAATCCTTTAGAGGAACTAAAGACATTACTTTGTGCTGGATCAAAGCAAAAAGGGATTTTATCTTCTAAGCTATGTCCAGGAAAGTCTCTCACATGTGAAGAGATTATTGCTAAGGTTGTTGACAATATTTGTGGTATTGAACCTCCTCAACATTGGTACAATCCTAACGCTAAAAAAAGTAATGTTTATTTCAAAAAAATTTATAAGTAAACTTTAATTTTAGATAGCTGTGATGAGCTTGTAACTGAGAGTGTTCTAGTGTCTGCTATCTGTCCAGTAAGTATTGCTGTTCTGTGTGTATTTGTTTAAATGAGAGTCATGTGATGACCATGTGATCCCCATATATAGAAGAATAATCTTATTAAAATTGATTATAAGATGATCATGTAATATCTACATATGATATTAAATTGATGGCATGATCATCAAATGCCTCTTCTTTACTGTAGCTCACTAAGCAAAGAATGGAATATCCTTGTCGAGGTCTTAATTGTACTCACCTCCAGTGTTTTGATGCGAAAGCATTCTTACAGTTAGCTTTGAAAAGAAGGTATATATTATATCATTCCTTAAATTACTTTTTTGTTTCCTTATCCCAATATAATATACTCATCTGTGTTTATCATATCTTTCCTTTTACAGAGCTCAAACTGGCTCTTGTAAGTCTCTATCGTCATCCTCATCTCATCCTACCAGTGGATGGAAATGTCCCGTCTGTAACAAAGTTGTCTGCCCAAAACAACTCTTCATTGAAAAGTAAGTAATCCAGCACAGTGTCCTCATAGTGTAGTGTAGGCTATACATGCACACATTTAACGTGGAAGGTTGTCCTAGGACATTTGTTCTAGTCACCTCTTAATATTTAAGGCCTTTGTATATTTGGTATAGCCTTTTTTAGAAGAATATTCTGTACTTGTAGGTATCTCAAAAAAGTACTGGAAAGTACAGATGCTCTCGAGTTAGAATACAAAGACATTGGCCATTGGCTACCTGTAGAAAGTATGCACACCACATATTATGTATTAATTACATGTAATATAATTTGTTTACAAATATGACATGCTTCAGTTAAGTTTAGTCATGCATGCACACGTACAACACATTGTGGTAAAGTATTGGTTTATACAATACTTATATTATAATATTATGTACATGTGTAATTAATACACAGTTATATTGGAACTGTCTTAGCTATTGAGTTGCTACACTACCTAACGTTTGATGTGGTTTATTAATACCTGTTGCTATAGCAACTGGTTGTCTTCTCTAAGAAAGGATCCCCTCCTGAATCCTAATTGAAACATGTTTATAGTCTTTAAAAAATTGTTTTATAATTGTTACTATTAGTACAGAAGTTTTGTAGACTATAATTGATAGAAGCTGTAGCAACCATAGAAATAAAACATTGTAAATGGTGTATCTATTATAAATTGTTAACCATCTATTATATATTGTTAACCATCTATTATATATTGTTAACTATCTATTATGTATTGTTAACTATCTATTATATATTGTTAACTATCTATTATGTATTGTTAAGTATCTATTATGTATTGTTAACTATCTATTATGTATTGTTAACTATCTATTATATATTGTTAACATGTGTCCCAAAACAATTACAGAACAGTAAAAATACAACATTAATTTTGTTATTTATTCTACTATAGGACAATCAGAAACAACAAAATCTAGTGTAATAGATTTAACATTGGAGAGTGATGACGAGTTATAATACTATAATTTTCTTTGTGGCCCTGTCTCTCAATATATATATATATATATATATATATATATATATATATATATATTCTATTCTTTCCTCTTGTATTATAAAGTCATCAATTCTTCTCAATTTTTAAACTCTTTCCTCGTATTTATTTTAATTTATTATACTATATTCTTCTAGATAAATATTATTTGTATACTGTTATTACTGAAGACAAATATACTTATTTTACAACAACTAACTGCCATAAGTACTTGCAACTTAATAATGTTTGCATGTAATAAACTCACATTAGAAACGCAATATCTCAAAACTAGACGCAGTGCGTATTGAAAGGTATTTACGTATGTACACACAACCATTCAATTTAACTATTTATTATGGAGCTTCAATTAATATCGGTAGATTTCTTAAAAGGAGGAACCATTAAACAAAATTGCAACAAATAAAATTATAATAATATATACTACATCATTGTTCAGTTGTATTGTTCATTGTATCATCAACTTTAGATGGATTCTCTGCTGCAGCCATTGTTTCTCCCATAATTAGTCCGGCCATGTTCTCCCAATTAACTACAACTTCTCCACCTCCAGTATTTTGTCTGTTACCTTTCAAAAGTACAACTACTTGATCTTCTAATGATTGACTAGATACTAAATCATCAATTAAAGACTGGTTGATGACAACATCTTCTGTTGTCATGGAAACACTACCTGGTACTTCAATGACTTCAGATGGTGTCACTTCACTATTGGCTACTGCTGGAACAACAATTTCATTTGTAGTATTGGTCTCAGTATCGTATTGGACTGGGACTGAGTCGATAGAGGAGGTGGTGATGGGTTGGTGGGTTGTGGTCACTTCTGTTTGATAAGCTACAGAGCTCATAATGGGGACATGTGTGCAGTTAGTGGTAATGAGTGAGACATCAACAGTTGGGATTTGAGATAAAGGAGCTGATTCTTTTGCTGAACCTGTTAAAACAACTCGTACTTCAGGCTGATTCTCAGTTGAGGTATCCATGTTCTCTGGTATGTTATTATCTTCATAAACTACGACTGGATCGTCTGTTACTATCTCTTCAGAAACTACATCTTCCGTTCCCAATTGAACAACACTTTCTTCAAGTAGGTAGGTAGGGGCTTCAGTGACCACTGGAAGAGGAGGAGGTGTAGTGACAGTAGAAGAGAGAGATGAAGAAGATTGGGGATTAATGTGGCCTTGAAGGACAGCCAATTGTTGGGCTACTCCACCACCCTATAATAACAGATACTGCTAAAAACACAACATCAATGCATGTAATCTAATGATAGCACTGTCTAAAACTACAGCTTGAATTACCTGAGTTAATCCGAAGGCTGTTGCTAATTTCTGTAAAGCCTCTGCTATTTCAAGCCCCCCGGGACCAATTCCCGGGTCTTCAGATGCCAGAGATGCTAAAGCATTAGCTGCTTCTTGTTTTGTAGGAGTAAGTGGATTCTCCTGTAGTGTCATTTCATCATACACTTGACTCTCCTCAACAATCTCTCCCTCTGCTTCTCCTGCTATACCATATGTTTGATATTCCAACGATACATTGTATTTCAGCATCCATTCTGAGAGCCATGCTTTTGTGGGACGGAAATCGGGATTAGTGGTAAGCTCACCAGCTTTATCACGTAACATTCTCTCAGTCACTGTATCCGAAGAGTCCCAGCGTTCAACTAACCATGTTAATAGCAACCGGTCAAATTCCTCTTCACTTTCTGGTAGTATTAAGGAATCATGGGTCCTTTTTCTTTTCCTGGACAATCTTGCTCTTTCACTATAAGCAGATTGCTGCCCCTCTGGCAGGAGACGTAATTTAAGAGGAGCACCAGAGTTAAAGGATTTTTTGGATGGAGAATCAATAGTATGTTCCTTTAAGTCCACATTGTGTCGTTTCTGCCATTTGACAAACCATCCTAAAGAAGCTTTAAAGTTTGAGTTACTGCTAAACTCCTTTGCTTTTTGACGTATAGTTGCTGACGTCACTTGTTCTCCATTCTTCCATGCTTGCTCCACCCAGTCTAAAAGCTGTAGGTCAAGTGAGGTGTCACTAACCTTACGACCTTGTCCTGGCCGACGGTAAACAGCATTGGATGCTTGTTCTGCAACTGATGTAATAATATCAAGCTCGCCTTTCCATCTCTGAAGACAACGTCGTGACACATTGAGTTCGAGTGAGGCCTGGCTTATTGATAATAATTCTGTAGCTCTTTTTACTGCATGCAGTTTAAACGCTGCAGTATATGAACGTTTTTTGTGCTTTAATGCATCAACTTCAGGCTGCTCTTCATAATTGTATCTTTTCTTCCATTTATTGTACCAGTTAAGTGAAGCTTTGAAGTACTGGTCATATTGTCGTCCTATTTCGTATGCTTTCTGGCGTATGTGATTAGAAGTGATGACTTTGTTTTTGGTTTGTTGTTGCATTACCCAAGCAAACACCTCTTGATCAATGATGTTACGACGATTTGGGCTGAGTGCATCCACAGTGGAACCTGATCCAGAAGGTTGATTGTCTTCACTAGGTGGTGAGTGAGGTGGTACATCAGTAATGTCAATTGATTCTATGATAGCTTCAGATTCAATACCATTATCAGTGTCCATGTCATTTTCACTCATCTTGACAATTTTACTAAAATTATATAAATAATTAAAATATTAAATTAATTATTCATTATTATTAATTTTAATTAGATTCATTTATCTTTTAAAGCAAATCAATATGGCGGCACTATAGAAACAAGAAGTGCTCCTTTATTGGAAAATACAACGGGCACTTATTAGAATCGTTTTATTTACACATGGCAACAAGTCTGGGATTACATTAGTATAAAGATAAAGCTTACTTATTTAGGAAAATCTCTGAGAGCCAACATGTAATGGCGATACTGGAATCACTTGCTTTAATATCCGATTGGACAAGACCAGGATATGCACTTCACACTCTCTGTAGGATACGACTATTACAGGCTTTTATGACCAGAAATATAGTTATAAATATGATGAAAACTTAGAAAGCTGATAAAACACTGCTTACTCACTGGCAGTTGCTAACTCTTAGTACAGGGGGACAAGGGTCTAATTTGTATGAAATTTTACTGGACCCCTTTGCCGCCATTGTACGAACGAATTTAGCGCGGATACTAAAATCTGATTGGTCAACTACAAATAATTGCTAAGTTGCATCGCGTCACTCAAAGTTTCCGTCAGTTTGCAATATAGAAAGAAACAACATGAAGTCAATGCTTTTGCTAAGTTTTGCTGTCTTTTTTGCAACAACAGGTTAATTTTCTTTTAATTAATACGTCTGCATTATTATATTTTTCCATAGGAGGACAAATCTACCTGGAACTAGATCCTGTGTTCAGTCCTCCTGCAACTCAACCAGCAGACCCTAGAGATTATATATACAGTGCACCTGAACTTGACCACATGTTGCAACCAATTATTGTCATGGTGAAACACAGCAACAACAATAGTCTTGTCATGGAAAATGTTCAAATTATAGCAACTACTATCAAAGATGGCAACGAAAACGAGAATGGAAATCCAGGAGATTGGTATGATGGAGAGCTATGCAGGCATTCATTTTGGTTTAACCGATTTTGGTACAATCGTTATTATATGGATGGTGATATAGAATTGCACTGCAACAACACTGACCCTAGTTATCCTCTTGGAAAGGTCCCAGTTTTGTCTGAAAATGGACTAGCTGAATTTCCTCGTTTAGTTCACACCAAATACTTCAACGAAAGCAGGAGAATCCGTTTCTTTGCCACACATAATGGTTATAGTGCTAACATCACTACAAATGCAGTAACTGTGGATTGTAAGTACAATTATAGAAATATAACAATGATTTTTTATCTTATGTATAGTACAAGCAGCTGGATTAAATATCACATCGCCAATTCCTAGTTTTGTCTATGTCAATGAACCAATGACTGTCACAGTCCAGACTATGGCCAGAGATCCAAACACTGGTGCTTTAATTCCACTCACAACTGGCAGACATTCAACACTCCATGTTGATTTAACTGTAAGCTGGGAGCACAAATCGTTCTATCGTTTTTTTCCAAGCAGTGCCAACTTCAATGAGATATATTATAGCAATGTTACTTTAGCAAGTGTAGATGCCTTTGTCAATGGCTTTTATGACATAATGATTCGAAAAAGGTGTTCAGGAGGAACAGCTACCTTCACTGATGTTCGTATTCAAAATATCTATTCTGGAGTTACTTTAAATGTCACACAAATCTTACCTTATGATCCTTGGGAGAGGTGGCCTCCTGTGTACAATGATACTATTGAAGATTTTAATTCATTATTTTTCCGTATCAGAGATGATCCGCTGTTAAGTCCTGGAGTTGCCATATCAGATCCATTTGATGTAATAGGTAGGGAAGATTGTATCATAGCACCTTAGTAATATTTGTTATTTTTTAGCTTCTGAAATTGACAGTCTCTACATAACACCAGCTTCTTTAGTCTCATTTGGTTCCTCTATTGATGCCAATTTCCCATTGAAACCTGATCTAATGATTGAAGCTCATGACACTGAAGGTAGAAGGATTACTGATGGACCTGACTCTACTTTAGTAAGCATATTGTATGTGTATACAGTACTTAGCGTATTATTTCTTCAGAATGTTACTGTGGAAATTGATCCAGCTTCAGCTTGCCTTTCTACTGACAGTGATTTCCAATTAACTTATGGTAATGGAACATTTCCTGGATCAGTGTGTGCTCCTAGTGAAAATGTTCGGCTACGATTTTCCGTTGTTGCTACTAACGGAACGACTATCTATTCCAATTGGACACCACAATTTAACGTGTCTGGTAAGTAAATTAAAGTAATGCAGCATATGGCATGTAAAATACTTTTATTTATAATTATTTAGGTGTTTTGCGATTTGCTGGCATATTTCCTCAATACTATGGATCTGCTCTTCCGATCATGTTTGAAGCAGCAAAAACTCTTATCAACAGAGGAACTTGGCATAAAGCATTTGTTGGTGAGTAATACTATACATTAAGTGCATTAAACTGTTGTGATTATAACTTCATCAGATGAAGGAAGACAGCTTGTACATGAAAGATATATGTCTCCAACTGGAACAGTACAAGAAACTTTGGAGATCTATGAAAGGATTAATGACAAAAACCAAGTAAATGATGTGGTCTCTAAAATCTATGTGACTCAAGTCTAATTTAGGATTTAACACAACCTAGTATTAGAGCTATAGTGGGCTCAGTAGAGAATGAACAAACTGTGGCTTTGAGTAAAGTTGCCAAACTTCACAAGATGCCTGTAATAGGATATACAGCAGATGATGCAGAACTGTCTGATAAGGTTTGTAATATAATTGAGCGCTACTGGCTTGATCTATCCATCCAGACAACCCATCCTTACTTTAATCGACTGTCTATTCCTGAAAGGATGAAATATGTTGCTATTGGCAGTTTTCTTGCTTCACACCACTGGAATAGAATTGTCAGTTTAAGTTTATGGGTTAATTACTCAAAATAACTTCTTTAGATTGTCATCAAGGACAGTGGCCACCCCATTCCAGCTATTATGTATCAAGGATTTGAGTTATATGGAGTACAGATTGTTCTAGAAGTAAAGTGCAATTATTATGTACTGTAGTCCATCTCCTCTTTTCATAGGTCACTATTCCTATTGTCACTATTACAGATTATTCAAATATACCTCCACTTGATGATGAATACCAACAAATCCTCAATGCTGGTACAACCATTATCTATAGCTACACTTTCCCTCCAGCTGATGTCTATCTCTATCATGAGGCTATAAGGTATTATTATAATGATAGAATAACAATATAGGTGACTATATTAAAATCCTTCAGACTCCAATTTGCTCCAATATATGGGTACCAATGGCTGACTGAGTATACTATATACCTTGCTTTTCCTTACATAAATAATGTTGGTCTTTGCTCTCAAGTAAGTACACATGTATGTCATTCTATGATACTTTGTAATCTAATACAGCATCCTCATTGTACAACAGCTTTTAATAGTACAATCATTGTAAATCCTGGATTCATAGCAGACTTACAAGGAGACTTTTGGAATAAGACATTGTTTGATGCATATACTCATCTTGATCCTATTCCTACTCCTGGAGCAACCTTATATAGATGGCCTTCAGTGAGCATTGCATAGTCTTACTAATAACTCCATGTTTAAACTTGTTTCATTATTTTAGACTTTGGGTTTCATCAGTCTTGTTCATGATGCTACTGTGGCTACATATCTTGGTGCTAGAAGAATTATGGAACGGAATGAAACCATTACTGGTCCTAAATTAGCCACAGAAATACGTCTTGTCAATTTTATTGGAGGCACTGGTAATATCTCTTTTGATGCAAACGGAGACCGTCCTGATTTTGCAGGTAAAATGATTGATAGTGTTAAATATAATTATTCTGTTTCATATTTTAGCCACTCTCTTCCAGATAAAGCCTTGGTTTGATGACATCGTTTTTATCAATGATGTGAGTCATTTTTTATACTATCATCCTAACTTTAACATTATATTGTTAGTATGTCTTTGAAGCTGGAGCTTACAACATTGATCCTGTAACTTCTGAATTTGTTCAGATTTTAGCCTGGCAGCGATCGCTTTCCATTGGATTTTACAATGACACTATTGCTTACACCCCTTCTAATTACACCAATATTAGAAGGTAAGTTACTAAATATTACAAACAACTATTCAAATGCCTATGTTGTTATTTTGTAGATTCCGAGGCTATTGGCAAGGACAAACTGATGAGATTATGTTTGAAATGCATGTACCAGCGGCTTATTATTGTCCTGATGGATGTGGTGGAGGGCTATCAAATGATAGCAATGGCACCATCTACTATTACAATCATGGAACGTGTATTGCTCAAGACACATGCCAGTAAGTCCCTATTGTTAAAGCTATACCTGCCACATTTATTTCTAAACTATTACCAATAGATGTAAGACCAAAGTAGGCACTTTAGAGCCAGGTTATGCTGGAAGAACATGTAGTCAACCTCTCTGTGATCCTCAGTGTAGAAATGGCCAATGTACATCACCAGATAACTGTGTATGTGACCAAGGATGGACAGGAATTGATTGTAGCACACCAATCTGTGCTCCGTAAGTTGTACAAGCTCAATTTCAGGAGTTATTTTGTTTAAAATACTAGTGTTTGTGATCATGGCACATGTACTGGTCCTAATACGTGTGATTGTGAAGCTGGTTACTGGGGACAAAGCTGTTCTAATCAATGTACTTGCAAAAATGGAGTATGCAATGATGGTATAAAATTTGGATATAAAATGGAAACGCACTATCTTTCTCTCTCTCTCACTCAGGTCAAGGAGGTACTGGTACTTGTTCTACTTGCAATGGTGCCTGGACTGGAGCTGATTGTGATGTATCAATTCCTTTAGTTGTTGTGCCAACAATGACAGTTTCCATTTTAGTTGTGGTGGCTATCATTTTGATTGTTATCTGGTATATTCGCAGGTATGTACTGCAAGAAAACAATCAGATATAAACATTAGTCTGTTATACTCTGATCAGTAGTTTAGTCATTACGAACATTTATTGATGCTATAATTTTGTAGAATGAGATTTCAAGCTGCTTTAGCTAACAATGATTGGATTGCCAACTATGATGATATAATTATCCTACAAGATGACAAAGGAGCTGCCAGCAGTATGGCATTTCGTTCCATGATATCTATGAAATCAAATCAGAAAAAACAAAAGTGCGACATTTCAAATATGTAGTAGCATATATTAATTTTATTTCACTTTAGGAATGTTATACGTAATCAAGGTAAATGGAAAGATATTGCTGTAGCCATTAAGATGATCAATAAAGAATCTGTTGGACCTATCAATACTCAGATGAGACTGGAAGTGAAGAAAATGCGAGATTTAAGACATGTTAATGTGGCTTCCTTTGTTGGTGCATGTTGTGATTCACCTAACATTTGTGTTCTGATGGAAGTTGCACCAAAAGTAAATCTCAGTTACAATTCTGAAGCTAAAACATTTGTATTGCTTAGGGGAGTTTGGATGATCTGTTGGCTAATGAAACTCTTAATCTTGACTGGAACTTCAAGTATTCCCTTCTTAAAGTAACTATATTGCACAGCAAATTATTAACAATTACTTCATAATTGTGTCTATTAGGATATCTGTAGAGGCATGGTTTATTTGAGTAATTCTTCTATCAAGTCACATGGACGACTCAAGTCATCAAACTGTGTAGTGGATAATAGATGGACTCTCAAAATCACAGGTTTGTATCTTTAACTTTCTTGATCAAAATGATTTACAACTACTACAGATTACGGAATGCATTCTTTTAAAGCCAATCAACAAGGAGTGCCAAAGTTTAATGCATCAGAACCCATAGTGGAGAAAGTCCAATTTGTAGAAGATGTAGAGGATGGCTATAATGACTATATAACTAAACAGTAAGCACTATCCATTCTATCTTAACAATTTAACTCTACATTTTAGAGCCTTGCTTTTTACTGCCCCTGAAATCTTAGCCACTGGTGTGACTCACCCAGATCATGTAGGATGTGGCACTATTCAGGGAGATGTATACAGTATGGCCATGATTACTTATGAAATCATAACAAAAGAGCCAGCTTTTAATGAGTTCATGGACTTTATGGAAATTGATGAGATTTTAGACTGTATTGCTGGTAGACGACCTACACCCCAACAAGTAATACATATAGTGCTCAAAAGTTGGTTTACTCCTTTATAGGTTTGGCAACACAAGGGTAAAAGAGAAGAATATTTAAGACCAACACTTCCTGATGATCCAGAATCTACAGGCTTGTGTAAAGTAAGAATTGAATGCATAATTCACTGGACTTAATATGCTGTATTTAGCTCACACAAGAGTGCTGGTCCCAAGACCCAATGGAGCGTCCAACCTTTGATGCCATATTGAAATCCCTCAATCAACTGAGTCCTCAACAGGGAGATCTGATGGACAATTTGGTTAACATGCTTGAGAAATATTCAACCAATTTGGAAGCCATTGTGGCTGAAAGAACAGCTGAATTAGCTGCTGAGAAGCAAAAGACAGAGGATCTTGTTTGCCGTAAGCAATGAGTTAGTTGGATGCATATAAATCCATTGATTTTAAAAGGCATGCTGCCTAAGGCTATTGCTGAGCAGCTTAAACATGGACAACCAGTTAGTGCTGAATCATTTGAATGTGTCACTATCTACTTTAGGTAAAAAGTCATATTTTTATAACTATCAGTAGATAATTCATTTCAGTGACATTGTTGGATTTACGTCAATAGCTGGAGATAGCAATCCTCTACAAGTTGTTGACCTCCTCAATGATCTATACACATGTTTCGATGCTATCATTGACCACTATGATGTCTATAAAGTGGAGACTATTGGAGATGCTTGTGAGCTAGAATCATCAGGAAAAGATAAAATTGAGATGCTTTCTTTTTAATAGATATGGTTGTATCTGGTCTACCTATACGCAATGGTGACAACCATGCTGGAGAAATTGCCTCTATGTCTCTTCATCTTCTCTCTGCTATCTTGGATTTCAGAATTCGCCATATGCCTGATCGGAAGCTTCAACTTAGGATTGGTATGCACTCAGGTTGGTCATGTGTATCATTCTATCATGCCAATGCTACCTTTTGCTGTTCTTTAGGACCTGCTGTGGCAGGAGTTGTTGGTTTGAAGATGCCACGTTATTGTCTCTTTGGTGACACTGTGAATACTGCTTCCAGAATGGAGTCTGGTGGTCTTGGTAAGTGAATCAATCATAATTAGTTTTCTTTAAAACAGTCTTATTCAAATGTTAGCTTTACGTATTCATATGAGTGAGAGCACAGCTGAAATTCTTGAAAAACTAGGTGGATATCACCTACAAAGTCGAGGACAGAGAGAAGTCAAGGTAAGCTATATTTGACCCTATCCTTTCATTGCATTAATTCCTCTTTACACAGGGTAAAGGCATCATGACTACTTATTGGCTCACAGGAAAGGATGGTTTTAATAGGCCTCTACCTACAGAAGATATGGCTGTATCTGAAAGCAAACATGAATTCAAATAAACATTAATACACCACATAGTTTCATGAAATTCATTCATAATCAATAGTTAATTAACTATCATTATGTAGATGGGTGTGTCCATTAATAAACTCTGGAATAACTTTTGCTTGAGACTCTGACATATCCAGTAAACTTAGCAATAGTTTCAATCATTCCAGCTTCTCTGCAATAAGCTTCATGTTAATTTGTGACCATAACATGTATACATCACAAAAATAACAAAGCTATTTTGTAACTACATTTTATACACGTTAATTAACTTTGTTACTAAGATGCAGGATGAAGCCAATCAAATCACTTATATAGTAATACTGAATTAAAAGGTAGCATTCATTAATTAATACTGAATTAAAAGGCAGGTTTAAAAATATTGTCAGGTACAAACAAAATCCAGATCCAGAATTGAAACAAGTTGATTAATAAAGGAATTAATAAACAAATTCTTTATTAATCAACTTGTTTCAATTCTGGATCTGGATTTTTTTTGTACCTGACAATGTTTTAATCTGTCTTTTAATTCAGTATTAATAAATGAATGCTATATAAGTGATTTGATTTTAGTCATACTGATCCCATGATCATGAGTTGATATGTGCGTCATGTATGTATCTGACTGTCTGACGTCATATGATTTATCATAAGGTTGTCATACAGTGAAACCCGTTATCCTAATGAATTACTCCTAATGAATTACTGGGTATTCATTAGGAGTAATTGATTTGGCATACAGTGAAACCCGTTATCCTAATGAATTACTCCTAATGAATTACTGGGTATTCATTAGGAGTAATTGATTTGGCATGCAGGTCCCAGATTGCCAATTAGTGAAAGCAAATTAGAACACTTCACCTCAATGGGTATTTCATTCAGGTTGAAATCTTTTGGTAACTACTTGCAGCAGCTTTTGCCCATTTTCTGAACAGGATAGAACTGAACAGGACAGAACAATGGTAGAACAAAAAAATCTCAACTCTAAAAAAAATCATGGTATACTCAACAGCTCACAAATGACTCTGCTTTCTGCTTCATGGCAGACTCATTGCTTTCCATTTCATCTGCTTCATGGCCAGACTGCTTTCCATTTCATCATGGTAGAGGTAGACTCAAAACACAATGGTAGAGCTCACATCTCACCAAATTCACAAAAGTAGTAGACTCACACAAAACAAAATCAAAAAATGGTAGATTCACATAATACTGTAGACAAAAATGGTATGGTAGATTCACACAAACAATCACAATCATGGCAGACTCACAATGGTGTATAGAGCAGAATCTGACAGACTCAGCAATGGTAGAGGTAGACAATCACAACATGTGGCAGTTTCTTCATAGTTTAGGGTTGTAGAGCTAAACACAACATCAATAGTTTAGATGTGTGGAGCAGAATCAATTTCATCACAGTAGACTCATAATGGTAGCATAGTTTAAGTGTGTGGAGCAAAATCAATTTCATCACAGTAGACTCAACAAGAAAATCATGGCAGACTCACATGTCACAGTTTAGGGTGTGTAGAGCAGAATCTTTGTAGTTTAGAGGTGTAGAGCAGAAAAATGGTACTCGCAAACAAAATCAGAACTCGCACAAAATGGTAGACTTGCACAAAAAACAGAACTTCAATCTTTTATGGTTGACTCGCACAAAAATGGAACAATTGTAGACTCATTTCTTTTCATTGTAAGCAGAACATCTGACCACAATAAGAAATCAATTTCTTTCAATCTTCATTGTAGACTTAGTAGACTCTTGCCATCTAACCAGAATGAGAAATCAATTTCTTTCAATCTTCATTGTAGACTCAGCGTAGTAGACTAACCACATATAACCACAATAAGAAATCAATTTCTTTCAATCTAGACTTAGTAGACTCTTGCCATCTAACCAGAATGAGAAATCAATTTCTTTCAATCTTCATTGTAGACTCAGCATAGTAGACTAACCACATTGAGAAACCACTCTTCTCATCTTAGAAAAGTGATTTCTGACAAAGAGTTAGGCATCTAACCACATTGAGAAGCCAATCTCATTTAACCTTTATAGAGTCACAAATAAAGGTAGAAGTATGTCTTTATAATCCACCTCTTATCTTTTTGGATCCACAAAAATGGTAGACTAGCAAACTCACGCAAAAATGGTAGACTCACACAAAAATCAGAACTTATGCAGAACATCTAACCACAATGAGAAATCAATTTCTTTCAATCTTCATTGTAGACTCAACATAGTAGACTCGCCATCTAACCACAATCTTCATTGTAGACTCGACTCCTGCCATCTTACAAAGGTTTAAGAAATTGATTTCTGACAAAGAGTTTGACATCTAACCACATTGAGAAACCAATCTCATTCAACCTTTATGGTAGAGTCACGATAATGGTAGAAGTATTGTCTTTTATAATCCACCTGGTATAGCCTCACAAATTATAATCCACCTACTAGCCTATTTATAGCTAAAGTATATTAATCCTTATTATTAACATCCTATTAATCCCTATTCTACTATTAGTATCCTTATTAATCCCTATTATTAGTAATATTACTCCATAGCTATAGCAATCCCTATTATTAGTAATATTACTCCATAGCTATAGCAATCCCTATTATTAGTAATATTACTCCATAGCTATAGCAGGTATATTTATCCCTATTGTACTCTAATCCACCAATACTTGTACTTAAAATGTTCTGGTCTACATCAATTATACCCATATTAGTCAGTAGGCCAGAACATTTTATTGTAACAGTATGGGTGGATCAGAGTAGTCTAGCTATATTCTCTACCTGCAGTCCTTTTTTAACGATCCACAGCCACAACAGCATCTCTGATTTGACAAAGGGATAGACATTTTTAATGATCCACAGCCACAACAGCGATAAGAAATTGATTTGACAAAGGGTTAGACATTCACTATCTCGAATCATTCAGTACACTCGCATAACCACTTCATAGATTTGCACAGTATCTCACTATAAGAAATCTGCACTACTAGCCTTCCCGTCATTCAGTAGACTCGTATAACTTCTTCATGGTAGATTTGCACAGTATCAGTACTGCACATCATTATCAGTACTGCACATCAGTAGCAGTTACCACCTACACCCACACAATGGCAGTAGAAAGCTTATGTTTAATATATCTGCAGAATTAATTTCTTAGTTAGTAGATCAGCAGCACATCAATAGGACAGTAACAGGGTTTAGTAGCAGTAGAAGACTCCACTTTGGCAGAACACACAGTTTGGGGTGGTTTCCTTAGATCAGCAGCAGGATCCTCTCTGTTGGTAGACCAGTAGCAATAGAACCAGTTGCACGCCTGATATCAAAAGAGAATTCTTCATTCCCATCATTAGTTACAGCTTGCAGTTATCAAACATTCAACCTCTTCCAGAGACAGAAAGAGAGAGTGATGGCAGAA
This sequence comes from Xestospongia bergquistia, assembly GCA_963965975.1. Classification (NCBI taxonomy): domain Eukaryota; kingdom Metazoa; phylum Porifera; class Demospongiae; order Haplosclerida; family Petrosiidae; genus Xestospongia; species Xestospongia bergquistia. Next base: position 860,600 of record OZ014420.1, on the reverse strand, counting down.
GAGAGAGTAGACCTTAAGTGATTTGGCTTTTTGGACCCTGCTAAGGTCTGCTTATATATCCACAGCTAAGGTCTGCTTATATACCGTGGGGTCTGATTAGACAGACAATTGACTCCATGAGAGAATAACAAACACACCTTGTCAGCCAGAATAATAAACATAGAAGACATAGCCAATCAAATTTCTTCTACACAGACTTTGGCGCATTTGTACTTAATTACTAGTGTTGGAGAACAATTTATTAAAGATGGCTTTTTGAAAGTAAATGTTTTACTGTCAACATATGATTTGGTATTCCCCAGTCGCTGTAAATGTAAGAGGACCCTATAGTAGTTAGTGCTTTAGCTATTATAACCAGCTGAATTTGTCTGATTGATCCTTCCTTCATTCCAATAGTAGGAAGTCCATAGAGATTGTTGTAATTTTAATAGATACAAATTGTATGAATTGAGTATTATACCGTTGACGTATGTAATATTATTGCTGAGATCAATTAAATTTATTACATACAGTACTTATTTTTAAATGTCTTGTGGAAAGATTTGCTGAGGTGTGTCTATTACAAAAATTTGGAATGCTTTGTATAACAAGAAGACTCCAAAGAGTCTCTGACGAGAAGCAGGCCAGCTAGCCATGACACCATGAAAATGACCTTTGACAGCATTAGTGAGATTGTCCAAACCTTCGGGATAAGAAAATTATTATTGTTTCTGATTCAGTCAACTTACCAATAGTTTGAATGATTGCAGCTTCTCTGCAGTAAGCTTCACCTGCAGCAATACCATTGAAAAGATGGAGAGAAATGACTCCCACTCCAGCTTCCCAGATATCAATAATTCTTGTAACTTTAGCTGACTATAAAAATGTGATGATAATAACTTTCTTCTTTAAAAAAACACTTACTTGCCTTTGTTTTTCTGTCTTGTGTTCTGGCATCTTTTAAATGTTGATAACATCTTGCATTTTTGCCTTTACCAACATAAAAAATTGATTCTACAAAACATTGAAACTGCTTGACTGCTTCAGAGGTAGATCCAGTCTCCAAAGTTCTTGGGTCAAGTAAAAAATAATTAAAAAATGATTTAAATTGACCAGCAACTCTGAATTCTGCAAATACTGTTTTCACTTCATCTTTGAAATTTGGTAAAGGTGCTGTACCATTGAGACATAAAGCTAGTTCATATTTAAATCCTAATAATTACAAGAAAAGTTAGACAACCTTAATATGTCCATTCATTTTTACCTTTATAACCTTGATTACCAGATGGTTGAACACCCTGTAAAATCTTCATGAGGTATTTGATGTATGAACCACGTGTCAGGTCAGTAATGGGTCCAGGTTGTTCTCCTAGTGATAAAAGTTTTTCTCTCAGCTCAGAATTAGTAAGCAAGGATAAATTTGGCAAAGTTTGAGACTCTTTCACTGAAGTTGTACCTTGGTAGAGCTGGTCACCACAAGCTGTAGTATAGAGTTCAGTGCAAACACTATCATTTGTTGTATTTGGTGATGTGACTCCTAAATGATCCGATTCTGTCAAAGATAATTGTTCTAGTTCATCAACTATAAGGTCTAAGGTACCACTAGTATCTGCTCTATTAGTATCTTCTTCTACTACACTGTCATTGTCTCCACATGTTATCACACTATCCATCATCATTTTAACAAATGTTTCACACAAGCTTGCATCCATATTCTTTTCTCCTTCCTCTAAATCGTTTAAATTCTTTAACATATGCTCATCAAGTAACTCCATAATCTCCCATTGTTCTTCTTCCTCAGCGTAATCTCTAGCTGTCATCATATCATTGTCCATTAACCCAACGTTAACTCCATTTGCTAAAAGTATCTTGACTCCTTCGATGCAGCCATTCATGGCTGCAACATGGAGTGCAGAATAGCCATCAGTGTTTTGATGGTCAACATCAGCACCATTAGTGATCATAAGATCAATGATCTTAGTGTTACAGTTAGCAGCTAAGTGAAGGAGACTAGTGCCACCATGATCAAGTGGACTATTGACAATGGTGGATGGATACACTGATAAGTGAGATGATGAAGAGGTTAACAAGTCATTAACAGTTCTATATTAGAAAGCAAGACAACAATGTAACAATGGATTGATAGAGGCTAGTGCTACAAGGTGACATACAGTAAGATATTAATAAAAGTAATGAGAGAACCTGTAATCACCGCAGATAATGGCCTCTTTGAGAAGAGAAACGATTTTCTTTAGTTTCCTTGAGTCAGTTATGTTCATTATTGAGAATTGTGAAAATGCTTCCCGCCATCATGATTTATGCAAATTGAGCTCCACCCATCGATGAGTAAGGTAAATTCATCACTTTAATGGTCTTGATGTCTTCTTGTAGAGAATGTTAACTGCTAAAATAGACAAAGAGATTAGAATAGGATGGAACAAAAGAAGAGGACAAGTATCTGTCATCAGAGAACACTACTTACGAGGAGATATACCTTGTCGTAGTCAACTGTGTACAACATGTGACTACACTCTATCAGATGGTACATTAAATATTATATATTAGATCCTATTTTTGTTGTTTCCTCCCTCAAGAACTCTGTACGTTAAATCAAGAGTTGTTACACTATGCAATACCAGATGTGGAAATGGTTGAACAATTTCATGAAGTATTACAACATCCTAGTTTAAATGGAATTATTCTCACCCAAACTGCATCTAATCATGTAAGTATTTACATATAGAGGACGACATTATCTTCTCTTTCTTTTAGTTGAAGTCAAAAAATAGGAGACTACACTCTCGTTTCATGCAAGCCTTCTCTGTCCCTTCTAAATCATGTATTATTTTCTCAAACGAGCATCAAATGGAATGCTTTACTCCTCGTAAACCTCAAGAAACACTAAGAGAATGGCAGCAAAGGTTATAAACTGAAATAAGTCACCTATTCCATTCACTCTATCCCACTAGATCCATAAATTCATTCATCAATTCATGTTTTCAATTGTACATGTATCCCATTTCTCATTTACCTGACATCCATTTCATATATCCATACATGATCCATTTATTGGTATACAACAGGTTAATATTAAGAGTTGTGTTGTGGTATAGCAAACACTTGGAAAGTATTGGAACTTCACATGTACAAGTCATTTTATTAACAGAGTTTGTGGAAGTGAGACACAACTAGTCAATGTATTAATTTATTTTGTTGATATTCAAGGTATTTCTAGGTCTTCTTGAGGGATTTCCTTCGATTAAAGTCTTATCTCTTTCTGATTATCTCCAGCACTATTGGAGTCATGATAACAGTCTTATTGAATTATATGAGTCAGTACAAACTAGTCTGAAAGAGAACTTGGAATCATGTGATGGAGAAGGCAGTTACACAGAGTATTTGGAAAAGGAAAAAATTAGACAAGGCACAAAAGAGGTAGGATCTAAGGACTGCTTAGTTTTTTTGTAATCATATAATTTTGTAGTGGATTTTTTTAATATCAATCTACTCTAGGCCTTCTATACTGCTAGATAGCTCTGACTTGTCTCCCTCATTTAGGGTTTGTATCAAATTGGAAAACTCAGAGTCAATCGGTACCACCCACGACAAGAAGCTTATGTTACTCCTCTTTCCTCACCTCTCAAATCTGATGTCATAAATGATTCCTTAAGTAATGATATATTAATTGTTGGAGGGACTCATAGGTAAGTGTCTTATTAAAATTGGTACAGTATCACCTCCATTAAGGAATCGTGCTATTAATGAAGATTGTGTGGTCGTTGAGTTACTACCTAGGAGTAAATGGAAAGGAAAATCTAAGTTACTACCAACTGGACATAGTTCTGAGTCACATGATCAGTCATATGATTCTCTTGTGATACCAACAGGAAAGATTGTTGGGATAATGGAAAGAGCTAGTCGTGATATTGTGGCAAGTTTTCCAGTAAGTTGCATGAGAAGAAAGACTTTAGTTTGCTCTAGTAATGGATATTGATTCAACACATATCTCTTGTTGCTGGATAGGAAGAAGGGTTGCAGCGAAATGACAAACTTGAAAGTATTCTGGTAGTCCCTTACGATGTGAGGTTCCCTAAGATAAGAATCAGGACAAGATTGGCATCTCAGCTCAGTCATCACAGGTTAGTAGATAAAGGTATTAAAATGATGGAAATAATATATTGATTTTGTAAAGGATTGTTGTTCGTATTGATAAATGGGATATCCATTCACATTATCCTGAAGGACATTTTGTTAGGAGTATAGGACCTATTGGAGACATTGAAGTAAATGATTATAGACTGAAACTGAAACCATTAATAGACTGAAATCTATGTTTATAGACTGAGACTCAAGCCATTTTAATTGAGCATCAACTCAGTACTGGAAGCTTTAGTCAAGCAATTTTATCAGAGTTACCTAAAGGTTTAGGATGGATGATAAATGAGGAGGAAATAGAGAAACGAAGTGACTTGCGTTCATCACATCTGATCTTTAGTATTGATCCTAAAGGTTGTGAAGATGTAGATGACACTCTCTCTGTAAGGTAAGAATGAATTAAACTTTATAATAGCCTCATATCTGTCTGTCTGTCTTCAGATTACTCAAGAAAGGAGGAATAGAATTAGGAGTCCATATCGCTGATGTGTCATATTTTGTTCCAGCTGGTAGTTATACAGATAGGGAGGCCAAAGAAAGGTACATATTTCAATATCAGATTCAATGTTACTGTAAGATGTTGTCTTAGAGGTACTACTATATATTTAGCTGATCGTCGCTGTGATATGTTACCTCTTGTACTGAGCTCTGATCTGTGTTCATTATTAAGTGATGTGGATAGGTACATTATCTATACAATAAATCATCCATTCATCTTTTTGAATAGTTATGGCAATAAACAATTTCCTTCCAAAATGTGTAGAAAATGGGCACTGTGACTAAATTCTTCACTTTTTGGTAGAAAATTGTTTTTGTTACTAAAACTTGCCAATAATGCATTAAAATTAAATAAAGGTCTTTAATTGAATGTCTGGTAGATTTTGAAATTGTACAACAATGGTACATAGTGATTAGTTGTAAGTAATGTTGTTATGGTGATATTTATGTTATTTCTGAGGTAGCATCGTTATGGTGATTGTTATCATGGTAATAGTTGCTATGATAACGCACATGCTGATGCTAAAGCAATTGTTGCTTTAGTTATATACAATGCTGGCAGAAAATTGTTTCTTAGCTCTGGCAATGCATGAAAACTAAACAATGATCATTAATTAAATATCTGGTAGCTTTCAGTATTGTTTCTAACAAATTTGGATCAGTTATAGCAATAAACAGTCCATCCATTCATCTATCCATGTATTAGGTATGCTGTCAGTGTTATTTGGAAGCTTAATTCAAGTTATGAAGTTGAGAAGGTGTGGTACGGACGTACTATAATACGCTCCGCCTATAAGCTTACCTATGAGGTATAAGTAGATATAATGTATTAATTAACTATCAGAACACTTTAGGTAGCACAAGATTTATTTGATGGAAAACCTACTGAAGAAGTTGTGTCATTGATACCCGAGCTACAAGGCAAACATATGTCATATGACAATATTGAACAAAGGTGTGTAGTTTAAAATATAAATGTGTGTACTTACTATTTGCATGAATTGAAAGTACTTCATTTAATAGTAAACGTTATCTTTTAGAGTAAGTGATTTGAGACAGTCTATTAGACAGTTGGTTGATATTGCTCGAGTTTTAAGAGAACAAAGGAACAAGCAAGGTAGGAGGGAGGGAGAAGGTGATGGAGAAGTGAGTATTTTTTGTTTGTAGGTGCTTTGGAACTAGAGGGAATTGAAGTGAAAGTACAAATGATAGATAAGGAGAACATTGAGGATATAATACCAAAACAGGTTTGGAAATTGAGACTTAATGGATGATGGTTCATCTCTCTCTTTCTCTTTCTCTCTCTCTCTCACACACACACACACACACACACACAGCCATTAGAAATGCATGAAACAATAGCTGAATGTATGATTTTTGCCAATCATTGGGTAGCCAAGAAAATATATGAGACACATCCAACATGTGCCTTAGTTAGCATAATAATAATAAACATGTCAGTTATTGTTTTCTCTATTTCAACAGTTACGTCATCACCATTCACCTCAACAAGATAGGTTCAATGCTCTACACACTTGTGCTAAAGCTAAAGGATATTATATAAACACGGAAAGTAATCTTAGTTTAGCTAAATCATTGGATAATGCAGTTGATTCAAATGATCCTGAAGTCAACAAGGTTAATTTATATCTACTTGCTTTATCTCATCCATCTACTGTCTATTTGCTTCCATTTTATATTTGTTTATTAATCCATCTAATAATCTTATCATCCATTTTAATTGCAAGTACCTTTTCTATCCATTCATCTGATTAGGTTCTACGTATGTTAGCAACCCAAGCTATGGTACAAGCAATGTACTTTTCTACTGGATCTGTAGACAGAGACCAGTTCTCACATTATGGTTTGGGTCTGGATTTATATACTCATTTCACTTCTCCTATCAGAAGATATGCAGACCTTGTGGTAAGAATACTTTCTATAAAATTTTGTTGATAACTGTTTTAGTGTAGATTAAGTTCTCCTAATGTTTAATATCATTTTTCTCTCTGTGTGTCTCACACACATACACACAGGTACATAGGCAGTTACTGGCATCTCTTGATGAGGGATCACCACATCAAATACCTACTGACCACGAACTGCAAGATATCTGTAACCATATTAACATTAAGAAAAGGGTTAGACAATTCTTTGTATTTTCATGCCTATACTAGTTGTGGTTTGTGTTTCAGACTTCTCAGTTTGCTCAGATTGCTAGTACAGAGTTGTTTCAAGCTCTTTACTTCATAGGTCGTGATGATGGCAAAGAGGGAAAGGGAGAGAGATGTGAAGCTATTGTGTATAGCATTAGAGCTAATGGTGTTTTTGTCTATATTCCAAGGTACAACTCTCTCTCCACATATTTTCTCACATATATTATTTCTGTTAGATATGGTATAAAAGGTCCTGTCTATTTAAAGAACAAGAATGAGTTAGTAGCTACCCCAGACAAAGATACTAACAATGGAGCAAGTCAAATTATATGGAAAAATGGTAAAATAATACTGCCTTACTTTCTATATATCCCTATTTTTTTGTCAGGTACTATCACCTCCACTGATCACACCATCACTGTCGCACATGCCTATGGTCAATACACGCTCAGATTGTTTGACCATATACAAGTAAGAATAAAGGTGGATCGACCTCATGCCCATGCTCCTGTTATTGGTTTGGAATTAGTCAGGTGTCATGCATTATCATTAGCGGAGATAAAAAATGATAAAGTTGCTGATGAAAAACAAATTAAAAGAGAAATAATTGAAGTGAGATGATTCTCAATTTTGTATTTCAATGTCATAATTTTACTTGTTTGGTATAAATTTTGAGTGTACCACTACAATACTATAAACTACTTACAATACAATAATGTTTTTATTACTAGATACAATACCCTATTGTATATCTTGTTTGTTTCAGATTGTGAAGTCTGAGGCAACTGCTAAGAGTGACAAAAACAAACAAGAAATTGATTTCTCACCAGCCACACCCACTTCAGAGTACCATCAACAGCAAACAAGTTTATATACTATTATTGATAGAATGAGATGTATTGGATTAAGGGACACTGACAAGGGTAACACCCCTAGCTAGTTTCCAAATTTTTATCAAGTAGAAAACCTATTTTTCATTTTATTTTTAATCACAAAATATAATTTCACAACAAAACAAATAATATTAAGATTATTACAATAATTAAGAGCATTTTTGGACTAGTTTAATTTTTCCAATCGACATCTCTTCTCCCAGCTAGCCAGTTCTTTAGCTTTTCTCTTTATCTCTTCTTCAGTTAATAAACCCTTGTCTTTCTTAATAACTAATTTCTTTGTTGAGCCAGCCTCACCACTAACACAAGCCTTCACTTCCAAAACACCATTAGCATCAATTGAAAAAGCCACCGGTATCTTTACAAGACCTCGGAGCCGAGGAGGTAGTCCAGGCAGTGTGAATCGTCCCAGAAGGCGGTTTTTCTTTGCTACCTTTTCCTCACCTTCAAATACTTCAATAATAGCTTCTGTTTGATAATCTTCATTATTTTTGTATACTCTACTATGAGAATAAGGTATGGTTGTGTTCCGTTGTATTAGGACACTCATTTTACCATTTGCTAGTTCAATGCCAAGACTCATTGGTGTGACATCCATTAAGGTAATACCAACTAACTTAGGATTACGTTCCTCAATGGTTTGTGATAAATTAGCACCTTGTATAGCTGCTCCCATAGCTACAGCTTCATCAGGATTAATGCGTTTACTTATTCTTTTTCCTGGAAACTTTTCTGCGAGCATTTCTTGTATTTTAACAATGCGTGTTGACCCACCAATCAAAACTACTTCATCAATGTCACTTCCTGTGAGACTAGCATCAGCTAGTGCACGGTCAACAGGAAGAAGACACCGCTGAAAGAGTTCTTGGTTAATCTCAACAAACTGTTCTCGGGTGAGTGATGAGTCAAAATCTTCCCCATTAACTAACGCATCTACTTCAACAATGCCTGATTCTGAATGTGATAGGTTATGTTTAAGTGTTTGACAGGCATCACGAAGTTTCTTTAAAGATTTTGGATTACTTGAGATGTCTTCTTTGCATTGCTCTTGAACTTGAGGAAGAAAAAACTGCACAAGGTTGTTGTCAAAATCTTGTCCACCAAGATGGGTATCTCCGCTGGTACTTCGGACTTCAAATATCATCCCATCAACAACTAAGATAGTTACATCGAGGGTACCGCCTCCGAGATCATATATCAATAAAGTTTGAGCTGTTGTTTCACTAGCTTTCTTTTCAACTCCATATGCCAAAGCAGCTGCTGTTGGTTCGTTGATTATGCGCTCCACTCTAAGACCAGCTATTGTTGCTGCATCAATGGTTGCTTGGCGTTGAGCATCATTAAAATAAGCAGGCACAGTGACCACAGCTCTTGTTATAGGGATACCTAAGTAGTCTTCAGCTGTATGCTTCATTTTAGCTAAAATGTAGGCTGATATTTCTTCTGGTGTTAAAATAGGATTTTTATTGGACATTAAGCTGTCTGAATTAAATTTAAGAGCGCAGTTTCCACGATATTCTGTAACTGCAAACGGCCATAGTTTCAGAGATTGTTGAACTGTTGGATCACACAGTTTCCGACCAATCATTCTTTTAGCATCATATATTGTAGAATAAGGATTACGTGAGGCTTTGCTACGAGCTGCTTCACCAACGAAGATAGCATCTTTCTGGAAAGATACCCAAGAGGGTGTTGTCCGATAGCCCATGTTATTGGCTATGACAATTGGACGATCATTCTCCCAGACAGCTACACAAGAAAAAGTTGTACCCAAATCAATTCCAATTACAGGAGACGTATCTTTACGAGATGGCTCGGCTACAGTAATTTTTTCTCCGTCAAAGAGTCTTGGTGGTCCACCGAAGGCATCATCTTCTGACGAGAATAAGTCACCACTAAGACCCAAACTATCGATATCATCTTCCAATACTGTTAGGCTAGGTAAATTAGGTATAGTACTATCGAGGACAGGAGGATAATTGGTCGTGGACGGCTCTGATGAACTCATGAAGTCGAAAATGTCTTCATCAGCTTTTTCGGCCATTGCGGCGACACACCCCCTTCGGCTTAATTAAAATAATTAATAATAATAAATTAATTAATTAATTAACGAACTGAATATAAAATATTATCCTTCGAATGAAGGCTACGGCTCATTGTCTCTTTATGATTTATGATAGATAAGAACCTTCTTAAAACAATGCAGTATTGATACAGTGTTTTGTAGTGTCTGTACAAACGTTCTCAGCTGAAATCATGAAATCTTTGGAAATCTCCGGAAATCTTATCAATATTTGATTTCGAAATCTTGCACACACGTGTGACCCCTTCGATAATGTGGACTCTATCTGAAGATTTCCTTGAACTCTTTCGTAACGTACCTTTTCCATGTTGGATATTCCTCTCTCTCCTCTGTGTTGGAGCTCAGCTGAGTGGAGTGAGCGGAGTCCATGATTTTAAAATCTATCGTATGCAACAATTTGATCTACACGGAACACGTCTAGGTATTGTTGAAACATATTATACATTCATTCTTGTATTCCTGTATCCATTTGTTCTGCATTTGCTCACTCATCTGTTAACATCTATCCATTTTATTATCTAAGCAATCTGTTCTCTCTCTCTCTCTCTCTCTCTCTCTCTCTCTCTATCTCCAAAGGTTCTCGTTCTGCTGTAGTAAATATGGAAGTCCGTGATATTGGAGCAACTATGTTAAACAGAAAATGTGTCATATTGCGATGGATGGATGCCACATCAAACCTATTCTCAGATCTCATTAGTCGTGGAGCTGGTGCCATTTTGTTCCTGCTTCCTTTTGATTGGAAGAATGAAGACAATATGGTATGTTGTTGGATGAATGAATGGATGGACAGATGAATGAATGGATGGATGGATGGATAGATGAATGAATGGATGGACAGATGAATGAATGGATGGACAGATGGATGAATGGATGGATGGATAGATGGATAGACTAATGGATGGAGTAATAGGAGTATTGATCCATAGTATTATTATTGTTAAAATGTTAAAGCAACACTCAAGTAGTTGTTATTTTACAGACATGGATAGAATTGGAGAAGGAACTATTAAGTCAAGAGATAGCTATTCCTGTTTACTTTGCCATTGAAACAGAATATCTTAAGGAGGTTTATACCAAATTATCTTCTTCAATTGGTAAAGACTCTTCTGCAACTGCAGGTAAAGGAACTCATTTACTTGTACGACTGTCTGTTTGTCTTTCTGTCTAGCTTGTTATTACATTAATCTATCCATCCTAAAATCTATTTATCCATCATTCTACCATTCACCCCGCCCACTCATCTATTTAAGCATCTATCCATATTTTAGCACTGATATCATCAGTAGCTGGTGAAGGCTATACTATGATAGCTGATACTATAGAAGCTGTTCCTTTAGAAAACCATGAAATCATTACTATTGTAGTAAGTTTTACCTCCTCTTCACTGAGGACACTTTGTTTATATCATTATAGGGTAAATTATCGGGAAAAGGTTATGAATATGAACTTCCTACTGTTGCCGTGGTAACTCACTATGACTCATTTGGATTGTCACCTGTTAGCCACATGATGATCAAGTGATTTCATTTCGCTATTATAATTACAGGGTTTATCTAGTAGTGGTGATTCTAGTGGGAGTGGTGTGGCTGCCATCTTGGAATTAGTTAGAATTTTCTCTGCGTGAGTCAATTATTGTGAATCCTGCTATTTGTCCTAATTAAAGGGATGTCCCCTTTGTAGAAATATTCATGATTAAGTTTAGGCATACTGTTTTTTTTTGTTTAGCTTGTACTCAGATTTTGCACATCAGCCCAAATACAATCTACTTTTCATATTAACTGGTGGCGGGAAACTCAATTATTTTGGCACCAAACATTTCATTGATGAAATGATGGAAGACTCAGGTAATAATAGCCATTAATCACACTCTGGTCTCAGACCCATACTTCATTATTCCAGACTACTCAGCCCTACTATCAGAAGCTGACTACACTCTGTGTCTGGATGCCCTGGCTGGCAAAGGGTCTGAAATGTTCCTTCATGTTTCCAGACCCCCTAAGGAAGGAACTAATGCTTTGAAATTAGTAGAATATATGAACAAAGTACGTAGATCTACTTTATTGATAATGTCATCTTAATTTAGTCAGCTGGTCTTATTCCGGGAATGAAAGTGACATTGAATCATAAGAAAATACGTATTGGTGATGAGACACTAGCTTGGGAACATGAGAGGTTCTCTCTTCGACGTATTCCAGCTGCTACCTTCTCTCACTTTCAACATCACAATGATCCACGAAGGAAGTCAATGTTCCACACAGTGTGAGAGTACAGTCTTGCTAGCATTGTATATAATGGAGTGTATTCTCATGTATTTAGTTATGATGTGGACAGTCTTCATAGAAATGTACAGCTGCTAGCTGAATCTATTGGTGGTCATATCCTGGGTTTATCAGCAGCTGTAAGTTATGAAAGATTGTACTGCACATACTTCATCCTTAATTTTTTTTTTGTTTCATTCAGCAGGATAACAATTACAGTAGTTCTCTCTTTACTGGAAGCATGGTAAGTGTGTCTTCTTGTCATGAGTTCATTTGTTTTTGCTTAAGAAAGTACATAAGGACTATCTCAAAGCATGGCTAGAAAGTTTGTCTTCCACTCCACGCTCTGCTCAGTTACTACATAAAGATCATCCTTTACTTCAAAGTTTGGAACAGGTATTTATAAAATAGAAGGAAATATATGAATCTTTCTCTCCCCTCTTTGTTTAGACACTGACAAGATATGTACATGAAGTGTCAACATTTGCTCACAAACCTGACAAAACGTATAACTACCAAAGAATTAACTAATCATTGTCTTGTTATAATTCTTTCTACACATTTAGTGAACCTGAGTTCGTACTGTACACGCAGTCATCAGAGACTGTCATGCATTCTTACAGGTAATAAGATAATTCAATGTAATGAATTATGTTTCATTTGTTTTTATCCCAGTGTCAAGCCAGCCATCTTTGATCTGGTCTTAGCATTAGGGATTATAGTTTATATTATTGGAATCTACTTTTTCGTTATAGTACGTCATACGAGAGTACTTTATTGTATCTCATATTCTTTCTCTCTAGAATTTTTCAACTCTTCCAGCAATAGTAGCTCAGCTTTCAAAGAGAAGACTGAAAGGAGAGTAGATAATTGTGAAACTGAAAATACTAATTATAATTATTAATGACAAAAATAATTCAATCACATAACAAAAATTGGAAGCGCAACAATAAAAATATTGAATTGATAACAATCTATTTGCTTTATTCAACTTCAAATCCTTCTGTATTTTCAACTGCTAGTTGAAGGTTCTCTTTAAGTCTGTGATAACTCTCATAAGGAGGGAGATCAAGTCGATTGAAACTAGAGAAAACAATAGAATATGAACAGCATTAGTATTAGACCTAGAATTGGAATCAGTCTGATTTATAATGAAAGTCTCCACCATTATAATAAGTGGGTGGAGCAAATAATAAGCCACACCTCCATTGCTACTTACCATGTATGAGCTATAGGTAATTCGTTACTCAAACCTGTCTTTTTAATGCAAAATTTTTTGGGCCCATTGCTTCCTGAAAACAAAGAATGAAATCACATTATATTATCTGTATTGGTCCACCTTGTAGTTCAGCAAATCCATTCATTGGGACTTTGGACGTTCCTGTTACAAACTGTAGCAGTCGCGCTCTCATTTCATCATCATAGTTCTCAACAGCCTAAAAATAGTACATAATTATAACAATATATTATTAAAATGGCATGATTTATAAAATGAAGGGAAATTGTATTAACATAGAAGTTTTTTGTACCTTCCAGAACCAAATAATAACACGATCATTTCGTGTATATCCTATCAGTTCCGTGTTAGTTTTCCAATCTTTGACATCAATTTGTGCCAGACCACCTAATAGATACTAGAAGTACAGAGAAGATAGATGAAATATAAGTAGATACTAAAGATTGGTAGGGGAGAGAGAGGACAGAGAAAAACTTACTTCCAGTTCTCTTTCGTCAAATACTCTCAACTGACGTAGGGGGATAATACTCGACAAACCCTTACAAAAGATATGAGTAATATGACATGACAATATCACACACACACACACACCTCAAGGAAGGCATCCATTTGTTTTTCAACTCTCTTTGTAAACCGCCATTTTATCAATAAACTAGAGAACATATTAATGACATCATGCATACCAGTATTTTTTATTTACTCAATGTATTCTTTCTTGTTCTCCTCTGTCACAGAAATATCTTGTCCTCCAGGCTTTAGTTCCTCTTCTAACAACTACAACATGAATATGATAAATAGATAGATGGTAGTTGGGTGGATGAATCACTAATATACCTCTCCAAAGACAGTCTTGTTAACAGCAAATGTCAGACAAAGTGGTTCAGGGTCATTATCCATTATATATTGGACACTGTTGTAGAGTTCAACATCGACTGATTCCATATCTTTGAGAGTAATGGGACGTTTGAGGATCATCTTGTAAAATGGGCGAATAAAGAAAGCTGTAAGAACATAAAGAGTGAACAGACTAAAGTCTCATTCCTAAATTCCCATAATCAGTACTGACACATAGGAATGTGTCTGTTAATCCTACACTATAACCTACCATCAATAAGTTTCTTGTGGTAAATGGCCATGCCACAAACTCGACCAATGAATTTAAAATATTCCAAATGAGTTTCATTATAAATACCAGAGTCAGGATTAATCTGGAGTGTGTAATCATCACTAATTAAAGGGGCAAAGAGAGAGTAACCCAATAAGTTGTGGTCATAATGAACATACCTGGCAGAGTACTCAAACAGACCATAATAAGGATTGAACATTTCACGAGACAGTAAGTGAAACCACTCCCTAATCAGAGTACAATATCATTTATAATATAATTATTATTATTGGACAAATGGAGATATGAATATTATGATAACTGACCTTGACAGACCTCCGTAATCAAGGCCTCGCTCTCCATCAAAGTCTACCCACAATCTTGCCTTAAGTACCTCAGGATCACGTACGATTATAATTTTATTAAAGGAGTCCTCAAGAATATTACTACGCTTCACAGGTAATGAAAACTGGTTTGGAATGGTATGCTAAAAATAGATAAAGTTTTTTTACGTATTTAAAAATTAAATTCATCTACCTTGGGTTTTAAATTTTGTATAAAATTTGAATATTTTTGTTTGTAATCTCGTGAATATTGCATTCTCTAGTTACTTGACGATAACACAATTACAATTCAAGGAGGTGTGGCTTACATGTGTTGGTTTGTTTTTAGCCTGTAGACGAGGGTCCTCCCATTGTGTAGATTTGGTAGCTACAACATATTAAATACAACTTTGTATTACTAAGATCACTTACTGTGATCAATGAAAAATATTGTTCCATCTTTCATCTGTTTCATCTCCCATCCTGTCTATATAAAAATGAAAAAATAATTTCAAATCTTTAAGTCCTTGTAACACAAAAATACAGTTCCTACTACTCTCATAGGCTGTCATGGTGACAGTCATGTGACTCGTGTCTGAACCAAAGTCTGAAATCTTAAGCTTGGAATCTTAAGTCTGAGCCTAGTAGTATTGTATCTTAAATGAGACTTACTGGTAAAGGTCCCAGACTGGTTGTTTTCTTCAGAGGATGATCCTATTATTATAAAATACAATGAGAGATAGTAACAGAAAAAAGGACCTACCCATTGTGTTGTTTTAGCATTGTGATTAACATAGTAGACTTCGCCCTGGGCTGTCTTCCTGGCCTCCCAACCCGAGGGTAGTTCAGGATCCTACATAGAATATTGAACAATCAATATAGTCAAACTGGTTTAACAAGTTATCTAAACCTGTTCAACAGGATTAGGTTGTGCTCCTCTTTCTTCACGTACTGGTTTTCTCTCCATCATCTTGGGACGATCCTATTAATTAGTACAATAATTAATAAATTGTGTGTTCACTCTCCATTTTAATAACCCATGATGTTTTTTTGTGGATATGATCTACATAGTAGGTTTGTCCATCTTGTGTAAAGGCCACATCCCAACCAGGAGGAAGACCCTCTCGCTAAAGGAAAATAGAATAATACTAATAATGTGTGTGTGCGTGAGAAAAAGAGAATTCATACCAATCTTGCACCCTTTCTTTCCTGAGGAGTCATTTCAGGTCTGCTAGGGACTACTTGGTCACCTCTCGGACTGGTTTCTCTTGAGCTGCGTTCCTCAGGCTAGCATTAAATTTTTTTTTTAGAATAGCATCATATTCATTGTTGTAGTTACCATGGCCACTTCCAATGTGGGTATAGGAGGAGCTGATGGAACAGGTGCTGTGGGAAAAGTAGCGTCATGTGATTCAAGAGTGCTCCCGGAGGTATGTGCCGGAGGTTGTTCTTGTACTGTCTCTTCTTCTTCCTCCTCTAGATTTTCTATCACCTACAAGAGTTATCTTGTTATCCAATTATCTGTTCATTCATCCATTCATACCTCAACACTGTCTAATCTTGGAAGGAAATTTCTAGGACGAGGGGAGACAGTCGCACGCACGGGTCGTCTAAGAGATGTTGAACGACTCAAATGATTAATATACACACGCCGTCCATTGGAATCCTATAATCAAATAATTTTTTTATTTTGAAAAAAGGATACACCCACCACTCGTTCTTCCCACCCTTCAGGTAAAGGTGTGTCTTCCTCATCACTGTCTTCTTGTTCTTGTTCTCTGCTATTTTGTTCTGATGATGTAGGTGGAGCTTCAATGATTTCAAATCCTTGAGAGAGACATGTTCTATGAAATGAATTACTTTTAATCAAACATTTTATTACCTAATGGAATTGATGATGTGAGCGAGTCTTGTGTGGGTGTGGTCTGAGGAAAGTTCGATTGTGTTGGATAAGGTAGCGACTGAGATGAAACTGAAGTTTCATTATCATCATTGTCATGGCGCTACATCAAAATAAGTTTAGTAATATTGACATGACAATGTAAGGACAAGATGTTTCTATTCAATATAACATTTCTCATAGAGACACTCTGACTTGAGTACATATTACAACTTGTTCTAACCTAGTTATGTAAATATAATGCTAACTTTGCAGTCTACAACACAAAAAATGGTAATCAATAATATAAACAATTACATGTATGTTTAAATGTCAACAGCACATGATCATAGCACATTGATCACACCTGATTTACACATGTCAACTATTAGTCAAACACATGCTCATAGCACTTTGATCACACCTGATTTACACATGTCAACTATTAGTCAAACACATGCTCATATATAGCACATCGATCACACCTGATTTACACATGTCAACTATTAGTCAAACACATGATCATAGCACTTTGATCACACCTGATTTACACATGTCAACTATTAGTCAAACACATGATCATAGCACTTTGATCACACCTGATTTACACATGTCAACTATTAGTCAAACACATGCTCTTAATTATTGCTAGTAATATTGATGATATCACTAAGATAAACTATAATAATGTCACTATATCATGTCATCACACAATGAGCTTACAGTACTATACAAACAATACATTCATTATTGCTGTGAATTATCAATGTAACTAATTTTCATTCTAATAATTTCAGTATTCCATACTTACATGAGAATGAGTGATCCTCATCCTTTGAATTACTCTTGCTCCAGTCTGTTCCATCAATCTGATAGCCTCAGGAAGATCAGGCTTCAAAAAAGCATAAGACAAATTCAAGTATCCAGAACCTTGCATAGTTGAATGACGAACAGACTTCTCCGCAAATTCTGACCTCAAATCAGCAATGTGTTGCATATCCATTAGTAAATCTAACTCCTGAACAAATGATCTGCTATATTTTGATCTGATAGGTAAGCTGTCAAGTCGTGTGGATAATTCTGGGACCCATCCTTCTGTGACAAAGACATGTGGTTGCTGTACAAGTACGTGGTCATTGCCAGTAAAACTGAAATGCAACATGACTCTCCCAAGATGGTCATCTCTAGTCTGAGGGGAGGGAGGGAGAGAGATTGTAAGTATCTAACAATACTAGTCTTACCAAGATATTCTCATCAAAAACATCTAATATTATAGTGAACTGAGGTGCTGATATCTGGAGATTATAATATTATTATAGACTGAAACTAATTAACTGTATTAACTCACTAAGTAATAAAATTTGTGATACCAACTTGGAGACAAAGTCTGTGCAAGAAAAATGAAAAGAATAATACAACAATAATGTCTTAAGACAATAGTCTCAAACCTAGACTGCCAGTCTTAAGACAAAGGGTTATTATATATTATATATATAGCCTCAATCAAGGCTACACTGCCCATGTCAAGGTTTAGTCGTAAGCTTAAGATCTAAATATGTTCTATTTAAATCCTCAATAGTAGATCATACCCGTTTCACAGTTGGAGTTGTAGATGGTGAGAGAGATATCAGTGAGTTTTCATCAGTCCCTCTGAAACGAACCCTGATATAAGGATCACTGGAGAGGGAGAGAGAAAGGGAGCAGAGAATGGAGGAAGGAGAAAATGAAAGATTAAAGAGTGGGAGTTATTGCTAACCTGAGACCAAAAAGATCTCCCTTCAAAAGGTTTTTAGCTTTCTCAATATTGAGAATTAAAAGCTGAGAGAGAGTGTGAGGAGTTAGAGATACATCGCTATGGTCAACTGTAATACCTTATAGTCAGAACTGAGATAGCCCAAATTCACTGAGACATGACCAGAGAGCTTGTGGTCAAGATTACGTCTTATTTGTCTTGTCACCATGTCTGATTCTTCACAGAGAAGCCACAGTGTAAGGGGTTAAAATTAATACACAAAGGGTTAAAAAAAGACGTGGCGTGTCCCTTTGTTTACCTTCCTTCCTCTTACTAAACTGTTCTTGCTTTTAACAACTCCTCGATTTGCAACCAACAAGAGTAGATTCTTTTCAACAGGTAAGTAGACTTTAACAAAATAACGCCGATAAAATAGAGTCTTATGACAACCTATATTATTATAGGTCAGTAAGTTTTACTCGCTTTAAGCTAAAGTGGTTACAGCCTGATCTAATGATCACACTTTCTTTTATCCTATTCATCATTTTGTAAAGCTGACCTGTTGCTATTATATTTTCCCCAAATATCTCCTCCCTTAAACATTTCCTGTTTGGGACCAACATCAAAGACATCATGTGTTCAGAGGATGTCTGGTTTAGTTCCAAATATGTCATGTACTTAGTGTATTAAACTAATAACAATCTATATCTGTGCTGCTACTTGCATATACTGCTTTATTAGCTTATGTGCTGTCTCATGAACTGTTGCAAATTTCCCCAAACCCTATGCTTCAAGACTTGCATTGCAAATTCCCCCAGACCCTATACTTCAAGATTTGTATTGCAAATTTTCCCGGACCCTATCTTCAAGAATTGCATTGCAAATTTCCCCAGACCCTATACTTGATATTAGCATTGCAAATTTAATACAACTGGTCAGGTTCAAATGTAAACAACCATCTCATCACATCTAATGTTAAATTCACAATAACAAACTTATATAATAACTACTGTGACTTCCTCTAGTTATGATGTCATCAGACGAGAGTGAGAACAAGGAAATGAAACAAGAGTTAAAGTCTCAATTAGTATCTGCTTTAACAAAGGATCCACCTGCTTCTGATTGTTTGGTAACATTATTTTGGTCAGCATTAACTAGCTATCGTCATGACACTGTATTAAGACCATTTCCTCAAATGTTCTTATTTAAGGATGGCAATAAGGATGTAGATGGAATGGTTAGTGAATAGATGGATAGATAGATGGATGGATGGATGGACAGACAGACGAATGATGGATTGATGGATTGACCGACGTAATTAAAATACTGATATTCTATATCTTTGTTTAGAGATCTTTATTCAAAGATATTCCAGCTCTGAATAAAATCCATCAACAGCCTGATTCCATTAACAAGAGAATGTTAAAACTTCTTCATTGGATAATATGTACAAAATCATTTACTCTCTCATCAAAGCTAGCCTCAGAGGTACATCCTTACAACAAACAGTTTATTATATTGTCTATATTATGATCTCTAGTTTTCAATTATTGAAAGTCAAACTCCTGGTTCAAGTCATTCTAGCAAACCATATTGCTTCTTTGAGTTGAACTATGCTGCAGAGCTTGAAGAGAAATGGAATAAGTTGGTTGGTAATTATGGTACATTTCTTGCTTATCATGGCAGCAGAGTAGAGAACTTTCACTGCATAATTCATATTGGGCTGTTAAGTCATATGAACAAGGTAATGTAATGAATACACATGATATCACCATAATGAATATTATTAATAGTTACTTAACTATGTCATCATTAGTTTAACAATTACAGTACACCTGTTAGAGGAGTTGCTAGTCCTCCCTTCCTATTACACCTCAAGTACTTTCTAACTTCCTTCTCCTCCTTAGACTGGTGTCTTTGGAGAAGGGACATATCTCTCTACTGACTTAGGGGTATGTATGAACTTCAGTCCAAGCGCTAATACTTGGCCTAAGAGCAATTTACCTCCACTGTGCAGTATGGTAGCTGTTTGTGAGGTCATTAATCATCCAGAGATTAGGTATGCAAAAGTAGGTTTTCCTTACAAAGGTTTCATAACAATTTGATACAATTTTATGCATAAAATACTTGAATTATTGATCACTCTGTATTTGTTAGATCTCGTGTTCAAGTCGGAGGGGAACCAACATTGAATCAGAAAATTCCAGAACGTTATTTTGTTGTCACAAATGATGAACTAATACGTATTAAATACATCTTGGTGTTTGCTCATGAGAGAAGCAGGCCAAGGTAAGGCATAAAATAACATTTAATGACTCTCCTTCTCCATACTACAGATCTACACAGCGATGGTTGATTAGTCATAAGTGGATAGTGATGGTTGTATGTTATGTCTTGTTACTTTTCTTTCTTGGACTCTGGCAGTCTCGTTATTTCTCTAAACTTTATTATCAATATTCCAGGAAATATATATCACTGTAAACTATAAATTATGTTTATACTATATATTTTTAATAATGTTTTTAGTAATAATATTCTCATAGATATTGTCATTATAATTTATCTAATTTATAATAAATGATATGATTATTGGATGATCTGTAAAATTTTATCAATTTTTTTCACATAAGGATAATCCAAAATTCAAATATTTAAATAAATATATTAACAAATCTGTTGTTTTAATTTGTATATTTAAAATTCAGTGTGTGAGTGTGATTTCATTTTCTTTTCTTTTTTTGACATAGATGGGAACTTGGGTACTATTTGGCACAAGTAGCCCATTAATTCAGCTCCTGGTAGATACAAAATCAACTGTCTTGAAGATTGATCAATCTGAAATTTGATAGCCTTCCTAACTTTATTGCTGTCTCCATACATACGTCCAAAAGAGAATGGTCCATACCTGCCTGAGACAAGTGGATCATATGAGAGAGCTAAAAGATCATCAACCACATCACGAGGGAGAGAGTAATTTGGTATACTTATTTGGATATCTGTGGCTAGAAGAAGGGAAGCCGGAAAAGCTGGTAAAAGGTACTGACCTGATGACACCACCTCTCTGAATTGAGAAGGAGTCGGTTGAGGCCCTGGTGAGACCTCTAGTTCTGGATCAAGCTATGAAGAAGATGTAATTAATATTTTTAATGCTGAATAGATGTAGCTATTATTTACCATGTTATAACTGTATGGAGCAGCAAAGATAGATGTATTGAGCCAGGCATTTATAATGTCCACTTTTATTAATGTGGTTGATACTGTTACATCTTTGTCATGTTGATTTAGAAAATAAGCTAACTGGTTGTACTTCTGTAGGTCATCATCATGTACAGATGCATATGTTTTATGAAATACCCACTCTCCTTCACCTTTCTTTAAAGATAACTTATAACGCATTATTACAGCATCACCTGCTTGAGGTAACTGTCCAACATTGATGGCCTTTGAAGAAGGACTGTTAACAAGTTCTCTTAGGTCATCCAGCTGCATTTTTATTTCCAATATTTGGTGATTCATTTGAGAATCATCACTGGCTATATCTCCTAGCATTTTCCTTTGATCCTTTGCAACTTCTTTTTGCCAAAAGCTATGAGTGTAGTCTTTCTTTGCTTTCTCTAACATGTCTAAACTTCTTTTGTAAGTACTACAAGACACTTCAGATTTTGAATTACCAGCAGAACAAGATAGACGGAGTTTCTCAGTGGCTTGTGCTAGAGCTTTTATTTTCCTGGCATTCTCAGCAACTTCTGCTTCTCTTTGTTCACTGAGTCTCTTCTTTAATTTACGACGAGGTCTGAATTTGTTTTCTTCCACTAATGTTTTAAAGTCATCTTCTGTTTTCTTCAATCGATGTTGTAACTGATATTGGCTCTCAGAACTCCTGAATTGATTAAATTAACAATAACATTAAGTTAACTTGTGCTGACAGTTATAAAAATGAATGCATTGATTGTCTTACTTTGCTTTGAGGTAGTCCGTCCACTGTGGGAGGTGAAATTCAACTTTATAAAATACCTGATCAGAACCCTTATACAAGTCCAACTTGTGGCGCTGAAGGTATCCGAGTGCCAATGTCGCTTTGTATTCAAAATCGCCAAACAGTTCTTGATGATGCAAGCACTCTTCTATCGCCTCCTTTTCTTCTTTTCCTTTCCATGATTTGTATGCGCTATTTACTAGAGAGTCTAACATCTTCCCACTATCTTTCAACCAATTTTCAAAACCAGGCAACTCATTAAGCCATGTTTCAGTTTTTCTCGTTTGACTGGTTTCCTGATTGGTCTCAGAACTAGTTTTATATTTTTGGAAAACATTAAGTCGGGTCAACTTAATTCTCGAATTTTGAGGATCTGATACCATCTCTTGTAAGTATTTCTTGCATGAGTCGGTCTTATTTTTTCCAACTATCTTTATGGTTGCATGGATACGCTTCAAAATGTATGTGTAATGAGATGCAATAGAGTTGACATCATCATCATTACCATTCACTTTCTCATTCCCCATTAGTTTGGTTCTCTTCTCAAAGACTTCTTGTTTCTTAATTAAATTGGGTAGAGAGTCCACTAGTTTGAACTGGCGATACCATACTTCATACGAATGATCACTTTCAGTGCTAGTTGAGTATTCTTTTTGAAGGAGTGGTCTTCCATATGGTAAAAGATGAATGCACCTATCTTTAGAGTGATGTTTTCCCTCCAACAGATGCTTAGCTAAGAATGACTCAAAATGCTTGGTAAGTTTATCAGAAGAGTTTACAGTATATATAAGAGCAAATATGATCACTGGTATAAACTTTTTCACTAACATCATTAATACTGACATAAAAATCTGTTAAATGATAAAATAATAGCAGATGTCCTCACACGTGGGAAAAGGTGGGTCCTCTAAAGAAGCCTCCACACAATGTCCAGGTGCCACTTGTTACTACCCTTATTGCTTAAAGTTATATATGACTTTGACATATGAATTTATTATGTCAGTTTCATACATGACTATGACTCTATATATGATATTGTATATATTAATATGTTGTTGAGTATATTCATGAGTTTTGGAAAACATACAGAGATGTATATGCATAGACTAGTACTTGTGACACACTAAAAGCATCTATATGCAAGTAGTTACTAAGAAACACCATCAAATATAATACTTATACACTTTAATGTACTAGCATACATTAACTATCTAGTATACAGCCATGGAATTAAATGTAATTAGAGAATCCATCTTATGATGTTTAATCATACAGTGTTATAAACTATTAGAGTCATTAGTCCAGACAACTAATGAACTAATCATTATAACTAAATGAGAAAACCATAATGTGTGCATGTACATTATATGAGATCTGTTTAGGTATCACCACATGACTAATAAGTGACATTAATCTGGAATAACAAATTGATATATTAGAATGACACATCATTTTACAGTGCTATGGTAGTGTAATCAACAAACATGAGAGTTAAGTACCTTCCTCTCTTCAATACAGTATCAAGCTTATGATTTACAATGAAGTTAGTAAATTTGGGCTGGCTATGTATACACAAGAGTGAAACTAACATCAGAAATTATGGAAGAGGAAAAAAACTAGTAAAGAAATTAACAGGTCAAAATGGTGTATAAAAAATAAAATCACTATATTGTTATTATTATTGTGATCATGACATGTTTTAACTTGAGTAATAAATCTAATTTATTTCTGCATGTGCCATTTTGAACTTATGTTTGAACTTAAAGCTAAAACCTTTGAAGTTATATGTATATTGGCAAGGTTTGGCCTATAAACTTCACACTCCAAACTAGTTATTATATAAGAGTGTGTATTGTAGTTAATGTTATTTAGTAATACATGTGAATTACAGAAATCATAATTCTTTTAGTATATATACGCTTCCACAATATGAAGTTAGTCAAACAATTAACTATTATTGTTTACTATTTTTGCAGAAACCACTTGAAAATTAAATCATTGCTTTTAAAACCAAGTTTCAATTCATTGTTAGGGTTATCTTCATCAGTAAAAGATATGTGTGGAATAGTTTTATTTGACTTAGAAGACAAACAAAGTGATGTTTTGACAACTGATACTAATCCCTTTTCCCTGTGATCTTCAAGTGTAAAGAGATCACCTTATTAGGAGTTGTAGCTCCATTTTTTAAGGGAGGGGCTAGGTATGGACACTACTTGAGATTAGACATGATGTGGCATATGACTAGATGACCTTCCCCTTGTCAGTACAGAACCAAGCTTAAGCTAATGATTCATAACAAAGTTAGTAAATTATATAATATGTTTGACTTGAGGTGGTTTGTTTTGAGCCAAGAAGGAGTGTCAACCAGTGATATGACATGTGACCATATGCTATCAATGAACCATACAGTATCCAGTCAGAAAATTGCCCCAACATCATTAACAACAATTTCCTTCAAACCTGTTGCAAACAGATGTCACAATCACAACAAGTTGGGAGAGGCATCAGGATGCCGCAAGGAAACCTACAAAACTATAATGTCCAGGTGACATGTGTTACTGCACTAAGGTGCACTATATACAACATAAATGCACTTAGAGGCTTTGCTCTTAATTAAATGATCCTCTCTTCCATTCGTTATTGTCATTAATGGAAGCTCTCACTCTCTTAACAGGATTGTTTCTACTATTACTTCAATGTCAATCAGCTAATAATGAACATGATCAAAATAGAAATGGATTGTTGTCAATGGAGGCTAAGATTCAGAAGCAATTGTATCGACATTTATATATGGCACTCTACCAATATGCAAATCACAACAAAGATAATCAGTCTGAAATGTTTGACATTATTCTTCGAAGAACTGGACTCATTCTCAATCCGTCCCAGTTTGAAATCCCTGAAAAGTATAAAGATTTGAAAATTGTCCGTGTTCCAGTTCCTGGTCACAAGAATCAGTCCACAGTGAAGGCAGTACTTCGAGCTTACATACCACCAAGGATTGTTCAGGCAATGTTTGATCTGTGTGATATGATACCAAATATGACACACTGGATTGGTAATCCGGAAGATGGACAAGTTAGATTTTCTGAAAATTATGTTGATGTTGTGCACAAAATTTTGAATCATCTTAGGAATGACAATGTTGAAACTTTACAAGGTCTTTATGAGTACTTAAAGGAACCTCTCCCTGATCCCGAATCAGAATCAATTTCTGGTCAGTCTGGTTTGAACATAACAAGACTGGCATTATATAATCGTTACAAACTTGCTTACTATCAAACAAAATTGGGTGTGGAATCTGAACTCCATTCTCATAAACGTAAGATGAGTCAGAGAAAATTCGAAGTTTTGCGTGAGAGACATGCAAAGACGCTCCAAGACCGTCTGAAAAATCAGCTGCAAAAATGGTATGAACTTGGTAAGAAGGAAGAAATAGAAGATTGGTTTGCTAATATGCATACTGTACAAGAGATGCAAAGTATTGAAGATGCCAAAAGGTTACTTGAAGCATTCAGACAACCAGCCTGGGATGAATATTCTGATCCTACCTGGGAGATTACAGGTACAAGGTCCTTCATTTATAAAGTACAGTTTCTACCTACAGACTGGTACAAATATCTCAAGCCACAGTGAGTATTATGCAATGCAATAAGATATCCACTGTCATCATAATCCATAAATAAATTGTCATATTATATACTATAATAAAATTCTGTTTATAATGTACAACCCTATTGTGCATCATAGAAATGGTTTATATGGTGCCCAATGGTGCTGGAATGAACACCATTGGGCACCATATAAACCATTTCTGTGATGCCCAATGGTGTTTGCGTCATTGGGCACCATAGAAATGGTTTATATGGTGCCCAATGATGTTTGTTCAAACCATTTCTATGGTGCCTATTAATATTTGCTCCATTACCATTGGGCACCATATAAACCATTTCTATGGTGCCCAATGATGTTTGAACAAACAATATAGACACCATTGGGCACCATATAAACCATTTTAATGGTGCCTAATGATGCAGTTAGTTCCAGAAAGAATTTAGAGTACTTTCAATGTTCATAACACTTGTTTAGTGTGAAAAATCCCTGTATTAAGGACACCTCTATACTAAGGACACTTTTACAAGGTCGAAAAGTGTAGAAAGATTTTGTTATAGTTTACATTAACAAGCTTATTTATAATTAATAATTTTGTTAATTAATTTTTTACAGATTTAATGAAAGTCAAGACCAAATTAACTACAGATTAAACTTGAATAACAAGAGAATAGAAGTGTTGAGAGTAATGAGAGATGAAAGAATAAAACAATTAAGTTCTAAAGATTATCTCAAAGAGTATCGTAACATTAAAAAGAAGTACTTCCTCTCAAAGTCCAAAATTATGCAAAAAGTTATAGAAAAGAATCAAGCTACATTATTGTGTAGATACACTAACAAAAAAAGCTCATGCAGGAAGGTGACTCTGTTAAGATCACTAATTGAAAAGTTGCGAGAAAAACATACAGTTCTACACTGGAAATATCAATCGATACGATCCTCAATTCCAAGACATGGTTCTCACATCTTAAAGGCAATAATAAAAGAGTTGAATGCCAGTATTAATGCATCGACAATTTTGAGGAACCTAAAGTCACAACAAATAAGCAATACATTGTTGAAGCTGCAAACAAATATGACTCTTGACAACACAGATTTGCATTTTTTCAAATTTCATTTCAATCCACAAGCTTCGCAACAAAAAGTGAAACACTTTAATGACTTCAGACTACCACAGAAGCTAAAAGAAAGTAGATTATGGTATTTGAATAGAGACAGGAGTCATATGAAAGCTAGGAAAACTATTTCCAAGTATTTAAAAACAGTGGAAGGTCATTTGAACACTCTAGTTAATAATATTACAGTTGACGCAACTATCATAGCTGTAGATGTTGAAAGAAAGTGGTTTAATCAAACGTTGTTTAGAAAACTTATAAAATTTTCAAAGGTAAGGTCCCTTAAATATTTTATTGACATTAGAATGCATGCCTAAACAATTACAATGAAACTTTCTATTGTGGACAGCGAATACTTTGCCAAGGACTTGTTCTTATAGAACTGTCCTTATAGTAGAGACTAGTACAAGTTATCTAAATATTGAGGTGTCCTTTACAAGAGGTTCCACTGTAAATTTATTCTTTAAACCTTTACAACAGGCACAGATCCTAGTTTCACCAGGACCACGATCAACTCCTTCTAAATTCAGAAAGTCAGTGTCATCAGGTCAGTACCTTTTACCGGCCTTTCCTGCTTCTCTTCTTATAGCCACAGATATCCAAATAAGTATACCAAGTCACTTTCTCCCTCCCAAAGTTATAACAGATCTATTAGCTCTCTCATATGAGCCACTTGTCTCAGGTGGCTATGGACCATTCTCTTTTGGACGTATGTATGGAGACAACAAAGATGGAAAAAAACTTTATAAATTTCATGTTCAAAGAGAAAATGGCAGTCTCTTGTTATCACTTCCAGGCGGTCAACTAATTGGATATGCATGTCACATTGTCGTTAAATTTCCAACAAATTACTGATTGTGTGATTTCACTGGAGCTTTTATTTTTATGTTCTAACTTACATAGTATAAATAATGTTTGTTACAAAAGTACAATTTACTAGTGAAAATGCATTGACTAACCTCCAGATTGAAGGATTGGTGAACTGCTCATGAGACAGTGACCCTGAGAATAGATGTGGGTGAATTCTTTTCTTGTGTGAGTGGTCAAAGAGTCTGACTGTGTACTGGTTGTGAGAGTGTGTAATGGTGACAGTATAATCTGTGAAGGTGACAGTGCTTGTATTGGTGCAGTTGCAGTAACAGACTTAAACATCATTTACTTTTGCTTCATTGGCTTCAGTGTGGATGTATTAAGGGTTAAAAATTAATGCCTAATATGGGGAGTGCTAGTGTCTGTGTTAAGAATGTTGAACGACTTATATCTCGATGTGAAGATATTCTTGGTGAGAAAGTGAAAATAAGAGGACAAGAATGGCGGGTCATCAAAGTAAGGCATTCTAATTTGACAAGTGTAAGTTGTTGTATTTATTCTCAAAGTATGTAGATGCTTTAAATGAAAAGATTGCTGAATTGGACAAAAGTTACAGTAGCTAGTAAGTAAGATATGACTTACCTTCTTAATGAAAGTAATACTTATCACAGTAACGTGTTATGTTAGCAAGTTATTGCACTCATAAAACAAGGCAGCCCATAGTCTCAACTAGACGCATTCCCAGACTCATTATTATATTGAACATGAGAATCAGACCACATGGTCTCTTTCATCATTTACAATATAAGTGTTATTAATTACTATGTATGGTACCTTACTTAATTATTATTTAGTATACATATTGGACAACATATTACTACTTCCTCATTTGTAGTATTAACAATGATCAACTAAGAACTTTTAAACAAAGATTAACTATTCTTCAAGAGGTTGTCAGAGACATGAATGAACGAAAGAAGCAGAAAAAAAATGAAGATCAAATAACATTTGGTATTTATTTTTTGTTATATCAATAAAGTACTAAATGTGTATGTAATTTATAAACAACATAATATTATGTTAACTATAGATCAGTTCTCTCTTCACTCTTTCTCTCATAGTTTCTCCTCAATCCTCTACTATGTCACATGTTGTGGTTAGTACTTCTACTCTGATTACTCCAGACCAACGGTCTTTGGATACACCTAATTTAAAGGGTAATAGTTTATTGAGACGATCAGTTACCCGTAGCAACCAAGCTATGCGAGAAGAACTGTTCAGTAGGAGTACTGAGCCGGATGAATTAGAGCATACATTAAAGGAACATGAGGAAAGACAAGAGAAGATAGCAGAAGAAATGATTGAAATGGCACGATCATTGAAGCATCATTCTGAAGTAGCTCGAGATATTATTAAAAGTGATACTGAGGTATCAATTATTTTGCATGTTATAATGATCACTATATGTACTCAGGTGCTTGAGAAAACAACGAAATTGGCAGATGAAAATATTGATAGTGTTCAGAGAGAGACAGGCAGATTAAAAGAAAAGAACAGAGGTTGTTCCTGTGGCATATGGTTAATGTTAGCTATAGTGTTTGTTGTTTTTATTCAAATGGTTATCTTCATACGATTATTTCCAAAACGAAGATGAAGTCAATTTCTTGAGTGTTTAACTCAAAGAGTTTAACAGTATTAGTCAATTTCTGTATTATTTAAAAGTAATTATATATTATCATTTAAAAATACTGCTTAATTTATTACAATGAAATTAGGAGTTTTACAAATAATCCATTCTTGTGGATCAGTATCATGATATATGTAGTTTAATATAGTATCACATTAGTCAGTTTTTGTAGCTTCATTCTTTGACTTCTCCGACTTGTCTCTTTCTTCTTTTGAACTCTCTGCTGTTTCCTTTTTGTCTTCTTGAGTTGTCTCATCTTCTGATTGTTGTTCATCTTCCACTTCCTCTTGATCTTCAACATCACTTGTCTCCTCATCTTCTTCTCTTGCTTTTCCAAAAATCCCACCCATAGATAACAACTCTGTAAAAACACAGTCATAAACAACAGCAATACATGTGATGACTTAGTACAAAGTCCCACATTTACTGCTATTTTCTGTTCATTAGCTATCATGCAATACAAACTGTCAATGAGTAACTAAATAAAGAAATGATGTTAGTGTATGTTAGTACTGCCATAAGACATTATAAGCTATAAGAATTACAACTGTTTAGACTTACAAATAACACAACAAACTAGAATTGATGACACTATTATTGTTGATACTATTCTTCTCATTATTAATTTATTCTCAATTCAAAACACATACTAGCTATATATCTCTATCTTATATCTTAATGGAGTAAGTAAATTAAGATAACGAACATCAACTTACCGTAATGAATTCTCAATAAATCAGCACAATAAATCTATAAGCATAGACCTGACTCTAGTCTGATTAATGAGAGAGTATACTGAGCAGTAACCTACAAGTATTAGATCTATATTGTTCTGTTATTGTGATGCTATTACATGTACATATGTAGTGTATTTAATGTACACAACATCTACATACTCAGACACACCCTGTTCAATCTGTTCACAGACAATTAATATGTATACTGATTGTATTAATGTCTTGCTAATGTTAACATATTATTGTAATCCTTTTACAGCAGCTGACCTATTATCACTTTAAGAATTGAAGTGTGTTTAATAGTGATAAACATTATATACAGATGTGTGATATGTATAGTTCACAGTAAATAACAAAATGACTTTAATTAAATAAATGAATTTAAGAATAATTTAATGTGCTCTTTGTCAATGATCACGTGATTCCATTAAGTAGTTATTATTAAGTATAACTTGACATTGCTCAACAACATAACTATAAAGGAAAATGACTGGAGCTCTTTGAGGAGAGAGAGAGAAGAGAGAGAGAGAGAGAGAGAGAGAGAGAGAGAGAAGAGAGAGAGAGAGAGAAGAGAGAGAGAGAGAGAGAGAGAAGAGAGAGAGAGAGAGATAGTCAGTCAAACCAACAATTACAGTTGTATTTACTTTTCATTGATTTTGCTTTGAATTGATTCACACACTTTAGCAGCATATTTCTTTCCAAGGGAATCATCTCTGCAAGTAAACAGACAAAATAAACTGAAATCAAAGCTAAAAATAATCTACAATACCTTTCTGTAAGAACTTTAATAATTGAAGTTGAATCGAACTCATTTTTTCCTTGACTTAGACTTATAGCTTTCTAAAGAACAAAAATAAATACACACTCATCTATTCATTATGCTATTGCTAACTTACATTTACTTCTGCAGCCAATAAACATAATGCCTCCAAGTCATAGTCCACCTACAGTCAGTAAAGAGGTACAAGACAAAAGCTTTATTGTCACTTACTGCTACTATTTCTAGAGATGATTTGGATGCATATTTCTGCAACAGTGGTAATATTTTTGATAAGGTCTATGTGGAAATTAATGAAGAGATAATGCAGTCAATGGTATTGCTGAGAAAATATGCACAAAATTCTATAGTTTTTGCAGACCTGACTATCCATTCTTCTTCGTAGTGCACCTGGCATTTTATCTCTACCTACAGTAGTTATAGTTACAGGTGGTAACGAGCCACTATCTGGGAAGAGAGAGATAGAGAGAGAGTGAGAGTATTGAAAGCAATCACTAAAGCCATACCTTGACTACTGGATGAAGTAGAGGGCCTACTAGTAATGGCCTGCTGTGCTCCTTCACTGGAATCACTAAATAATATAACAACATTAATAAATTAATAAATACTTAACATAACATCTTACCTTTTTTCAATTGTATGTTTCGGCTGTATATACTCAATAAGTTCACTGGTATTAACTATTTTCTCAGACACCATTCTCTCCAGAGTAATATCAAGTGATCGAACTTTGACCTATACAAAGACAGAGATAAACATCAAACAGACAATAGATATAACCAACTATATAATTACCTGTTGTCGTATAAACAGTGAACTTTCCAATATGATAATGTTAGGTATGTAATTTCTCCGACAAAAGTCTTGAATATCTTCTAGATCCATTGATTCCAGGAGCAAATCCACAGATAGTCCTTTGTCTCGGAGTTCTTGAACAAGTTTAATGCATTCTTGATGTAGACTGTCTCGACTTAATGAACATACTAATCCTTGACACTTTGATATTGGAAGATTTACCTATAGTATAGGGTACATGAATACACAATAAACAAATGTTATTTAACAGTATATCAAAACAGAGCCATCTTGGCATTGATTTTATAAGTAAAATCTAACCATATAATTTTTTTAACCATTTAGCTATGAAGTCTGGCTAAAACTCTCAGACATTTAAAGTACCTTTTAGAAATAAAAAAGGGAATTAATTATAGCTTTCATCACATCTCCTTTTAATAACCAAGGAAACCAGTATATCCTTCTCGTTGGTCATCATATTATATAGTATTTATCATTGTAGGCTCAGTGTAATACAAGAGACACTTCAGAGAATTGATAACTGTCCTTAGTATAGAGGTGTCCTCAATATATGAGGTTGAACAAATCTCTAAATTATTATTACAAGACTATTAATGGCTGGCCATTACTCACAAATACATGGACAGCAGGGTTGCTTGTCTGAGTTAAGGACAACATCTATAGTTAGGACATTTGACTGTTCACATGACATACCTTTCCATCATTAATGGCGTTACATAAACTTCTCATCAATACATCTTCACTAATACTGACACCACAAACACCAGAACTATTAGCACTACTTCCAGGCCCACCACCTCCTGGATTAGGGACACCCCCATAAATAGACTGACTAATATTCCTTAAAGTCTCTAAAAGTTTGTCATATCTTCCTCCCATTGCTAATGATTGTCTATTGTGTCTCTTTCCTGAACTGATGTTGGGTGAGTCGACAAGTAGATATTGAAATACTAAACCTTGAAAATAATAAGGATGGACGACAAGTCCAGGAGATAGAAAGATCTGGAAGATTGAGAAGAGAGCATTAAAGCATAGCAATACTATTATTTGGTAGCTGTAGTACTAAACTGAGGTGGGGGGTGAACATACCTTCTCTCTAACTTGAAAGTTTTTTAAATGCTCTTTAACTGTTTCTATATCTTTTAAAGCTTGTTTAATTGTTGATGATATCTGTAAGCCAGTATCATGTGATATGTTCTAGCGTAAGGAGTTTGAAGAACTTACTGATGACTTGTCCCTCAGGAGTGGCTCTAGAAGTAATCTTGCCTCTTCTAATGGAACTTCACTATTGATATATTTAACTAACATCTTCAGCTATGTAGGTTACACACACAGATTTGTGCAAATGGAAAATAGATATATTGTATGACAAAAAGACAGATAAATCTTACTGCTAAGGGTGAAAGATGAAGATCATTTTTGAGATAGGACTCAAAGTCTGAGAGCTTTAATTTACCATTCTATAACAAAAGTATATATATATATATATATATAATGTTTTCATCTGCTACATCTATCCATCCATTCATTCAATACTTACATATATTTTACACAAGTATTCAAGAACCTGTGTGTGATAGCCTTTAGGTACAGAACAGAAATTGAGAACTGACGTTAATAAGGAGGTGTGGTTTATATGAATATTAATATGACGAGTCTGTGCAAAGAACAACTCATCAATACACTTTAGACTTTTATAGTACCTGGAGGGGAGATAAATCACTAATGATTTCAGACACAATGGCTATTAATTCTGCATCAGGAATTAACCTGTAATACATCAGAGTATGAATGTTTGAGAATGAGTCTAGAAGACTTGCCTACTGGACTCTGAGTGTGTAACAATATCAAAAACATATTGGTACGATTCTCTTGGATGTGTTCCTGGAATTTTTGGAGAATGAAAGACCTTGAGAAGATCATATCTATAATGATAGATAATTAAAATGAAATATATCTTTCTCCCATCCTTTGAGAGTACAATACTTTTACCTTTTAAGAAAAGTGATATCATGTTGAACAATATAACGGGCCAATGGTACCTATATGGAAGGAAGTAATCATTTAGTGTCTTAACTGGTACTCACCCAGTGGTCTTGTGGAAGACAAAGGAGTTTTCCTGTTGGTTCCATTAATTTGACACTATCTTCATTGTTTAATAAATGGTAACTAGGTCCCAATAATGGTATTTGAATGAGCCAACCACCTATATTATATCAAACACTAATAAGTTATGATCAAAATAATACAAAATGAAATGATATCAAACAGTGATCAAATGGTGTTAAGTTGTGATGAAATGGTATCACATATTGATCATACAATATTAAGCATTGATCAAATGATATCAAACAACGATCAAATGGTGTTAAGTTGTGATGAAATGGTATCACATATTGATCATACAATATTAAGCATTGATCAAATGATGTCAAACAATGATCAAATGGTGTTAAGTTGTGATGAAATGGTATCACATATTGATCATACAATATTAAGCATTGATCAAATGATGTCAAACAATGATCAAATGGTGTTAAGTTGTGATGAAATGGTATCACATATTGATCATACAATATTAAGCATTGATCAAATGATATCAATCAATGATCAAATGTTACTTACAATGTTTATTGAAGACATTATAAGCCACAGACCAAACAAACTGACGTAACAAATCGTAAGTACAATTAATAGAAGTCTTAGTCTGGAGAAAAATAAGACACTAAACTACACTGAGTTATTATTGAAAATCAATCACTTTTTGTATCATTTTAGTTGAATCTTTTTGACTATGGTGTTCAGCAAAAAATGACATCTCCACAAGGCGTGGATTTTTCTGAGCAAACAACTCCTCCATCAGTCGTCGATAACGAGATGAATTTGGGTTATGAAGAGTATGCAATATTACCTAATAAGGTAATAATGATAAATATGTAATGAGACAATTATCTATAACATGGCTCCTACCTCTTGTAATTGCTCATCTTCAATTTTGTATGGTACAAAAGGACTACGTAATAGTTGATTACTGCTTGGCCGCTCATTAGGATTGTGACTTAATAACCACTTAATTATATAAGCCTAATTGGTAATAGATTTCAGTTTAAAACTAAGTAATTAATTATATATACCTAATTGGTAATAGATTAAATTTAAAATTGTATTTGTTTTCAGCAAGCAATATCTCTGACCTGTTTGCTCATTTTTTCTTTGTCAAAACTATCAGAAAAGATGATTTCTCTTTTGCGAATGTCTGTCAATATTTTAACACGTTCCATGAGAGTTGACACGGGAACATGTGACATCTCATAAAATATAATTCCAAGACTATAAATATCTACTTTCTGTAGAGATAAATGGATGGATGGATGGACAGACAGATGATTGGATGGATGGACAGACAGATGATTGAATGGATGGACAGACAGATGATTGGATGGATGGATAAATGAATGGATGGATGGATGGACAAACAGGTGAGAGGACAATGTTACTGTACCTGTGTATATTTAACTAATGGTTTAAAAAGTTCAGGAGCAACATAAAGTGTTGTTCCTACCAGTCCAGAGTCACCTATGTGGACAAAACATTAACTTCTTTTAACTATGTAGCCTAATTCATACTAGCAAGAACAGATGGTGCAGATGTACTATTTTGACGAGAGAGGCCGGGGTGCTTGCTAAATGATGTTGCAAGACCAAAGTCTCCAATCTTAATGTGTCCAGACGAGTTCAAGAAAACATTGCCAGGCTTCAGATCTCTGTGTATCATGCCTTGCGAATGAATATGAGCTAAGCCCTCCACTATTTCTCGAAAGAGTTGCCATCCTAAGTTCTTTTGTTGAGGTCTTTGAAGTTGTCCCGAATCAATAAGTTGTCTCAGAGTTTGGTTAGCACAATATTCCATCTAACAATAATAAAAATTGACTGAATTTAGCAACTGTTGTATACAATCAAAAAAATTATTTTCTCCGTAGACTCAACATTTTAAAACGAAGTGATTAGCGATTGGCAGCTGGTGATAAACTTATAAAAACATACATTATTTGATAGACTGATACACAATTAGACTTAACTCCATATTTAATACTTTCTTATTATTTCACAAGTTACTTGTTACCTGTATATATAAATACTGGACTTGTCCTGATGTGCTTCTTCTTCTCTTTTTTTGATCTCTCATCTCTTCACTCTAATTCAACAAGAATAACAGACAGCATTGGAGACGCCATTACTGTTCTATGTATCTACCTTCTCTGAGATAACAGGTAGGTGGTCGACCATTGCAGAGCTGGTCTCTTGGAACACAATCCCTTCAGATGACTCAGTTTCTGGTCTAAGAAAATGCCTTTAACACATTAAACTATCACAAATATATTGTTTTATGATATATAATGTGTCTATCAAAGGTTACTGAGGTTTTACAAGGTTTTGTACACTTTAGTACCTTCGTAATCGTCTAGGACTCATATCCATGAGGTTAGCTTCAAGTTGTCGACCTGCTGTGATCCCAGTTATGTCTAGGACATTAAAACTGCTGGAATCAGCTGAAAATTCACACATAAAACTCTCCTCTCCTTTGCTGTCATCTTCATCATCCTTTTTTGGAATGACAGCAGTTGTTTTCACATTTTTCTCTCCTCCTTGCTTCTTATCAGATAATTTTAAATTCATGGAGATGGCATCTGAACGAAACTCAACAATGGAGGTTCCATCTTCTATCTGTGAAGCTTCTTCTTCGCTCTCACTTGTGTCATCCTCACTGTCAGAGCTTTCTGTCTCACTAGACTCCTTATCACTATCATGAGATTCACTTAGTCGATGAAAGTCTGCTTCAGAAAACGTCTCAATCCATGCATTGTAATATCTGATAAAAATAGAAACTCATTCTGTTTACACACTCTGTCCTTCCCTTCCCCTCACCTGACAATATTTTCATGATTCATTTGTGAAAGTAGTTCAACTTCTCTTCTTAATTTGGTCATCATTTTTGTTCCACCAGTCAACTTGATCTTTTTAATAGCATACAAACGACTGTCCAGATAATTTCGTACCTTAAGACAAAATAATAAAAGTATCATTTGATCACAAAAATAGTTGTTAAATTCTAATTTCCTACTTTGATAACATCTCCAAATCCGCCTTTCCCTAAAGTTTCCAGCTCCTCAAACTCAATCTCTAAACGAGACTGAGAAGTGCTTGGCAGTCTGGCTCCACCCACAAGAGAATCACTTCGTTGAAATTGCAAAGGTGCTACAATAACAGAACAGATTCAAATATAATAGATTAGATGAATGTTATCCTCTCGTGTACTACGTGGTGATTATAGGGAATAATTGTCGCTATCGTATCTATTGGTTGTCTCACTTGCAGTTTGTCTTGTAGTCAGGGGTCTAATGGTAGCTGACACTGTCCCGCCAATTTTGCTGCCTAAAGATGGAACAATAGATGCCAAAGCAGATGCAAAAAATGGATGAAAGATTAGTTCGTGAGCTGGATAGCGTTGGTATTCATTCTCATCCAGACATCTAAAAGAGAAATTGTTGTGGCATGGAATTATTATGATAGCAAATTTATAGATGGAATACTAACTTGTTGAGAAAATCTTTAAAGTTTTCATCAAATTGACCAGGTATTATAGGTGGATAAGAAATAGTGAGCCGACCAACTGCCATGCATAAAATTAACATACCCTAGAAAGGAAGGTAAAGAGGAGAATACAACAATAAACTTCATAATACATACAAGTTTCAAAACATCTGCTTTTTTGCCTCCTCTTCCATCATGTAACCCATGAGGCCACGCCCCTTCTTCTAATCCAATGTTCTTACCCATAGACTTGGAGAGATCTGTTAGTCTAAAATAAAGAACAATGGACAGCTTATTGATAAATGGACGAATAAAATGTGTGTTCTTAGAATTAGTACCTTTTAAGTGAAGTAAAACCTGCTAGTTTAGCTCCACCCCCTCCAAGATCAATAAAAACAAGAGAAGGCTATTGAAAAATTATACAGTGATTATTTAGTATTTAGTTCAATTAATTAATATTCAATTAAGTAATATTTGGTTCATTTAAATTAATTGTTGACACTTTTAGTTCTAATACCATAAGCACAAGCATTTATTAGGTATTCATTGATATTAATGAATAATTAATAATAATAATAATAATAATAATAAATCAATGTTATTAAATTTCGAGGCTTACCCTAATATCATTATGAACAATCCCTTGAGAATGAAGATAAGACAATGCCTCTAGCAGCTGTTTGCTGTAACGCTTTAAAGTCTAAAAAATAAATATTATTTTACACCTATTTTAAATGACACATAATTATATTAACTTAAATACATTACTCTTTTTGAAATTATTTAGAATTAACATGTACTAACCTGCCCAACAAAGGGTCCTGTGTCTGGATTACGTAATATTCTTGTTAGGTTCCCCCCATTAATGTGTTCCATAACAATCTAATTAACAAATTTTGTAAAATAGAGCAAATATTTTATTATCATACCTCAACTATTATATTATTATATTTATTATAATACCTCAACTACTATATTATTATAGTTATTATAATACCTCAACTACTATATTATTATATTTATTATAATACCTCAACTACTATATTATTATAGTTATTATCACACCTCAACTACTATATTATTATATTTATTATCATACCTCAACTACTATATTATTATATTTATTATAATACCTCAACTACTATATTATTATAGTTATTATCATACCTCAACTATTATATTATTATAGTTATTATAATACCTCAACTATTATATTATTATATTTATTATAATACCTCAACTACTATATTATTATAGTTATTATAATACCTCAACTATTATATTATTATATTTATTATCATACCTCAACTATTATATTATTATATTTATTATCATACCACAACTACTATATTATTATAGTTATTATAATACCTCAACTACTATATTATTATAGTTATTGTCATACCTCAACTACTATATTATTATAGTTATTATAATACCTCAACTATTATATTATTATATTTATTATAATACCTCAACTACTATATTATTATCTTTCATTTCATGTTGCATGCTAAGATATTTCACAAGATTAACATGATCAATTCCTCTCTCTAGAAAACCATCAAATTCTTGTCTTATGCTTGCAACCTGTTAAAAGAAAGTGAATGAAGCAAGCAAGCAAGCAGACAGACAGAGATGAACACATAGTTCATTACCTGTTTAATTCTTCTTGTATCACCTCTTCTAGTTGCTTTACATGGTAATGTCCATTCATAAATTACCACTAGTTCTCCATTATCACACATCATACCGGTATACAAAGAATAGGCACCCATTAAACTCTCTCCTTTAGAGAATTTAATAGATGAATGATTGAATGTATGGGACAAATGATGGATCAACAGACAATACATACATCCTACACACCTAAATATTTTCCTTTAAAAAAATTAATCTCTTTTCTTTTATCTGTGTCAAAATCTATAATCCCTTTCTCTTCCTTTTGTAGTAGTTGACTTGATAATGATTGTCTGGTTGTTAAATACATACTGGAGAGTCCAGTATCTGAAGGAGAAGGTTTGAAATGATCAGAAACAATGGACTCTGAATCATCTGAACTGCTTTCCTAAATTAATAGTTATTGATATAATGCAATTGGTGGTTGTGGTGTGTGTGTGTATATATGTGCTACCTCAGAATCTTGCAACTGTTTGACTTTCTCCATCATTTCTGTTTTCCTTCTTTGTAGCTCTTGTTCAAACTGTCTTCTCTATAATTACAACAAGTATGACAAATGCAAAATAGTAACTCAACCTCTTCTTCAAATTTCATCCTCTCCATTTCTTGTTCTTTCAATCTCTTTTGTTTTTCTTCTTCTGCTTCCTTTTCTCTCCTTTCTACCTAATAAACAAAATGACAATAAAAGAGAGAGAATGTGTGTGTGTGTGAGTGAGAAAGAAAGAGATATATATACCATTTCTTCATAAAGAGACACAGGAGGACGATCATGTTTGTGAAGAAATCCTTGAACATGTTGAGCAATCTCTAACATCATGACCTAACAAAAATTTTGTTGTCAGTAAATACATTTGACTTTTACAAACAAAGTTAAATTTATTTGTTCTTACTTCTCCTACTCTCTCTTGTGCTAAGTCATTTATCTCCTTCAGTAGTTGCTCAACTAGATCCTTTGAGAGTTGGTTAGGCTCCAGTAACTTTAATTCAGGTGGACTGTCTGGATAATCAGTAGGATATTTAGCAAGAAGTTTGATGGATACCTACAAGTATTATATATAAGAATATAAAAATGACAAAAAAACAGCTACACAACTTGAATGAAGCAATCTGATTGGCCAGTTTTAAGCTTATAAAAGTGTCTACCAATACTCAGATCACATTACAGCATTATGATCACTAATAACAAATCTCTTCCTCTGTTTTATATAGGCAAAGAAGAGAGGAAGTCTTATGGTGTAGAGGAATCTCTCATCATGTAATAATCCTATTTGATGTTGCTTAACTTAAGCAGTACAGCCAACTAGTTATGCTACTAGACTACCAATGACTACATAACATAGGCACTTTTTATCATGATAATCAATAACCTCTCTAGTATGTTCAAACCAATTAACAACATATATAGCGCAATATTAAAGTTAAAATCTTAAATCTAACTTTTGTAACTGCTCGTGATGATACAACTTTGGCAATACTTCTTACACACCACCTACCTGGAGTCTTCGTACACTTCTAGTAATGCTTTTCTGAGGTATTAGTGTTATTAGGATTTCAGGTGGACGGCGAATCTGACATAAAATATAATCAAACTTTAGGCAAGAACCAAAACACAAAGAGAAAGTTTGTATATTTGTAAGTGATGACATTTATTGTTTTTTCATAATGCTAGATCTAAATTGTATGGACATATTGTCACCAACTTTCCACGAGTCTTTTTTTCTTAAATCTTCAAAATCGTTCATAAACACAAACTGCAAGAATTCTAGCTCATCTTCCTGTCTTTCTTCGTATGTTTGAGTTTCCATACCCCCTCAATAGGCCCCCTCCTCCCTCAAAAGCAAACTAGCTCCACCCATCTCTAAGTTAATAAATTATCTTCAATGACATTATTCATAGTAGACAGTATGAAAATTACAAAGTATTAATCTGCTGAACACACTCTCCACTTCATTTTTGTTCACTAGATGTTTTTTCTTGTTTCTTTCTAATGTACACAACCTTCTCAACTTGAGCTACTAGTTCTCCCGAAGTATCTATTAAATCAATATTAAATGTTTCTAATACAGGTGCTCCATCTTTACATCTCTCAATGACATCTTGAATCTGAGCAGGTGTGATTTCATATGTTACATTAATGGTGTTTTTTGCTGGTGAAATAAATGTAATGAGTCCACTCTTGTCCCAGATAATATGGTTATTACCAAAATGTGCTAAAAATAATAACATGTAGAAAGGTTCTGATAAACTATATATACTTCCACCAAACACAGCAAAGGCACTTTGGTTCGACCGCTTAGGTTTGAGTTGAACATCCATTCTTGTCAATGATTTGTTGATGTTTGTTACTCGAATCCCTTGTCCTCTAAAAGGAGGCCATGTATTGAGAAGTAGACGAACTAAATTTGTATATTTTTGATGAGTAGCAGCATAATTCAATAGTTTAGGAAATAATTTCATAAACCTCATGACTATCGACCTGCATTTATTACTTGTTAGTAGGCGGTGGCAAAAATTAAAAATTAAAAATTAAACGCGTATAATTTAAATACCGGACGCTTACATTTTAGGGTCTAGGATATTATTATTAATTTCACATTGAAGGATTTCATTTCTGCTAGAACTGTATACACAGCCTTTTTAACAATATAGTGTCTATAGGTCTAGGTAGAAGTCATACTTTGCTGCATGTGCTGTTTAAGTCCTAGGGGTGGGGGATCAGTTTAATACAAAATGAAGTATGCAGTTCCTGCCAGACCTATAAACACTACCTTTTAATGATTATAATATAGTATGAAGAGATATTGTTTGTTATCCACTTCATTTTTGATCACTAGATGTTTTTTCTTGTTTCTTTCTAATGTATACAACCTTCTCAACTTGAGCTATTAGTTCTCCTGAAGTATCTATTAAATCAACATTAAATGTTTCTAACACAGGTGCTCCATCTTTACATCTCTCAACGACATCTTGAATCTGAGCAGGTGTGATTTCATATGTTACATTAATGGTGTTTTTTGCCGGTGAAATAAATGTAATGAGCGCACTCTTGTCCCACACAATATGGCTATTACCAATGTGTGCTAAAAATATCAATGCATAGAAGGGATCTGTCATACTGTATACACTCCCACCAAATACAGCAAAGGCACTTTGGTTCGACCACTTTGGTTTGAGTTGAAGATCTATTCTTGTTAATGATTTGTTGATATTTGTTACTCTGATTCCTTGTCTTCTAAAAGGAGGCCATGTATTGAGAAGTAGACGAAGTAAAATCGCATATTTTTGATGAGTACGAACATAAATTAATAATTTAAAAAACGTTTTCACAAACGCCATGACTATATCAATTATCATTCAACTATAGTAGGCGGCGGTCAATGAATAAAAATAAGATTTTACTACGCCATATTTTAATCCGTAGTTATTAAGTTTGAATATTAATTTTATCACTATTTCAAATATTAATTATGTTTGGCGCGTTCGTTGACTAAAGTGGTTATTAAAACAATTAGTTAATTAACTATTCTTCAACGTGGGCTCTGTAAATATTTATATTAAAGATTGCATTGGTTTAATAATAATAATTAGTTTTTAATAATAATTATTTTTTAAAATTATACGAATACTAGACCTGGTTGTCATTTTTATTATTAGATTTCTTCATTTTCTTTCTAATGTACACAACCTTCTCAACTTGAGCTACTAGTTCTCCTGAAGTATCTATTAAATCAACATTAAATGTTTTTAATACAGGTGCTCCATCTTTACATCTCTCAACGACATCTTGAATCTGAGCAGGTGTGATTTCATATGTTACATTAACTGTCTTTCTTCCTGGTGACATAAATTCAATTGATGCACTTTTGTCTGCAACATAATGATCACGTCCTATATGTGCTAAAAATAGTAACGAATAGAATGGTTCAGTCATACAATATAAACTACCACCAAATATAGCAGCAAGAGCACTTTGGTTATAAAATCTTGACTTGATTCGGACATCCATTCTTGTCATAGAGGGATTAATGTTTGTTACCTTGATACCTTGTGCAAATAATGGAGGCCAAGTATTGAGTATAAAACGAGTCGCTTTATTTCGATGAGATCTCAGTAATTTGCCAAAAACCTTTGCCATAATCTCTTCTAGAAATAGTTGATAATTAATTGTTAACTTAATTAACAGTAATTATTGTTTTATTAATTAATATTCATAGTTCAATGACGATCACATGTTATGACACGTGATCTCAGATTTAGACTGATAAGAGGAACTGGTGGGCTTGTCTTTTTAAAAGCCTGTAATCCTTGTCTTTTGTTTATTCTTTTCTCAAAAAACTGTACAAATTCTCTGCACCATTATTGGACAAACTGATCCAAAATGGCTGACTTTGAAGACAATCCTTTTGCAGATCCTAGCAATATAAATCCGTTTGCTGTGAGTGCTTAGTAAATAATTGATACAATAGTTGTGTTGTTCAAACTGCTTAACCTTTACATGTGAACATAATCCTGCCTCAAAGTTTTTTCTTTATTTTTTATAGGATCCCTCTGTTCAGCAAGGCAGTCAACCACCTTCTGTTGACGATTATAATCCCTTTGCTGAAGAGGTAGCTAAGGAACCTGAAGTAGGTCACGTGATACATTAGGGGGTGTGGTTAGTTCTACAACTCTCATTAATGTTTGCATGAACAATA
Organism: Xestospongia bergquistia; assembly: GCA_963965975.1. Taxonomy (NCBI): domain Eukaryota; kingdom Metazoa; phylum Porifera; class Demospongiae; order Haplosclerida; family Petrosiidae; genus Xestospongia; species Xestospongia bergquistia. The sequence goes on along the minus strand of OZ014420.1, from coordinate 816,806 downwards.
CAATTGGTAGATGTCATTTTATTTGAAATTGTAAATTGAAATTTATTTAATTCAGCAATACAAGTTAATATAACTTATAAATATTGATTATATTATGTATAACATGTGACATGCTGAGTAAACATTCAAATCATATGACTTCAATATGACCCAATTAATGCACTTTCATTTTAAAACTAGACTTTGATATATAATCTCTTACATGCTAGCAATTTCGATATAATATTTCTTATATATTTATATGTAATTCATGTAACATTATATGTCACTAGCTTTATGAGCCATTTATAAGACCCTCTAATGTTGTTACCTGCCACACCCCTAAGGAAAGGTCTTTGTAAAGCAATGTTTTTAATTGGAGGTTTCTTTGTAGCCACCTAAACTTCCTCCTCCACCTACAAAACCTCAAGAGAAAAAACAACCCAAGAAAAAAAAGACTGCTGTACCACAGCGTCCTCCACCTCCATTGGAACCAGCCACTTCTCCTGCTGTCCTTCCTACAGAACCAACTCAAACACCTACTTACCAACCAGCTGTAAGTCACAAGACAGCTGTATTAAAGCATGACAATATATATGTATGTAACATGGTGTCATTAGGAAAATTATGTTGGGGTTATAAACAGTTTAAAATAATTATTATTAAAATATATCAATAGTAAAATATGATTATATTTTTTATATACTACTCACACAGCCAGCAAAATTTAGCCAAGATGCCGACTTAAAGAAGAGAGAAGAGGTTAGTTATTTTGTATCATTATATACACAAACATTCATACAATGTAAACAATACAATGATATTAATTATATTTAATATATTAATTAAAGAGTTTGTTTGTTTGTTTTGTAGGAAATATCAAAACGAGAATCAGAATTGTTAGAAAGGGAAAGAAATTTGGCTAGACTTGGTAGTGAAGGTAATTATAACAATATATTTTTACAAATTTATGGAGACTTTATATACACAACTTAAGTAGATTTTCAGTCTGTATCATTTTTATGTTTAACTTACTTAATGCTCTCTCTCCCACCCTCTCTTCTTCCCTCTCTCCCTCCCTCCCTCCCTCCCCCCCCCCTCTCTCTCTCTCTCTCTCTCTGTGTGTGTCTGTGTCTGTGTCTGTGTGTGTTACAGCTCGTCCAAAGAATTTTCCACCACTTCCCAAGTTCTGTCCATGTCAACCTTGTTTTTACATTAATATTAGTGAAGAGATCCCTCCATCAGAGCGATGGAAAGTCAGATCTCTCATTGGACTCTTATTTGGTAAGTCTTGCAATTCCTCTATAAAATAAATTGAGTTCATATAGTTGCTTTTATTTAATAAAATTATTATTTAAACTCTAAACTTCACAAAATGTGTAATAATGTGTTTTTGTAAAATTTTAATCTAATGATTGAGCCTTTTAAACTGTTCTGTTGTAGTGAGAAATGATGTTAGCAATTATTTAAGTAGAGCCCCTATTATTATTATTTAAGTAGAGCCCCTATTATTGTTCATGTAAATTATTAATAAAATGAATTGTATTTATTGTAATATTTTTAGCTACCACTATTATAATAACTTAATTGGTTCTGAGTTTTTCACTATGATAACTTTGCTCCATCTTTTAGCATACACTTTGCTTCTCTTTTTGAATTTGGTTGTCTCAATACCTGGAGCTGCTGTATCTATACAAGACAAAGATAATGGCTTAAATGCTACAGAAGCTATTGTTACAGTTGTGTTGGCTATAGTTTGGTTGTTTTTGTTGCCTCTATCTGCTCTTTTCTGTTGGTTCATGCCATCCTATTATGCTTATAGGTAAGTAGTTTATGAAGTAGTATTTTATTAACTGTTTTTTGTGTTGTTTCTTTTAGAAAAGACAGCTCACTAGCTTTCATGTGGTTCTTCTTTATAATGGTTATTCAATGTGCTGTCTGGGTAATATTTGCTCTTGGACCACCATCATTTTCTGTGTAAGATTGTTGATGAAATATCTCTTCTCTTTATGTTTAATTTTTCTATTTTTTCTCTCTAGTGGGATCATTTCTGGTGTCAATGTTTTACAAGTTAGTAAGGTAATTGGTGGTATGTGGTTAACATTGAGCTTCCTATGGCTACTCCTCGTTCCCTGGGCTGCTGTCATGATTTTTCTGGTAAGAACTGTTGCAACAATGATCAATTTTATACTATACTATGCTAATTGAAGGCCATATTTGGATTGTTTAATACAACTTGATCTAATCTCTCTCTCTCTCATGTGTATTGTAAATGAATGCTCTGTCTGTCTCTGTCTGTCTCTCTGTTTCTCTCTCTCTCTGTCTCTCTCTCTGTCTCTGTCTCTCTCTCTCTCTCTCTCTCTCTCCAGGTTCACCGTTACTATCGAGCATCTGGCGGAACATTAGACAGAGCAGCTGCTGAAGCTGCTAAAGGAGCAGCTGGAAATAAGTATGTTCGTGATGCTGTGAAGGGCGGAGTTAAAGCTGGTGTAAGTGCAACATTATCAGCTGCGAGTGAAGATAAATAGACAATATTTAAACAATAGTATTAATAATAAATTAGTATATCATAATTATGTGTATTAATTAATTAATGATTATATTTGATTTTATGTCCTTTAATTACTACACTAATTGATGCAGATATTTGATGGTATGACATATATACAAGTTTGCAAGTTGTTTTGATTATTGTTATCCCTTTTGTTTTGTTTTCATTTTCACTTTGTCTTTTGTTAGTCTAGTTATAGTATATCATTAATTTTATTAATTACATTATCATTTTTTTTATGATTTAGTGAGTAGGTCAATAATAACACTTTCAGTTTCGTGGTCTCAGTCCTGTACATATGCTTAAGACAGGCCTGTGTCTTTAAACTTAATATTAATTAAGTATACGGAATTCTTTTAAGCAGGATTTTCGTTTACATTCCGTAAAATTACTTGTACACGTGTTCTCTAGAGAAAAATGGCTGACATTGTAGAGGCTCCAGAGATGGAGAAAGAGCTTAAGCAGTTAAAAGACTTAATAAAGAAACTAGAATACGAGAAGTCATCACTATTGAGTCATAATGAAGCTCTACAGTCTGAAATGAAGGAATTGTTAAGAGAAATGTCTCAATTAAAACAAGAGAACACAGTCTTGAAAGAACATAGAGACAACGAGGATGATGCTACTTCCAGTGAGAGACAGGCCTCTTCAGACAGGGAGAAGAATGCTGCACCTGCAGCCACACCTACAATTAGTGGTTGGCAATAAAACCCCACCCACCCATTAATCTCGTCATAGATAGACACCATTATGCATGTTGATATTAGGTACCAATATTAGACACTGCCTTTACTTTTGTTTCATTTTCTTCTGTTTTAGAGACTCAATCTCAGTCAGCTTCAGAACCAGAATGGGTCTACAAAGGGGGATATGAAAGAGTGGAACAGTGTCTGCTTTATTATCATCGAGAATCTGGGTACTATTATGAATCAGTAAGTTTTTAAATCTAAATTTGTTTGATTGTCTTTTATATTTTTATTTTATTTCAGATCACCCAACAGTTTCTGGCACCGTCTACTTATGAAACAGCTGCTCAGAATGATGACATCACTAATGGTAATGAGAATATTTCTGTTTATTACTATAATTAAACCTAAATTAGACTTGTTATATTACATGAATCTCTATTTTGTATAAAGTATTATCTGGTTTTCATCTCTAACAATAGAAAAGAGTCTCAGACCCAGCCTGAACAGACTCAGTCTCAGCCTATTAAACTAAATTAGATTCATTCTATTAGATGAATCTCTATTTACATAAAGTATTATCTGGTTCTTATGTCTAACTATAGCAACAGAGTCTCAGACCCAGCCTGAACAGACTCAGTCTCAGCCTATTAAACTAAATTAGATTCATTCTATTAGATGAATCTCTATTTACATAAAGTATTATCTGGTTCTTATATCTAACTATTGCAACAGAGTCTCAGACCCAGCCTGAACAGACTCAATCTCAGCCTATTGCAATGACCGGTGATATAGCTGCCCAACTTGCTACAGCATCTGATAACGCCACTCAACAATATGGTTTTGTCTACGATGAAGCATCTGGTCTATATTATGATCATAATACAGGACTTTATTATGATCAAGTGAGTTCAACAATAATCTTTACTGTCATCTCAGAGAATGTAATAGTTTCGTTGCTAACATATTTTTAACCCCCACCTGCCTCTGTATAGATAGGATTAGTAATATTTTAAGATCATAACTTGTTGGAGTGTGTGATGTGCATTGTGTACATTATACCATGCTATGCCTTAAGTGACCAATCAGATTGCTCCATTTCACTTATATAACAAGTCTATATTTTTTTAAAAAAACACTGGCTACCGTCCCAGTAGAAAAAAATACTTTAATGTGAAATTAATACAATTAAGCTCCAATTTTTACGGTCTAGGGTCTAGTATTAATTTCACATTGAAATATTGCATTTTCTACCAAGATTGTATATACAACCTTTATAAACTGGCATTTTGAGTTATCAATGAAATCCACTTTAGTATGTATCTCCTTCCATACTCATTACATACACTTCTTGTGGTGCTATTACAGGGTTTCATTTAGAAAAATGGACAGGGGGGGGGCAAATAATACTTAGAGAAAATTTAGGGGGGCGAAGGGACTGCTTGCGACAGCATGCCCTCTAGGGGAGTCTGGAGGCATGTGCCCCAGAAAATTTTTGAATTTTCGACCCTCTGAGATCGCTTGTGTCACATTTTCAGACCATTTGTAGTTTTCAAATGACATGGAATAGGAAGAGTAGAAGAATAGTTGTTTAGATTAAAAACTGTACATTCTTCTTGTGCTTAGCCTAATGTTATCTTATGCTGTATATTCCTTGTGTTGAGTTTCAGTTCTGTATTCATTACATCCAATTACCCCTTGAAAAAAAAATGGCTAACCTAATGTCCAAGGGGGGCAAGACTCTGGCAAGGGGGGGCAAATCCCCCCTCCCGCGCCCCCTAAATGAAACCCTGTATTAACTACAATGTATTAGATATACAACAGTTGTAACACACATTTGTAGTTTAATAAAAAATTAAGTGTATTGTGTCTCTTTATAAAGGTCAATCAGTTATATTATGATGCTGAGAATGGTACATATTATATATATGATTATGATTTGAAACAATATCAAGTTCATTCTCGTGTGGAACTACCACCGCAAGAAATAGATCCCTCAGAAGACGTGTGTACTATTCAGTCCGAACCAATGACACTTGAAGATCGTGTAGTTGAAGAGGAGAAACCAACTCAATTAGATTTGATGTTTGAAGATGGTACATTGATGGATGGATGAATGGATGGACAGATAGATAAGTCAATGGATGGATGGTGTCGGGTTGAGTGGATAGATGAACAGACAGTCAGAAGCATAATATTAAAATGGATATTTTTTTTATTTTAGAGTCCAATATTATTCCTGACTCACCTCCTCCAATGAGTGAATGGCCACCTTGTATTAGAATGATACCACAAACTACAGACTCTAAAATAATAGGTACTGCATCAGAACTCGCTGGTAACCAGGATGCTCGGAAATGTATCAGTCTTATAACAGCAGAAGGTGCTACAATTGGAAGGTGAACTATTTTATCATCAAACATGTATTCTCATCTTTTATATTAAGAGCAATTATTTCTAGTCTCATACTAATATTTCTAGTCTCATACTAATGTTTCTAGTCTCATACTAATGTTTCTAGTCTCATACTAATATTTCTAGTCTCATACTAATATTTCTAGTCTCATACTAATGTTTCTAGTCTCATACTAATATTTCTAGTCTCATACTAATGTTTCTAGTCTCATACTAATATTTCTAGTCTCATACTAATATTTCTAGTCTCATACTAATGTTTCTAGTCTCATACTAATATTTCTAGTCTCATACTAATATTTCTAGTCTCATACTAATGTTTCTAGTCTCATACTAATATTTCTAGTCTCATACTAATGTTCTAGTCTCATACTAATATTTCTAGTCTCATACTAATGTTTCTAGTCTCATACTAATATTTCTAGTCTCATACTAATATTTCTAGTCTCATACTAATGTTTCTAGTCTCATACTAATATTTCTAGTCTCATACTAATGTTTCTAGTCTCATACTAATATTTCTAGTCTCATACTAATATTTCCAGTCTCATATTAATGTTTCTAGTCTCATACTAATATTTCTAGTCTCATATTAATGTTTCTAGTCTCATACTAATGTTTATATGTGTATTTCAACTTCTATACTGATATTGTATCTGTACTAAGACAGTTTTTTTGAAGCTCCATGACTAAATGTTTATTTGCTTAAATAGATTTTACCTGGATTTATTGTATGAGTCAAGAGGATTTTGTAATGAATAGTTTAATTTTATAGAAATATTCATTCAAGTTATTTAGAGAGTGATTTTTTAAATTTAAGATTATTGAGTTAGTGTTTAAAATTATCTTTTAATTCTCATTTAGAGATGTAATTGGTCCCAAATGTCTTCGTATATTAGACCTTCAAGTTAGTAAACTTCACTGTGAAATCATCTATCTTAGAAGAAAAGAAATGTTTGCTTTGAAAGATTGTGGCAGTCAAAATGGAACATTTATCAACAGCAGCAGGCTGAGTGAGGTAAGTCCAAAACCACTAGAAGGACATAAAGATATGTAAAACAGTGGTTGGTTGGAGGGAGGGAGAGAGAGAGACACAGAGAGAGAAAGAGACAGAGAGAGAGAGCACCAGGAGTCCTCTTCACCTTTAGATGTTGAAAATTATAATTTATGTACATATTGGAAGTGTCATCTGAATTAGATGGTTCTTAACTTAAAATATTGATTACATAATCAATATTAATTATAGTTGAGTCCACAGTACAGAGGTTGAATAATACATTTATTAATATGGGATGTTACAACTGTAATAAAATATATTTTTATTGTTATATCAATGGAGCCCATATACTGTATAATTGTCCAGCTGGAACAAAAAGCTAGTATCTGATCTTATTGTCTGGAAATGTCTTTGTCTAATTAACTTAATTGACCACTAATGCCCCTCTCATAATAAAACTATTATTATAAGAATTCATTTTTTAATTCCTCAGTTGCTTAGGGGTTAATTTTGACATGCAAAGTTAATTAAACATTGAATTTTTTAATTATAAGTATTTAGTAGTTTGTGTAAGGAACATTGATATCTGCTTAGAAAGGGTTAAAATTATCTAACTTTTGAAATAATAACTAATATTTTTAAGACAGGATTAATTTTGACATACAAAGTTAATTGAACATTGAATGTTTTAATTATAAGTATTTAGTAGTTTGTGTAAGGAACATTGATATCTGCTTAGAAAGGGTTAAAAATATCTAACTTTTGAAATAATAACTAACATAAGAAGTGAAGACATGTCACCCACCCACACACGGGCATACATGCACACACTTGTACGTATTTCAATTCATTACTACCTCCTCTTTACATCCCATATTGTATCACATAGATGTTACCATGGTAACTACACTTCTCACCTGGACACACACGCAAACCACAATTGTGCCTGTTGTTAAAATGTAGAACAGTCACATTATAGGATATAGCAGCTGACAAATAGAGATACATAATTTAATTGTCTCTAATGTGTTGAGTAGGAGCCATTAAGACTAATTGGACAGAATTCTGTATGATTCTTATATAGTAAATTAATTGAATTGAGGTTTATGAGCAGCTGACCAATTTGTTATAATAAGGTTTATTGAAATGGTCTGATAACTTATGTGAGCAGCTGTCATGTCACTTGTACCTGACAGTTTGTTTATGTAATGTGTTGATTTAATTGTGATGTAATTATGATGTAATTGTTAATTATTGTGCTCAATGGAGCTATATCCATTTAGACAATTGTCTAGTTGATAGATGTATTGTATTAAGTTTTGTGTTGTTGTGTGGTAGTACTCTAGGAGGAGGGTACAAACTATAAGATAAGGATCATTACCGTTGGATTCATGAGATGGGATAGAGAGAATGATAAATAGATGGATGGATAGACAAATGGATGAAAAATAGATTGATCAATTTATTTAAATAATTATTATTAAAATTAATTTTTAATGGACTTTGTTTTTTTTTCAGCCTAAGCAAGACAGTAAACCATATCTTTTACAACATGGTGACTTGTTAACTATTGGTTCAACAACCTTTCTTCTTCATATTCATCGTGGAATGTCTTGTTGTACTGAATGTTCACAGCTGGGCATTGTTGTAGGTAGTAATATGTCCGATGAGACCAGTGCAGACTCATTGGAAACTCAGAGAAGAAAAGAGTTAAATAAAATTAAAAAGAAATATGGATTAAGGGTATGTTTAAATAGGAAAGTAAAATATAAAAGTGTATGTTTAAATAGGAAACTAAAATATAAAAGTGTATGTTTAAATAGGAAACTAAAATATAAAAGTGTATGTTTAAATAGGAAACTAAAATATAAAAGTGTATGTTTAAATAGGAAAAACAATCAAAATTATTTGTTAATTACTTAAATTTGAGAGTATTTTAAAAATATTTTTGTCACTTTTTAGGTCAAAGACACTTACAATGAAAAACTTCATGAATTACCAACTAAGTACACAGATAAAGCAGCAGAAAGGTATAGAGTAAAATTATAATGAGGGTGGGTGTCTCCAGTCCTCTTGTGGGAGGGGCTGTCTACACTGGCCATACTTTGTGCACACAAATAGAACTCAGTGCTTATCACATGTATATCATATGCATGTCACATGATGCACTGAGTGGGACAAATGTGCTATATAAGAGTTAGGTAGCCACTGAACCAGTCTTCACTTATAATGGAAGATTGTGCAAAGCGTTACTGACATTATTGTTGTCATTTAAAGTTGATGTTAAATTTATTTGCAGCCTACCAAAGAAAGAGATGTTATTTTCATTATATATGCTCATATGTTTGTATTGATTGTATTATTGTATAATGTGATGAACAAGACTGTTAATGTAATAATAACTAATAAGATAGGTGTGGCTATTTGAAGCTTTAGCATTGAGAAAGTAGTGGTATTATAACATCAGTAAATTCTCCAGTCTTTAATATTACATCATTTATAACTACAAAAAGGATCTTAGGAATTTTTTTCACAGTTATAATACTAATCAACAATACTAGAATTGACTGGAATACTCTCTATGTACTGGCTATAAAATTAATGCTAATTGTTCTAGTAAATATATATAATGTTATAATTTGTTTTTTAAAATAGGAGAGAGAAAGTTGGCAGTGATCTCCCTAGTACTGCAATCAGAGATGAATTACCATCATCTGTTAACAGGTAAATACTTTACATTACATAGTATAGGAAGAATCATCGGAACTTGTTAGGGGAACTTGTGTTATTGTAAATATTTACTTAACAATCTTGTTAATAGAACTAATACTATGTACGTATCTCATGTGACGTTATATCATGATATTTCATTTTATTGTAATATAAATAAGCAGCATTTCTTCTTTTTTGGTCATTTTGAAACATTCATCCCCTTGAGTATGTAATATAATTACCGTTCTATTCACTTGAAAGAACTCTCATAATATCATCATCTGTCCAATATGATCTATCCTACCCTGTTCTATTTTACCAATTATGGTATGAAATTAATTTAGTTAACATTGTTCTCTATTGAACTCTGTTATATTGTCACACCAGACACAGCCAACTCTGATGATATCTTCCTGTTTTTGTGCAAAGTCTGTCTCCTAAGCCAGTTGTTCTCAGTAATTATCACGTCATTTTATTAATGCCAAGTTATTGAAATGCCAAACCTATTCAATTTGGAATCTTGAAACTGTCCCTACTGTTATGTGTCCTAAGTGGAATGATATACTAAGAATTGCCTCTATGTATAGTATAGTTTCCAATACTGTCTATTAAATGAAGATTTGTATAATATATGTACATGTAGTGAATATGATGCAAATGCTGATAATATTTGCCATTAATAGTATCAAATATCTGGTCATTTGTTGTCTTACATGTCCTGGTGAGTAACCAGCCTCTGCACCATTTCAGATCGTATTACTTTTCTCATCACCCCCTCCTCCAGCTGGTGTCGTAGCTCAGATAACAGACAACAGGAGTAACATTTTCTTTCATAATATATTCAATTCTATTTATTATGTAGTCATGACCGGCTAGGCATCTGCTAGATACAGCTTGTCACATTTTGGCGAGGGAGGAAAAGAATTTCCTCCTTATTTGAACTCTAGCAAAAATGAATTCCAAAGTGGTAACTGTCCATGTGTTGATATAATGTTATAGTAACAGCGCTTATCTCTCCCACTATTGAATCTCTTATTAAGGTGATAAATGGTAATACATCATTAAAAGCTAATCTACCTTCAATAGACAACTAATGGTATATATTACCAAATAGTCTTTGTGTAATTATTATAACATTGTCTGAGTGACTATGTTCCTTACTTGTAGTTCTAGTTCATTTATCTACTACCATATATGTGTACATGTATATATACCATATACATATACATGTACATGTATATTATTTGTTTCCAATCATAATCAATTGATATTTTAGTTATTTTAATACATTTTTGACAATTTTTTTTCATGCAGGTAAAAAATTATTTAGTTATTATAAATTCTTCAATAGAAGATTGTTATTATCTATTATTATGATTTAACAATAGAGACAAAACTGATTGTTTTCTCACCTCTCTCTTCTTTAATATCCCTATCTATTGTTTAATGACGACCTTATTTGACTCCCACCCCCTTATTTAATGTCCATATCTATCGATGACCTTAATTGATTACATTACCTGTTTTCTCTCTACATTGATAGACAATATTATTACTAATTTTTATAAACAATACAAATATTTTATAGATTACGACAGATAATGAATGTCTCAATGACCACCTGTATCAAGCTGCCTGTTTCGCATATATTACATTTCTTTCATGCCATCGACACTCCAGTATCGCACATGATAACGACATGTTTACGTAACTAATGTACTCCCCCTCTAAACCCACTAGCAATGTAGTACATCCTTTTACTTTATTTAATGACTAATTCTATTTCTTCTTACCCACAGACCTATTAGCTCTACTAATAAAGGCCGACAGATGCTGTTAAAGATAGGATGGCAGGAAGGTGAATCACTTGGGGCAAATAACTCTGGCATCCAACAACCAGTTAGTACTTCATTGTGCATGTTGCTTAGCAACTACCTTTTGGAATCCTTACACTTATCAAGTTATTGGTTTGTTTTAACATCTGTTAATTCCACAAAAGCATATGTCACACATGTATCTGTGCCACAACTGAAAAGATACCATACATTACAAATACATGTAGAAATACATGTAAATGTATTTGTACATGTACAAGTACATGTATTTGTACAAATATGACTATTTTGATTGGTTTCATGGGTTTTTATAAAGTAACATTAAACAAAGGACTAATGCAATATTTTGGGTTAAATAATACCTGTCATTCTATTATTTAAAAAAGAGATTAATTTATACTTTCATTTAATTAAATTAACAGACATAACAAATAACTTGTTAGTTGCACAAACACTTAACAAACCACAATTTGTTTTTAAGTAGAAAACATTTACATGTATTAATTGTACTTGTACTTGTACATGCGTTGCTATGGGTAACGTGTTTGGTCATAGGAGCCAGTGAGAGCTTTAAAATGTGTTAATTAATTAGTTGTGATAGCAACACTTTATTGGCAGCTGTTTCTTGCTAAAATTATAATTGAATTAAATGATGTTATATAAATAGTTTATATTTATTATCACATACTTTTCTCATTACATAGTGTTTGTAATTTATCTATCATTACAACATTATTAATAATGATATTTGTTACTAACAATGAAACAAATACAAACAAACAATAAACTGAAGCCACTTAAGACTATTTCTTAAACAAATTAAGTATCTAATCTTTTACTAATTATAAATTGTTTTTAGATCAGATGAAAATAAAAGTTTGTTTTATGTTGTAATCCTCTTTTGTTTCTACTGAGCAATTTTGCTCTTTTGGGAGATATCAACAAAGAGATTTTTTAAATTGTTTGTTATGTTGCTATAGTAACGATAATTGTACTTCGATCCTTGGAGTAATTTTCAAAGTATTTTGAAATCAGAAATTGTTATAATTTTTAGCTTTTCTGTAAACACATTGTCAATGTCACCCTGTTGTTGCTATGGTTACACTATCGGCATAGCTGTCAGACTATGATCCAGTGTTGTATATCAATGTCATAGCTATAGTTACATCATGATTAAATTCCATTGATTGTATTAATAGTCGTGTTCAATATAATATTGTAACTTTGAACGGGAAGATTTGCCTGTTAAAAATAGAATTTTATTAGAGTTAGCTTTACTTTGTGTTATATGACATTCAGTAGAGCTTTGATTCTCTTATAACAGCAGGATAATATCAAATGATTTCATATGTCCTATGTGAGTGGGTGTGTCCTTTTACATACAAAAGCCATGATACTATCATATTTGTTAAGACAGGTTATTAGATACTAGTAGGAGTTACCTCACTGATATCAATTATGATTTATGATGTTGTTCTACTCTCTGATATTTGCTTGTACTGCCTTAACATAGATACTGGGCAGCTAGGACCATTACATATTATTAGTAGTAAGTATTACTATTATGTAATGCTAGATGTAATCTTGATGAGGAGGGAGGGAGGATTTATTTCCCAATTGATCCTATCTTGTTATATAATATCACAAACACACATTCCTGAATGAGAAATGTAATATATATACATGTTGCTTTATTTAATGGATTTGTTTGAAAACTCTTATGATTTTTTGACAGTTTGCCACAATATCATTATCCTCCCCCTCCTCTCTCTCTCTCTCTCTCTCTCTCTCTCTCTCTCTCTAAATAGATATCTACTGTGCTGCATGATGAAAGGGCTGGGTTAGGTTATGGTCACAGTAAACGTGATATTGAAACAGTTGGTCTTGCAAGAAGTGATAATCATCATAAAATGCTACGACATTATCAAGAAGTTATTGAACGGGAATCAAAGAAGAAAAAAACAAATTAACAATGATTATTTTTTTTTGTTAAGAAAGAAATTGTTGTAATGTCATATTCCTTTCATGATCATAAAGGAATGCTGTTTGTATTTTAAACGTTAAACCTCTGCATTCTTTAAAATGTATTATCCTATAAAATATGATTTAGTACTTTCACTGCTAATAACACAAGAGGGTTTAGCTTTTTCACACAGATATGTAACTGTATCCTCTCTCCCTTTGCCCACAAACATTGATACTTCAGTACACTAATTAGATGTCATATGGTACACTCAACATTTACCTTAGATAGTGATGTCATTAACAGGAGAGTAATCCACCTACGTGTGGGGATGTATCATGATCCCTTCTATGGTACATGCTCAATTATAGTCCATTGTGCTACTAATGTTATGTAATCCTCTATAGTACATGCTCAATTACGCTTATAGTGTTACCTAATGATTTAACACTCTACATTATGTTAACAGTTATTATAGCTACATAAAATGGCTCCATCTACTATCTGATGTATCTCTACTGTGAGACTTAGTTCTTCTTTACTTCATCTGTTACATGTCAAGCTTACATGTTTAATATATGTCAACTCTGTGAAATATGGTGCTTATAAATAACCTCACAAATGTAATAATGTTAATTTAAAAGTTATCTAATTATTGCATGTAATGCATCTTGTAATTTATTAACAATACATTTTAAAGTAATTGTTTTATTCAAATATATCAAGTAATAAGTATTCTCTCCCATTCAAAATTTAAGGAATATCTTCATTAGAATTGGTATAATATTTACTACATTGTCTTTTCTAAGAGCTCCGATCTGTAGTACATTTATATGTCAAATTTGTTACCAATTAAGGTGTTATGTTTATATCTTCAGTAAGAAATTGTTAAAGGTTTCTGAATTGCATTCCTGAGGTTCGTTACCAAGTTGACTTCATGTCCTGCATGAAAAGAAGGTTCAGACACTGAATACTTATAATGGAGTGACAAATGAACTGTAGAAAACTTGACAAAATTATATGTTAATATGTACTGTTTATTTACTTCAAAACAGAAATTAGTATTCTCTGTGAAGTGGTTACAAGATATTTGGCACCATATCAATTAGTGTGAGTAAAATAATTTAGTTTTTTATTTAAAAAGTTTTATAATTATAGACGCGTCACAAGTTTTGTACAGTTAAATTCTTTTCTTCCTTTGTAAATGTTTGTTTGGTCTAAGCAACTTGGCCAAATATTTAGAATAAACATATCTGTTTAGATGTACTTAATTGTACTATAGTTTTCACAGACACAAAATATATGGCTTAGCTTCTCTTTCACATACATGTACTAGAAAAGTACTTTGGTGTTTTGTCTAATGGTTTGGCTAAATATTTAGCAGTTGTTTGTTTACATATAATAACATACTCTTTCGTCTGATGTTTGGCCAAGAAGTACTCTAAGTTCTTCCATCCAGTTTCATGTACTTAAAATCAAGACAAAATAACTTTTCAATGGCTTTAAATTTTCATTGTGTTGGGTCTGGTATGTGACCAGCAGGAATGCTTAAAGTGTCCTCTATTCTCAAGACAAAATAACATGACAATAATCTCTTTAATTATCTTCTTTTTTTTTACTTTTTACTGAAAAAGTTACCTCATTCTTATTAAAAGTATTGTTGTTGTTGTTTAATTAATTGTTATGAAAGGGGCTATATCATTAGCTAGGGATATTCCAAAAAAAAGTTACAACAATTCATATATGGTTGTGTGCAATCTTATCTATTATCAGAGAGTAGATCGTTATCTATTGTGTTCTATCAAATGACTATTGTATTTCTATCTTTTTATGATTTCATTAAAATAGATATTCTTTCTTGAGATGCTAATAAGTAATAATAATGTCTATAAGGGACACTGTTTGGTCAAAGGTCATCTTTTGTCTTTGTTACTATCTTGTGGTTTTTTTTATGTCACATATAAGTGTTTATATCAAAGCTGACACAACACCTACTCAGTGTACTCACAAAGACACTTCAGAGCTAATAGATGAGATCTTAGGTACAAGGAAGAATGAGGATGCATTTATTTGCTTCTGTTGTTGGAAGATAAAATTTATTTGTATTGATCATGCCAGCTAAATACACCTAATCAGAATTATACAAAAATGTTTTTTGCCAATTATGTTGTTTATCACACTAATTGAACAAATTAAATGGTTGATATTATAATGACCCTAGAGCTGTTTAAAATAGATGAAAACTGACAGAGTTTCTAAGATCACAAACTTCCTGTATAACACTTTTATCCATTGACTTAACAAATACACAGACACTTATCTACTTAATTATTAAGCTGTCAACATATGAATGGCCTCATTGCCTCTGACAGCTGTCAGATTGTAGGTTTTCATCTATGAGCCCTGCTACAATAGGTGCTGGGGAGATTGTTTTGAATGAAAAGGAAGAGGGATACATTCTCATTCTCCCTAGACTATTTAACAATATTATGATCATTTGTATTTCTTTATAAAATTTTGGTTTCCAGTGGCAATGTTATTAACTCAACATAATACAAACAAAAATATAAAGTGGGACATGACAGTAAGAGATCACTTAAAGGCATATTACCAAGTGTGTACTTTTAATTAATTATCACCATATATGGTATAAGTTATCTTTGAGAATTCTTTGTGGCTATACAGAGGATGAACAAATGTTAACTAACACTCTTGGTGCTTTTCATAACAGTTTCATAGTTTGTTTCTAGATATGGATTGGAAAGTGATTACTTGATGAAGAAATAATAATTGATGGATGGATGGATTGAATAGATGGATGGATAGCTCCATAAATGGATTAATTGGTAGTGTTGGTCAAAGAATCATAGTAGTGAATGCTTGTTGCTAGGCAACAATGGTTAACATAGAAACAAGTATGTTCAATACATATTCTGTGCATAGTACATGTACAATATACAAGTACTCTACAGGTGTTCTTTTAGTAGCTTTTCTTATTTATCAACACATTGTTCACGCTATCCTCCCTCCTCTGATGAAATTCAAAATATAGTCACATAATTAATATATCGTTATATAATAGAGTATCCTTTCCATGGTACTCTTATACAAACAGTTTATTTATTATCAGTTAAATCACCACAGCAACCATACTATGTTTAATTATTTCTCCATGGCTATTAATTCATTCTCTATATAAATGATCTTTAAATTAATTTATAAATTCTTATGTCACAATGTTATAATTGTTATTGTATTACTCACTGCTGGATTGATGGGCTAATATATTGACATGTGACATAACCATAGCAACCGTAGATAACAATACAAAACATGGACCAATTCAGTTATCATCTGTGTTCAATACTACACCATTATAGAGCAGCTGAAAACATTTCATTACCTCTCATAACATAGCTTGTATTATTCAGTGTACATATCATTCCCATGACTTCTTGTTACTTACAGTAGAAATATGGATAGCAAGTGCAGCTCCATATGTAATCTAAGTCTCATACTAGCATGTAAACCCAAAAGATTCTATTTATTTTCTTTGTTAGTATACAATGAACGATCTGGTCCAGTGCAGACCGGAGATCTGGCCACAGTTATAAGATCTTATCTGAAAGCATATACTCTTGTATGTATGGTTCAGGGGCTGTGTCTGATATGTATAAATTCTTGAGAACAGTGTTATATGAGATCACTCCATACAGCAAAGTTGTGAGGTCGTCAGTGTAGATCTTATCATTTGTGAACCCCCAAAAATTTCAATGTCAGAATGGTCTTGGACCAATGAATACTAGCTATTCTCTAGAATCATTTGATGACTTTTTGAATTTTTAAAAAAGGAAATTTGGAAACTCATTGCATCTTCTTGTTACCAATGTATAGTATGCATTATCTTATTATATTACAAAATCATACATCTTAGGAGAACACGCGAGGTCCAAAAATATAGTGCTCAATTTAAATTAAACAGACCATTTTTTGGCTTTACCTATAACAACTCACACATTATAATACAATACAAGCGTAAATTGAATCAGACAAACTCCCTCCCACTCGCTTACGACGCACGTGTTATATATAAAAGAAGTATCTCAATGATAGCAGCATTACAAGGAAAGAAAGCATCTTCCAGATCGATTTAGCAACAATTCAATAACTTTGTCCAGCAGTATGCAGATTGCAGTTATCATTACAGTGTCGTTGGCGCTTCTGTTTCAACAGGTTGCAGCTTATGAAACAGGAATTCCTCAAGACTCAAGAATTTGCACCTTAAAAACTGATCATGAGGGCTCTACGCCACCGTCTGATGGAGATTTTACTATAAAAATAAGGGAAAACGGAGAAGAAAAGACATGCTTTACTCCAAACAATTTACAAACATGTAAGTTGGTTTGTATATTATATCTTATTAATTTGCTTAACATTTTGTTATAGTACTGTAATTTTGCAATGTTGTTAGAAACCTTCAATTGTTAACACACTTCTTAGTTGCAATTAGCACATTCTGCATTGTAGTTAGTAACGATTATTAATCTTTGTTATTATTTCATTGTTATTAATTATTAAAAGTCTTTTTCTTTTTTTACAGTTCAAGTAAAAGTTAATAACAACAAATACAACATCCTGGGTATTTTAATGGCTGTTGAAAAAAGTAGCATCAGAAACAAAGATACTTGTCTGCCGGATGGAATCACTGAAAACAAAAACAATTTGTGTCCTGGTGTTCGTCTTTATCATCAACTGTAAGCTAATTAGAGAACTTTAATTCACAATATGTACTCTAGCAAAATTATCTTTCCTACAGTTAAACTTTATCTGAAGACTGTAGCCTCCAGAATTGTTTTAATAGTATATCCTTTTAGCTTAGCATGAGGCCTAGTTATATCAATAACTGTTCTAATGTTGATATGGGATGAACATGATTAATAATGTGCATTTATTTTTTGCTACAATGTAAATATTCTCCCACTATTTGGTATTCATCCCACTCTTTGAAATGTGATATTGAGAACCAAAACCTCAAGGGTGTAGACAATAGCGTTAAAAAAATATTTAATATCAAGAACAAAGAGTAAGATATCAAATTTTCTTCCCCTTATCTCAAATAGGACAAACCTTTTTAAAAAAGAACTTAATTTCCAGTTCACTCCAAAAACAAAAAAATGTTTTACAATCAGGTAAGGAAGAGAAACAGACAGACACTTAAGAGCCTCTTAATCAAGTTTACTTATAAAAGTGACCACAGAGTGTATTATTTTTACATCAAACCACAAACTTCCTCTCTCTTTCCACAGAACAACAGTTGTCTTCTCTTATAAATTATCAATTGAAGACAAACATATAACATTCTGTCCTTGCCATACATCTACACCTATCCCCACACCAATACCAATACCTTCTTCAACAATAAAAACAACAACAACAACAACTATAGGAACAACGACAATACCCATAGTGCCACCAACTCCAATACTTTGTGCCTATCCTACATGCAATGATACAGCAAGTACGTGCTATATAATAACACCTTGAAACTGAAAGTACTTGTGATAGTTAGCACTTATAGTGGTGACCTTTAAGAAACCTTTAAACTGATAAGTGCTACAGTATAGTTCTAACTTTAGTATTTTAGTACACAGTCTAGTTCATTCTTTATTAGAACAAATGTTTATATTGCACTCTCTGTGCTGCATCAGTACACTTTAACTTGAGAGCTGTCCACTTGTGCACATAAACTAAATAATGATACAATCTTTAAGAAATCTAGCAGATATTTCCTACTAATAAACTCTTACAACATTGTAGTAGGGACAATAGTTCAGTAATAGTAAGGTGTTTGGTAGTTGAGATAACCTGTGGATACTAGAAGGATTGTTGTTTATGGTTGAAATATTCTGATTGTTTGTTTATAAACTTTGTACTGACCCTCTCTCTCTTTCTCTCTCTCACTAGGTCGTCTGAGGTGTCCTAGAAATGTTTCTAATGCAGTCGACACAAAGATATGGACATCAAAAGAGGAAATCACTTACAATTGTACAAGCCACGCCCCTTTCAAACACTTTACGTATGTTGAGACTTGCACTCGGGATGTCATTTGTGGAGATGACTGTGAAAAAAACACATTTAACATCACCTGCTCCCTCAATCAATGGGAAAGAAATCGTAAATACAATTGTGTCCCAACAGATCTAAACAAACCTAATAGGACTGAGAAGTTTCTTGTCAACATAGAACGAGGTGTAAATTGTGTGGCTTCATTGATTGACCCCGAAATACTATCAGAACAATAACATTTTTATTAGATGGCAATTTTTGTAATTTTTGACAATATCTATGTCTGTTTGGCATTTTGTTTGCACATAATGATCACTCTATAATTTTGCATATAGTGTTTTTTGTTTATTTGTTAATAGTCTTGTTTTTCTTTTTATTTGTCAAGTCGTCTAACGGCAGACAATAAAAACACTTCTTAGTTTATGTTTTATTGTTAAATAACACATTTTACATTTGTTAATTAGTATTGTAATAGTGATTATTATTATTAAATTGTTTTCAAATGAAAAATCAATAAAGATATAATTAAACAAAAAAACTGAGTTATTATTAATTAGGATAATATTAATTGTACGTGTAAGTTATAGCAAATAGTACTTGAGTGAAATTCAATGACATTTCTCTCTATAATGGACATTAGGACCAGAACAAAAGTACTGAATATACTAGTTGTCTAGGTCAGTTACACTATAGCAACATCTTTGTTCTCTAGTGCATTGTTAATAACTATCAATCAACTTCATTAATTATATTGCAAATATTATATAATAATCAATGTCTATAGCAACACACTACAGACATGTTCATGTGATATAATTGGGAATCAAATTACACAACTGGTTTGCCTAATGAAGTAATTGAGTACAAACAGACCATGTACATATTACGATAGTATTTCAATTATTATTGATTTCCTTCTGTTTAATAAGTTTAATTTAAAGTGGCCATTATAGTAAACATGTCTGACACACAATTTATTATCGTTAAATGTATGACATCATTATCATAATAATAATGATAATTTGTAGTTGCTATGTAACCATGACAACAGTTATGATAGTAACTCTTGTCAGTTATTACTACAAGACAATTTAATGTACAATGCAATGAAGTATATGCATGCTACTGCAGGCCCTAGCTTACAATGTAATACAATAGGTATGTTAACATGTGTGGCAAGCATTGACATGTTAAATAAAGTAATCTATTATACTGGATAAACTGGTGAGTCTTAACAAGATGTATAACATGAAGATGATAATAATTCTTAACATAGAGTGGAAGTTTGTTTATTAGCACAAAATCTCTTAGTATAAGCTTTCCAAAAACAATCCTTAACACTTTTAAGTGTTAATTTCTAATCTTCACATTCTTTATGTAATTTTATTTGATTTAGAATTTGAGATTCTAAAAAGACTTTGAGTTGATGGAGGCATCAATCTGAAAAGATGGTGGTGTGACATTCTTGTTTAAGGTTGTGTTACACATGAAGAGTAGAATGAGATGATCATATATCACATTGTTTGTAGAATGAAAATATTTGACTTTAAGAAGAAAAAGAATATCTACAACAAATTCAAATGAAATAATACAAAATCATATGATAGTCATGTGACTGAATTAACTGTCATTGTCTGAATCAGAGTCATCTCCATAACCTACTAATGGAAATGAGTTAGGTTTTTTAGATTCAGTTGACTGGGCAGAAGATGGTCGCTTTAAACCTTGAAAGAGAGAGAGAGAGAGAGAAAATTAAAAGCCAGATGTTCTAATTAAAAGCATTACATAATATATTAATCCAGCAGGTTCACAAATCCTAAGTCAACACTCTATTACATAAGATTATATAACATCCAGCCATGGCCATTAAAAACATGGTAATAGAACAGGTTCACAAACCCTAAGTTAATACTCTATTACATAAGATTATATAACATCCAGCCGTGGCCAAAGGACATTAAGAGCATGGTAAACAGGACAGGTTCACAAACCATAAATCAGCACTCTATTACATAAGATTTCAGCACTCTATTACATAAGATTATATAACATCCAGCCATGGCCATTAAGAGCATGGTAACAGGACCGGTTCACAAACCCTAACTCGATACTTAATTACATTAACATCCAGCCATGGCCATTAAAAACATGGTAACAGGACAGGTTCACAAACCATAAATCAACACTCTATTACATAAGATTATATAACATCCAGCCGTGGCCAAAGGACATTAAGAGCATGGTAAACAGGACAGGTTCACAAACCATAAATCAGCACTCTATTACATAAGATTTCAGCACTCTATTACATAAGATTATATAACATCCAGCCATGACCATTAAGAGCATGGTAACAGGACCGGTTCACAAACCCTAACTCGATACTTAATTACATTAACATCCAGCCATGGCCATTAAAAACATGGTAACAGGACAGGTTCACAAACCCTAACTCGATACTTAATTACATTAACATCCAGCCATGGCCATTAAAAACATGGTAACAGGACAGGTTCACAAACCATAAATCAACACTCTATTACATAAGATTATATAACATCTGTCTATGGCCAAAGGAGATTAAGAGCATGGTAAACAGGACAGGTTCACAAACCATAAATCAGCACTCTATTACATAAGATTTCAGCACTCTATTACATAAGATTATATAACATCCAGCCATGACCATTAAGAGCATGGTAACAGGACCGGTTCACAAACCCTAACTCGATACTTAATTACATTAACATCCAGCCATGGCCATTAAAAACATGGTAACAGGACAGGTTCACAAACCCTAACTCGATACTTAATTACATTAACATCCAGCCATGGCCATTAAAAACATGGTAACAGGACAGGTTCACAAACCATAAATCAACACTCTATTACATAAGATTATATAACATCTGTCTATGGCCAAAGGACATTAAGAGCATGGTAACCAGGACAGGTTCACAAACCATAAATCAGCACTCTATTACATAAGATTATATAACATCTGTCTATGGCCAAAGGAGATTAAGAGCATGGTAACCTAACCCAGGTTCATGAACCCAAATCATACAAATAAAATATTATATAATGATACACACAACAAAGCCACAACAAACAAGAGGAGGAAAACAGGATAGTCTAATAGTATTACACTATTAAAATAAAGAAAGAACTATAGTGGGAAGAAACCTCACAATAGAGAGAAACCTTTAAGCTAGCCAGTCCCTAGTGAGTATATCTGCTCTCTGAAGCTGGTCTATCAAAGACGACGATTATTAAATCTAATAATTCTGTAATGTGTAAAAATTATATTAAATCTTTCAAAGAGATCTGATCTTTGGAAGATAATTAATCTAACTTGGGCGGTACATTTTCTTGTTTCACAAACAAACTTAATATGGCCCGCTCATTGTTCTATGAAACCTCTTGACAGCTGACCTTTGTATGCCCTCAATGAGATCATACTTTACATATTACATAAAACAGTAAAGAGGCTGCACTATATAATAATGTCTATTAAAGATACTATTACAATGAAGGAGATATTCTTTATTGAGAACTTCTACTACAATGGAGAAACCCTCCATTAAAGATAGATACAAATTGTAACCTTTCACTTACAACACCAGCCAAATGACATCGTATACTTCCTCTATTATTTACACTACACAACCAACTCACACAATATAAGTGCACTTTATCATCTAGCTTATAGGAGATCAGTAGGGTAAGTACAGCTCTACTACAAAGCTAGGTCACTGTCATAAGTACTGATACATTAAATCTTATTTATTGGAAGTCAACATCTGTTGTGAGTACAGTAGACACTTGGAAGAGTGTGGAACCAGTCTCTTAGCTGTTCAACAACACAGCTCTCAAGTGAATAAACTGAGGCAACCTAGCGACATCAATTGTGGTCTAATATTAAGTTCATGTCATGTCAAATTAAGCTAGTTTGTTATTCTGAAGAACTACAAAAATAAAAGGTAAGGACACAAGCTTGACACACCAAAGCATGAGAATAGAATAATAAAAAAAAACAGCTGTGAGGTGTATTGTGACCTCCTGGAAATTAAGAGAGGGTGGGCAATTTTGTTATAAATTTTGGTTAATAAATAATTCATAACTTTGGACCTTTCCAAGAAATGAGTTTAATAAAAGAATAATTCTAGTTTACATAAACTGGAGACAGACCTCAACCAGAGAGACTTGGAGTGGTTGATCAATTAGAACTTTCCGAAGAGTACATGTTGAGGTCTGTACTTTGTGCTGTTTACATAAACTTTAGATTTTTGATGATTGCCATGATGACAATATAGTTATGATAAGTCACTGTGGTAAGTAACGATTTTCACTAGTCCAGAGCTTACTAATGGTAGCTACCCTAGGTCACTGTGGTAAGTACTGATGTTTACTAGTTTGAGGTTAACAATGGTATCTATCCTAGGTCACTGTGGTAAGGATGTTCACTAGTCTGGAGGTTAATAATGTTAACTATCCTAGGTCACTGTGGTAAGTAATGATGTTTACCAGTCTAGAGCTTATTAATGGTAGCTATCCTAGGTCACTATGGTAAGTACTAATGTTTACTAGTCTAGCTATTCTAGGTCACTATGGTAAGTACTAATGGTAGCTATTCTAGGTCATTGTGGTAAGTACTAATTTTACTAGTCTAGAGCTTACTAATGGTAGCTATTCTAGGTCATTGTGGTAAGTACTGATGTTCACTAATCTAGAGCTTACTAATGGTAGCTATTCTAGGTCATTGTGGTAAGTACTAATGTTTACTAATCTAGAGCTTACTAATGGTAGTTATCTTTATCACTGTGGTAAGTACTGATATTCATTAGTCTAGAGGTAATACTTATTTTAGCTCTTACCAGTTCTAGGTGTGGGTAGAGAAGAAGGTGACATATTACCAATGGTGCTGGTAGTGGCAGGCCCTCCTTTTAAAGGCAAAGAAGGTGGGGGCATCAGATCAAAGTCTTTATTTTTCTCCTTTTTGTCATCTTCTTCTGCTACTTTGCTTGCTGTCTTTTGATTCCGTGATACTTCAACTTGATGTAGTTCATTTCTTCCTGTGTATTTGCCATTGGAAAAGGTAGACTAGGAAATTAATAAATAAAAATGGATACTATTATTAAGTGGTCATTGTGAATTAGGAATGTTGAGAGACTGTACATCAGCTTTATACTGGACTAAGTCTCATGCTCAGTTTATAGAGTTTGGGTCTGAGACTTGGTGTGAACTATTGAAGTTGTTAATATAACAATTACATATTATTCAAGTTATCAGTGAGTTAGTTAATTAATCTATAAATAAACAATAGTAAAAAATTGAACTTTATATTAAATTACTTATAAATAGAGATTTTAAGACAAAACAAATAATATTAAGTTATAAAAAACTGAGTTAATAACTTGTTGGGTTCTTGTATAGTAAATATTTATAATACAAGCTATTATTTAAAGTATGTTGTAGACAAAGGAATTACTAAAAGGAAGCCTGGCCTGCAGTCACAACAAATTATTTTAAGCCAATTAACACTCATTATATCCACAAGACATATATCTTGTCAGTAGTATTATAGAAATTTAAAATATAAATTTGTGGCCATGTAACTAGTTAGCGTATGTATTATTAGAGTAATTGAGGTACAAGTAGTGGTATGTTGAACACGATAAGAGAGAACATACTAAAAAGAATTGAATAACTAAATAATTGAGTATTGGAAAATCAAATAACATTTTAGATAATATCATATAAGTAACATCCTACTTCATTTAGAAAAAGTCCCTACCTAGATCAATTTTATAATCCATCTACCTCTTTCCATTCATCCATCCATCATATCTTCCCGTTCGGTGGCCGCAGGCTACTCCTAGTCCGCCACAAACCACTCATATAATTAACACAGTGACATAAATCCCAATGGGACCAAACACTTTAATTGGTCTCATTATATTACCATGGCAACTAATTGGTAAAGAACATCTAATATATACTTACTACAATAAAATGATAAAATGCACGACTATTGTTACAACCAGCATAATTATTGTGGTTGGTAATGCTCCACAAAACACCTGGACAGAGGAGGGATGAAAGTACAAGGGTTCTTGTGGGAAGGAGAAATGGACTACTTAGGAAAATTGTCATGGTAACCAATGATAATTAGAATGAAGTCAGCTATTGACAATATTAATTCAATACACTTCAATGTAGTACACCACTACATGTTGTGGTGATTGATGGCCAGATACAATTCAATTATAGTACTTTAATTTATTTCATTTGATAATTACATTAAGTATTTAATTACATATTATGCATGAAACAGCATGTCACCACAAGGATAATGGACTGATTTCATTAACTAATATCTATTATATAACAACCTTATTAATAGGTGTGTATACTACTCTCTCCCTCTCTCTCTCTCTTTCCTGGGCCACAAAATTACTTATGATATAACCTGTGCCACACCTACTAAACAGGAGCTATAGTTCATGAAGCAATACCTTCAGCACGTGATTTCAGTAACACTCTAAAAAATGGCATGTGGTAAAACAGAGCTGGTGAATTATAATGAATGTTGTCATGGTAACTGTGTTGCCATGACAATATTCATTATAATCATATGTAATGACAGTCTGTTTTTTATACATGTATCTGGTTCATTTTATTTATTGACAGGCTATAAACAACAATATTACTACAACATACTTTACTAACAATAAAATTTTGTTAAACAGTTCATTGTTATTAAGTTCACTTATATGATATATATTGTAGTCTTGTTACCAAACACAAAGTAAAGATCAAAGAGACTCTATTCACTATAGAGAGTTACTCTATTTACATAACAAATTACATGTAGTCAATTCATATAATACAATTCAATAACTTGTGTCTTCATAATATACAAGTTTTTTAAGAATCCAGGTGCACATGTAGAATCTTTTATCAGTTAAAACTAGTTACTGTACAATAACAATATGTATATCAATTACATATTGAACAATGATCAATTTGTATTTTACTAAAAAAACAATACTATTATTCTAATAACGATGGTCTCCAATTTCCAGAAGACTTATTAGCAAATTCCAAGTAAAATAGGGATATTTATCGGTACCACATCAGATCACAAGGTGTGTCTAAAATTAAATCCACAAAAATCACTAGAATCCTAACAACATAGATCACATTACTATTACAAATAGACCGGTCACTCCACCCGCCTAACTAAATAACCTTTATATTCAAAAAATATAATTATTATTATTAAAGAATATTACTCCAGTATCCGCAGAGACAGAGACTATTAGCATGTGAGGACATGTTGCATAATATTTAATTATACTCTTACATAACAGAGTAACAAGATACTATGATACAAAGTGTAACTGAAACAAGGTAACTTACATAACTTGATGTGGGATTACTGTTGTCAGACTTCTCTGTCTCCTTTATCTAAAGAGAGACAAAGATAATAGATTTTAATAGTAGAATCAACATGTTGATGTAGGCAATAAAATTGAACTATTAATAATACTTATAAAATTGAAAAAAATTAATTGATGCTAACCACAAACACATCATATAACAATTACATAATTAAACATACTTTCTCAGTAAATTTTCTCTTAGGAAGAGCAACATTACCAGCATTGTTACAAGGACTAGAATTACAATAGATACACATAGGTATATGATATATACCAGTATTCCAATCCTTTCACTTTATTACTTACAGCTGATGGTATGACATATCTTCTATATACATCTTTGGAGGTACCTCTTGATGTAATGGCTAAAAATATAACAATTAATAAATTAATTTTTTCATTGGATAACTCACTGTGTCAATGTTATAATGAGAAGGTGGGGCTCCTAGGTTAGAAGGGGGTGGAACTCCTACACCCGGTCTTATATTAGGAGGGGGTGGAGCTCCTATGTTAGATGGGGGTGGAGTTCCAACAGGCCCTATATTAGAAGCTCCTATGTTAGGAGGGGGTGGAGCTCCAACAGGTCCTACATTAGGAGGAGGTGGAGCTCCATGTGGAAAGGGGCGTTCTGGTCCAACTAAAGGGGGAGGAGGAAAGGTAGGAAGAGGACCAATCATACCGTGAGGTAAAGGAGGAGGTCCTCTGAAGCCAGGAGGATAAGGGCTTGGATCGTAGTAATGATTTTCTGAAATGTGTGGAGGAGGTACATGTGGTCCACGGGGCATGATCTGTGGGAAATTAGGGGGCGGAGCTACACCCTTATAAGGTAAAAAATAGACAGCTGGATCAAATTTGATGTCGTGGGAAGAAATAATGGTGTGATCACCTGGCCGGGGGGGAGATGTGTAGGAGGTAAGTGATGCATGTGGGGATGCACTTGGGGAGGTGGCTGGGGCTGTGGAGGACCATATGGATTCTACAAATGACATAAATAATTTGTATAATGAATTAAAACAAACACTTCATACCTGATAATATGGAGAATATCCTGTAATTAAAGTTTTAATAGAGTTAATTATCATTCAATGCCATTAATTTTCTTTCATACCTTGAGGTGGTTCCCCTAAGTGGGGTGGCAAAGGAGGAGGAGGAGGAGGATGACCAAATTTAGATTGTATAAATACTTGATGATCTTGTTTAACCTGTTAGAATAGAAGAAAGAAATAAATGTATACTCCAACAAAATTGATGCATAATTTGATGAAATGGACATACAGTTCAGCAAAATGGATACATAATTTGATGAAATGGACATACAGTTCAACAAAATGGATACATAATTTGATGAAATGGACATACAGTTCAACAAAATGGATACATAATCAAATACAAAATAGGAAATTGCTATTACAATAGTATAAAGGTATGAGATGAACCATATAAATAATCATATGACTCGCACATGATCCTCACACGATGCTCATGTGATAAACACTCACATGTTCTATTAGATTCTCACATAGCTTCCTAGCAGACTTTAATCCATCGGCATTTTGATGACTTCCAATGAACAACAACCTCATGTATTATTATGTAACCATTTTCATTATTACCTTATGTAAATGTACAATGCTTCAAACGACTCACGACCTGAAGTGGGTTCCAAGTATCCAGAGCCACGCCCCCTTAAGAAGACTTTGGCTCCAGTGGTTGAAGCAATATGAGCTAAAAAAGAACCCTAAATAGACAAATAGATACGAAAATAGATGCATGAGTGAACTATGGACAGTTAAATATGAAAGTGGACAATTGACCTCAGGTCCTTGGAGCTTATTAGTTAGTTTAAAATCTTCATGAGGTTCTTCAATACCAACGTATACTTTGTCTTGAACGTAATGATGCTACAAGAATACATTATTATATATGAACCAAACTGAAGTCCAAATAAAATAATATTTAATCGTTATAACTACCAAGTTAAATGATAATTAGGACGAGTAAACAACAACAATAAACAAATAAACAAACATTAACTTACTCCAGCTGGTATAGTCCCTTGAGTTGTAGTGGTAAGAGACGTTCCAGTCTCAGCCTCATATATTATTGTTCTAATTTTCTGTACAGCAGCTATATAAGTCGGTAGTCATGGTAACAGATAATGATAGCAATACAATATACCATTAATGTAAGCTTGATTGGGACCTTGAATATGAAGATATAATGGACGATCACTGAAAAAAGGAACAAAATTTGTAACTTGAAAATTCATTGACATATTTTGAGAGAACACTTTCAGATAGATGAATGGATGAAAAATGGACAGTGAATGAATAGATTGATAGATAGATAGATAGATAGGATAAATGGACTTTTCCATCTTTCATTAATCATACACAACTGACCAATCAGATAATAGTATTTTATTGTCTTACTCTGCTGTGCTCTTTGCTTTCTCTTCAGGTGTCATAAAGCGACCACGAACAGACACATACGCCCCCGTAGCTTTATTGATATCACTAAGGATAGGTCCTTTTGTTAATGTACCTCTAATTATAATAATGTAATGATTAATGAAAGGAACATAATTAAATAAACTCCACCCACCGTGCCTCAGAATCATTAATTTCAATCTCAGCTGGAGGAACTGTTTCCATAGCGACATTTCCTGGGGTACTTAGTGAAGAAATAGGATTAGACAACTGTCCAGTTGGTACAGGCTATAGGATGAAATTAATGACACAATCAAAGGGCATGACTTGTTAAACCAGACTTACTGGTTTAACTAGTTTTCCTTGTGCTTCTAACATGGCATTAATACGAGCGGCTGCAGCAGCTGCAGACACACTAGCATCCACTTTATCAGAGGAGATCTGGGTATTGTCTTCGGGAGCAGGTTGATCCCATTTTGATAATCGTTTCTTCTTTCTATTGGTTTCCATATATATAGATTTACCTAAAAGACGTCTAAAGTATGTATAATCGTTATTCAACAAAGTGCAAACACCTTACCTTGTGTCATGGAGCATATAAGATTCGGATATTTTCGTACACCTTATAGTTATTAAAATTTCATTAATAACTTAACCCGTTGTTGACTTCCAACATGAGCACTTCATGGAGCAAAGACCATCTCTGTTCCAATTGTTTTGCAGTATTGAAACAATGTCTAAATGATAGCTCAGCTGAAGATATACAAACATCAGTAGTAGATCCAGACGAGAGAGACAGAACTGAAGGTGACATAGACTCTCCACCTTTGAAACGACTTAAACAAGAAGGTAGTACTGTACATTGTCAGTACTGTCTGGATATTTTAGATTCAAGCTATCAGCAAAAATTGATAGACCACGTAATACAGCATCTCTCGAATGAAAAATACAATGGTTTGAAAACATTTCAATTTTGCGTCGGTATACCACCTTCTCTTGTAATGCATCAAGGCATTATTGAGCTGTGGTTGTCAAATGCAAAGAACAAAGCTGAGACAAAAGAATTTTTATTTCATTTTGTTAAAAACTCGCTTAAAGTTAGTATTTCAAAAGCTATAGAGTCTCGGCTGAATATTAAACAACAAACGACCTCTCCATTTCAAATTTCTCTAATGCTTAATCATGAAGAAACTGACACAGTCTATAAAAGTTATGTTAAAACTATAGTACCTGTTAAAAAACAAAAGGGTAAGCGAAGATCTCGAGACTTTGTACTTACTCAAGAATCAGTTCAAAGAGCATTAAAAGAAGCAACACTAGAACAGTTAGAGACAGCAAAGCTTCTGCCACTTCAATCATTATGTCACTATTGCACAATAGAGGTCAGTAGTATTCATGAACCATTCTTTTTAGCTGGACGTTATAACAAGTATTCACGGTCTCTCAGTCAGACCCCTTGGGTTGTGGGTGGAGTTAAAAAGGCCGAAACATCTGTAGAAGAATTGATGTATGATCAACTCTTACCAATGGTGAGACCTAATGTAGTACGATTTGCATCATCTGGGAGAGAAGATGTCGATGTTCGTATGCTTGGCTCAGGACGCCCGTTTATGCTGGAAATAATCAACCCAAGAGAGTTGGATTTTGGTGATGATAAATGTAAAGAACTAGAGACGGCTATTAATACAAGTACTAAAGATATTGCTGTAAATAGCCTCAAAATGGTGGATCGTAAAGCTGGAGATATTATAAAAATTGGCGAAGAAGAAAAAAAGAAATATTACTCTGCTCTTATTTGGAGTAGTGAACCAATTACTCCTGAAACACTGAACTTTCTAGACAATTTCCAGGACTTAAAAATTGCTCAAAAGACGCCAATTCGTGTCCTACATCGTCGTGCCTTAGCAACACGAGAAAGAACCATACATACAATGAAATCAAACTACATTGATTCTCATAATTTCCAGCTGGAACTCTCGACTCAAGCAGGTACTTATGTCAAAGAATTTGTTCATGGAGACTTTGGTAGGACTGTTCCTAACCTCTGTAAATTAATGGGTCATACAGTGGACATTATAGCTCTTGATGTTACTGACATTCAAGTGGAATGGCCGCCTTAAATTTTTAATAATTATTAATAACCAGTAACTAATATAATAATAATAATAATAAAGTATATTTTATATTCAAATTAATGTTGTATTGCCCTCAAAATAAGGAGTTACTTGGAAGGACATAGATTTTTAGGAAAGCATGGCAACACAGTCACGTAGTAACCAATCAATTGAGCTCCCGGGATTTTAATACGCAAACCATCAGCTGTGGACTCAGCCTGCATGTGACTTTCAGATTTACCATAATTAAAAGAAGCTGATGCACTGAATGGACCATAGTTACCTGACATGTGAGCGCTAGCACTTTCCTGAAGTGCTCGGCTTTGTACAGAAGAGTCAACACCTCTAAACTCTAAGGAAACATCTTTAGCAAGAAGAAAAGCATTAACAAATTGTGGCATGAGATAACTTTTAGACCGGCTTTGAAGTATTTTAATGAGTTCCACTTCATCCATGGGTCCTGGAGAAACCTTCTGATTATAGCGCTAAATAAATGTGAAAACTTCCTTCAGCTATGGTTAGAAACTTACCATTTGAAATTGATTAGATTTGAACAGTGAGGTCTTAAACCATGGTCGTTTAATAGACACTTTAAGAATTTTAGCACTTATCTTAATGTCTGAATTACTAATTTTTTGAGCAAATTTTTGCTCAGCTCTTGAATAGCTTGCTCCTCCTGAGAAACACAAAAAGACAATCAAAGTAATTTATGATATACTACATTACCTGATACACCCCAGCCAACTCCTGAGGCGGAAAAACTCAGTGATGCAGCATAAGACTTAGCTGATTTGTCAACCTTCTTACTCCTAGCAGCTGACTCAAAAGAAAATTCCATCCATCCAGCCTGGAAATCTTGAGTGTCATTATCACCAGTGACTGCAGGAACATCTGGAACAGTACTGTAACAAAATGTATAAAGAAAAATATTTAAGTGATCTCCTATTTCCAATAATATATTATACAAAATGAATACTGATTTACGTTTCAGCATTTTCCAACAATTTTTCCAGATTACTTTTCTGGACATTCAAGTTTGAAATAAGACCATCAAGACTCTTTTTGGATTCATCATCAGAACGAAGTTGAAATCGAGCATTATCTGCTTTAGCTTTTTTGCTGGCAAATTTAGTTGACAAAGAAGTCACTTGGTTCTGACTATCTCTATAAATACCAAAGAACACAAAAAATTTCTCACTTGATAATCTGATCTAAAGGATTCTCCTTCCTATCTATCGTGCAAGAACTATACCTGTATTCCTGACAAATCGTGTTCTTATCCTCTGCTTTTTCCTCAGTGGCTTTCATACAAGCAAGTCTTTTTTCATCCAAACCAGTTGTTGCTTCATCTAACTGATTTTTTGTTTCCTCTTCATCTCCTTCCAACTTCTCAATAAAGGCGTTTGCGTCACCAGATGTCTCTGTGCCTTTCATGCTCTCAAGAGTAGCTAAGCGTGCTTCAATATCTCCAATTTTGATCTGTATCTGTTCTCTAGTTAATGGTTCATCTCTATGAGGATCACATAATTATGACTATTAATATATGTTGAATATACAGAAAGAATTATTGAAGAAATGACTTAGCAAGTAAGCAGCACATAGATACACACTACACTTGTTAATAAATTCTTCAATATTGATGTCAAAAAACTCTTGTAATATTTTATATCTATTATACAGCGTAAAGTCACTTACTTAGTACGTAGGTATTCGTACCAGTTTGAAGGCTCAAAATAAACAGGATAAACAGTTGATGAACGATCCAATGTTACCTTTCCACTCGAACGAAGTGACATTCTAGCTTCTTCCAAATCGACACCTTGTGACTCAACATCTAAGAACGCTTTATATAACTCAACTAAATCTTTCTCTCCAAACACAAGCCATTCAGTGTAAGCATTCTCTACTTCTGCATAGAGTGGTGGATAGTGTGTTTGGAACCACACCTGATACTCCACAGGATCATCTTCATATTTGTCTCTGACCTCCTTGATCTTATCTTCCATCTTTAAACGAACCTCGTTATACCTACAAGAGTAGCAATATATAAGTAAAAGGAATGATATCTAATAAATAGTATGTAAAGATATTAAAAAATATGTCTCTTGCCTAGATTGAAGTCGAGTATACAAATCTAGACGTGTTGCATTTCTAGTAAGGTCTTCTGGATCATTGACTGGTTCTGCAAGATAATCGATAGCTTTTCGATAGCGATTACGGTCTTCTTGTGTCTTCTTGTCAAAGCCACGAACATCAAGTTGGTTGAGGACTGCCTCATACATGTCCATGAAGGACTCTCCTGTCTCTCCCCCTTGCATTGGATTAGCTACTGGAACAACATCAGTTAGACGAAACATGTTCTAGTGAGACAAAACATTATCATAGTTTGTTATATTAATTTTTTCTGTTTCTTACTTCTTCTATTTTTGGTGGTATAAAGGCAGTGAAACGTTGTTGGGTTGCATCCTCAGAGTAATTAGTAGGGTCATAGTCCAATGGATTTAGTAGTTTACCAGGAACCTGGTTAATACATTAGGCATGGTATAATCCCAAACTCTAAACCTTAACATTGTATAACATTCAAACATATTTTCTATGCTGTATTGTTACATATATTACACAAATCTGCAGATATGTGGCTTCTAGACTTATGGTCATGTTCTTTTCATTGCAGTCAAGAACTGTACAATTCGACTAGATCTTTTTCTGTTGCTACATATACTTACCTGTAGTACAAATCGCTGAGATACTGGTGTGCCTTTTTTAACTGCACCATCAGGTAAAGCCATTGTACGCAAGACAGCATAGAGAGATTGTTGAATATCCTTAGAACGGTCAGCAGACTTTTTGGCCATGTCTCCTGATTTTTGTCCATGAGATGGGAGGAGCTCAGTAAGTAGACCAATGAAGAGAAGAAGAACTACTTTCATTTTTCTTGTGTAGATCTAGTTCTGACTGACAAGAGTTGGAAACAGGCACAGATATATATGTAGTAAAAGAACATTTCAAAGGATGGACACATGTTATAATAAACACGTGTTAATATTTTGTTCTCTCTTGTTTCCTTCTCCTGACACTCCTTTCTCTACTCCTCTGGAAATCATGGTCTAACTAATGAACTCCTCTTACAATCTACTAGTAATAAGGCTTCAACACCAGCTGCATGCCATTTTATCAATCATGTAATCATCTATCATCACTTACTAATTCAATGTATAATAATAATATTGTTGTCATTTCAGGAGTACTAAAGAACTTCTAACACTGCAGTAAGTTACTCCAAATGTCTTCTATCAGAGAAACATGCCTTTTTTTCAGGTATACAGTAGCAGTAACTGGCCCAGAAACCGATCAGATCTTTAAATTTCTTATATACAATATTTCTTTCTATAATTTAGATAATGACTGAGTTTTAGACAAAGGTAAGTATTCTTAAGCAATGCAGACACCATTTGTAAAATCATAGATTGATTTGACATTAAATGTTTGAGTACCAGTTTTAACAACATTAAAATTCATATTACTGTTTTTAATTGTATGGTTTCATGAGTTTTGTAATTCCATAGGTACAAACAGTTTCAAAACTGAACAACACATTCAAATTATGATAGGTTTTGACATTATTTCCAACAAGTTCAGAATACTAAAGACAATCATTCCAAAATGTGCAGAAAATGGTAAATTCTTCATGTTTTGGTATATAGAAATTGTTTTTTAACAAAACTTGCTGATTATGCATGGGAAATTAAATAATGGTCATTAATTAAAAATCTGGTAGGTTTTGATATTGTTTATAATAACATTGGAATAGTTACAGGAATATGCAGGATGTTGCACTGAGATTAAGTAGAGATGATGCTATTACAATTACTCCTACATTGTCTGTGTTTTCTGAATACTGAACCATCCCCTGTTACATTCATTTTTAAAGAAAAGTTTTGGTGAAAATTAGATTTCTATCTTTAACAATTATGTCAGTAATATTGAACAGCCGCTAAAAAGAATGTCTCTGTCCATATATTAACACAATAGTACATACATTGTACAAACAGAAGTGGTGTTGTCATAGTGATATCAATAAAAAGCTATTTACAATATTTACATTTCTTTAGGAACTAAGTCAAGAAGTTCCTGAGCTTCATCTTGTAAAAGCTCAGCTTTCTCTGCTAACAGAAGCTAAAAAACCAAAAAGGTTTCTGATTTCAGAGAGGACAGACCTATTGTTTTAATCTATACATTTATAACTAGCATACATTATTGGACTATAGTAGTACTAATGACTATTAATATTACACTGACCTTAGCAGATTTTATTAATTTCCCAGCTTGTCCGGGAAAAAGGTGTTCAATTTTCTCACAGAGTTCTTTTGGTGAGTGTGACACTAAATCTTGAGGTGTTTTGATGCCAGCTGCTATGAGTTGCCGAACTCTCCCCTATAATAACAAAATGGATACAGTAAATGAGAGGTATATCCAATAGAATTTTGTCAATAATATTTTCACCTGTTTAATTCCAGGTATCTCTATTAGTGGCAACAAATCAATGGTAACTGAGTAGGATAGTTTTTGAACAATAGAAGGTAGAAGAGCTTTTAACGGCCATAGCTCAGGTAACTCCTGTGAATTAGAAGAAGATGGAGAGAAGGAGTTAATAAGGGTAGGAGAAGGTGAGTGAGTTAGGGAGAGGAAACAAATGAGTTAGTGAACAAGAAGGATAGAGAGGTATACGTGTCCACATACCTCAGTGAAATGTACAAGACAAGATGCAAAACTGCTTGTTTGTTGAAGCACACTCTGTATAAATCCTCTAGAACAATTAAAGAGGTCGGCAACAAGCCACACCCCATCACTGTCTTGTGTCTTTAGAAGACGATGAAGTATAAGACTAATATAAAATTTAGTATATGTAATAGCCTCATTCTCAGACTATAAGGACAGAAACCAAAACTTGATGATTGTTGCATTGGAATATCATAAAATTTAGTATATGTAATAGCCTCATTCTCAGACTCTAAGAACAGAAACCAAAACTTGATGATTGTTACAGTGGAATATCATAAACTTTAGTTACATCATTCTCAAAGCCAAAACTACTTTCAAATCATAAGTGTTGTTTAAATTATTAAACCTTTTAGTTCTTAAACTCTACCTAATTGTCTATGAAGTGTAAATTGAACAATAACTTAACATTTTATATTGAGTAGGTTGCTATTTGGAATGGTTGCACCCAACATGGTATAGAAGGTGACTTTAAATATTACAACACATTATGGAAATTTTTACTTAATCACCATTTTTCTAGCCATTCCTAATGATTTCTTATGTAAATTTACAGTATTTATTTTCAATATTTCCGTCACTTTATACTCATCAGCAGAGAAACGAGTCATCTGTAATAATATAATGGACAATCCATTACAATAAATATAGCTGTTATTCTTACTAAATCATAGAATATCACCCAATTGGGTGTAGTGATCTTTATAAGATCATGAGGTATTACTAATGTGAGTAGATGGAGGTCAGAGGTCAGGACAAGGCTCTGTTGTGCTGTGAGAAGGTCATTATAGACAGTATGTGCTAATGAGACATTCAAACATCCTGTGAATGAGAGATTAAAAATTAATTTTTCTACATAATACAAATTATGGAATCACCATATTAATGATTTATTGGTCAGTAATTTCCTATATGTGTATAGGGGCATGGTTAGATTTAAGTGCTATGGACTGCCTCCTTTTGGCTCACAAGACAGTATTGATGTGTAATCATTGTTAAGTGGACTGACATTATTTTATTAAGTAGGCTGACATTATGACAATATGTTTTCAAAAAAATCAGCTCCTAGTAAACAAAAGCTTTTTGTCAAGGTATCATTTATTAGGTAGAATTTTTGAAACATTTTCTAGTGCTCTAGTGCACAACTTTAAACAACAAGTCATTACATTTAAGAGATGTACAGCAGACAGCTTATTTGTTGTACCTTTGTGTATTGCTTTCCCCATAGCTGTAGCACACAGCTGTTGAGAGTCAGGCCACTCCTTTGCATGACACATTGGTTTGTTGGGTTCATGGTGGATTGTTTTATTAATGATGTATTGCGAAGATATGAGAGAAGATAATGAGTCATGGCAGCTTTGAAGGAGAGCAGTACAATCATTGTGTTGATGATAGAGAAGGGTACACTCAAGAAATGGTTGGACATCATTATATGATGTTATAAGCTAGAGAATAAATGATACTGAAATTAAAACATGTTAATTAAAGTATCCATGGTGATTATCAATGAATAAGTAATAAGATGCATACTTTTAGCACTATCAGTGACAAAAAGAGAGTATTAAGCGATTCCATGTTGTTTGAGAGGAGACTACTATGGCATGAGTCACAATGGCTTGACAAAAGACTTGATACCTATATTAGCAAAGATAAGGGAAAGATATATGGATCATTCTTATGAGAAGGGTTAGCTCCATTCATCATGAGACATTACTAAAATAGTAAAGAAAAAATAAATAAAAGAAACACTGATACAACTCCCATCCCTATCATCTTTTTTGCATTCTTTATAAAAGATAGATATTAGTCATCCTTACAATTAATGTATTTAATTTTTATAAAGGTGATCTCTAACAGTCTAAAACAGTCTCTCAAGTTTTACAGTTCTTGTTAGTAAACTGGTAACAGTTGCTATGATAACATACATGTTGTTACTAAAGTAACTGTTGCTATGGTGACATAGAATAAGAAAGAACATTATACCATCCCTACATAGGCAGTGCTATCATTAGCTTAATATGCAGAGCACAGTCACATTGGTGACCCATTACCTTATCTTTATCATGTGGTTGTACAATGAGGATACTTTCACCAGACTGACAAAGTCCTGACCTTCCAGCTCTACCAACCATTTGTTTGTACTGACTACAAGAAATAAAGTGTTGACCGACATATGGAGAACGTAATATGACTCTAGAATTAAACAATAGCAACATGTAATGTTATGTAATTCTTTTAATGTACCTTTTAGCCGGTAGATTGACACCAGCTGCAAGAGTAGAAGTACATGTGATGATATAAAGTGTTCCAACAAGGTATGCTTCTTCAAGAAGACGTCTTTCATCAGCAGTGAGTCCTATAATAAAAAACAATAAGTGTGCATATGTGCGTGTAAAAGAGAAGAGAGAGAAACCTGAGTGATGATAAGCTATTCCCATAGGTATTGTCTGAGCTAAAATGGGACATAGACCAGCTGCTTCAATATGTAGCAGTTGCATTAAAGTCTTCCTCTCTTTCCTCTTGACATCTTGTAGTGACCTGTACAATACATCAGTTAATTACATGTCCATTGTTAATCTGTTCATCCATCCATTACTTAGTATATCTGTCCATCCATTCAATATATTCTAGTAATACATCTACATGTACCTCCACCTGTACCTTGGTAAACATTTACATAACATAAGAGCGACATTTTCACAGTTCTTTTTTGTAGGACAGAACACCAAACAAGAAGACAAAGGAATAACTTCCAAAACTAGTGAAGAGAGTTGATCCTGATCTTCTACAGCCTTTTAAAATTAAATGATTATAATAATCCTACATAATAATCGTAAGGAGTCTTTTAAAATTAAATGATTATAATAATCCTACGGAGCCTTTTAATATTAAATGATTATAATAATCCTACGAAGCCTTTTAAAATTAAATGATTATAATAATCCTACGGAGCCTTTTAAAATTAAATGATTATAATAATCCTATGGAGCTTTTTACAATTAAGTGATTATAATAATCGTAAGGAGTCTTTTAAAATTAAATGATTATAATAATCCTATGGAGCTTTTTACAATTAAAGATTATAATAATCCTACATAGCCTTTTAAAATTAAATGATTATAATAATCCTACATAGCCTTTTAGAATTAAATGATTATAATAATCCCATGGAGCTTTTTAAATTAAATGATTATAATAATCCCATGGAGCTTTTTAAATTAAATGATTATAATAATCTTACGGAGCATTTTAAAATTAAATGATTATAATAATAGCCTTTTAAAATTAAATGACTACAATAATCCTACAGAGACTTTTAAAATAAAAAATGACTACAATAATCCTACGGAGACTTTTAAAATTAAATAACTATAATAATTGTAAGGAGTCTTTTAAAATTAAATGATTATAATAATCCTACGAAGTCTTTTAAAATTAAATGATTATAATAATCCTACAGAGCTTTTTACAATTAAATGATTATAATAATCCTATGGAGCATTTTAAAATAAATGACTACAATAATCCTACGGAGACTTTAAAATTAAAAACGAATACAATAATCCTATGGAGACTTTTAAAATTAAATGACTAATAATCATAAGGAGTCTTTTAAAATTAAACGATTATAATAATCCTACAAAACTTTTTAAAATTAAATGACTATAATAATCCTACATAGCCTTTTAAAACTAAATGATTATAATAATCCTACAGAGCTTTTTAAAATTAAATGATTATAATAA
Organism: Xestospongia bergquistia; assembly: GCA_963965975.1. Taxonomy (NCBI): domain Eukaryota; kingdom Metazoa; phylum Porifera; class Demospongiae; order Haplosclerida; family Petrosiidae; genus Xestospongia; species Xestospongia bergquistia. The sequence goes on along the minus strand of OZ014420.1, from coordinate 777,086 downwards.
TCCTATGGAGCCTTTTAAAATTAAATGATTATAATAATCCTACATAGCCTTTTAAAATTAAATGATTATAATAATCCTAAGGAGCATTTTAAAATTAAATGACTACAATAATCCTATGGAGACTTTTAAAATTAAATGACTATAATAAGAGTATGGAGCCTTTTAAAATTAAAAGATTATAATAATCCAACGAAGCCTTTTAAAATGAAATGATTATAAGAATCCTACCAAGCCTTTTAAAGTAAAATGATTATAATAATCTACAGAGCCTTCTATAATTAAATTATTATAATAATCCTACGGAGCCTTTAAAATTAAATGATTAAAATAATCCTATGGAGCCTTTTAAAATTAAATGATTATAATAATCCTACGGAGCCTTTTAAAATTAAATGATTATAATAATCCTATGGAGCATTTTAATATTAAAGAACTACAATAATCCTATGGAGCTTTTTAAAATTAAATGATTATAATAATCCTACCGAGCCTTTTAAAGTGAAATGATTATAGTAATCTACATAGCCTTTTAAAATTAAATGATTATAATAACCCTATGGAGCTTTTAAAATTTAATGATTATAACAATCCTACATAGCCTTTTAAAATTAAATGATTATAATAATCCTACGGAGCCTTTTAGAATTAAATGATTATAATAATCCCACGGAGCCTATTAAAATTAAATGACTATAATAATCGTAAGGAGTCTTTTAAAATTAAATGATTATAATAATCCTACGAAGCTTTTTAAAATTAAATGATTATAATAATCCTACCGAGCCTTTTAAAGTGAAATGATTATAGTAATCTACATAGCCTTTTAAAATTAAATGATTATAATAATCCTATGGAGCTTTTAATATTTAATGATTATAACAATCCTACATAGCCTTTTAAAATTAGATGATTATAATAATCCTACAGAGCTTTTAAAATTAGATGATTATAATAATCCTACAGAGCCTTTTAAAATTTAATGATTATAATAATCCTACATAGCCTTTTAAAATTAAATGATTATAATAATCCTACGGAGCCTTTTAAAATTAAATGATTATAATAATCCTACGGAGCCTTTTAGAATTAAATGATTAATCCTACGGAGCCTATTAAAATTAAATGATTATAAAATGCTACAGAGCTTTTAAAATTAAATGATTATAATAATCCTACAGAGCTTTTTAAAATTAAATGATTATAATAATCCTACCGAGCCTTTTAAAGTGAAATGATTATAGTAATCTACATAGCCTTTTAAAATTAAATGATTATAATAACCCTATGGAGCTTTTAAAATTTAATGATTATAACAATCCTACATAGCCTTTTAAAATTAAATGATTATAATAATTCTACGGAGCCTTTTAGAATTAAATGATTATAATAATCCTATGGAGCCTATTAAAATTAAATGATTATAAAATGCTACAGAGCTTTTAAAATTATATGATTATAATAATCCTACGGAGACTTTTAAAATTAAATGACTATAATAATCGTAAGGAGTCTTTTAAAATGAAATGATTATAATAATCCTACGGAGACTTTTAAAATTAAATGACTATAATAATCGTAAGGAGTCTTTTAAAATTAAATGATTATAATAATCCTACGGAGCTTTTTAAAATTAAATGATTATAATAATCCTACCGAGCCTTTTAAAGTGAAATGATTATAGTAATCTACATAGCCTTTTAAAATTAAATGATTATAATAATCCTATGGAGCTTTTAAAATTTAATGATTATAACAATCCTACATAGCCTTTTAAAATTAAATGATTATAATAATCCTATGGAGCCTTTTAGAATTAAATGATTATAATAATCCTACGGAGCCTATTAAAATTAAATGATTATAAAATGCTACAGAGCTTTTAAAATTAAATGATTATAATAATCCTACGGAGACTTTTAAAATTAAATTATAATAATATTCCTACGGAGCCTTTAGAATTAAATGATTATAATAATCCTATGGAGCCTTTTAAAATTAAATGATTATAAAATGCTACAGAGCTTTTAAAATTAAATGATTATAATAATCCTACGGAGACTTTTAAAATTAAATGACTATAATAATCGTAAGGAGTCTTTAAAATGAAATGATTATAATAATCCTACGCAGACTTTTAAAATTAAATTACTATAATAATCGTAAGGAGTCTTTTAAAATTAAATGATTATAATAATCCTAAGGAGCCTTCTAAAGTTAAATGATTGTAAAATGCTACAGAGCCTTTTAAAATTAAAAGATTATAACAATCCTACGGAGCTTTTAAAATTTAATGATTATAACAATCCTACATAGCCTTTTAAAATTTAATGATTATAATAATCCTACGAAGCTTTTAAAATTTAATGATTATAATAATCCTATGGAGCTTTTAAAATTTAATGATTATAACAATCCTACATAGCCTTTTAAAATTTAATGATTATAATAATCCTACGGAGCCTATTAAAATTAAATGATTATAAAATGCTACAGAGCTTTTAAAATTAAATGATTATAATAATCCTACGAAGCCTTTAAAATTAAATGATTATAATAATCCTACATAGCCTTTTAAAATTAAATGATTATAATAATCCTACGGAGCCTTTTAGAATTAAATGATTATAATAATCCTACGGAGCCTATTGGAATTAAATGATTATAAAATGCTACAGAGCTTTTAAAATTAAATGATTATAATAATCCTACGGAGACTTTTAAAATTAAATGACTATAATAATCGTAAGGAGTCTTTTAAAATTAAATGATTATAATAATCCTACGGAGACTTTTAAAATTAAATGACTAAAATAATCGTAAGGAGTCTTTTAAAATAAAATGATTATAATAATCCTACGGAGCCTTCTAAAGTTAAATTATTGTAAAATGCTACAGAGCCTTTTAAAATTAAATGATTATAACAATCCTACAGAGCTTTTAAAATTTAATGATTATAACAATCCTACGGAGCTTTTAAAATTTAATGATTATAATAATCCTCTGGAGCCTTTTAAAATTAAATGATTATAATAATCCTACGGAGCCTTTTAAAATTAAATGATTATAATAATCCTACGGAGCCTTTTTAAATTTAATGATTATAAAATGCTACAGAGCCTTTTAAAATTAAATGATTATAACAATCCTACGAAGCTTTTAAAATTTAATGATTATAACAATCCTACGGAACTTTTAAAATTTAATGATTATAATAATCCTATAGAGCTTTTAAAATTTAATGATTATAAAATGCCACATAGCCTTTTAAAATTAAATGATTATAATAATCCTACGGAGCCTTTTAAAATTAAATGATTATAATAATCCTACAGAGCCTTTTGAAATTTAATGATTATAATAATCCTACATAGCCTTTTAAAATTAAATGATTATAATAATCCTACGGAGCCTTTTAAAATTAAATGATTATAATAATCCTACGGAGCCTTTTAGAATTAAATGATTATAATAATCCTATGGAGCCTATTAAAATTAAATGATTATAAAATGCTACAGAGCTTTTAAAATTAAATGATTATAATAATCCTACGGAGACTTTTAAAATTAAATGACTATAATATTTGTAAGGAGTCTTTTAAAATGAAATGATTATAATAATCCTACGGAGCTTTTTAAAATTAAATGATTATAATAATTCTATGGAGCTTTTAAAATTTAATGATTATAACAATCCTACATAGCCATTTAAAATTAAATGATTATAATAATCCTACGGAGCCTTTTAGAATTAAATGATTATAATAATCCTACGGAGCCTATTAAAATTAAATGATTATAAAATGCTACAGAGCTTTTAAAATTAGATGATTATAATAATCCTACGGAGACTTTTAAAATTAAATGACTATAATAATCGTAAGGAGTCTTTTAAAATTAAATGATTATAATAATCCTACGGAGACTTTTAAAATTAAATGACTATAATAATCGTAAGAAGTCTTTTAAAATTAAATGATTATAATAATCCTACGGAGCCTTCTAAAGTTAAATGATTATAAAATTCTACAGAGCCTTTTAAAATTAAATGATTTTAACAATCCTACGAAGCTTTTAAAATTTAATGATTATAACAATCCTACGGAGCTTTTAAAATTTAATGATTATAATAATCCTACGGAGCCTTTTAAAATTAAATGATTATAACAATCCTACATAGCCTTTTAAAATTAAATGACTATAATAATCGTAAGGAGTCTTTTAAAATTAAATGATTATAATAATCCTACGGAGCCTTCTAAAGTTAAATGATTGTAAAATGCTACAGAGCCTTTTAAAATTTAATGATTATAACAATCCTACGGAGCTTTTAAAATTTAATGATTATAACAATCTCACGGAGCTTTTAAAATTTAATGATTATAATAATCCTATGGAGCTTTTAAAATTTAATGATTATAAAATGCCACATAGCCTTTTAAAATTAAATGATTATAAATATCCTACAGAGCTTTTAAAATTTAATGATTATAACAATCCTACGGAGCTTTTAAAATTTATTGATTATAACAATCCTACGGAGCTTTTAAAATTTAATGATTATAATAATCCTATGGAGCTTTTAAAATTTAATGATTATAAAATGCCACATAGCCTTTTAAAATTAAATGATTATAATAATCCTACGGAGCCTTTTAAAATTAAATGATTATAATAATCCTACAGAGCCTTTTAAAATTTAATGATTATAATAATCCTACATAGCCTTTTAAAATTAAATGATTATAATAATCCTACGGAGCCTTTTAAAATTAAATGATTATAATAATCCTACGGAGCCTTTTAAAATTTAATGATTATAATAATCCTACATAGCCTTTTAAAATTTAATGATTATAATAATCCTACGGAGCCTTTTAAAATTAAATGATTATAATAATCCTACGGAGCCTTTTAAAATTTAATGATTATAATAATCCTAAATAGCCTTTTAAAATTTAATGATTATAATAATCCTACGGAGCTTTTAAAATTTAATGATTATAATAATCCTATGGAGATTTTAAAATTAAATGATTATAATAATCCTACGAAGCCTTTAAAATTAAATGATTATAATAATCCTACATAGCCTTTTAAAATTAAATGATTATAACAATCCTACATAGCCTTAAATCTATCAGACTATTTAAAAGATTGTGGAATATTATATTCATTTAATCATCCATCTATGTCTTTCATCCATCCATCTATGTAGCCATCCATCTATTTATTCTTTTATTCCTCTTGTCCAGTCATCCATTATAATATCTAATTACATTATTATTAGCAGAGTCTAAGATATCTCTTGTTGGTATATAATGAACATTATCTTCATTGATTTCAATGGAGTAGATACAACAACCTATTTTGACATACTCCTTCAACTCAACCTAGACACAAAATGAAATGTATCTTATGAATAATTCATAAGCACATCTCCTTTACACCTTACAGGTCTAAAGTCATTGCTATAGAGTTTAGCCTTTAAAAATTGCGCCACTTCTGAGAGATTATTTAATGTAGCGCTCATTCCAATCACTTGAACTGAGTCTACAAAAAATAAAAAAATAAACAAAAAAATAATATTACTAATTGTCATTAAGTACCATCAGCAAAGAGGATCTTGGCTAGACAGCCTTCAAGAGTAGCTCCACGTGTCCCTCCTTCTCCAACCATATGAAGCTGTGACAAGACATAGCATTGAATCAACTATGACAATTAAATACTTACTTCATCAACAACAATGAGACCAATTGACTTTAGCCGTTGCAGCTCTATAAAGGAGTTTACCAGTGCATTAGCCTAAAAGAAAATAAATAAATTTTGACAAATTACAAATATATGATGCTAGAATACAAAAAAAAATGATGTTATTAATATGAGTGACTTTCTTACTTTCTCAATAGTGGCTACATATAATACATTCTGATTTCTTCTTTTGATTGGAGGCAATCTACCTTTACTTGCAGCATACTCTTCTATAGCAAATCCTAATGTTTCAGCAAATGGCATCAACTCACGAACCTGGAGAGAGAGAGAGAGAGAGAGAGAGAGAGAGAGAGAGAGAGAGAGAGAGAGAGAGAGAGAGAGAGAGAGAGAGAGAGAGAGAGAGAGCAGGCAGATAAAAAACACACACAAACACAAATTACCTTTTCTTGTACTATGGAGACAAAAGGTAGTATAAAGATAACATTTTTTTTCTTTACTATTATTTGTTGTAGCATAAGTATCTCAGCTACTAAAGTTTTCCCTCCACTTGTTGGTAAAGAATAGATCAAATTATGACCAGCTATAACACTTGGGAGTGTAAGGCAGGTATCCTGCCAGTCTGTACAAATTAAATAAATTAAATTAATACATTTTGTGATAAATGTGTCATTATCTGTCCATAAGTCTATCCATCCATCCATCCATTATCTATCTATCTATCCATCCATCCATCCATCCATCCATCTATTGCATACCATATAATTTCTCAATTCCTCTGTGTTCCTTCAAACACATGCTCACAGTCAATGGTAGTCCATAAAATGTACCAGAAGGGTAGCTGAGACTATTATATCCTAAACTACATGTAACTGAGATACATGTACTATTATTACTAGTCTTAGTAGGTCTACTGTGAGCAATACTATCAGGAGCATCTTCCAATATAATCTTGGATTTATCAGTGACTCTAGATGGACTGGTCATCTTTTGTATAACAGTGGTCATACCAGTTTCAGAAACTGGTTTTTGGAAAGAAGTGTTGGAGTTGTTAAAACTAAAACTTAAATCTTCCGGACACAATCCAAACATTAGATCATCTACTACAGCAACATCAGTTGGTGACATTTTATGTGACTCTACGATATAGTTTGAATTAGGTGTGCTAACAAGAGGCAAGGAGTTTGGTGCTGAATCTTCACAAGGAGTCTGATGAAGAGTGGGTGATAAAGATTTATTATGTGGAGGGGTCTGATGAAAAGTGGAAGTTTCATTTAGAGGAGGTGTTTGATAAAGAGTGGGCGCTGGCTGATTTTCAATAGATTCAGTACTTCTAGATGTTGTTGATTGTAATGGAGTGGTAGAATGTGTGGATGACAT